>VXBP01010256.1:0-600000 GCA_013400115.1 Rhinopomastus cyanomelas
TGACAATGGCTTGGGATAGCTTTTCTTACTAGGTGCAGAAGAGACACTACAATGTCTTCTCTTCACCTCCTCTTTCCTAGAAAGACTGCGAATTTCTAGGTGTGACCTGGTGACCTGGGTCCTAGATATACTGTTTAACAACTGGCCGAGTTAAAGTGGCTTCTGTTAGACTGTGGCTATTGATCACAGCGGCTCTACAACATTTTTAGCATTTGTTCAGTGACTGTGTCAGCTGCAAACGTTCCCAGCAAAGGTTTTACAGCCTGATCAAGGCAACTGATACGTGCAGTAAACAGCACCGCTGCCGGAGCCGGTTACCAGGTCTCAGGCTAGAACTGGCTCCACACACTTGCTATCTTACATTAAAGGACCTGCTGGGTGACCACAGGGCTCAGGGTCCCCACCTGGAGTGCCCTCCCTCCCCAGTCCAGGCTGCTAAATGTAGCCATGGGGGAAGGGCAGAGGGTGTTTGGGTGTGGATAAGAGAGTGAGGTCCATGTGTGCTTAGTGTGTGTCTACAGGCATGGTCATCCATTCCAACGTGCCCATGCAACTGCTCCTCCCTTTTATGGCCCACAGCCTTTTAACATGCCCTTGAGTGCTCTATCTACTCGTTTTTTAAACATCTCCAGAAACAGTGACTCCACCACCTCCCTGTTCCAATGCCCAACCACTCTCTCAGGAAATAGCTTCTTCTTAAGATCTGATCTAAACCTCTTCTGATGCAACTTGAGGTCGTTTCCTCTCATCTCACCATTAGTAATTTGAGAGAGCAGACCAGTGCCAGCCTGTCTGCAACCTCCTTTTAGGTTACTGTTGAGAGCAAGAAAGTCTCCACTCCACTTCCTCTTCTCTAGACCAAATAACCCCACTTCCCTCAACTGCTCCTCATAAGGCCCGTTTTCCAGCCCTCTTCCCAGCCCCGTTGCCCTTCTCTGGACCTGCTCCAGCTCCTCAATGTCCTTCTGATACTCTGGTGCCCAAAACTGGACCCAGTCCTCAAGGCACAGTCTCGTGAGTGCAGAGTACAGGGGCACCATCTCCTCCCTGCTCCTGCTGATTACACCACTCCTGATCCAGGCCAGGATGCTGTTGGCCTTCTTGGCCACCTGGACACCCTACTGGCATCATCCATAACGTTGTGACAATGTAAAAACTCCCAGACAACTGAATCTGCCCTGCATTAAACAAGACAGATTCATTGTTATCTGTCAGCAGAATTAACCTCCACTATCCTAGCTGCAGGTGGCCTCAGGCAACCCAGCTACTTGCAGTTTTCCTGGTCACACCTTCCAGCTCTCTGTACTTCTCATCTTTGAAGGCAGTTCTTCACTTTTTCAAGTTGTGGTTGCTCTAATATTCCCCTGTGTAAATTATTCACACCTGCTGGTGTGAGAGTGGTTTGTGCTCACAGATGTTGGCTCACATCTTGTTTAATACAGCTGCCGAGCTGTCCACTCGTTCTATAGCCCAGCACACGGTACAGCTGCCTCCTACACATCTGTTCTTGAAATCAAGTGTCTAGTCATTGCTTGTCAGCCCATCTCATCACTGTCCACATCTTCACCCCTGAAGCACATGCCCGCCTTACAGATTTCTTTTGTGTCCCTGATGTATTTAACGGAGACGTTCGTCTCTCACACAGTGACCTTTGGTAATTCATTGGCTCCTCCGGCTTCCCCTATCAGTCACTGACAGTTTTAAACTCCAATATTTGCTGTTATTTACTTTTCCTTCTTTCCCCCCATCTGCTCTATATTGATGGTTTTAATTACTACCCTGAGCTTTCAGAATGACTCCTCATTTTCTGTTACTCAGGGCAGTGTTTTGTCCTGCACAGGCTTTTCCAAGGCACAGTTGGGGAAACAAAGGAAGAGGTTGGGGGTCACCTATTAATGTATTATTAGTGTTGCCCCTTTTATATTCCCAATCTGTTGGTCTGACAGTTTCACTGTAAATTTCCCTCTTTGTGTCTGATTCTGCTTCTCCTCTTTCCACAAAATTAAGATAAGCTGTTGTAGCTGAAGAAGCTGCT
Source organism: Rhinopomastus cyanomelas (assembly GCA_013400115.1). Classification (NCBI taxonomy): domain Eukaryota; kingdom Metazoa; phylum Chordata; class Aves; order Bucerotiformes; family Rhinopomastidae; genus Rhinopomastus; species Rhinopomastus cyanomelas. The sequence continues at coordinate 2,036 of VXBP01010256.1, forward strand.
AATTTTTAGGTCAGTGAGAGTTGCTGTCTACAACTACTTGAGGCTGTTGCTCTGTTCTCCCTAGTGGTCAGTGACAAGGGGAAACAGCCTGAAGCTGCACCAGAGGAGGGTCAGGTTGGATGTCAGGAGAAATTTCTTTGCTGAAAGGGTTGTCAGGCACTGGAACAGCAGCCCAGGGATGGGGTTGAGTCACCGCCCAGGGATGGGGTTGAGTCACCACCCATGGAGGTGCTGAAGAGAAGGGTAGATGTTCCCCCAATAGGGAGGCATGGTTTAGTGGTGCTGATAGGCTGTGGCAGTGGGATTGGACTGGATGATCTTTTGAGGTTCCCTCCAATCCCTAATGTTCTGTGATTCTGCCTTGTCCATGGGATTGCCACTATATCCTGCAGCTAATCTTGCCTCCATTGCTTTCCACACATACATATATAAGTAATTTTCAAAACATTCTGTGCCCTGGGCTGGCACGATTAGGAGTAGCACATTCACCATCAAACAGGTACTACTGAAGCTGTCCTTCCCCTGTGTGCAGTTCAGTTAGGGTTAGGTATCCAAAACACTTCTGTCTCAGCTTTAACCTTGGATAGTCCCAGGCTGAAGTTCTCATTTGTCCAGAAGTTGGGATGAAGTGCCAGTACGCAGGAACACGGACTGAATGCAGAGGCATTTTTCAAGACCTGAGACCTCTACAGCTTCCATCAATTCCTCCTCCTTCTTTTCATTTAAATGCTCTCCATTTAATTAGTAAAATGACAGAAGAAGCAGACAGTGGCTGCCACTGTACGTAAGAGCAGCCCATTAGAGGTGTCTTTGTGACCATGTGCGATTCACTAAAGCAAAAACCTTAATAAGAGATGCAATCATGGATAATGATGGTAATCTGAACTAAGAGTGAGGAAAGCAGAGAGAGGCAGCTTGTCAGAGTGTGTTGATGGGTGAGACAGTCTAGTAATTTAATGGCTTTATTAAATTGTAATCAGAGCTATAAATATTCATAACATCCCTGATGGAACAATAAGGAAAGTTTCTCACAAAATTCTTCAGTTATTTAGTAAAACTTCTTTCAAGTGGAGTTTCACACTCAACAACCCTCCACCTACTCCATTTGCACTGGTTTTGCACAGCATCAGCTTTTCCTCTGTTGCTGGAGCCTGGTGTTTTGCCCAGTAATTGAGCTGGTCCTTTACATCAGGGGAACAGAAGAGTAAAGTGATGCTAGCAGAGTGCAGTTACAAACTTTATATGAGAAGGTTTTCTTTCAGCCTGTTCCTGGGCCACGAGCAGATCAGTGATGTACACATGGAGCTTACAAATGGCAAGAGATGGCTGTGAATTGTACATCTTTACTCCCTCTTTTAATTACAAGTGGAAACAGAAGATACAGGAGGATGTGCTGACTGAGAGGTGGTTCTTTTCCCGTTACAACAGGAAGTCATGGCAATTTCAGCAGCATCTTTTCCAGAGCTGGGAAGAGCTCAGCCAGCTGAATAGGAGCCAGCAGGGTGCCCAGGTGGCCAAGAAGGCCAATGACATCCTGGTCTGGTTCAGGAGCACTGTAACCAGCAGGAATTGGGAGGTAATGATGCTCCTGTACTCTGTACTTGTGAGACCACAGATTGAATTCTGGGCATCACAGTGTCAGAAGGACATTGAGGAGCTGGAGCGGGTCCAGAGAAGGGCAACGGGGCTAGTGAGAGGTCTGGAAAACAGGCCATGTGAGGAGCAGCTGAGGGAAGTGGGGTTATTTAGTCTAGAGAAGAGGAGGTGGAGATGAGACCTTATTGCTCTCTACACCTACCTAAAAGGAGGCTGTAGCAAGGCTGATGACGGTCTCTTCTCCTGAATTTCTAATGCTAGGATGAGGGGAAATGGTCTCAAGTTGCATCAGGAGAGGTTTAGTTTGGATCTTAGGAAGAAGTTTTTCCTGAGAGAGTGGTTGGGCACTGGAACAGGCTGCCCAGAGAGGTGGTGGAGTCCCCATTCTTGGAGGTGTTTAAAAACTGAGTAGCCAGAGCACTTGAGGCCAAGGTCTAGGGATTAGGGAGCTGTTGGGATGAGGGCTGGACTTGCTGATCCTGAAAGTCCTTTCCAGCCATGATGATTCTATGAGTCTATATTCACAACAATTTACATTCTTGTTTTTGTGAGGCATCAGTCCATTCCAAACTAATTCCTGGGATTGTTTTTGTTTTGCTCTTTAGGTTTCTGTTCACATGAGACCAACATCTCAAAACAGAGCTGAGTTTAAACAGATTCAGAAGTTTGTAAGTGGCTTTTGTACTTCAGAGACTAAACAGAAAGTGACAACACAGCAGCTCCTTCCACCAGCCTGGAGCCACCTAGACAGTGAGGCTGGTAGCAAAGCAAGGGCGGGCAAGCCTTCTGAACTTTGTTTGAACAGGATTTAAGGCACTCGTTTTTTAAATCATTATATAAATTCTGGAGTGGGGCCCAGGATCTGCAGTGTAGGACGCAGTAATGAATGATACTACTTGGAGCAAACTTTCCTCCAAATCTAAGCACACATCTGCAATTTTATTTTGGGGGGCCAGTGTCCCATTTCCCTAGAGGATAGATGGATGGATGGATGGATGGATGGATGGATGGAAGGATTGATGGGCGGATGGCTTGACCGATGAAGAGACCTAGCCATGCTCTTCCAGGGCAGGTCCCGGGACAGGTAACTGGGGGCAGGTCCCATGACAACCCCTTCCTGGGCAGGTTCTGGGACAGTGTAACCTCCCCCAGGTCAGGTAACTGGGGGGAGGAGTCCTCTTGAGAGTAACATAACCTTTTGTTCTTCATGAGTGCACAACTTCTGAACAGGCGCAACGAGACTGGGGAAGGGACTGGAGGGAAAGTCTGATGAAAAGATGCTGAGGGAGCTGGAGGTGTTTAGTTTGGAGAAGAGGAGACTCAGGGGGGACCTTCTCCCTCTCTACAATTCCCTGAAGTGAGGTTGTAGTCAGGTGGGAATCAGGCTCCTCTGGTAGGCAACTAGTGACAACATGAGAGGGCAGGGTCTGAAGCTGCACCAGGGGAGAGTTAGGTTGGGTATTAGAAAGCCCTTCCTCAGGGAAAGAGTGATCAGACCCTGGAATGGACTGCCCAGGGCAGTGGTAGAGTCCCCATCCCTGGAGGAGTTTAAAGGCAGACTGGCTGAGGCCCTTAGTGCCCTGGTCTAGGTGATGTGATGATGTCAGGTCATGGTCTGTGCTGGATGACCTCAGACGTCTTTTCCAGCCTCAATACTTTTGTGATTCTGTGTTCCTGCATCCAAGAACTTACATTTTAAATCCTATTCTCAAGCTTTTTCTCCCTGTTTTATCTATTTCTGTTTTCAGATTAATGATTTGGGTCTACATTCAGCCCCTTGCCAGCATCCCTCTCCCAGATCTTCTTTTATATCTGCTTTAGCAAGCTTTGAAAAATAAACTAACTGCCTAATAATCAGTGACAGCATTCCAAGCCATTTCTTTCAAAATGATATTGTTTGCAAATGCCATCTCTAATTACAATGGTTTCATTTTCTGACTCTTCCTGCTCTGTTAGGATTAATGCAAATAAAACAGAACTGCTTTTTCTCAGTATTCTTCAGTTTATTCCTGTAACTGGAAATTAACACTGGAAAATAATCTCTCGTAGAATCATAGAATCATTAGGGATTGGAAGGGACCTCGAGAGATCATCCAGTCCAATCCCCCTGCCTCAGCAGCATCACCTAGACCAAGTCACACAGGAACATGTCCAGGCAGGTCTTAAACATCTCCAGTGAAGGAGACTCCAGGATGTAGGAAACCCTCTGAAATAACTATGCTCATGTGCCATCTTGATAAACATGAAATAAATACTTTTGAATTAATTAACTATATCAATATTTTGGGATGTAATTAATTTCCTTTTTAATTTACCTTCCTTAAGGTTTACTAAAGATGTTCAGTTAGCCAGTGTTTCCATCAATAATCCATAGCTGGTGAATCAGATTAGGAATTGAGCTCCTTCAGTTGTTCTAGTAATCTGCCTGGCTCTTCCGTTTCATTACTGCAGCAGCTGTGGAATCATATTTCCTTAAGTGTTGTGGTTTTCTTCACTTGAGATGATGATCTTGGACTGGAAGGTTGTAGTATTACCCACCTTAACCCCTAGCTTCAGGATGCAAGCAAAAATTATGGTAAGTGAGCCTGAAAAGGACCTTCCTCATGGTGAGGGTGACAGAGCACTGGAAGGGGCTGCCCAGGAGCAGCAGTTCACACTCCTTACAGAGCATGGATCCAGAAGATAGGAAGGTCTTCTGTTTTCCAGTCCTCTCATCATCAGGTTCAAACAAGCTTTCTTCTTTCATTTGCTTGGACTGTAAAGTGTATTGTTTATTTTCTTCAAGAAAGTCAGTTAGCAGCTCCTGCTACTTAACCTGGATGCACTGACCTGTGGACAACCGCTAACTGCCAGCTGCACCACCAAACAGCAGTTAAAGTGAGCAGCACACTCCTTGTAGCTAGAGAAAGCATGGGACTTGGCTCGCAGGAGACCGGTGCACTCACAGCTCAAACTGAACATGTGACAAAAGACTTCATCCAGTTTTGTTCAACAGTAGCCTGTCAGGGGTGTGTGAGCTGCTCTGCCCTTCTGGAAGGAAGGCTGTGATTGCACTTCCCGTCCTAACGCTGTTGACGTCAGGCAGTGCGATACGTTGGGTCAATTGTAAATTCAGTGGAACATGAATCGGTGGGATTGAATGGACCCATGACGAGTGACTCTGGCTGCAAATGAGAGACCTGTGGGAAGAATTAAAATACAACAGAAATATTTGCCACAGAAGATTTTGTCTGCTTACCTTTCCTGAATGGAAGGGACGAGCAGGACCACATGCCTGAGTGTTGAAGTCAACACGTTTCTTCTCTCTTTTTTGTATTTTTTAGGTATAAAGCTATAGTAAAGCCGATGGAGATCCAAGCATCCCACGCACTGATGAAGATTTGTGTGAGGGCTGCTATGATCTGGATTGTGTCCATGTTGCTTGCCATCCCTGAAGCAGTATTTTCAGACCTGCACCCTTTCCATGACAGAGGGACTAATAAAACCTTTGTCAGCTGTGCTCCATACCCACATTCCAATGGGCTGCACCCCAAAATTCACTCAATGGCATCGTTTCTCATCTTTTACGTCATCCCCCTGTCTGTCATTTCAGTGTATTATTATTTCATTGCCAAGAATTTGATCCGGAGTGCTTACAACATCCCCGTGGAAGGAAACGTGCATGTGAGGAAGCAGGTAGAGACTTGACTTTCTTCAGAAATCCATGTTCTCTGTGTATCTGGGAGTAGAGAATGTTCATGTGGGAAAGCTTTCGGTGGGACAAACTGCGTCAGTTGTGCTGCGTTTAGTCGGTTAGGTGGGCTCAAAGACTTAATGCAGTTAGCACAAGCTGCATGGTTAAAGCATCTTCCCCCACATCTATATTCAGAGACTTTGGCAGGGTGGTTACCATGGCAAACACAGCAGGAGACCCGTGCCAAAGCCTGGGAAGGTATTGACTAGGATGCAGGAAGAGAGGCAGAGCTGGGGACAGTGTTTATAGATTGAAGCTGAGGGCTGACATGGCAGGAAATCAAAACTTCTCAAGTTGCTTTGTTAGAGAGAGGATCTTGCATAAAGCCTTGCTCCACAGAGCTGTGCACCTTCACACACTGAGAAATACTGGCTTCTCCAATTTGGTCCACTACAGTAGAAAGCAAATGGGACAGAGCAATGGGGCAAGGAAGCCCCTTCTGCAAGGACACCCAGGGCCAGGAGTACCAGCCAGATGGTGTAGAAGGCAAACAGCTACGTTGTGAAAGCTGCAATACCTCCTGCACTCATCTCAGCTCCAGCTGGTGCTGTGCCATGTGGAGAAGTCAGTAAAGTCTAGAGAGAGAGACTAGGGAAGTAGAGATCAGAGGACAGCAATGGTGGGCACACAGTCCCCAGGAAAAAGGATAGAACAGAACCAAAGCTGAACCGACATGAGCCCTGCTTTGCCTGAACAAATGTTCACGTAACTGCACCCAGCTGACATCTCCACCTTAGCCTGACCTTACATGATCATCTTACACAGCTGTCTGGTGCTGAGGTGGAACAGCAAAGCTGAAAAGCTGTGTAATGGAATCACAGAATCATAGAAACATTAGGCATCAGAATGGACCTCGAACGATCATCTAGTCCAATCCCCTGCCACAGTACAATCACCTAGAGCAAGTGGGTCTTAAACATCTCCAGTGAAGGAGACTCCACAACCTCCCTGGGCAGCCTGTTCAGTGCTCTGTCACCCTCACTGGGAAGAAGTTCCTTCTGATATTTAGGTGGAGCCTCCTATGCTCCAGCTTACAACCATTGCCCCTCATCCTATCATTAGATGACACTGAGAAGAGCCTGGCTCCATCCTCCTGACACCTACCCTTGAAATATTTATGGACATTAAAGAGGTCACCCCTCAGTCTCCTCTTCTCCGAGCTAAAGAGACTCAGCTCCCTCAGCATCTCCTCATAAAGGAGCTGTTCCACCTCTTTCATCATCCTCATTGCGCTATGATGGTTTTGATTAGTGACAATAAAATGGGAAGAAAAAGCAGCCTTTTGGTCTTGGGCAGAGAGCTCTAAAGACAGCAAACAGCCAGGCTGCGATCTAGCACCATCAGTCCATCATTCCTGTCCTGCAGTGCACTCAGGAGCTATAGGTCTCCACCTGAGATAACTGGCATCAATGTCTTTATTGCATTGCTTCCTTTCCTTATAGTGCAGATGTGGCCTCAATAGCCACATGGATCGAATTAGGGGTCCATTTACCAGGAATATATGGCTTCAACAAGGAAGAGCCCTGTCTCATAGGATTTAATTTTCAGTCCAGTCTCTGCAGACATTGCCCTCTCATACATGTCAATCCTTCCTTTGCTCAGTGGATGATTTTCAGCCAGTGCCATTAGAAAGGTACAAAATAAAGTCAAAATGTCTTGTCAGGTCTCTCCTGCCCACTCCCTGTGTGAGCTGCTGTTTCTGACTTATCCGTGCAGCTCGGAAGGACAACGAGAATGGGAAAAGTCTGAGGGGCCTGGCCGTGCACAGGGGCAGCAGGGTTGGTGGAAATTTCAGGCCATTCAAACTTAAATACAGGGAGCAGGTAGAACTGAATTCCCAGTGAGTGCCTGAGAAGAGATGCAGGGATTACCAGGGAGCAGAACATTGTGAAGTCTTGAAGTCAGCTGTGTCACACTTTACATGTGTGCAAAGATCTGGCTGCTCAGCCTCTCCTAGGGAACAACAGGTCACTCTGCCCCCTCCTTTTGGCTGGTCTCTGTTATGGATCTTGCCTTCATTAAGAAGAGTGATGTGGTGAGACCACATCTGGGCACCTCAGCTCGAGAAGGACACAGAATGGCTGGAGAGAGTCCAGTGCAGAGCTACAAAGATGATGAAGGGAGGGGAGCATCACCCTGGTGAGGAAAGGCTGAGGGAGCTGGGTCTCTTGAGCTTGGAAGAAACGAGACTGAGGAGTGACCCTATGAATGTTGATAAATATGGAAAGGGTGGGTGTCAGGAGGATGGAGCCAGGCTCTGCTCAGTGGCATCCAATGATAGGACAAGGGGCAACATGTGTCGGCTGGAACACAAGAGATTCCACATAAATATGAGAAGCAAGTTCCTCATGGTGAGGGTGGTACTGAAAGGTGCTTCCCAGGGGCATTGTGGAGTCCCCTTCTCTGGAGATGTTTAAAACCTGCCTGGATATGTTCCGGTGCAACTTGATCTAGGTGATCCTGCTCTGGTAGGGGCATTGGACAGAATGATCTTCCGAGGTCCCTTCCAACCCCTAATGTTCTGTGATCCAGCTCACTGCTGTCTCAGTGTTTCCCCAACTATAGATTTTCCTCTTGATTTCTCCAGCTCCTTCAGCTCCCCCGAGCACTGCACTTGGTCTCCGAGGGCTGTGAGCTGTTGGCAGGACATGTTGTACACATACCGCATGGCCACAAGGCAGGGAATTTTGCCTCTGGGGTCTGTGAGATATCCCAGACCCCTACCCCATAATTACTAATAAAAATAGCAGCAATAGCAATAAGTTAAATTATATAAATCACATGTGATCCTGTGTGTTAGAGGTTGATAACTAATGCAGGTGTCTGTGTATTCGTTTCCTGAGCTAGAACTTTGCCAAGTGACGAGCCACTGGAGCTCTGTCTATCAACAGGAAAGGAAAGGCTACCTCCTTGCACAATATCTTTTCAGAACACTTTGGTTTTGGGGGGTGGGGGGAAGAGCCAGGGATGATTCTTGACTCTGTGCTCGCCTGAGGTCCACATTGGCCTGCTCTGGCTGTGCTGCCTGCCATGCACTAGCCCCAAAGCTGCAGCACTGGGAAAAATAATTAGCTACTGGTCTGAGCTAGGAGTAGCTGCTAATCTGCACTTCTCTTTCCTCTTCCAGATTGAGTCCCGTAAGCGCCTGGCCAGGACAGTTCTGGTCTTTGTGTGCCTCTTTGCTTTCTGCTGGCTTCCCACTCACATCATCTACCTGTACCGGTCCTATCACTACTCAGAGGTGGACACCTCAGTGCTGCATTTTATTTCCAGCATCTGCGCCCGGGTGCTGGCGTTCACTAACTCTTGTGTCAACCCATTCGCTCTCTACTTGCTCAGCAAGAGCTTTCGGAAACAGTTCAACAACCAGCTGTTCTGCTGCAGAGCTCGCCTCCTCATTCGGTCCCAGAGCATGGCCAGGAGCACTACGCGGATGACTTCCCTCAAGAGCACCAACCCTTCCCTGGCCACGTTCAGCCTTATCAATGGCAACCACGCTTGCCACGAAGGTTGTGTCTAAAGGACTCGGGGACTGCCGCGTCACATACGTAGCGCGGCTTCTTGGTTTTGCTCCCTGGGGATGGTGAGTAGCACACACTCACACACAGTGATGCAAGGAAGGCTGACATGATCAGAGAACTCAGAGGAGCTTGAAACATCCAACATCTCATCCTGGGCTGAGGCTGAAGCATGGCACATCTCATCCTGGGCTGAGGTTGAAGCATCACACATCTCATCCTGGGCTGAGAGTGAAGCATCCCGCATCTCATCCCAGGCTGAGGTTGAAGCATCACACATCTCATCCTGGGCTGAGAGTGAAGCATCCCGCATCTCATCCCAGGCTGAGGTTGAAGCATCACACATCTCATCCTGGGCTGAGGCACTGACACAGCAGCAGATCACCAAGCCCACAGGAGTTCCATGAGAAATGCTATGTTGCTTCAAGACATGCTGCTTTTTAAGGAGAGCAAAGTGAGCATCTTAAGATCAAATCAAGTTTGGCTCTACAGGCTTTTCATCACTTTCTGCTCAATCCCAACCAGATCAGACTTACAGCAGTGACAAGGACGATACCAGGTGCATAAAAGTCAGAGCAGTTGCATCCAGCCGTTCGTCACTTATTTTGACACCAAAATAAACCCATTTAAATTAAGTTAAATACTTTTACAAAGGGGTTCACTGTAGGTCATTTACAGTCTTTTCAAGTATTTATTAACGTTCAGAGTACAGTATTAATTAAAAGAGTATAAAAGATATATCTTTTATAAAAGCCTAAAGAGTTTACTGGGGCACATTGGTGGCCCTGCCTGAAGCGAGCAGTATCTTGCACCACGTTCATGTGAATGCACTAATGTGAATAAACGTGATTCTGAATTTGTTTACAGTTTTTAAACGTGTGAGCTTTTGCCATGTTGTGGAGGAGAGGGCAGGGCATTTTCTAGCCATTACTGTTTCTCTTTTCCCATCTTCAAGGGATGAGAGAGCGAAATTTGTGTCGGCTAAGGGCAGGCAATGAGCAGAAGATGAAGCACAACTGCTTTTCACCAGTCGTTCTTTGTAAAACACTCCAGTTTTTCAGCAAAAGCTCCCAGCGATGCCAAGTCAGCTCTCCACCCCACAGGTGTTTTCCCTTCTGTCTTCTCAGAAGTCTGGCTAATGGATTGGAGAATCGGGTCTTGTGTAATGTTGTCTCCAGAGTAGTTCCTGTGTCAGGTACCAGCTGTTCTGGGAAGAGGAGCACCCTGTCCTACAGATAACAAGCGCGTGGGCTACAGGACAGGCGCTGAAGCCACACACCTGATAAGGAGAACTGCCACAAAACGAGGCCATAAACCAATCACTGTAGTGGAATATTGAGTTTTTAATGGCCCTCATCCTCTTTGATGATGATGATCCTTTTCCCCACAACGTCAAAAAAAATTATGAATTAAAGCTGCTGAAACTTGGTGTTGGTCTTGCTCTGTGAATGCAAATAAAGTCATGTGGGCAGGGTAAAAATGCTCAGTCCTGTGGCTTCAGATGCCCAGAGCTGCTGTCTCCAGGGACTGCAAAAGGGCTGCAACACCAAAGGCACAGCTCTGGAAACTTGAACTGGTTGTGCCTTTGAGAGCAGCGTCCTCTGGGTGAGGTTCAACACAGGTGCATGACCCCATGATGTGGCCACACGACTGTGCTGCTAAAGGCAGTCCTGCCTTACCCCACCACCACCCCTGGGCACCCCTGCCACCACACCCCGATCAGCCTGAAAACTATTGTGGGGAGGAATTCTCCATCTGAGTCAATTCCTTTGCATAGCTGACTAAAGCTTTGGCTTAAATTTCAATTTACTGGGCAATCTGAAGTCCTTGGCTATTAAAATTTTCCTCAGGATGCTGCAAAGCCTGAGATTTAATGTCAAGCTACAAGTCAAACACGAGTGAGCACTAGTGAGCGCTTTTGTGACCAAGAAGAGCAATGGCATTCTGGGGTGGGTTTGCAGCGGGGTGGTTAGCCGATCAAGAAAGGCTCTCCTCCCCCTCTACTCTATCCTGGTGAGACCACAATTGGAATATTGTGTCCAGTTCTGGACCTCTCAGTTCCAGAAGGACACGGAGCTGCTGGAAAGAGTCCAGCACAGAGCCACAAAAAGATGATGAAGGCAGTGGAGCATCTCCCTTGTGAGGAAAGGCTGAGGGACCTGGGTCTCTTGAGCTTGGAGAAATATGATTTGATAAATATGTGAAGGGTGGGTGTCAGGAGGACAGAGCCACGCTCTGCTCCACAGCAAGGACAAGGGGCAACGGATGTAGGCTGGAACATAGGAGGTTCCATCACAATATGAGAAGGAACTTCTTCATGGTGAGGGTGACAGAGCACTGAAAGGGGCTGCACATCAGAGTTGTGGAGTCTCCTTCTCTGGAGATGTTTAAAACCCGTCTGACCATGTTCCTGTGTGACTTGGTCTATGTGATCCTGCTGTGGCAGTGGGATTGGACCTCCTGCAGGGATCTTACAGGGTCCCTTCCAATCCCTAATATTCTTTGATTCTGTGAAAAAGATGTTCCTGTCAAAAAGCATTTTAGAATGTGCTTCACTAACTTACACTTGTTTTTTAATACCAGAGGGCAAATCTGAGGTTGGAATTATTTCTGTAACAAACATGATAAAATGCTCTGCAGCAGTTTTGCTCATGAAGGGAAAGTTTTCCTCCCTGCCCAAGCATGCAGTTGCAGTATCTGTAGCTGTACTTGGTTCTTTGTTTCTCACTCCTTGTCTCATTGCCTTCGTTTCAAAAACACGATGTACTTTGCCCTCTGCAACAGTCTAATCCCTTATCTGGAGCTATCTTGGTGTTTGCTGGCACAGCTGCAGCGTTGAGCCTTTCAACCTGAAGTGTTGTCTGCAGCGTTACGTGTGTTTGATAAGTTTTCAAAGCACCCGAGATAAACCCTTGCATGGTCCTGGGAAGTTGTTTGGTCCTTAATGGGACGAGCCCTTGGCTGTGACCGTGGAGTCATTCTGCAGCTTGGTTCCTCAGCTCAGCTCTCTCCAGAAGTACCAGGACCAGTGGCACTTCAGACCTTGGTGTTTCAGAAACATTGTGTTTCAGGGTTCTGAAAGTGCTGAGCCAAAGGTTGAACTTGGTGATCTTAAAGGTCTATTCACTGTCCAGTGAATATGGATCTGTGAAAGGACAGTATCCCTGAAATGCCTAATTCCTGGCAGGATGAGGATTCCAGTTCTGGGCCCCTCAGCTCCAGAAGGACACGCAACTGCTGGAGAGATTCCAGCGCAGAGCCACAAAGATGATGAAGGGAGTGGAACCTCTTCCTGATGAGGAAAGGCTGAGGGAGCTGGGTCTTTTCAGCTTGGAAAAAAAGGAGACTGAGTGGTGACCTTTTTTTTCAGTTCCTTTTCATATTGGTGTGAAATGTGTTATGTTCCAGCTCACACCTATTGCCCCTTGTTCTGTCATTAGATGCCACTGAGCAGAGCCTGGCTCCATCCTCCTGACACCCATCCTTTCCATATTTATCAACATTAATGGGGTCACCCCTCAGTCTTCTTTTTTCTCCAAGCTCAAGAGACCCAGCTCCCTCAGCCTTTCCTCATCAGGGAGATGTTCCACTCCCTTTGTCATCTTTGTGGCTCTGCGCTGGACTTTGTCCAGCAGTTCTGTGTCCTTCTGGAACTGTGGGGCCCAGAACTGGACAAAATCTTCCAGATGTGGTCTCACCAGGGCAGAGTAGAAATAGACTATGTGATTGAAACTTCGAAGTTTTCTGGACATTGACTGAGACATTGGTACTGTCCTTAGTCTTGAAAAAAGTGTGTTAAAAGGCGGCTGACCTGGATCTTCTTCAAAATCATATTTACTTAGGAACCAAGAAGTTACTGCTGTATTATGTATTTTATGTTGGATAACTGTAGACACTTCCCCTAACAGAGTTCTTCTAGACCACAGCTCCCTGTCCTTAGTGGACAGCTGAGCTGCTCTTGCTGCAGCCCTCCTTTGCACACAGGACCACATCCAAACTCCAAGCCAGAAGCTCTGTGCCAATAGAGTGCCTGCACATCTTCTGGGAAGACCACAACCCCTCTCCCTTGCCAAATGAACTGGTAGGTGTTTGCCCCTACTCATTCTTCCTGCAGCTGGGGCTGTAAGCAGCTAAGTGGGAAGGTTGCTGGGCTACAGAGAAGGTGGGAACAGCATGCTGCTGCTGGGCACCTGGAAGGAGAGACACTAGACATCTTCAAATCCTATTTCAGGCACCTCTAGTGCTGGTAACTTGTGTCTACCTTGCACTTCATGCTAATTGATCACTGCAATTTTCAGAATTAGAAATTATATAGAAAGAATAAATAACCTAAGAATTAGAACGTAAGAATTAGAAGCTGAAGACTTAGAAACAAGATGCTATTTGAACAATAGGAAGTGAGTAGCACTCTGCTTTCTGATAACTCTGATAAAGCACTTAGCATTCTGATGACGCTGAGACTATCAACAAAGAGCATGTCTAATTTTATATTAAAATCACATTCCAAACTTATTACCAAGTGCCTAATTGTGTGTTTATGGAAATAGCTGCTTCAAATTATTTCTGTGATTAGCTCGACTGTTTTACCGTAAGTGGATAGGAATTAGAAATAATTGATCATAGAATTCATTGGAAGTAAAGGATTTAATCTATCTTAATGTAGATTAATTACAGTTCCTGTATGCTAAGCATCTTTTTGTGAGTGCTGCTACATATTTTCAGGGCAGGACTGTCCCACAGGTCCATCCAGTGTCTTGTTTTGAGATTGATGGACCTTGGCTTTCAGTCAGAGGTCACAGCTTCAGAGACAGACAGGGAGTTATCACTGTTCACATCACTACGCTCTGCAGCTGCCTTCCAGCAGGAGGTGGGTTTCACACAAGTCTCTGCACCATGAGGTAGAGAATGAAGATTATAACACCCACCAATCAAACACATCTTCTTGTCCTAAGGGTTCAAGGGATTTTGCCAAAACCAGGAGTATTGTTTCTATCTCTGTTTTACAACTGGCCAAACCAGCCACACATCTGTGTTTCGTGATGTAGATAGAAATGGATGGCCCGTTTTGCCCTGGAGGCCAGTGACAAAGCTGATTGTAGTCCTAAGGGATGAGGTGCCACACATTTGTGCTACCTGTTGCCCTGAAAATCAGGCACCCACTCTCAGTGAGATGATATTTTCTCTCCACCATCCATGGACATGGACAGGCACATCCAGTACTCATCATAATAACTCCTGTTTTGGACACTTCCCTTTCCATGAGACACAACTCCTCATCTCTCACCACCCAGACCATCTCTAGATGACTAGCATAAGTTAGATGCCTAACTTCTAAATGGCTGATGTCCAGGACCCCTTCCTGCCTGTCTTGCCTCCATGTTGGCTGGCAGAAGGACACACATGATGCTCCATCCTTCTTTTCTTCCTTACTGCTGCCTGTAGCCTTGTCACCACAACCTGATGCCATGTTACACAGGCTGTAAAGACAAAGATGGGTTAACAAGAAGGGAAGTCTTACTCCTCATAAATCACCGTAATAAGGCATAAGGATACCTCTTCAGATCAGCCATTTACACACTTAATTGTCCCTCTGGGGTTGTCGAGCTCCCTACTGGCATGATGGAGGGAACCTTCTGTGAATGTCCTCCTAATGGCCACAGTCATCTCATGGGATAACTCTAGACGCCTCGCTCAGATTTTGTTAGACCATAATCATAGAATCATAGAATCATCAGGGATTGGAAGGAACCTTGAAGATCATGTAGTCCAATAGTCCAATCCCCCTGCCACAGCAGGATCACCTAGACCAAGTCACCATAAGTCTAACAGAGAAGTCTTCTGTCTCCCCGGTGGTTACTTGTTTAGCGGCTGAAATGGAGTAAATCTCAGAAAGAAAATGTCTTACGACCATCAACCCCTGCAGGAGAAAATACTAGCAAGTGTAGAAAATCCTCAGACCAATGTCCAGCCTACAGCATTCACACTTTTGCTGTCTGTGCCAGACGTTGAAAGTGAAGAGCAAGAAAACTGCTGCTTTTGGTCTGATACTCACTAATATCTGCCAAGAATGGGACAACTTGTAGGACCAAGGTCATTTATTAAAGTACATACAGAAGGAAACGTGGTCCTCTGTGTGAAGTCAGCTGTGCCTCTCTCACAAGTGTGTTGTGTTTCAGGGAAGAGGCAGGCTTCACTGGAGAAGTTTAAGACCCACCTGGATGTGTTCCTCTATGACTTGGTCTAGGTGATCCTGCTGTGGCAGGAGGACTGGACTAGATGATCTTTCGAGGTCCCTTCCAATCCCTAATGATTCTATGATTTCTCTTCTCATGCTGGGAATCCCAGATCCAGTTTAATTCCATTGGTAACACTAGACCAACTGTTGTGTAAACCCATTCCTACCACCATTGACATGCAGCAGCAGTGGAGATGCTGATGCAGTGTGAGAGGTCTGTGGATGGAGCAGGGCATAGGAGAGACCACAGCCAGAGAGCAGTGAAAAGCTGCAATCAGTCCTGTCTGTAAAAGACCCTGAAGTCTCAGGGCAATTGTAATAGAATAATTGAATATGCCTAGCAATTATTGGCTGTGAAACTTGTCTGCATTAGGTCAATTAATTAAAGGAGGCATGTTATTAATACAGAGATGTGTTACGGATGCTCTCCTGTGCTGTGCTGTTGTCAGTGGGTTTCAAGTGTCTGGCTCACTGCAAAGAAACTCCAAGTGGTCTTTGCTTTAACATCCATATTGGCTCAAACACCTGCTACAAGAGTTTTGGCCCTTCAAGTACCAACTGCAGTTCACAACTTGAAGTAAATAAAGCAGCTCTTGTGCTTTATTGCACTTGAGATGCAATAACCTCCACTCCATCGAGGTTATCAATTAATTCAATCAAGACTTGAACATCTTCCCCGTCCTTACGGCAAACGATGCTGCAAGCTGGACACATCAGGTGTGTAACTGCACTGCAGGAGCAGAATGTCATACCAGCAGATGTGGTTTGACTCCTCATACTTCAGCTCCTTCTGCTTAGAGCTGTTCAATTCTGATTCATATTGCTGCTTGTGTCCACCTGCATAAGCCTGTTCCACTCCACTGCTTGCACAGCAGACCTTCTCCTGCCAACAGTGCAAGCTGAGCTGACAACCACCAGGGTTCTAAGACCCTATAATGAATCCTCATTAATTTAGTGATCACTGATGGCTGAATCCAAGAGCAAAGATGAAGCTTGCAAGTGAACAGCTACACAGGCCAGCATTAAAAGAACAGGGTTACCTTGATCTCTTTTTCTGAGTCAAAACACCAACACACTTCTCGAAGCATCGCAGATCCCTCCATTACCTACTGCAGTGACCCAGAGCTGTGCCTCACCTACCCTTGGCTGAATTCAGTTCATTGAAAAGAGGGAGTGACATTGATTTCACTCCTGCTAAGCCTTTAACTCCTTCTCATTACTTTATTGAATGAGCATACATTGTTATGCTGGCTTGTGTGGGCGCAGGATGAGCTTCTCCTCTAAATATAGCTGTTGGCAGCACATGGAGGCCACTCACATGGGTCTCGGTGCAATTTCCAAACAAAAGCAAGGGCCCATGAAAAAAATATTGTTTTTTGGATTTAGATTTTGCTCCTCACTGTGGTGAATTTAATGATTAAAATGCAGGCAGTGCAGGCAGAATGCAGATGTCTGGAAGATGCTGGATCTGTGTTTTCATAGGTACAAGAGCTATGTCTCCACAGGCATCAGGGAAGGGTTTGGCTTTACACAAACATGAAAGAAAAAGCTAATGTTGATTTTAATGTGTTTAAATCATGAGTTGTAGGAAGCCTTGACAGCCCTCTTATAAGGCAGAGTCCCATCAGGGCACTTTTCCACTGAAGGGAAAGCCAGCCAGGGTGTGGGGATTGAGAAATGTACAAAGAAGTTCTCAAACTGTCAGCTTTGGTGGTCACTTGGGTCATGTACTTGATGAGTCATGTGATGTATGTTTGCTAATGGTGAATCCTCACCTTAAAGAGAATGTTCTAGGTTGCAAGTATTGGTAACAGACCATCCTGAGGCATCTTGAGACAGCTCTCAATGGTTCTTGAAGTCCATTCTAAACCTTGGTGCTGATGCCACCCATGCTAAAGACTTCAACAGAAGGTTCAAACTTCTTTTCAACAGTGCTTTGGCAGCTACATCTCTGATAGTGGTGGGCAGGGGATTAGCATTCCTGCTTGATGGGGTACAAGTCTATCAGCTGTCATAAGCTGGTTACACCTCTGTATTCCTGGACTTCTCCAATGTCTCATTCCAATGACACTTTTCTTTTGCAAAGCCAGAGTTTTTAGGACACTTCCATGTAACTATTGTACTTGTTTTTGTCTCACAATGCCTCTAACCTGCCTATAGCTGATGGTGGCATATGTGTCTTCTGGCCACCTGAAGCAGGTGTAGATCCCAGCTAGTACTAGCACAACCCATTATTTTCTAAAGGAAGCTCCAAGACCTGATTCTGCCAGTGCCTACAGAAATGCTTTGGACCCTTCCCATGGGGAGCTGCAAATGCAGCAACAGACAGTTGTGGACATCATGACACCAGCCCTTGTGTGAGCAATCTGCTCAAGTGATCTGGGGGTCAACACAAGCTACCCTGCTCTTCTGGCCCCTTGGTCAGCAACCTCACACCTAACCTTTGAGACAGAACATGTGTATGCTCTGTGATACCAGAGCACTGCAAACTCACACCGCTGGCTGCTTCCCAGTAATTTTCTTGCACAGAGGTTTTCATAAAGAAAACACTAAGGATCAGTCATGCTGAGAGAACCAAGGGCACTTTTCAGTGGGGACTTGCTTGTGTTTACGATTCTGCATAAAATCATGCCTCGCTGCTTGCTTGTGCCATGGAAATTTCAACTCCCACGATAACCCAAGCCTTTTCAAAGCTTGTTAAGAGACGCCTCATTATACCTCCTGAAGTAGATCACAACACCTGAAATTCCCATTAGATTAATTAAGGAACACTTTGAAGGCAAAATTCTAAGGCTCTTCTTGAGAGACCAGGGTGAGAAATCAATTTCACGATGAGACCTGCTCTGGTACCACCTTCCAAATTGTCCGAGACTTACAGGATGTCTCATTACTCACATTCCGTGAGTGAAATGGTTACGGGATGCTGTGCATCAGTCATTCCTGTCCTTGCAGGATGTTTTCCTGAGTCTCTCTAGGCTCAAATTTTATTAATATATATGCACAGGCTGGAGAGTTGGGTGGGGAGAAATTGAATGAACTATAACAAAGGCATCTGGACAAGAACAATGCCAGGTACCAGTATAGATTGGGGACTGACCTGTTGGGACAGCAGCATGGGAGAAAGGGACCTGGTATCCTGGTGGACAGCAGGATGACCGTGAGCAAACAATGGGCTCTTGTGGCCAAGGAGGCAAATGGCATCCTGGGGTGGACTAGAAGAGGGGTGGTTAGTAGATGGAGAGAGGTTCTCCCACACCTCTACAAGAAGGACACAGAACTGCTGAAGAGAGTCCAGTGCAGAGCCACAAAGATGATGGGGTGGAACAGCTCCCTGATGAGGAAAGGCTGAGGGAGCTGGGTCTCTTTAGCTTGGAAAAAAGGAGACTGAGGAGTGACCCCATTAATGTTGATAAATATGTGAAGAGTGAGTGTCAGCAGGATGGAGCCGGGCTCTGCTCAGTGTCATCCAATGATAACACAAGGGGCAATGGGTGTGAGCTGGAACTTAGGAGGTTCCACATCAATATGAGAAGGAACTTCTTCATGGTGAGGGTGACACTGGAAGGGGCTGCCCAGGTGAGTTGTGGAGTCTCCTTCTCTGGAGACATTTAAAACCCACCTGCATGTGTTCCTGTGCGACTTGATCTAGGTGATCCTGCTGTGGCAGGGGGGTTGGGCTAGATGACCTTTCAATGTCCCTTCCAACCCCTAACATTCTGTGTGATTCAGTGTGATTCTGCGTGAAATTCTTATTATCAGCGGGGAATTAGGATATCAAGCAGTACAACTTGCACAAAACTAGGTCACGAGAAACAGCAGTGAGCAAGAATTCTTCATACGACTTTGAGATAAATATTTGGGTTATTTCCTGCTTGTCATGTTGACTATTTACTGTATTGATATCTCCAGAGGTACTGGGAAGAAGTGAGAGGAAAAGCTCTTGTGCTGTGGTTATGTTCACCAGAGCTTTCTGTCATTCACAGTGACAGGCAACAGATGGAAACTTAGACCCAGCTTCCCTCTCTTGATGTGCTGCTGAGACACAAGTATATATTCCTTTTGTCCCCCAGCTGGATGTTTACACGTGTGGAATCAGAGAGGGTGAAGCAGAACTTAATACATCATTTCTTTTATCTGTGCCAACTGAAGCAGAACTGACAATGTGAAAGGGTCTCTAGTGTTTTGACTTCAAAGGTGCAATCCCCCCCGAAAGCTAGAGTCGCAAATAAAATGTGATGTTGCTGCCTTTGCTTTTTAATTTTGCTCTACATCCCTTTGGACAGACTATCTTTTCTCTCCTGGAAAAGTTTCCCAGCAAAGAAAGTCCACTGTGCCAGGTGTGACCCCAGCTTCTGTAGCTGTGCTCATGCCATTCATACTCCACTCCAGCTCCCTTTCAGGTCAGGCGGCTCCATGGCCCCCTCCAAGGAAATTGCTTCTGACAGTTGGATCTGAAACCATTTGCAGCTGATGAGAAAATACATCTTGGTGACCTGCAGTTCATGCCCCGATTCCTTGAAACGCCTAGCAAGAAGTTTTGCAGCTTCACACAGCCATGTGCAGTGAGAGGTGTTCTCAGAGCGGCTAGTTTTCCACAAAAAAGTCTTGTTCACTGGCTCAAAAGGCTTGTAAAATGGGATCCTTAGAAAGTTATGGCAGAAGGAGGGTTGAATGGGCAGGAAATGAAAAGGGCTGCTTCTTCCCTGTAAGAGTTACCACTGCACTGGCTCAGAAGGAGCCAACCGAGAAGGAATTTAAATTGTTCTCGTGTCTCCATTACAGAGAAAGGCAGGAATTCTCCACAAGGGAGAGCCTAAGGACCTGGCTTTTGGCCTTCTTGTACCTCTACTATTGTCCCAGCTTGTCCAAGTCCCTCTGTAGACCCTTCCTGCCCTCGAGCAGATCCACATTCCCACACAATTTGGTGTCATCTGCAAACTTACTGAGGTTGCTCTCAATCCCCACATCCAGGTGATCAATAAAGACTCCAAACAAGACTGGCCCCAAAACTGATCCCTGTGGGACACCACTGGTGACTGTTACGACTGGACCAAACAGAAAACCATGTGAAAGCACAACTTCTTTGCAACACATTTGAAAATACTATGGTAGACACGACTGAGAAACTCCTCTGTTACATTACAGGTAGAAACCATAGGATGAAAATGAAAAATATGCCTCTGAATCAGATGTAGAGAAGCCTAAAAACAACACTTTGTGAAGGACCAGTGGCTCCCGTTGAGTGATAAATGAAAGCCGCCCTGACACGGAGTAGTTCATTTTGTAGAAGCGGCACCAATCTAATAGTCAAAGAAGTAAAAGCACGGTCTTCAAAAGCTGTCAGTGATATCCTCTGAAGATATTATTCCATCTGAATTTTTTCACTGCATGTCTGCAAATCAGTGGGTGAACAGACAGTCTTTGCACTTTGTAGCTCTTTGAAAGGATCCTCACTGAGACTCGTATCACACCACACGTTCACGTGTCATCTGGAAAAATGAAGTCATGAAATTTCCTGATGATACTCCATTATTTGGAGCAATAAAATGGAATTCAACTGTGAAGAGCTGCAGATGGCTCACAAAACTGAGTGACTGGGTAAAAAAATGGCAGATGAGATGCTGAAAAACACAAATGGATAAAACCATTGCTAACCATGAAGAACAGTGGTGGGCTCTGAATTAGCTATCAGGAAGCTTGGAGAAGAGAAGAGTGAGGGGTGACCTTATTAATCTCTACAAATATTTGAAAGGTGGGTGTCAGGAGGATGGAACCAGGCTCTTCGCAATGTCATCTAGTGATAGGACGAGGGGCAATGGGTGTCAGCTGGAACATAGGAGGTTCCACATCAATATGAGAAGGAACTTCTTCCCAGTGAGGGTGACAGAGCACTGGAACAGGCTGCCCAAGGGAGTTGTTGAGTCTCCTTCTCTGGAGACTTTTTAAGACCCGCCTGGACATGTTCCTATGTGACTTGGTCTAGATGATCCTGCTGTGGCAGGGGGATTGGACTAGATGATCTTTTGAGGTCCCTTCCAATCCCTAATGATTCTATGATCTTTGTGTTACTGTTGACAATTCCATCAAAATCTCAATGCCATGCTTAGGTTCCTTCAGAAACATAAATAAACTAGATTGAAAAGACTGGAAAAATAAAAATTACTCTAATAAGACCCAGAAAACATCATCTATTGTCTGTTACTTGTGAAAAGTCAAAACGTACAGCACCTATTGGCTACTTGAAACAGTGATGCCTATGCCCTCTTATGTCTCTATGATATAAAAGTGATATCATTTTTATCCAAAACAGAGCCAGTCTCTCTGAGAGGCTGAATTATCCACATGAACTTTCTACAAGATCTTGGACTCTCACAGGGGACCCATCCGACTCACTCCAGGCTTTATGATGTGGGTTAACTTTGAAGTGAGACTCTCTCTTTCACCTTGTTGATCACCATTTGGACACAGTTTTGGAGACAGTTGGGTTTGTCTTCCCACCTCTGGCCCTGTCTGAACCTGTCTAATTCACTTAAAGCTGTTGTCATTTATCTATATCAGCAATTTGGCATAAGTGTGTCTGGTGCTGCGTCGCTGATAACTGGCTTCACTAACAATTTCTGCAGTCACTTGTACGTCTGCTTCATTTTGCTGATATCGGGTGTTGCTGAAATATTGACCAGCACTATACAACTGATTGTTGCTACACTATTGGTTGATGCTTCAGAATTGACTGCTAACAGTAATTTATAATATTTTGAGATAAATACATGCATTTTTTAATAATGCACTTCCCACTGCTGGCTTTGTGTGGTATTTGTGGCGAACTATAATAAATTAGAGAATAAAGCCTCTGTGTCCTTGTGAATCCTGCAAACTCATCATCACAACCTCTACAGTCTGGGTAACCCTGTCGGTCATGACAACCATTTGCTGGCCCCATTAATCTGAGTCAGCTAGCAATCTCTTGGAATGCTGGAGGTCATACCTGATGAGTTAGATCAGTCCAAGGAGCTGTCTGCCTACAGCCAGTTTTAGAGGGTACAATAGTTCAAGAGTATTGATGCATCCATTCCTTTAACAACCCCCAGTTGGCCTCCATCTCCATTGAACCACAGTGCCCAAAACTGGACAAGATATTCCTGCTCGGGGCTTACTGATACATTAGGTGTTTTGCCAGCTCCATGTGTGTTTATACATCACGGTGTGATGTTTGCCTTTGTCATAACAGAACAGCATTGTTTTGTTCTGCTCATCATCCATTACAACCCTACAGATCCCTCTCTGAAAACAGCAACCTGGCTACGTGTTCTACGTACTGTGCCTGAGCAGTTCAGTGCTCATCGTTCAGAGCATTCCCCTGCAGTTGTGCTGCGTTTTCACACTCTTTCTTTACTTTATTGACTCAATTTTGAACCCCAAACCTCTTTTTCCAAGGCAACTCTGTCATTTTTAGGTGTATTCATGGGATTGCTGATGCAATCACTGAACAGAACCAGAGCAGAAATACCCTCGGAAGGGTGCTCGCTGCCTCTTGATATTTCATCGTTAAAACAACCCTGAGTACAGATACAGAACATGTTTGGTATACATTATGAAGTGATTTAATCCAGACTGCATTTATTTTGCTGGTTTATAAGGATGTCATGTAAGATCATATCAAGAGAGTTCCCAAAGCAAACTTCTATAGATTAAGTCCACGTCTGCTTTTCTGCTGCTGAGGAAAACTAGATTATTTTTATACAATTAGTTCCTCACAAATCCCCATTGCCTCCTCAACTCTGTTTTTCAGGTGCTTTGTAAATGCTTCATAATTTGATTCAAGTGGTTTCTTAAATGCATTGGTGTGTAACTCTCCACATGTTTATTGGGAAAGTCTTATTCTCTGGAGACGTTTAAAACCCACCTGGACATGTTTCTGTGCAACTTGATCTAGGGGATCCTGCTGTGGCAGGGGGATTGGACTAGATGGCCTTTCGAGATCCCTTCCAATGCCTAATGTTCTGTGATTTTATGAAAGTCACTACCATTGACCTGTAGAAATGAGACTGCACCTTCTAAGAGAAAGGGGGAAGCAAGCTTATTGGTGTTGGAGCCATATGCAAGACCTGCTGATTTTCTCTAGTATAAGTGATGACAATGCTCACCAGTCATCACTTCTTCTTCCAGTCTCCAGGTCCATGACTGTTGTGGAACACATGCTCAGAAAAGGCACTGAGTGGCAGTGTCTCTTCTCCACTCTGCATCTTAGCAACGCTCCTGTCAAATCTGACCTGTTGCAGGAGGTAGACTTGGTGTGGCATGAGTGGAAGTCAGGCGTGCTGAGATAGATGATCACAGAGGACACAAGTGAGGTAGGGTTGACAAGGAAGAAGAAATGAAAGCAGAAGTGTGCAAAAGAGCAGATGTGCAAGGGATGATGTGAGTTGCTCCCACCTAATCTGCTGAAAAGTGTGCACAGTCTTGGCTGCAGAGGGTCAAGATGCTGTGAGACACAACTTCTGTGTGCAGCTAGATTTACCCTTCTGCTACTCTCTCCCTTTAGGAGGGAACAAGGCAGGAGGTGACACGGGCACATCAATATCTCGACAGCAAAGTACTTCATGCTGAATAATTTCCTTTTACTGTGCCCCATAGCTGCATACCTGTGTTTCCAGCACATATAGAGGGTTCTCACCCACTGTGGTGGCCTGTTGACTCCCACTGGTTGGGAGGAAATGGAGAAAAATTAGCTGTGGAACAAGCTCAAGTGTCAGGCTCAGACTTGTTGACAGCTCTTATCAGCTTTTAAGATGAGTACTTGCCAGGTGAAGAGAGACTGCCTATCAGCTTTCAGGCTCAGTGTCATTAGAACCAGAGCCTTAGGAGAGAGGTGACCACCACGCAGGAATAACACTGCCCCATCCAATTAAGTCTGTGCATGAACTGTGGGATTAAGAGCAGGTCTGCTCATGGTCACAGCGGTCATATTGTCTACCTCCAGCACAAATGCCGTGTGGGCTTCCCCCTGTATGGTCCTCACTCCAACTCAGGTGTTCATTCAGCAATCCCAGTCTGCCCCACGTTCCCCTGCCCCTAATGGTAGTCCAGCAAGGTCACTCATTTGGGTCACTCACTGCAAGATGCCTCAGAGCCAATTCATGCAGATACCCAGGGAACTGAGACTCACAGGGGAAGATATTGTGGAACATGCATCATTACTGACCAAGAACCTTCAAGTGGGTTTGGGTGAGGATAAAACCACATTTCCCGAGAGGAAGCCTAAATAAAATTTAACAGAGTGTTAAAACTCTTGGCTTACCAGATCAAAATTCTATTTAGAAGTGGGAACAGCTAAGAGGTTTGGGGATGCCCAGAGATCTTGCTCTGAATAAACAGCAGATAAGCAGAGTTACTGAAAGGGTTTGAGCTCTGCAAAATAAATATTGTATTTATATTGTCTTTATACAAGTGCCCTGGTCTGGCTGATGTGGTGATGTTAGGTCCTAGGCTGGGCTGGATGAGCTCAGAGGTCTTTTGCAGCCTCAATAATTCTGTGCTTCTGTAATATTTAAATGAAAGCAGAGTCTCATACCAGACACTGTTTTATAACAATGCTCTAGTTTAACAGACAGAATTAAACAAAAATTAATTAATGATTAAATCACTGGATTTTCCTGGCAATGTTAAAGTAGAATATATTTTTTTAAAATACCAATTCAATGCACAATTCTTCTTCTTATGACAAGATAGAAAGTTATTCTTTTATCTATCTTTGCCTACTTGCAGTGAGAACCTTAAATTACTTTTTCCCTTGTAAACAGCTTGGGAGCACCTTGGGCAGCACTGTGCAGAGCAAAGTGCCTAATGATGAGTGAGAGGGGACAACCTCTTATTTTCTGTGTCCAGGGAGCCTTTTTACATGACCCAGCCTGACATAAATGGCAGTTAAAATACCAGAAAAGTGAATGAAAGGATTCCATTAAAAAAATTAAATTATAAAAATACAGTTAATGTTGCTCAGAACAATGTTGACAACAAAAACCTTGTCAAACAAATGTGATTTCATCCTTCAATGACATGAAAGATTTAATGATTAGAGGTAACAGCGTTGAGGTAATAGATTTACACTATGTAAAGGCAGTTGAATTAGTAGCTTAAAATATTCTGATTAAAAATGCAGAATTACAGGAGAGAAAAATCCACGGGGAGGAGAGAAATATAATTATCTCATTGACAGACTTCAAGCTTCTGTCAGCAGGGAGGTCACTGTAGAGGGATATGCAGAGGATCCTCATCATGGATGTGCCCAGGTACTCAGCATCCGACCCAGTGATCTGCAGACAGATAGCCAGTCACTTCTGTTAAATCACAGGCATGACAGAGGTTAGCAGGGAGGTCAAAAAACACAAAGGAGTGGGGAAGTGGAGTGTCTTTGTCATTCAGTAAATTCCCACATTGAGGAAACTGCATTTGGATGTAGCTGAATGCTAGTTGTAGGTCAAGGCAGGAGGAAAGACAGGTGTTCCTGTGTCTGAAAAAAAAAAGGTTGTCTGAAAGGTTTGTTGGTCTTTCAGAGAAGCAGCATCTCTCTGGAAAACAGAAGAAAACCCTTTGGCAGAAAGGGTGAACAAAAATTAATATGTGAAAGGTGAGCGTCAGGACGATGGAGCCAGGCTCTGCTCAGTGGCACCCAATGATAGGACAAGGGGCGACGGGTGTGAGCTGGAACAGAGGAGGTTCCACATCAGTATGAGAAGGAACTTCTTCATGGTGAGGGTGACAGAGCACTGGAATGAGACTGGTGAACAGCCAGTGAGCAGCCAAGAGTGTAAGAACTGGGTTGTTAATGGAAGGAGCAGCAGCAAAACCAGCAGGCACATGGGTTGGAGAAAACAAGCAGTTGATTACATTAGAAAAGAGGAAGAGAAGGCAAAGCCTTAAATGAGTTATTTATTCTGTCTGGTTTCTTCAGGCATCGCTTGTTTCTTAGGGGAAGACCTCCTTCCAGCACCTGTTCTGATTAAAGGCTCTGGGCTTCTTGTAACAAAAAAAGGTCTAGTAGCATTAATCACTTCTCCACATGGGTAAATAATGCGTTGAAAATGTCAAACCCTGTATTAAACAGCCACGTTAGAAACGCCAGGCAAAGAAATACTCACACCGGAGAGACTGTGCAGATGCAGACCGGAGCATTTACGATAAATTTTGCAACAACCTACACAAGCTCAAAAACATTTCTGCCTATTCTTTGAGTAATAATTTCCAGTAATATTGGCCAATATCCTGGTTTCACTGTCATCTGGGAACACCTGGAAAAACTCTATGTTTCTGAAACCTGGCAGGAGCTGTGGTTTTTATTGCCTTCGACTGCGGTCATTTCCCCATTCTCCAATATTCTTCACTCTCATGAAGACCATGTGGGAAACACCTTCAGTATTACAGAGGCAAAAAGTTTGTGAAGCAGTGGAATAATTTATTTACAATGCAGCCTTGGGCTCAGCAAGATGTGGCACTTGTGAGCCCCATCCTACAGCACTGTTCGCTGGTTGTAGGGTTCCTAATTCGCGTATCTCCCCCACCTCTGAGAAAGTTCATACACATGCTACTAGTTCTACTCCAACTCCTCCCAGGTAGAGCATCATATTAAGGTTAAAAGTGTCTTTTGGAGGGGAGGTCTTCTCCACATTGAATTTTCCACTTGTCACCTTTGCTGTCAGAATCTACAGCACTCTTTGTGTGCAAGCTGCTGCTCTGTTTTCTCCTTTCCAAGGCTGAGGAGTTCTCTACAAGCTCAGTTATTCCAAACAAAGCTACAGAGCAATTCTAAACATAATTCCAAAGCAGCTTACTGTTACCTGCTAAAGTTCACCTTACCTCTATTAATCTATTAACCTTTAATAAAAATCCTCCCAACCACTGTTATTTCTCACAACCATGACAAGGCTACTTCTTCTCATCAGAAGGCAGGTCTGCCACATCATGGCAAGGAGAGGTTTTCTCCTCACAATCTCTACATGTGCTCTTTAGAAAACTACTAAAGTCTAAAGATACGACCTTTGGTCTCTTGCTGCATGACCCCACAGGCACCTGTGGACACCATGTACTTAACCATAGTCTCATTGCTGTGTTTCTGCTCTTGCTCCTGGCTATGCTGGTCCCAGCACCCTGGCGACAGCACTCGGAGGTATCTCAGCCCAACACCTGGCCAGGTCATAGGGCTGTGGTATTCCTGCCCTGAAGTTCTCCCATGGGTGGCTAAAACACACCAGCATGATCCTTTCCACAGAAAAGACAATTGTAGCTGCCATTTGCTTTTCTTTCTGGCCACAGCTGAAGTACATCAGCACCCTCTGGTTTGCCCTAGGTTGCTCACTGATTTAGGTAATGGCTCGATCATAGCACTGGTACCCATGCAAAGCATTCTCTCATTCTCCTCATGCTGCATGACTTGCAAAAACCTTTCAGGCAGCAGTTGAAGTGATTTCTGATGGTGCACAATAAGGCTATTTTGCATGCTTAATGCACAGCAAAAGACTTCATTAATGCTTATAAATATGGAAAGAGCAGGTGTCAGGATGATGCAGCCAGGCTCTGCTCAGTGGCATCTAATAATAGGACAGGGGACAATGGGTGTAAGCTGGAACATAGGAGGTTCCACATCAATATGAGACAGATTTTCTTCATGGTGAGGTTGACAGAGCACTGGAATGAGCTGCCCAGGGAGATTGTGGAGTCTTCTTCTCTGGAGAAATTTTTAAATCCACCTGAACGTGTTCCTGTGTGACTTGATCTGAGCGATCCAGCTGTGTCAGGGGGATTGGACTAGATGATCTTTCAAGGTCCCTTCCAATCCCTATGTGATTCTGTGACGAGGTGATGATTTATTTGAAACTTCCCTCAGGTGATGAATGTACTTTCAGGCTGCACAAATCAAAACTCTAACCAGAAAAACAAACCAGAGCTGCCAAAGGGCTTCCTTAATGAGTGCAACTTAGAGTGCTGTCACACACGTGCAAAAACCAGTGTCTTACTCTTGCTCACCTGAAGATCAAACACAGCTAAACAGCAGCTGCCTGTTTACCTCTGAAAAGACACCTCTGGGCCCACTGAAGAGTGATGATGCTGAAGGATTTTCCACTTCTCACGTTTAGACTGTGAAACGTGCACAGTATCAGCTCGGCGGAAACGACCGCTGCTACGCCTGACCTTACGAAACGAATCAGCTCCAGATGGCAAACTCCTGATGGGTCACTGCAGGAATCAAAGCTAACTCATTCATGATTAATCACGTTTCCCCTGATTCTTATTTTCCACTCCCTGCTTTGTTTTGTTTGAAATAATGAAAAGGTCAGTACATTTCTGTTTCTTGTTTTTCCCTACTCTGTAGCTTGGCAGGGCACCTCTCTACAGTGGTATCTCCCTGCTCATCTAAGGCTAGACATGGATTAGCAAGATTAACAGAGAGGGAAAATCTCATCTTGAAAATCATGGGGCTTTTAAGCTACTTTCTGTTGTTAAAGTACTGGGAACTGATGCTCGCTGTGAGATTCATCTCACCAGGCGTAGGCTTTTCCATTATTGAGATGTTCATTTGACTTGTCACACTTGGCCCCCTCGATGGTCAATGAAGAGAAAGAAGCATCTCTATACGATGATTCTTCTCTATCCAAAGTGTGAATTCAGTCTAGAAAAGCCTGCTTCTTCCCACTAGCCCATGAGTGAGCTGGGATTACTCACTCGTACGTCACTCCAGCTTTGCCTGGTGTAACTCCAGTAACAAGATGACTTCAGGTCTAAATATTAGCTCAAATTGTCCAGATAGGCAGAACAGCCCCAATTATTGATACAAACTACATCTTTCTCCATGAGAGTCTTTCCTACCATCTGCATCACACACAAGTTGTCTTCTGGATCCCAGCCTTTTCCCAAGAGGAGGAGCGAGTACCTGGGCACACATGATGATTTCAGCTCAGCCCACATTCTCACCTTTGCTCATCATGTGGGTCAACAGTGGCAGGGCTGAGTTTGCCATGGACATACACAATAGATGGGATAATCAATTTCCGAGCCTTGTGGATACCTCACCAGGTCCCAGCTGAGTTCTTGGGTATTAAATGCAGGCTTAAGCATGCAGGTGTAGCCCCAGAATGTTGAGAGACTGGCCTTAAAGCAGGTCCCCCAAAACATGTGATTAATAATCCTGTGCAACTGCATTGTCCACAGCACTTTTACCCAGCTGTGTCAATAGGAACAGCTCTCTTATCCAGCATGTACCATGTTCATGTGCAGAGAACAGCATTCAACTGCAGGGCTTGCTTATCTAACCAAAAGAAAGAGTACATATCCATTTTGATCTTATGTAGTTTAATTCCTCCAAACTTGGCTGATATAATAAATAAATATATGAATGAATAATACCTGGGAGAATTGGCACAAAAATGAAGGGTTTTTGCACACGTGGTATTGGTGTCTCAAGTACTAGATGCCTGATGAACTGAGAAGTCTTCTAAACCACAGTGTGAATAACAGTGGAGCAGTTTGCAAAGCCCTGGATCCAGTTGTATGTGATGTACACACCAGAAAATCCATCTTTCTTCTCCCAAGTTCAAGAGGGACAGAGCTCTGATTAACAGGCTTCAGTGGAGGGCCCCAAGGACAATTAGAGGAATGGAGCACTTGCCTTAGGAGTAAAGATGTGGAGACCTGGGGCTTTTTATTTTGCAGAAGATTACAAGGAGACTTAATCACTGCCTATAAATCCATGAGAGCTGAGTGTCAAGAAGGAAGAGACAATCTCTTTTCACTTGCACCCTGTGATACAACAAGGGGCAATGGGTCTATGCTGGAGCACCTCATCTCAACATAAGGAAAAACTTCTTTACTGTAAGTGTTGCAGAGGATTGGAACGGGCTGCCCAGGGAGGCTGTGGAATCTCCTTCTCCAAAAACTTTTAAGACCCAGCTGGATGCATTCCTATGTGACCCACCCTAGGTTCTATGGTCCTGCCTGAGCAGAGAGGTCAGACTCGATGACCCTGGAGATCCCTTCCAACTCCTAATGATCTGCATATCTGACACGAAAGTGTGGCTTGTAGCTTCTGCCATTTTCTTTTCCTTCTCCATAAAAATCTGTCAGACAGCTTCATCTGCAGCGCAAAGGGCACATAAACCAATGCACCCAGCTAGTGTTGACTGGTGGAGAACTTGCTTGTAATTATGGTAGGAAGTTATGCCAACTGGCACTCATCCATCATGCAGCTCATACATATTGAGAGATTGTTTATGAGAAGGGTGGGATGTAAAACAGAAAAGTCTTTTTGTGGCTGAAGAAGCACCAGAAAATAATTGTATTTTATCTTGATTGAATCCTGTTATAGCTGTATATTTATAATAATCCCAGTGCAAAACAAACAGATCATCTGGCATGATGTCTGGTATGAGCTCGTAACGTACACAGGAGGAGCTGCTTGCATTTGCATGCACTGGGTGTAGATGCATAAAAACTCCAACTGGTTGGCGTTGATAATGTGGATTTTTCCAGCAAATTAATTTTACACAAGTGGCTAAAGGCTCCTCAGCAGGTCTCTTTGTTGGGAAAATTCATCCAAGACACTTGCACAACCTGATAGCCTTTTATGAGGTGGATAGATGATGGCAGAGCAGTGGATGTGGTCCATCTTGACTTCAGTAAGGCATTTGACACAGTCTCCCATAGCATCCTCGCAGCCAAACTGAGGCAGTGTGGTCTGGATGATTGGGTAGTGAGGTGGATGGTGAAGTGGCTGCAAGATAGAAGCCAGAGAGTAGGGGGATTGGACTAGATGATCTTTGGAGGTCTTTTCCAATCCCTAATGATTCTGTGATTCTATGAACTTATTTCCCTGCTTGTGGATGGTCTTCTTAGTCAAATAATGGACAGAATAACTGTTAGAACCACTCTTCTTGAAGAGGCTGAAGAATGAAACAACCCATCAAGGGTTGCACTGTACTGAAAGAGCTGTGGAGTGAGGTTTACCGATTGTCTGTGCCTGCCCACAAACAGATCTGCTAATCCTCTGCTTCAATAACTATTGAACCTGCCCTAAATTTACAGCAAAACAAATTGCTTTCAGGAGGAATATTGACTTTGAGGGAGAGAGAAGTAGGGTGAAGGAAAAGGAAATGCATCCTGAGTAATACTAGGGCTTTTGCAGTCCGCAAGTGTTAATAAGTAAATAGAAGCTATGGGGTTCTTTATAGAAACTGGTGGGATGAGATTTAGGGCTCTCCTGCTGTCCTGGTATTGCTGGCACAAAATCATAGGCCAGCTACAGTCTGCAGACCATCAGCATTTCCACGGCAGGCAGAGTGGCTGACCCACGTTGGCTGCCGGTGTACCCCACACCATAAACACCCTGCTCAGCACAAAGGGGAAGTTCGATGGGGGTAATAATTTTTCCTACTTGGGCTTCTGCTGATCCTTTTGCTCTTCCTTCTAAGGACTGCTTTCCTGGTTTGTTGTGACCACTCTAAGTTTGCTGGACTCAGTACTATTTGGCACTGGCATGAGTCTGGTTGTTTCATGATGGGTAGAGGACAATTTTGTGAGTTTAAGGAGGCCAACTGCTGGATCTTGCAATGCTACAGGCTTGGGGAAGATGGCTGGAAAGCTGCCTGTCAGAAAGCAACCTGGGTGTATTGACTGAGAAATGGCTAAATATGAGCCAGCAATGTGCCCAGGTGGCCAAGGAGACAAATGGCATCCTGGCTCGTATTGTGTAGCCTGCAGGAGCAGGGAAATCATTATATTCAGCAGCAATGAGCCTCACCACAAGTACTGGATTCAGTTTTGGGCACTTCAATGCACGAAGGAGTCAAGGTACCATAGCAGGTCCAGAGAAGGGCAACAATGTTGGTGAAGGGTCTGGAGAACAAACCTTGTCAGGGATGGATGAGGGAACTGTGAGTATTTAGTCTGAAGAAAAGGATGCTGAGAGGAAACTCTATAATTGTCCACAACTACCTGAATGGAAGTTGTAGAGAAGTGGCTGTTGGTCTCTTCTTACAAATAGTGAGTGAAAGAACAAGAGGAAATGGCCTGAAGTTGTACAAAGGGAAGGATCTTGTTCCTTGCATCTAGGCAGGAACAACCCCAGGTACCAGTATAGGTTGGGGACGGACCTGTTGGAGAGCAGTGTAGGAGAAAGAGACCTGGGGATGCTGGTGGACAGCACGATGACCATGAGCCAGCAACGGGCCATTGTGACCAAGAGGGCCAACAGCATGCTGGGGTGTATCAGAAGTGGGGTGGTCAGCAGATCGAGAGACATGATCTAGGGCATCCTGCTGTGAAGGGAGACTGGACTTGATGACCTTTTGAGTTCCCTTCCAATCTCTAATAATCTGTGGTTCTGTGATCTGGTACTTTGTTGCTTTTCTTCTTTGTTTTCAGATTAACAGCAATTTTAATGAGGTCTCACTTCCCTCTGCAAAGGTCTGAGGTCTGATTATTGGCAACCAAATGCTGTGGTGAAAATCAAATGTCTGTTTGGATTATGATTAGGTCATAACTGAAGCAGGGAAAATATAATAAAAAGTACAATTACTTGTGGAGATCGTTTACACAGGGGGAGAATTTCCAAAGCATTTACAGAAGAATTAACCTCCTTTCAATTACTTTAAATTCCATTTAAAACTCTAAAGGATATTGTTTACAGTTCTAATTAGCCCTCACTTACTGGAGGAAGGCAATCCACCCCCGAGGGAGCAGTCTTTCATCTGGCTCCTTCAACTTGGCTGCGCACAGGTGTCGAGAGTAGAAACCTCAGAAATAAGGACAGCATGGGACAGAAGCAGCAAGCAGAGACAAACCTTAAAACCATCAAAATCTGGTGAAAGGAAGTTGTTATTTGTTGTTCCAGCTGGAGCTCCTCACCTAAAGGAAGGCTATCCTCCTCTGGCAAGTGTCAAACTCTCTTTAACTCCTTTTCTCCACCCCTGTCTATTACTCCTGGAACAAGTATGAAACACACACTAGCAGATCTACAAGTAGACCTTTTTTTTCTCCTGTGCAGAAGACAGAGAGATAGAAAGAAGGGAATATAAGGAATCATAAACATATTGAACTGGGAAATGGTAAAAGCAACAAAGATTTCACAATATAAATCACTGGCAGTATGAAGGGGCTGACATTAAAACAACAGACCATTGGGATGCCCTGTAGGTCTGCTACAGATTCCTCAGGTAGCTACCTGATATCCAGCTCACCTTCTGATGATCTTTGCTTCTTTCTTAACAGTGAAGCCTACTCCAGAACAGTTAGTGATGTGAATGGTAGGACAAGGTGCGATGGGTGTCAGCTGGAACATAGGAGGTTCCACATCAGTGTGAGAAGGAACTTCTTCATGGTGAGGGTGACAAAGCCCAGGGAGGTTGTGGAATCTCCTTCTCTGGAGGTGTTTAAAACCCACCTGGACATGTTCCTGTGCAACTTGATCTAGATGATCCTGCTGTGGCAAGGAGATTGGACTGGATGATCTTTTGAGGTCACTTCCAATCCCTAGTGTTCTGAGATTCTGTAATTATTGAGCAGATGTTTATGTACTCAATTTGGAAAACATAGTTTAACTCTCAGCTCTCACATCAGCTGTACCATCCCATGTGTAAGGTGAAGAGACATCTTTGTCACTAATCTGAAAAGGCTTTGTGACTGACTGGCATTAGCCTCTTCTATTATCAATTGATGAAACACTTGTGTCCCTGAACATAAGACTGCAAAACCCACGCTGATTTTGTTTGAACATTCTAGAATCCTAATAACTTAGCCAAAAAATTACTGCATTTCTAGAACCAGGCACCACACAAGGTTATTTGTGATCCTAATGTGCTTGCTTCTCACACACTATTAACTTGAGTAGCAAGACTTCAAAGGAGCATTCTTTGTGTGGATGCTTAGAGCACAGCTTCTGCATTCAAACACAGGTCTGTGCAATAAAAGAATCATAAAATCATGATGGCTGGAAAGGACCTCCAGGATTATCAAGTCCAGCCCTCATCCCTACATCTCCCTAACCCACAGACCACGGCCTCAACTGCTAGATCTACTCAGTTTTTAAACACCTCCAGAGATGGGGACTCCATCACCTCCCTGGGCAGCCTGGTCCAGCGCCTAACCACTCTCTCAGGAAAGAACTTCTTCCTAAGATCCAATCTGAAGCTCCCCTGATGCAACTTGAGGCTATTTCCCCTCATCCTATCATTAGGAATTTGGGAGACAAGACATTCATCAGCCTCACTACAACCTCCTTTAAGTAGCTGTAGACAGCAAGAAGGTCTCCTCTCAACCTCCTCTTCTCTAGACCAAATAACCCCAGTTCCCTTGGCCATTCTTCACAGGGCCTGTTCTCCAGACCTCTCCCCAGCCTCAGTGCCTTTCTCTGGACCTGCTCCAGCACCACTTTTTCCTTCCTATACTGTGATGCCCAATAAGACAATCAAGGTCTGTTATATTTTCTTCTAAGCCATAGTTCAGCAATAATGCAAAACTTCAACAATAGTTCATAAACCTCAGTTCTGAGATTTTATGCTCTATTTTAACAGGAGTACCTGTGATGCCCATCACATGCCCTACCAATGGGAATCACCAGTCATCTAGTATTGCTCAATTTACCCTCAACATTCACTACAGAGCTTTTAATGTGATCTCTTTCCACAACAGCAATGTGCTGTGGTCTCACCAGGGGCTTCTCTGCAAGTCTTTCTCTTTAAGTCTTTATTATGTTCACGATGGTCTGTCTTTGGGTTGTTCTTCTTCTCCCTTCCCTACTCTCTCTCTGGAGAATCTCACCCTTCACTTCACATCAACATCTGCAAGCAGGTTTGCAGATCTGCTCTGTGCTTGCCTAACAATCTCAGCACAAAGCTCCTGTGGCTCTGCTGCCAGCAGTCAGAGGCGATGTTCCTGTAGCTGATTTTAATTACCGGTGGCTGCAGAACATACTCTGGGATTATGGGAATCAAGATCATTCAAGTTAAATTAAGTTGAAAGATAAACAAAACTAAATGTTGTAATTAAGGATTTTTTTTTTTTACTTCCAAAAGATCTTATTACTATTTTTGGAGGAATTTAAGGCTCCAAATGAACACAGAGCTAATAGAAATGAGGTTATGAAAACTACCACAGCAGATCTGGAACTAATGCTGAAACAGAAGACGAAAACAAAGACAGAAGATGGACTGTTTTCTACTAAATGTCTGAAATGAGAAGTGATATGAGAAAGTAAAACAAAAAAATCTACCAATACAAGAGACAATGGGGGGAAGGAAACAGAGAAAAGCAGGTTAATCAATAGGGAAACAGCAGCAGTAGTGCACACAGCTTCAGGGCAAATCATGCATTTTTGAAACAAAGCTGCAGAAGCAAGAGGAAAACAGGGAAAAATGTATTATGAGCTATGAAACGTGTCTTATGCCACATATCTCTCTTCAGTAAGACTCTAATTAAAAATAAATACATTTCTAAACTCTGATTAC
This sequence comes from Rhinopomastus cyanomelas, assembly GCA_013400115.1. Lineage (NCBI taxonomy): Eukaryota > Metazoa > Chordata > Aves > Bucerotiformes > Rhinopomastidae > Rhinopomastus > Rhinopomastus cyanomelas. Next base: position 37,607 of record VXBP01010256.1, read on the forward strand.
AGAATCATATAGAATCACAGAACATTAGGGTTTGGAAGGGACCTCAAAAGATCATCCAGTCCAATCCCTCTGTCACAGCAGGATCACCTAGATCAAGCCACACAGGAACATGTCCAGGCAGGTTTTAAATGTCTCCAGAGAAGGTGGGTGTCAGGAGGATGGAACATTGAGGCTCTTCTCAATGTCATCTAGTGATAGGACAAGGGGCAGTGGGTGTCAGCTGGAACATAGGAGGTTCCACATAAATATAAGAAGGAACTTCTTTCCAGTGAGGGTGACAGAGCAATGGAAGGGACTACCTAGGGGTGTTGTGGAGTTTCCTTCTCTGGAGATGTTTAAAACCCACCTGGACATGTTCCTGTGTGACTTGATCTAGGTGATCAGGCTGTGGCAGGGGGATTGGACTGGATGACCTTTCCAGGTCCCTTCCAATCCCTTAAGGTTCTGTGATTCTGTGAACAGCAAATGCATTGGAGCCTAAACTTCACAGTGGGGATGGGATGCAATGAGTGACAAGGCAGGAGAGGAAATCACTATGTTTGTGTTTACTTCTGCCACTGAGATACTAAAAAGCCTTAGCTTGGCTCTCAGATCTCAGAAGAAGATCTGCAGTGATGGTTGTAAGTAGTTAGCAGGACAACTGAAAGAGTGGTCACAACTGCAGCATGCTGAATGATAATGAGAAATAAGACATGAGAACAAGTTCTTACATTAAGGGCCCACTATTAGTCACAATTCCCAGCGTTGCAATGCCTCAGCTCAGCTACTGAGAACAAATGACTCAGGTTCCCTAAAGGGAGATTAGGACTGGGCTTGTTTTGTCAGAAGAAGCTTCCGCTGACTTTCATCTTCTTAAATGGCAGGTTCAAGGCTACAATTTGGATTCCTTAATGTCCTTACAACTGTGTGGGTTTATGTAGTCAGTGAGTAAAAGACAAAGGACCCCACTGAAAATTGCCATTATAGACATTATGGGCTCATGCTGCACAAGCCAGCTTAGTCAAGCCCCCCTCCTCAGCCCCTTGACTCTATGCAGAGGGAAGAAAACCTTAACACTCCAGCTCCTGCTGCTTTTGGGCTAGCTTGCACACTGGATGGAAGACAGGTATTCACACGCAGGTAACAGTCCCAAAATGTTGATTTCAAAGCACAGATCCTCTCTTGCCTGGCAGACCAGGCTCTAGTTAACCCTGAGAACAGAGGAAGAGACCACTAAGAAAGATGTTCAGCTGCTGCTCTATCCCAAAGTAAAACCCTTCATTTTTAGCTTTCCTCCTCATGTTTTCTCCTCTGTTTGATTAGACAATCTTTCAAGGTCCCTTCCAGTCCCTAATGTTCTGTGATTTTCTGATATCCATATCCTCATCTGCCTGAGATCTAGTTGTTAAGTGTGACCTATACATACTCCATACCAAGCATGTTGCACAGATGATTTTCCAGGCATGTTCATTTATCAGTGTCTACTCCTGACACCCTTTTTGCAGCATGTCAGCACACATAACTTCATCAGTTTTCAGTGACAAGTCACTTTACAACCCAGGCTTGCTACGTGTAGCACTTCTCCTTCTAGTCCCAACCTTGCTTACAAAATTATATTCATCTTGTTCAGTTACTTAAGACTCTTTTTTTCCATTTCTATGTCAGTGATTTTTCTATAAAGCCTCCACCTTAAGGTCTGCATTTCTCAATGCTTTCAAAATTATTTCCTTGTCTTCCTTCATGTTCCTTTTCATGATGCTCCTTTTTTTCCTGTGGTTTGTCAACGCTTTTACCATAACCATACTGTAGTCATTGCTTCAGTCATTCTGCCTCATATTATCTGGATGAGGGTCTTACACCCCTCTATTTTGCAGTGGTCCTACACCCCTCTATTTTGCAGTGTCCCTCTATTGCCATGTAGTTGCCTCTCATCTAATCAGCTCTCAAATCAGGCTTCTGCATCTTCTGGAGAACAGCTTCTATTGTTTTCCTTATAGCTTTAACAGTGATGATGTGAAACGTGGGAGCTTTGCAGTCAGTTGGAAAGAATCACAGTGTCACAGAATCACAGAACTTTAGGGACCTTGAAGTCCTCACACTGAACCTCACCTTTAAAAGCTGTGCTTGGTGATGTTCTTATTACTCATTCTGTATAACCCTTACCCTTCAATTGTCTTGGTACCTAGGAAAAAAGCATTAACAACATTTTTGTTTGCAGAACAAAACTGTTTAGGAAAGAACAGAGAAGACTTCTCAGGAGAAACATGAATCAGCAGCCACTAGTTTCATTGTTATCAGTTTTGTCAACGACCTGAAGTAGGAGGTTCACACTAAAACCTGCAGGTTTGCAGTGGGTTCAGAGCTCTTTCCAGAGTCTCGTGCTGTGCCAGAGGCAAGTAACTCTAGAAAGAGTGAGCCAATAGGAACGGATACATTCAAGGCAGATAAATTTGAAGTAATACAAAAAAAATTTCTCATATATGATGCTGAACCCTTATCTAGCAGCAAAGGTATTTGGAGTTCTCATGGGGAAGCTGTATGAACATAATGTAAATAATTGGCTGCATGAACAGTCTCAGCAAAGAAGACAAAATACTGATCAGAGGGGGAACTAGGAATAGAACAAAGGGCATCATTTTGCTGCTGTGTGTTGTTTTGGCTTTGGTGTTTCAAGAGTGGAATTCAAGAAGGTGCAGAGAAGGGCAAGTTCAAAAATCAGGACTGTGAAGCAGCTGCTTTAGAGACATTTAAAAGGCTGGGGCTCTCTTTTTGAGGAGGAGACTGATAAAATGATGTGTCTGAGTTTTAAAAAGTCTTGAGGATGGAAAGTAAATGGAACACAGAAATTACAGTACATCTCAGCTAATCTTACCTTTAACAACCTTAATAAAATACTTTTGGAGGCTGGGGCAGTACCAGGGTAACAGACCACTGAAAGTGCTGAAGCTTGCACACCCTCCATGAGTAGTGTGAACTTTTTTTACCATTGCAGGCAGAGCGTTGGGCTGGGTGGAGGTTGGTCTGACCTGCCAGGATGGTGCCAGGATGGTACCTGTGTTGTCTACATCTGAATGGTGCAGCCTCTTCAGGCTTCCCCCAGCAAACACAAAAATGTCTGTGGCTCCCTTCCTCCAGTTGCCATGGGTTCACATAATTCCTAATCTGCATAATATACAAATTAACTGGTTGTTAATTGTCCTTTGTGGTTTTTAGTAGGACAGGGTAATATACTGACACAACAGACCATATCTGCTATGAAGTTGTGAATTTTCTCACCTTTTCTGTGTCCAAAATCAGAGTGCAATGAGGGTTTTGCGTGTGATGCTTGCTGCCTATGGAGACAAAACCTTTCTCTTTCTGATGTGGTCCCACATACAGCCTTTAACCAGAAGCATTCCTATGAGACTAATAGCCACATGGATAAAATCCTTCCTCTAGTGAAAAAATGATTCTGTTAGAATCATGGAGAAAAGCCTACTGTTATCTTTACTTTCGCATTTGAAGAACCATTAACCTCTGATGTGTCTGCCAGAGCTTGTATTTAATGAGGAACCACTTACACTGACAGCTGCTTTCAGTCTGTTGAGCTGAAATATTTAGCTGCACTCAGTTAAATGAACAACAAGAAAATCCTACTGTTCTGCTGACCCATTCAAAAGTGATGGTACCTACCTGTGGTAAGGAACGTGATTCCTGTGCCACAGCTAGCCCTGTGTAATATGGGAACAATTGCTATAAAAGTAGTATTTTCTTCCATGACATTGAAGTTAAGTAGTGATTCACAGAATCACTCTGGTTGGAAAAGACCCCTGGGATCATCGAGTCCAACCATCTACCCTACCTTACAAGTTCACTCCTAAACTTTGTGCACTCATATGTTTTGCTCAGGCTTTTCAGTATCTGATCTGTGTATAAATACACATACAAATGTGTGAGAAATGTGTGAGAGGAGACCTTCTTGCTCTTTATAACTGGTTGTAGTGAGGCTGATGCTGGTCTCTTCTCCCAAATTGCTAATGATAGGATGAAAAGAAATGGCTTGAAGTTGTTTCAGGAAAGATTTGGACTGGACCTCAGGAAGAAGTTCTTTCCTGAGAGACTGGCTGAGCACTGGAACAGGCTGCCCAGGGAGGTGGTGGAGTTACCATCGCTGGAGGTGTTGAAGAACTAAGTAGAAGAATTTCTTCCTGACGTCTAACCTAACCCTCCCCTGCTGAAGCTCGAAACCCTTCCCTCTGGTTCTGTCACTAATTACCTGTGAGAAGAGACCAGCACCAACATCTCTACCATGGGCTTTCAGATAGTTGTAGAGAGCGATGAGGTCTCCCCTTAGCCTCTTCTCCCTCAAACTAAACAATTCCAATTCTCTCAGTCTATCCTCATAAGATTTATTCTCCAGACCCTTCACCAGCTTCATTGCCCTCCTCTGCGCTTGCTCCAGCACCTTGATGGCTCCCTTGTACTGAGGTGCCCAAAACTGGACCCAGTACTTGAAGTGCAGCCTTACCAGTGCTGAGTACAGGGGGACAATCTCTTCCCTACTTCTGCTGGACACACAGTTTCTAACCCACGCCAGGATGCCATTGGCTTCTTGGCCACCTGGGCACACTGCTGACTCATATTCAGCCTCCTGTTAGTTAGAACCCTCAGGTCCTTTTCTGCCAGACTGTTCTTCAGCCACACTATCCCCAGCCTGTAGCATTGCAGGGGACTGTTGTGACCAAAATGCAGGTCCCAACACTTGGCACTACTGAAACCCAGACAGTTATCCTCAGCCCATCAATGCAGTCTGTCAGGGTCCCTCTGAATAACCTTACTACCCTCCAGCACATCAACACTCCTTTCCAGCTTGGTGTCGTCTGCGTTGAGGGGGCACTCAATCTACTCATCAAGATCATTGATGAAGATGTTGAACAGCAGTGCCCCAAGCACTCAGCCATGGGGGACATCATTCATGACTGGCCTCCAGCCAGATTTAGCTGCATTGACCACAACCTTTGAGTCCCAGCCATCCAGACAGTGTTCCACCCGGCAGAGTACATGTCCATCCAAGCCATGGGCAGCCAGCTTACTCATGAGGATGTTTTGGAGGACAGTGTCAAAGGCCCTACTGAAGTCCAGATAGCCTACAGTCTGATTTCAGGAGATCATTAAACCTGTAATGATCAAAATCATGCAGCCAGCTGCGTTTCAAAGAGGAGTGTTGAGGATCAAGTTAATACAACCCAATAGATTGGTCTATCTTCCCCCACCACGTTCCTGGTGGGGAAGTTTTCCACACATCTGAGCTTAGACCTAGCTGTTAGGGATCGCCCAGCACGTACCCCTCAAATCTTTGTTCCTCCTCAGCCACAGCATTTCTGTCACATCAGTTGTTATCAACCACTGACTTATAAAAATTCTTCTTTGGAATGCAGCGGTAGAGAATTTTTTGGTTTACATCCACAAATCATTTGATTTTTTACTCTGTTGGTTGCCATGCCAAATAATCTAATGACTGCTTTCTGAAACAAAATGTCAGCTTATGGCATGACTCCAAACTGTTCAATAGGTGCATTCTAACATCCTCATTACTCTTGCAAATCTTCGTGCAAGCACTGATCTGAGTTACTGGTGAAAGCACGCGCCCTTCCCGATGAGCCTTTTCTGTAAGTAACCGTTCCACAAGAGCTGGGATATGCAGGTTCTACATGTCTAATTAAACTAATATAGTGGTACAGACAGAAACATTTGCAAAAAAAAAATCCATGAAAACAAAAAGGGGGTTAGAGACATTGTAAACTTGGTGAAAACCACTTGTAGGCAAGGGAGAATGTTTTCTTTTAGCTATGGAAGGCACAATGGAGAGACTCAGATCTGCCAGTCATAGAGTCATAGAATCACAGAATGGCCAGGGGTGGAAGGGACGTTAATGATCATCTAGTTCCAACCCCCCTGCATAGGCAGGGATACCTGCACTTGATCAGGTTGCTCAGGGCCTCAGCCAACATGGCCTTCAACACTGCCAGGGATGGGCCAGCCACAACTGCCTTGGGCAACCTGTTCCAGCATCTCAGCACCCTCACAGGCTAACAGACCAACCCCCACCTCTCTACAACCTCCTTTCAAGTAGTTGTAGAGAGTTGTAGACACTTCAGTGTCTACTACCCCATATGTTAGGCAGTCTGGAAACTTTAGACATCTTAACGGCTGATAGAGTCCTCAGCCTGGCATCATAAAATCATAAAATGCAACAGGTTCTTCTCAGATACTTATTTAATTAGAATTAAATGACCATCACCACAATGAACATTTACATCTTCATCATCAAAAATAACATCCACACAATAGTACAGCTGTTGTTTTCAACCCCTTTCACTCAGACATGTTTCTCAAACGTGGGTGTTTGTTATAATGAAGCACTGTCTCAGCAGCTGTGTTTCTTCTGTGACTAGTTTGGTCTGTTTCAAGCTCCACGAATTTGCTTTACATCACCAGAGCTAGTTCCCATCTCTTTCAGCCTGTGCTCAAGGAACCCTAGCACACAACATTTGTCTGTATCAAACTCTGACACCTTTCCCAGCTCAGTGCATCCGTCTTTCTAAGACGTTTCAACATCTTGTTTCAGTAAGTAGGAGAGTGTTAAGATTCTTAATTAAACTTGAAACTGACCTTACTCAGTGGATTTTAGCTGAATCAAAGGGATAGAGTCAGAATCATAATGCTTGACTGTTATCTGTGAACAGCACCCCCAGAAAAACCCCCACTCAGGAGGACTGACTGGTGCCTAGTTGATCATCTATTGTCCTGTCCTTACAGGCACCTCAGCTCATACCCACAGATGAGTACACGTTGACCACACTTGGGTTGGTACTGGGACCAGTACTATTCAGTCTATTCATTAATAACTTGGATGAGGGATTAGAATGCACTATCAGCAAGTTTGTGGAGGACACAAAGCTGGGAGCAGTGGCTGACACCCCACTGACTGAAGGACCATCCCAGTCTTATGTCTGCTTCTGAGCTTCAGTCTTCCCAGTAGCAGAGCAGCTCTTGCTGTGCCAAAACTATCGGATCATGGCTGTAAAGTGAAAGCCCCCATTTATTTCTTTCAGCATCAATAGCTTTGTCTTTAAGCCCTGGTGAAAATCATCTGGCCTCTCTTTGAATGAATTGATTCTGAGCAGCCAATTCATTACTGCACTATAGGGAAGAAGCGTCACAAAAACTCTCTGCCAACCATCCTGATACCCAGCTGATGCAGAATACTTAGCATCAGCGAAACGATCGTTCCTTAGTATCTGTCAGAGTGCCTGTATCAATGAGATGATTTATTTTAATAAGTACTGGCAGCATCTGTAATCTCTTCAGAGGGCAACACCACCAATGTGCTGACAGAGCTGTGCAAATCAACCCACCATGTTCTCTTTTTCTTCATTTTTAGTTTGTTTGTTGTTGGGGTTTGGGGTTGGTTTTTTTCATTGATTTATATTATGAATGTAAGAGTATTGGTACAGGCCCATCTATTCCATCATTCTGTCTGAACTGCAGACTAGTGTCAGAAGCTTTAGGAAGCAATGTAAGGAACAGAGAAGATACAGTGTGCTTTTTCTCCCCAAATACCACAGAACCACAGAATCACAGAACATTGGGGGTAGGAAGGGACCTTGAAAGACCATCCAGTCCAATCCCCTGCCACAGCAGAATCACCTAGATCAAGTCACACAGGAACACATCCAGGTGGGTTTTAAACTTCTCCAGAGAAGGAGACTCCACAACTTCCCTGGGCAGCCCCTTCCAGTGCTCTGTCACCCTGACCGTGAAGAAGTTCCTTCTCATATTGATGTGGAACCTCCTATGTTCCAGCTGACACCCATTGCCCCTTGTCCTACCATTAGATGTCACTGAGAAGAGCCTGGATCCCTCCCAGCAACCCATGACTTGGGGATGTCCCGATCTCATGCCAGTCTGGGTGTGTTTAATTGGAACTGGTAGATTTTCACCCCTTATATCATCTTCCTTTAAGCCATTCATAGCTTTTGCCTCCCCATATCTGGTGTTTACTTGATTTATTGACTACTTGATTTGATTAAAAAACACTCCTTTGCATTATCCAGCTGCCTGATAATCCCATCCAATACCTTTTAGACTTTGTGTCATGAGAAGCAACAAATGAATTCTCTTTAACCACCTTGGTGTCTCAATCTCTATTTTATGATCTCCTCAGTCAGTTCTTTTCTGCCTCAGGCTTCTTCTTCATAAGGAGACTGACCCAGGCTGTTGATCATCTTCATTTCCCTCCTCTGCAACTTTTCCTTCTTCTCTATCCTGAGTCTTAAGGCCAGAATTGTATTCAGCATTCAAAACGTAGACACACCACGGATTTACATGCAGCATAATAAGGTTTTTTGGTTTGTTCTCTACTCCTTTCATAATCATTCCTAACATCCCATTTGTTGGGGTTTTTGTGACCACTGCCAAGACTGAATTATTCTTGACAAAGAATGAGCAGGGACAATCTCTGTTCTGAATTATAATGACTGATTTTGAGCTGATATCTGTGTAAATAGAGTTAAAGTTGGTTTTCCTTATGTGTCCTACTTTGCATCCTATCAACATTGAACTTCATTTGCTATTTTACTACCTGGTTTCTCAACAATATAAAATCTTCTAAGACTCTCTTTGTCAGACTTCCTTTTTTTCCTGACTAATTTCTGACCCACAGCAAACATCATCACCTTGCTGTTCATTCTTCTTTCCATCTCATTTAAAAATACAAATCTCTTTTGTACTCCTCCAGTAACCTTTCCATTTTAAAGGCTGAGTTTTTATTCTTAATCTTTGCTTCTTTTTTATTCTTAATCTTTGCTTCTTGACCTTCAACGAGCTTTTAATCATGGAAAAAACTTTTCCTCTTATAACCATTTACAGTGCATTTGGTAAGAGAAACTGTTAAAACTCTTCAGAAAGCAGTGTGTGTCATCTCCACACTGACTCCTTAAAAGACTCTAACAAGGACAACACAGCTAGGCTGTTCTCAGTGTCATGTAGTGATAGGATGAGGGGCAATGGCATCAGCTGGAACATAGAAGGTTCCACATCAACCTGAGAGAGAACTTCTTCATGGTAAAGGGTGACAGAGCACTGGAACAGGCTGCCCAGAGGGGTTGTGGAGTCTCCTTCACTGGAGATGTTCAAGACCCGCCTGGATAAGTTCCTGTGTGACTTGGTCTGGGTGATCCTGCTGTGTCAGGCAGATTGGACTGGATGATCTTTCGAGGTCCCTTCCAATCCATAATGATTCTATGATTCTATGATATTTATGCAGGAGCCTTCTTGATAGAGAAGATAAAGCTGGGATTTTCAACAGCTTCTTTCACTTGAGCCTTTTTTTTAAATTTGTCATCAAATTTGGATCCTTTTGCTCTCCTTGCAGCAAGAGTGGTTTAAGAAACTACAAGCATCACAAACAATACTTCAAGCCTTTTTCTTATCTGGATTTCAGAATACTGGGAAGAACTCTGTTTATTACTGCTACTTGTGCAATTTTTTCTAAGACTTCTTCAACCACTCCACTTTGAGATAACTCTGCTGATTCAAGAGAGAAATTTATTTTCTACTCCTTTCAAAGTGAATTTAGATTCTTAACATCATTTCTTCTTCTCTTTACAGAAAGAGTGGCGAGGCAAAGGAACAGCCTTCCCTGGGAAGTGGCAAAGTCACCATCCCTGGAGATGTTTATGAAACGTGTAGACATGGTGCTTCACGCCCTGCTATAGTGACAAGCATGGAGGGGCTTAGCTTCTGTTTATTGTTCAATCAGGTATTTAGGGATTCAGGTATTTAGGTCTTTTTTGTTGTAAGGTATGGTTGGACTTGGTGGTCTAAGAGGTCCTTTCAAACCGGGATCATTCTGTGACGCTGTGATTCTTTTTGTGTCAGCTGTGATCATGCAGCATGTATTATGCATTATACACTATTGTTCCTCCATCAAATAGTCTAATCTCTTTAACCATCACAGACAACATGTTCCAGACCAATTGAGCTTGAACACTTGCCTCAGTTTTGTCAAACTCCTACTTCAATCTGGAAGCTCAAATAACTACAGGAGGATCACAGTATCACAGTATTACCAAGGTTGGAAGAGACCTCACAGATCATCAGGCCAAACCTGATGGATGCCAGGTTGCCTGTTGTAACTAGACTGTAGTGGTTTAAGATGTGTTCAGCTGATAAAGACTAACTTATGTGAAGCCTCTGCCCATTTTTCTCAGTGAAGGGCTGTGGTTAGTGTGATGTTGGGATGAGGGCTGGACTTGATGATCCTGCAGGTCCTTTCCAGCCATGATGAGCCTGTGATATTGCTTTTGGGTACCAGACTGATGTGAAAACAAAAGGCAGGTGAGAGCATGTGATACTGTGAGAGAATGATAGGGGTATGAGTTATTTGAGTACCAGACCTGTTGTTAATAGATTCTCTGTCACTAAAGAGGGATGTAAAAGGGGAAAATTCCCTCTGTATCACCAGTTGATTTGAAGATGCTCAGCCTCAAGCATCAAGATCAGGTTGATCCTTTGCCACTCAGCAGCATGTGTTTTGTATTCTCCATCACTATATAAGTAACCCATTACTTAGGAGCACTAGTAGGGATATCAGGCTCATCTGAGTACGTTTAATAGTGAGAATTCACAACGAGACCCGTGACAATAAATGATGAGCTAGAAGAGTGAGCCTGGGTTTCTGCTAAGCAGCGTAGGTGAACTGAAGGACAAGGAACCTCTTGAAAAAGTCCAGCGTAGGGCCACAAAGATGATCAAGGGCACGGAACATTTCCCTCATGAGGAAAAGCTGAGAGAGTTGAGTCACTTCAGCTTGAAGGAGAGGAGAAAGAGGGGTCACCTCATTAACATTTATAAATATAGCAAGGTTAAGTGCTAGGAGGATGGAGACAGGCTCTTCTCGGTGCCATCCAATGATAGATGGGGCAACAGGTGCAAGCTGGAGTGTAGGAGGTTCCATGTAAACATAAGGGAATTCTTTTTTTACAGTGGAAGTGACAGAGCACCAGAACTGGCTGCCCAGAGAGGTTGTGAAATCTCTTTCTCTGAAGACATTCAAAACCCGCATGCTGTCTGCTCTAGGTGATCCTGCTCTCACAGGGGGTTGGACTGGATGATCTTTCAAGGTGCCTTCCAACCCCCAACATTCTGTGACTCTGTGAAGGCAAGTAATTTCCAAAATCTGAGCAACTGTGGTTACTGGGATCTTTCTTTTCTTTTTGTATTGATACTAAATCAGAGGCTTTGCAGCACCACCAGAGCTACAGTTTGTTCTCGTGGAGTTTGTTCTGTGGGGAAAGGTCTGTTAGACTTAGAGCAGCCATCGTAGTGGGCTCTGGGCAGGTGCTAGAAATTATTAGCCTGGGTAGGCACCAGCCAGACTTCAGCAGCTCTTCTGGGATGCTGCAAAACTACAGGATGTGACATGAATGTAATGCTTTTAGGGAGCCATTAAGGAAGACTCCTTAATTGGTATTTATGGCTAGGATGAATTTATAATGCAGACACAAACAAGAGCAAAAAGCACTGAGGGAAGAATTTGCAAAGAGAAAGGAGGAGGGATAGAGTGATATCTCCATGTGTTCTTCACATGCTGTGATCGCTTGCCCGACCTGGTGTGGCTGGAGATGGGATGCTGTATTTCAGCCCAAGTGCCCACCTAACAGCCATTGCCACCGACATGCTAGCCTCATTGCTATGGGCTTCTTACCCTGGCACAGACAGTGTGAGTCCTCAAGGCCCTGTAGGGAGCCATTTGTTTGCTTTTTTAATATCCATAACTGCAAACAGTATTGTTTTTTTCAGCTTCCAGACTCCCAAACTGTGCTCGTGGGACAGAGCTCCACAATCAATTCACCTCCTGATGTACAGTGTGCTGCAAGAATACTTCTGCTGGCTCACTTTTAGCATTTGGTCAATATCTGAACTTCTTCACAGCAATAAATTGAACAGGGAAGCACAGTACGACTGCAGACAGCAAATTAGAACACTTGAGCTGAGTCCAAAGAAGTGGGGTGGTAGGAGCAGCCTGTGACAGTAGGTGCCTGCAGCTGTGGAACTGGAGGTGACCCCACTGCAGTGTTTCCAGGCTGGTGCCTGGTAGAGCTCTATACCCTTGCTGCAGCTCAGCTCAGCCTGAGGCACGATGATGAGCTAATGCTAGACAGTATGAAATGTCAGTTCTCAGCAAGGGTAATAACACTGCTGGGACATAAATCATCTGTTGGGACACAGCCAGACAGCAGCAAATTGCAGCCCTAATAACACAAAATATACATGATGTATGGTAGGTGTGATTAAGTTTCAGGGCAAATATCTGCCAAATACAACTATATGGATTGTAACACGGAGGACAGGGTAGAGCAGAGGCAACGTGAGTCATGGAGAGTGTGACTGGTGAAGCTGGGGTGCATTTTAATCAGTGAGCTAGCTTTAATCTTTGCTTCACTAAAGGAAAGAGCCAGCTGAGGCTGCTGAGGGTGGCTCTGGAGAGGCACAGCTTTGGGAAAGCAAAACCTCTTGGCTTCCCACAGCACCGACCACGATCAAGAGTGGCACAAACACTGGCAGAGGTTCTGGCTGCAAACTAAGCAGCAACTTCAGCAGCAGGTGGGAATGTCACGAGCAGGAGGTTTTCTGCGCAGTGTTTCATGTGGTGACTCGACTCACCCCCTGGGGAACCCAACATCATTTTAATCTCAGTCCATTGTGGTACAAACACATATTTGGCTGAAATTCCCATTTCTCAGTGAGAATAGGTTAATTGTGGACCAGCATGAGCCTCGTGCCTGCTCAGGAATCGCTTTCCCTGGCCTGGCCCTGTGCCCTGTGGCCAGCAAGCCACTTTTCTCCTGAGTGGGGAATGCTGCATGTACCTATTCCTGCCCCCAAAGCTACCAAGCATGTCCTCTTCCACAAGCATCTTCCACATGCCGTCCCCTGTCTTTGCAGCTAATGGGCAGCAATGGTGATTGTGTTTGGGCATCCAAGGAAAGCCAGGCACTGGAAGCCCCTCTGGGGATAGTGTGGGCTGGGGCACTATGAGGGAGTAGGAAGGATTTTCCTGCACCTAGAACAGAAAGGCCAAAACCCCCTGAAGGCAGTGGTCCTGCTCTGGATTGGACTAGATGATCTGTTGAGGTACCTTCCAATCCCTAAATGTTCTGTGATTCTGTGAAAGGACCATACATACAGCTTTAATCATATAATTTGTACCTTGAGATAGCTGCTGCCCCGGTATGAACACCTTCTTTACAGGCAGATCATGGTATGCAGAAAACAACTGGTTGCTTCTGGTTTGTTTGGAACCACAATTTAAATTATCACATATTTTGAGTCAGTGATTTAAGAGTTGTAGCTTCTCCAAAATTATTAGCAGGGAGAAGAGTGAGTTTACCAGAAGGATCACAGCCCAAAGAAATGTATTTACTATAAAATCTGAAAAATAAAGCAAAACATGAAGGCTATAAAGTTGTTGTGTGGAGAAATAAATGTCTTATTTAATGGAGAAAGCATGTGTTTGAGTTTGGCTGTTATGTAGTTCATCTGTCACGACGGCTTGAGTATTAAGCAGGTTACATCAGCGTGCTGATTGTGGACTAAATGTGAGAAATTAGAGTGTGGCAAGTGCAAACACAGCTTAAGCTTTTATGTTGACCTCGAACACACACACAGCAAGATACTCTAAAAACCACAAAGACACAACCTCAGGACTTATGCCTGCAGGCATGAGCCTTGACCTTGAATACACGAGCAATACACTCTAAAAAACCACAAAGACTCAACCTTAAGGCAACCTCAATCCTTATGTCTGCAGGCACACACAGGCTTCAGCAGACACCTGATCATGAAACTCTTGAGGTAACTTTGACTCATAACACGTGGGAGTCACTGATTACATTTTCTCCCCCCTGTATTTCTATTATTTTCCCATATTGTGGCAGCAAATGTACCTTAATTTGTTCAAAACAATCCAAGGTTGGTTTTCTTCCACCTTCCTGTGACAGCCTGAAGTGGGTCTGTCAGATAATTTCTTTAGTAAACGTGTCACAGCGCAGGAAAATTGAGTAAAGGAAGTAAACTGAAGTTTTCATGCTAAATCAGGAAAGTTGTTTCCTTTGTTCTTCTTGTTGCATTGGGCTCTCCAGTACATCCATGAAAATGAAAGACAAGATAAACTCTGCCAGCATCAGGAAAGTTTAAGTAACCAAAGAAAAAGATAAGCACAACCAAGCAAGAAACAGTGATTGTGTAAATCTCTGCCCTTTTTATATGCTTTCTTGTGAGGGGCTTTTAAGAAGGACTAGGGTTTGGGGAGCAAAGGGATCCTCAAGAGGGTCTGAAGTACTTCAAACCCTAGCCATTTATGATTCCAATCACAGAGCACTAGGGATTGGAAGTGACCTCGGAAGATCACCTAGTTCAATGGTCCCACCACAGCCTGATCACCTAGATCAAGTCACACAGGAACACGTCCAGGTGGGTTTTAAACCTCTCCAGAGGAGACTCCATGATTCCTCAAAACTGTATTGAGCTCCACTTCAGACTGCCATAGATCCAACAGAATGAGCAAAATCAATCCTAAAGGTGCACATTTGGGTTAGTGTTTTATGGAGAACGTTCCTCTGTACAGACAAACCTGGTGAAAGTCTGGTGTTCAACCGTCATCACAAGCCATTCAAGGAGCTGTGAGGCAACAGGGCAATTAATGCAAGTTCCTAAATCGAGTTGTTTCTGCTTGTGTGCCTGTGTCTCAGTCCAGCAACATGCACTCACAGTACCCTCTCCTCTCTGGAAGCTGGTCCACTCAGGCTTAGCCCTGCAGGGACAGCCCAGATCTTATCCAAGGCTCTTGAGGCTGCTAATGTTCTCCACTCTGTAGAGTGCCTCCTGCACTGGCTCACAGAGGGGAAACAAGGAGACTGAACGAGCACTGTCAGCTTGAGGCAGGAAATGAAGAAAGTACTTTTTCACTCAGTTTGGAGGAAACTTTCAGCACCGCTTTTTCCACAGAGAGAGGCTTTTTGAGGCGTCTTTCTGACAAGATGCTCTCTCCTCATTCTATTGGCAGATTTCCAGGCTGATGTTAAACACTCCTCCAGCTGCTGGTTCTGCAGCCTGCAGTATGTGAAGCTGGAAATTACCCAAGAGCTCTCAGGAAATTGTCTGATGTATTTCAAGCTATAACTTTCCTTCATTCAACGGCTTTCTGAAAAGTTATTTTAATCTCCAGCATTTAAGTAGAAAGTTTCTATCAGATCAGCTCTTGAACCAAATCTATGGTGTTGAATAGCCCGTTCTCAGGGAAGTAATTCTTGAGGCTGAGTTTGGTGAGATATTTAGGTATGTATTGCTAAATAACAACTGTACTGACTGCAGAATTCAGCTGACTTCCCTGCGTGTTATTCTTCATGTTATCACGTTTTAAAAGATATCAGCAGGTAATTAAATAAAATGTTGTTTAAAGAGACCTAAAACCAATCTATCAAAGCACATCTATTTCAAGTATTTAAAGAACCAACAAGGTTTATCTCACTGACATGAAGTGGTTGTTAGAGAGGATTAGCATTTCCTTTATTATAAAGATTTTCCAATCTTTAGGGCTTGAATGCTTTAGAGAAAGTGATGCTTTCTCTAAATACCGAAAGCTATTTAAAGATTAGATTTTTTTAAGAATCAAAAAGATAAGAGAGGTGATGAAGATCCATCTTTAAAACTTAGTTTATATTTGTTTAAAAACATCCCTGACATGTTTTTCTTATGAAAAATAAAACACCTAAATGTAATTTTCTTGTAGTCAATTTTTTCCTAGCCAAGAGGTACTTGTTTTCTTGGGATAAAGCTTCATCCATTCCTGTGCCAGCTCCTTATTTATTTAAGAAAGGATGTCCATTCCTGTAAGGTGGCTGCTGCCTGTCTGCCCTGTGAGAAAGCAGCTCATGGCTGATGCTCTGCCCCAGGTGCTCCTTCCAAACCAGCCTGTGATGCACAGCTGCCCTGGCAACTGTCAGTGTAGACTATGTTGAGCACATCTGGAGAATCCCAGTGATGTATCTACACATAACTGTGTGTTTAAGCAGCACTTTCTGTCCTAGCAGATTTGAAAACACACATTGTTTTGGATGAGAGGGCTCATGCAGAAAGAAAGGGTACGACCCATAAGGTACCCCAGATGCCCAGATCTAGCAAGAGCAACTAACAGCACCTATATGATCAGCTCAGTAGAAGTTATAGGAGCAATTATCTGACTTCAGAATATTACCCTGGAGAGGGTTTAGCTGTTTACATCTTCAAATCTTATTTGTAAGCCACTGAAAGGAAGGAAAGGCAGAGATGAGCACTAGTCAGAAGCAGAGGCGGGGTGGAGAAGAGGGGTGAAAACAGCTCAAAACTCTGGGCATGTCCTGGGGATTCCCAGGCACAGTACAGCAAGCAGTCACACAAGCCTTAATGTAGATCAAGCCCCTTTCTTCTGGAGTTCTTAATTACCCTTTCTCTATTCTTTTTACTGGAAGGCTGATCTGAATTCTCAGGTATAAGAACCTAGTGTTTTGTTTCTTTAGGTTTTTGGTTATTAAGACTGTCTGTGAGAGGGACCGAGTGGATTCAAGTGAAACTAAGGAAACTGCATCATCTGTCAGCCATGGGACTGGACAGAACAGTGTACCTGGAAACCCCTGAGGAACCTGTGTCTTTACCTATGCATGAGGGTCTCTGTGACTGAAAACTTTGAAGTTCTAGATTTTCAAAGAATCGACTGCCCAGGGCAGTGGTGGAGTCCCTGTCCCTGGAGGTGTTTAAGGACAGACTGGCTGTGGCACTTAGTGCCCTGGTCTGGCTGATGTGGTGATGTCAGGTCACAGGCTGGGCTGGATGATCTTAGAGCTCTTTTACAGCCTCAATGATTCTGTGGTTCTGTCAATGAAGGATTTTCAGAGAAAGATTCCCTTTGATGGGTACAAACCAGGAAAACCTCAGAATATATCTTAAAGTTTCTTTTCAAACGTTCCTTGCAAAGATTGACATTTCCCAATCTAAGCTCATAAAAGTGCAGGTGATAAAGCGAACTAGAAGGTTGGAAGGCTAAAGACAGTCAGCAAACATTCTAAAGCAAAGGGTGTCATCCCTTTTGACTCCTGAGGTTTGCTTGTGGATGGATGAGAGAAAGCAGAAACCTTCTCTAATTCCTTTGATTAGCCTCTTATTTAATAAAACCAAGAACGTAAGTAAAGACTTTGCGATCTCCAGCCATGTACAAAATAAATTGTTACTGGTTTTTAATGCACAACCAAGTTTATAATGATTCAGCAACTAAATATGATTTGTCAGGAACAACTTGTATCAAAGCAATCTAATTACTTTCTATGACAGGGTAACAGGCTTCACACAGAGGGGAAGGGAGGAAGCACTAAGAGGTTGAACACGGCTCAACTTTTGAAAAGACCATCTGGATCAAAACCTGGTTGAAAAGTAATAATCAGAAAATGCATGAAGAGTTCATGGCTAGAGAACAACCAGGGTTCAGCAGGAATCTTTTTTTAATATCATTTTGCCCACTATTTCCCATAATAACTGAGCTCATAGGACAGTTTGCACCTAAGAAGTCTGTGGGCACATCACTTTAGTCCAGCCTGAAGGCAGGTTGGACTTCTGACTTGTAATGCCCAGCTAGGGAAACACCATGAAAAAAATGAGGTGAAATTCTGTGGGAGAAGTTAACTTGCTGCACATAATTAATCACAAAGGCAGGATGAAGAGCACCTGGCTGGACTGTTCTTCAAAGCAAGATCTGGTGGTGGCTGTAGGACAAACACAGAGCAATGGGCAATGTCAGACTAGTAAGAAAACACAACCAGAGGTAACACAGGAGTGTTTAAATAGAAAGATCCTGTAAAACACACAGATTAATCCCTCTGCTCTAGTCAACTTCAATACTGCTTCCATCAACAGTGTTTAATCCATCATCAGATTTTATTGACATCAGTTTAGAGAAATGTTGGCTAGAAGGAACAAAATTGTAGTTTATCCTGTCTTGGACAGAGGAATAAACCAGATGATCCCCTGAAGACTCTTCAAAAACCACTATTTTCCCATCATTTCAATGCAAGAATAAAATACAATATTTTCCACTCTTGCTCAGTGCTACAGTTCTTCTCCCAAATTACTAACGATAGGACAAGGGGAAATGGCCTCAAGTTGCATCAGGGGTGATTTAGACTGGAAATTAGGAAGAAGTTCTTTCCTGATAGAGTGGTTGGGCACTGGAACAGGCTGCCTGGGGAGGTGGTGGAGCCACCACCCCGGACGTGTGTAAAAACCTAATAGATCTAAGCCCCTGAGGCCATGATTTGTGGGTTAGGGAGACGTTGGGCTGAGGGCTGGAGACCCTTTCCAGCCATGATGATCCTATTATTCTATGATCATTCCATACTGGTTGCTGTAGATCACAAGTGTGCAACACTAGGTTTTGCCTCTGCTAATGAATTTTGGAAAGATTTGTAAGAAAAAGTTATTCTTGCCTAGCACCAAGGATTTCACACACTTAAACCTCATGCAAAGCTTTTTAGGGTTTCCCACTCCAGGTATATTTTTTCATTGTGTAGTGCTGCTCCTGTTAATTTTCCACTTATCTAATAACACAAAAGAAGTAGCATTTCAAGCTTGGCAAGCAGATCGATGCTGACGTTACCGTGATCTTGATAAACAGATATATCTGCAAGAGTTGAAAGATGGTTGTTTTGTCTAGCAGCAAAGCTGGCATTCAGCCCAAGAAGGTTTCTCCTCCTGATGCTTCTATCCCTTGGGGAGACCAATACCATCACTGGAAAGTTTTTTGGGTACAGCTCAGAACAGAATCCATCCTGTCTAAGAAAGGTGATAATTCCCAGCAGGTTTCCTTCCTTGCTATAAAATGGATATGTCTCCAGAGGCTGTAGAGACATTGCCAGGTGAAATCACAGGTGCTAAGAGGACTGCTAAGAGGACTTTTGGTGCCTGCAGAAACTGGCTAGCAAGTCTGTATCTGTGAAACAAATGGACAATGGAGGGGGTGATACAGAAAGTGGTCAACACCATCTCAGTGTTCACAGGAAAAAGACAAAATAATTCTATTAACAGAGTCACAGAACTTTAGGGATTGGAAGGGACCTCAAAAGACCTTCCAGTCCAGTCCCCCTGCTACAGCAGGATCATCTAGTAGCACAGGATCATGTCCAGGCAGTTTTTAAACATCTCCAGAGAAGGAGAATCCACAACCTCCCTTGGCAGCCTGTTCCAGCACTCTGTTACCGTGAAGAAGTTCCTTCTCATACTGATGTGGAACCTCCTGTGTTCCAGCTTACACCTGTTGCCCCTTGTTATATCATGGGATGACACTGGGAAGAGCCTGCCTCCGTCCTCCTGACACCTGCCTGCAGGACAGCAATCAGAAAGCATTGTTAGATGTGGAAAGCATAGCTCTTAGACCTTGGGAAAAGCAACTGGTGACCAGGATGTTGCAAAAGTGGAATGTGGCTTACAGCAAGGGTAGAACCAGGCAAGCAGAGTAGATAGGTTCCGAAACAAGCTCTTGTGTAGACTTCTGTGAGCTACTGTGCAAATTGCCTGTAGTGAAAAAAGATAGAACTAACTAATCATGGAATTCCCAAATGATGTAAGACAAAATTGATAAAGACAATTGATAGAACACAGCTGGGAAGAAGGTATATAACCCAGCCATTTTGTAGAATAAATGTCTTCTGCATAATGACGTCTGGTATCTGCACATTATTCAGAATGAACCTGCCTTGAACCCCATTGTGACACCAGCCCTTTCCATATTTATCAACATTTATGGGGTCACCCCTCAGTCCCGTTTTTTCCAAGCTCAAGAGACCCAGCTCCCTCAGCCTTTCCTCATCAGGGAGATGTTCTGCTCCTTTCATCATCTTCGTGGCTCTGCACTGGACTCTCTCAAGAAGTTCTGTGTCCTTCTGGGACTGAGGGGCCCAGAACAGAAGACAATCTTCCAGATGTGGTGTCACCAGGGCAGAGTAGGGAGGGAGGAGAACCTCTCTCGATCTACTAACCACAGTCCTTCTTATCCACTCTCGTCTAGACTCAGAAAGGACGGAGATTAATCACAGTTTGGGTTCTCTGTTCAGCAGAACTATGTGCATGAGGATAAATTAATTCCTCTAACGATTCATTTTCTTAAGCAACTCCTACACAAAACACACGTTTAAGAACACAATGCAAGTGTATGAACATGATGTGAGGGAAAGGACATCACCCTCTTCTATCTTCTGTAAAATCTCACAAATTATAGTCATGTACTTGTTTCAGAATGGCTGGGAAGTCCTCTCTCCTCTCTGTCTATATCTCTAGCCTGTTAAATTTGGAACAGAGGTGTTCCTCAACATTTCTGGAGAACTTGCAAGTTCTCAGATAAATAAGGCTGCATAAATCCCAGATGTAATTTTTTAGAGGCTGTGACAACTTGATGGTCTCCAAGGGCCTCCCACTGGTCGAACAACAGAACTACATTGGTACCCTCTAAATTCTTCCTTTGTTTCGGGGTTAGGTGCATGAGGGCCCTAACCACTCATAAACGATGAGGGGGGCTCAGCCAAGACCTGGGCTGGCACATGAATTGCTCACCGAGATATTTGGAAAAGAGATTCTCCTGGGATTAGGTGAAAGACAGAGCAACTTTCCAGCTATAAAACGAGTTTCAGTGCCTATTTAACGTCCTCATTCTCCACAGAGTTTCTCCAAGATGGGTTACCTGGTTGTGTTGAGTGTTGTTTTTCAAATAAGTAATGATTTGATGCATGGAAAAAGATTTGACTTTAAAAAGTTCCTACAAAACTTGTGAGGTGGAGGGAACAGAGATACAATGGGTCTATGTGAGAAACCAGAGAGAACATAAAGGTAGAATAGAAGTTGGGATGTGAACCTGTCCTCAGCGTTTCACAGAATCACAGAAGATTAGGGATTGGAAGGGACCTCAAAAGGTCATCTAGTCCAATCTCCCTGCCACAGCAGGATCACCTGGATCAAGTCACACAGGAATACGTCCAGGTGAGTTTTAAACACCTTCAGAGAAGAAGACTCCACAACCTCCCTGGGCAGCCCCTTTCCAGTGCTCAATCACACTTACCATGACGAAGTTCCTTCTCACACTGATGTGGAACCTCCTATGTTCCAGCTTACAACTTCTTCCTCAACCTTTCCTCTCTAGGACTAGATATTGTCTTTAAAGCAGCCTAGAGCTGCAAGGTGCTGAGTTGGTGCCATAAATAGTGTCACTCTGCATACAGACTAAGGAATGTGAGTGCCAGCTCACCTGAGCCATCTGGCAGTCCAAGTCTGGGTCCAGCCATAGCAGTCTGCCACATGTCATAGACAAAATGTTATGTGCCTCCAAGAAATGTCACCATTTACAGCAGCTGAAGTTCTAGTCTCCACATCAACCTCAGCTTCTGTCTCTCTGGTTTCTAGCAGAAGTTCAGGCTTATACTCCACAACCCATTCACAGGTTATAAAGTGACTACATGTCTTTCAACTCATTATAGATGCTAACAAAACGTCTAGAGTCCTTGGCTTTGAGTCTACTGTCACAATAATGTTTGACTTAATCAGACTGTGGTAATTCATGTCATAGCTTTGGCTCGTAATGAGTGCCTGAGGAAAACATTTTATGGCACCTAGTAAAGGGTTGGTGACTTCATGCCTTTGCTATTGCCTGAGAAAAAAAAGCTGAACTATTCTGTGTAGTAAATAGAAAGAAGGCTTAAATTCTTCTTTCAGACCTTGTCTGCAACCATCATTTATGTTCTGCATCCCTCTGACTCATCCCTTAGTATCAGAGGGTCATCAAATCTCTGGTCTTCATGGAAGCAACAGTCCTCAGGTAAGAGGGGCAAAGACAAGTCTGCTCTTAGGAGTATTTCTAAATAGGAATAAATGAGAGCAAAAGTGCTTCAAAGAAGATCTAAAATTTGAGAGACCCAGGAAACAAGCTCCTAGGCAGAGGGGACCATGTTCCTCTACGAGGAGCTCCTTCCCCTGAGACACACAGCCCCATCTCACAGCAGCCACAGGGATGGGCAAAGACATTCTCTGAGAAGATGGGAAGCCAGGCAAGGAGCACATAATGGAAACAATGAAAGTAGAAAAGTAGGAAGTTACTTAGCAAATGGTCCAGGGAGGAGTCCTGCCTGCCTGAGCTGGGGCATTGGGTAGTCCCTGAGAAAAGACAGTGGCCAGGACCCTGCCCCAGGGCAGATGAGGTCTCTCCCTTGCTTTTGTGGCTTCAGAATTAAAGATGCAGCATCTCTTCCGATGAACAGTTTGACTGTCTGTAGAAGACACACTGGTCTAGCATTAGTCTTTGAGTCATCTCACTGACAGGCTCGCTTGAGGGGACTACTGCAAAGACTATAAAGTTTGAGAGAAGAGGAAAAGCTTAGTTTTTCATGAAGTAAAATCTACTCAGAAAACCTTTTCTGCAGCAGCTGATTTCAAGTATTTGAATAGCTTTACAGATGAAGTCTCTGAAACTCCCCTGTGCAGGACAAAACATGTTCCTGGGCATGAATCCTCTTGAATCAGTGCCAAAATCTGTGCTTTCTAGTAACTATTTTTAAAAAGCTAATTTCTGCTGTGCTGAGTTTAGGACAAATCTCAATCTGTCAGCACCCATCCAGGGGGAGCAGAATAACTTGTTTAACAACAAAGCTATTTTTGTTTGCAGTGGAATGGACAACAGTGCTGCTGTGCTCTTCTGCAAGCACTTCAAGCCATCCTTCGTCATAAAGCACCGGGTTGATTCACCGCTGCTGTCGTTCCAGCTGGAGCCTCTGTCTGTGCCACCTGTCAGCACAGAGGTGTGACCACGTGGACACATTTTCAACTCAAAATCATTTCTATAAATGCAGAACAAAGTGGTTTCCAAATGAGCTTATTCCTGTGTTAACTGGACAATCCCATTAAACCCACACAGACAGAGCATTTGAAACAGAGGTCACAAAAATGTCAGTTCTCTCTGCTGCTGACTCATTCCACCCCAGATTAGGTGTTAATGTGGCTAATTGGCCAGCCTGAGATCTGCAGCAACCAAGACAGAGTAGATGGAAAGGACATCCTGGTGGTGTTTATGAAACCATAATAAAAGACCACTCCTCACACCGTGGCTGATCTGTACTCCTCTATTCCAGTTGTCTGTTCCAGTGACAGCACAAAAATTCATTGCTTTCATTCAGCAGCAAACCAGGAACCAGAAACACAACGTTATCATCCACCGGGCTGCTCTTCTGACTTTTGGACCAATTGGCTGTCTGCATGAAACCATTATAAAACAAAACATGATATAAAACTTGTGTCTCTCATCTTCCTCAGCATCATTAAGAATAGCTTTAGAGAAATAAAATTTTCCAAATAGGGAGATATCAATCTTTATCAGCAAGTCCATGACTAGAGGAGCTTTCTCTCAATTCCTAGAATTTAACGTGCGTTACACGCTGCTGCTTTGCAGGGCGTGTGGCCATCATGGGGTTTTCCCCTTGTGTTGAAGATGATGGCTGCAAGTTATAGGCTGGGCTCCCTGTGATGGCTGTCTCATAGAATGAATAGGATTATAGAATGGCCAAGGTTGGGAGGGACCTTAAAGATCATCTAGTTGCAAACCCCCTGCAAGGCA
Source organism: Rhinopomastus cyanomelas (assembly GCA_013400115.1). Classification (NCBI taxonomy): domain Eukaryota; kingdom Metazoa; phylum Chordata; class Aves; order Bucerotiformes; family Rhinopomastidae; genus Rhinopomastus; species Rhinopomastus cyanomelas. The sequence goes on from VXBP01010256.1 coordinate 61,305, forward strand.
GGGACACCTTCACTAGATCAGGTTATTCAGGGCCTCAACCACCCTGGCCTTCAACATGTCCAGGCATGAGGCAGCCACCATTTCCTTGGGCAACCTGTTCTAGCATCTCAGCACCCTCACAGCAAAGAATTTGTTCCTCCTGTCCAACCTCTTCTAGCCTGGAACCCTTTCCCCTTGTCCTCTCGCTACACATCCATGTCAAAAGCCCTCCCCCAGCTTTCTTGTAGCTTCATTCCTTCAGATCTTGGAAAGCTGTTAGAAGGTCACCTGGGACCCTCTTCTCTAGTAGCTGAACAGCCTGTCCTCATAGTGAGGTGCTCCAGCCCTCTAAGCATTTGAGTGGCTCTAATTTAGTTGCTCTCACTTTACTGTCCTCTGTGTGGTGAGATCAGATTAGACTTGTGAAGCACAGTCCCACACGGTGTGACACGCTGGTGTGACGCCTGTGAGAAATGGAATGGTTGCTGCCACGGCAGTGGAAATGCTAGCAAGCTTCAGCACAGGCATAGCCTTGCACGGTGGAGATGCTGGGGAGCTGCATATTTTGCTGAAAGGGAGCAGAGCTGCTTTGCTCCTCTGTTTGGTACCTAAGACCGTGAGTCAGGAAAGATCACCACTAAACTGAGCACAAGCTGGCATCTGCCTGCTGCTCTTTCAAGTGCCCCTGTCTGAAGGGAGGCATACAATGAGTGGCAGAGAAAGGCAGGTAACACCTCAGTTCCTTGGTTTCTGGAAGCCTTGCTAGCAAGCAGTGTGCAGAAACATCTCCATCACACAGGGCCAGGTGAAAATGAGGGATCTCAGAGGATCTGCTTTCTTGACCATTGCTCTTACCAGATTCCTGCGGCTCATTTTTAAGTCTAGGGGCTGGAGCAGCCCAGGGACTTCAGAAGAAACCAGACAGAACTAGGTGATTGAGCAGTGGCAGTAATGATTTTTCAGCAGGGACAAATTATTTCAAGTATGGATAAAAGCAAGAAAATTGGAAGAAAAGCTTTGATGCGTATTAAGAGCCTACAAATGGTAGAAGTCATTTGGGCATCTCGCTGGAAACCTCTGCAACAGTGGGTTAAGAAAGTGTCACAAGGAAAACCAGTCTGCCTCTCAGCCTGAGACCTCAGAGAGCCTGGAAGATTGGTAAAATGTCAAGAAGAGCACTGAGGTATTGTTCTACATCCTTAAACATGCTGACGTGGCTGTGGCTACAAGCTGAGGCCTCTCGTTGGCCTTTAAAAATGTGTGTCCATTATCCCACAGCCTCCCCCACCCACTGTGTCTAGTGGTTATATTACAGTTGTCTATTTGCTTTCAGTTCTGTTGTGAGATCTCAAATTCAAAGCTCTGATTGGGCTTGAATTTTGACTGGTGGTCTGAAACACCAGGCAGCTTTTGATGTGTCTTGTGGTCACTCCAGAGGGGACCGTTTGCTTCCAGACTGTATTTGAAGCCTATATTTCACTTCAGTTCAAGACTCTTCCTATATCCACTGGGCAGGCACCTAGAATCTTTCCAGTGAATCTAAATAGCTTCCCAAAACACACAGGTTGCCACTATGATAGAAACCAAGCCATGCACACCACGAGTCAGAGCAAAGAGGAAGCTCACATGGCCAAAGAGTGAAGTCAGTTCCGATACAGAAGCACCTTTGCTCAGCCTTTACTAAACCTTTAAGGCAATAAGTTTAACAAAAAGTTCCAGCAACAGTTTTCAACTCTGATTTTAATTAGATGTTGTGTGTATTGCTATCTTATTCTCCAATTATGATGGCTATTATTCACAGCCCTTCACAACCAGAGGCAATATTACTGCATTCACGTTTCCTAGTTTGAGAGACTTTGTAAAATCAGCAATAGTTGTGAAGTACCTACAGGCTTAGGAAAGGTGAGAAGAGGTAGCTCCTCCAGCAGTGGAACAGCTAGTGTTCATGGAAGCATCACAGAATCATAGAATCATAAGGGATTGGAAGGGACCTTGAAAGATCATCCAGTCCAATCCCCCTGCAACAGCAGAATCACCTAGACCAAGTCGCACAGGAAGCTGGTGACAAGTTGAGGACCATCCCTGGATGTGTTTAAAGGTTGCTTAGCTGTAGTGTTGGGGGATGTGGTTTAGGGGTGAACTTGTAGAGTAGGGTTGATGGTTGGACTTGATCCCAAAGGTCTTTTCCAACCTGAATGATTCTGTGATTCTATGATAAGTCAATACAGCCTTCATCTGAGATCATCCATTTGTCAGGGCTTAGCTAGCTTGAAGACTCCTGAGAAGATCATCACTTAAGATGTTGGGTAGATTTCTGCAGACAAGGCTCTGCATCTGCAAGCCCTAGGACTCGGGCACAAGGTTCACAGTCCAACTGGCAACACTTCCATTGCCAAACACAAAGAATTGTAGTCAAGAGGCTTTGGCAAGAAGTGATAATTGCTGCTGATTGGCAGAGATGTGTAAATTCAGAGCAAAGCACCTAGAAGGCAGGTGCTGGCTGAGGCAGGTCCTGGGCAGAGCCCATCTCCCAGCCATCACTGAGAAAACATTGAGTGCACTGGGTGGGAAAAGGAGCAGCTCTTACAGCTGAGAGTGGAAATCAGAGAGTAGTTGCATGAAGCAAAGGCAAAGCAGGTTTTTTGCTCCGTAGCCCAGAGCACCCACTCTCTATGACCCTCTATGCACAAAACCTCACTGGAAATATCTGAACTTCAAAATGCTGCCCTGTCTGCCCTGCCTTCTCCCCTCGGGGCTAAGCAGTGTGCATGGCCATTAAAACAAAGTAAAAGGTGGTTTATTGAGAGATCCAATAGCCCTTTCACATTCAGGTGGGAACTCTCAGTATTAATCACTTTTTAATTTGTTTGAATTGGCCTTCTTGGTGAAGCATTAATTACACGTGTGTTTGTTCTCCTGCCGTGATCAAACACTGAGAGCACAAAAGCCAAGATGAAAAGGTATTTCAATATTTACTTTGGAGGTGACTGAAAATGATCAGTGAAGGTTCCACATAAATCTGAGAAGGAACTTCTTCACAGTGATGGTGATGGAGCAGTGGAACAGCCTGCCCAGGGAGGTTCTCCTTCACTGGAGATGTTTAAGACCCACCTGGATGTGTTCCTGTGTGACTTGGTCTGGGTGATCCTGCTGTGTCAGGGGGGTTGGGCTGGATGGTCTTTTGAGGTCCCTTCCAATCCCTAATGATTCTATGATAAGAGTTCTCTTCCAATGAATGTTGAATGCTGAATGACAGTGATATTTCCACTTGCTGTAGAGCCTGGCTCTCTGACAGAGATGAGTTGACACTCATGATCAACTCTTAACTTCCGTTCCTTGTAAATTACTAGAATAAATGTGACAACAAACAAATCACTAGACCTTCGCTCAGTAATGAAATTGTGAGTGACGAGGAGCCAGCCCGTGATACTGCTTGTCACACCACTTTGATTGAACTCTGGACTGATGAACAGAAGTATTAGGTAGCCAAAAAGCAGTGGGTGTCGTATGGAGATGATTTGACAGCGTGTCACATAACTATTGTGTCCAAATCCACTTAGATTGATTTGGATGTCAGTGCTCTCCTGGGACTTGCAAAGTGGCTGGGAGGACACTAACAAAAAGAGGGGTAAAATCAGCTGAGGAAAGGTGTATAATAAAGCACTGGAGGGAACCACTCCAGGTTTTCCTCTTCTTCAAGCTGAAAATTACCCCAGTGCCTCAGCCTGGCCTCGCAGGGGACGCATCACTTACCGGGTAAATACGTTCACGTCTGTGGTGGAGCACAGTGACGTCGCTGCTTTTCTCCAACGGCTCAGCAGGCAGCACGATGGAAAACTGAGAACCAACCACTATGGAAAAATAAAATGGGAATTGTGTACAAACACAAAATTATTGAATTTCAGTCCTTTACCTCTTTCAGCTCCTGATTTCTTTTTCAAGACCATTGTGTCCTGAAGAAAGTATCGTCATTTTGGGAGGAGTGGCTGACACACCAGCAGGCTGTGCTGCCATTCAGCATGACTTGGACAGGCTGGAGACAGCCCAGGTCAGAGTCACAAAGATGATGAAGGGAGTGGGACATCTCCCTGATGAGGAAAGGCTGAGGGAGCTGGGTCTCTTGAGCCTGGAAAAAGGGAGACTGAGGGTTGACTCCATGAATGTTGATGAATACAGAAAGGGCAGCTGTCAGGAGGATGGAGCCAGGCTCTGCTCAGTGGCATCCAATGATAGGACAAGGGGCAATGGGTGTCAGCTGGAACATAAGAGGTTCCACATCAATCTGAGAAGGAACTTCTTCCTGTCCTGGTGAGGGTGACAGAGCACTGGAACAGGCTGCCCAGGGAATTTGTGGTGTCTCCTCTGTAGTTGTTTAAAACCCACCTGGACATACTCTCGTGTGACTTGGTCTAGGTGATCCTGCTGTGGCAGAGGGATTGGAGTAGACGATCTTTCAAGGTCCCTTCCAATCCCTAATGATTCTATGATTCTATGGTTGTGGCACTCAGTGCCCTGGTCTGGCTGATGTGGTGATGTTAGGTCATAGGCTGGGCTTGATGATCTTAGAGGTCTTTTCCATCCTCAGTAATTCTGTGATTCTGATTCAGAACGTCACACTACAGGACTATGCTGGAGTTTACTAGAGCTGAACAGTGTCACTAAGCAGTGGCAGTCATCATTAAGGCACTGTGACACGGCTCGTTCATCACGCTTGCTTTATGGGGTCTACTTTATGCAAGATGCAAGGCAAATCTAGCAGAATTGTTTAGGTTTTCAAGAAGTGCTTATAAAAAAAACCAAGAAATAACAAATTCCCGACATAAACAGCTGGTTTGTGTTTTTTTTTCACTACAGAACCTTCTCAGAGGTTCTGGCAAGCGACAGAGAGAGTCTCAGAGCCTCCCTGGCAAGCTGCCAAAATCCAAACGCTGTTTGCAGACTTATTAGATTTAATTGTGCTTTTAACATGTTCCTGCTTCGACTGACAAGCTCAGCTTCCTCACCCCGTGTGAACATTTTGACTGATGATATTTTCATGTTTCTCTCAGCACAAATCCTGGGTTTCGGGGTGAGATGAAGCCAAAACATCAATGCAAAGCTGTTCCACGGAGCAGTTTTCTCATCACACGAACCAAGGTTCATGCTTCAGCAGCCAGTGCAAACGAGGGAGACACAATCAAGAAGGGAGGGGATGTTTCTGCACATTTCCACACAAAATTCCTGTGGACTAAAAAGTGGGTTCACTAGTCATGGTCCAGCACTACATTTTAACCTACCCAGGCAGGTTACCTAAATGAAATCAGATTTGCAGAGCAGCAAAGTGCTATTGCAGAGGTGATGTGGGCTTCACACTAAAATGGTGAGCAGACCCTGGAGGACCTCCAGACAAATGCAAAATGAGGTTTGATTCTGGACACTGTGAAAGGCATCTGGCTGGTAGTGAGGGATGCAGAGCAAAAGCACAAGCACCAGGAGCTGATCCTCTCGCAGATGCACCAAGAACAGAAGGCAGGAAAGCAAACACTGCCTCAGCCACATTAAGGCAGCCACGAAGCAGGAGGGGTCATTCCTCCTTCTCAGCTAAACGTCCTACTCAGACCTGCCAGAGCTGCTCGCCTAGCCTGTAGTTACTGGTTAGAATCTGTCTTTAAGCAAAGCAATATCTTTATCTCAGCAACTTCATGCTTCTTTCTCAGTTCCTTTGCTATATTTCAAAAATATCTCTTTGCAGGTGTGGACAGGTGAAAAATGAAAAGACAACGTTGGTTTTGCAAAGCAGCTTAAATACTTCTTGCCCCTATCTCTGTAGCTGGGTGAAGACAACAGCAGGATGCTCTGGCCTTGCTGAAGCAAATGCCCCAGCTCATGGAAATGGTTCTTTTTCTTCCCTTCCCTCTGCACCTGCATCAAGAGTTGCTGAGGGCTAGGGGCAAACAAGTGGTGCCTTACTTGGAGGGTGCTATGGTTCTGCTCTACAGGACTGGAGGACACAGATGGAACCATCCACAACCCAAGAAGCAAAATGAAGCCACGGTGTCAGTATGTCCCTTTGCACATCAGCTTCAGGCTGACCCAGAACCATGGGGAAGCCCATCAGCTCAGTTCTCATGGGGATAGAGGCATCTGGAACAACCACACCATATGGGCCTGGTGAGAGGAGTCCCTAGGACACAGGGAGGGCTGCAGAGCCAGAGAGCACAGTAAGGGAGTGAGACTGGAGTGATACCTGAGGACTGGTGATGCTCAACCCTTCCGGTCAGAGTAATGGAATTCCTAGCCCCACGGTTGGGAACACTGATGCAGAAACCCTGGAGGGTTTGGTGTTGGTAAATAAACAGACCACTAAAGTAGAGATGGTCACTTGTCAGTCTGTGTTTCCAATAGCCTGCCAAGGGACCACTCAGGTGAAAGCACTGGTCCCCACAGCCATGGACAGAACCAGAAGGACCGGTTATGTCTGCTGAGTCACTTGGGCTTCCAAGTGTCCGTGTCTGAGGTCCGTGGCCAAGGCACCATGCCATGCATCTGGCAGGGAAGCATGGAGTGTGCATATCCATGAAATTCAACTGATGTTATCTTTGGGCATGCAAACCCTTTTTACTCCCACAGCTGATCAGGAGCTGCTGTTACACCTTTTCTCCTCGTTATGTGGCTTTCCACGCCACTGATTTGTACATTGCTCCCGTTGCCAAGTCATTACTCGGTGCTTCTCACTAACATAAGCGATCGGAAACGTGGCTCTGGTGAGCATCTATCTGTTTTCTCACAGCAGCAGAGGTCTAAAGCTCTCACGCAGAACAGCTGTGTGTGTTAGATTCCTTGGTTTGGACCATGCTTTGTGCAAACTCCATTTACCTTTCATGTCACAGGCTTGCTCATGCTTGAGAAATAAACAACTTGATAAAACATTGGCAGTCTCTGCCAGCGTAAGAAACATCTGAAATGCTTTGTTGATGAAGGAGTGATTTTAGTGCAAGGACACACTGCTATACATAACCCATCCTGGAAAAGGAACAGCCTCTGGCATCTTGGAGATAAGCAGTATCAGCCACCATACAGTAGTGGACTGTGTCTCATGAGTAAAACAGACTCTGCCAGTAGCTTTGGGAAAGAAAAGCACTTTTTTTTTCCTGAATAATCATCCTGTTAACACATTTTTAGTTTCTTTTGATGTGCAGGCAACCTTTGAATGATTATTTGCTCCTTTCTGCTGCTGGTCTTTTCCATTGACATGGTGGGTATCATTGTGCAGTCCATTTGCAGACATGAAAGAAAAGTGGGGTGGCCAGGAACAAAAGGGAGTTTAAATACATGAAGTAGTTTCCTGGGTCTAGTGGCTGTCCCTGCTGTCCATTACCGTGGTGTGAGAGGCACAGAATGAAGAGCAAGCACAGCTCTCTCCAATCCCTGATGTTCTGTGATTCTGTAATCATCAAGCCCAGCCTATGTCCTAACATCACCACATTAACCAGACCAGGGTACTAAGTTCCACATCCAGTTTGTCCTTAAATACCTCCAGGGGTGGTGACTCCACCACTGCCCTGGTCAGTCCATTCCAGTGTCTAACGGTGTCAAACATTAGTAGTAGCAGAATGAAAGGATTGTAAGGACTGAGGTGGTTCCTGTTTAAGGAACGCTATCACTACTCTGAAATAGTACCTGTGATTGTCTCTAGGGGGATGTTTCAATTAAAAAATTACATTAAAATTAAAAAATTTCACTTAAAAAATTAAATTGAATTGAATTATATAATTGTGACAGAGTCCAGATGGAGACCTGTATCTAATGGAGTCCCCCAAGGGTCAGTTAGGACCAGTATGATTCAATCCTGTTCATTAATGACTTGGATGAGGGGATAGAGAGCACAGCCAAAACATTTGTGGATGACACAAAGCTGGGAGTAGGGGCCAACACCCCAGCAGGCTGTGCTGCCATTCAGCAGGACCTGGACAGGCTGGAGAGTTCAGTGGGGAGGCATTGAGTGAACTATAACAAGGGCAAGTGTAGAGTCTGGCATCTGGGCAAGAACAACCCCAGTAGGTTGGAGACTGACCTGCTGGAGAGCAGTGACGGAGAAAGGGACCTAGGGGTCCTGGTGGCCAGCAGGATGACCATGAGCCAGCAGCGCGCTCTTGTGGCCAAGAAGGTCAACAGCATCCTGGGGGTAATTAGAAAGCGGGGGGGTTAATAGATGGAGAGAAGTTCTCCGCCCTCCCTACCCTGCCCTGTGGAGACCACGTCTGGAGTATTGTGTCCAGTTCTGGGCTTCTCAGTTCCAGAAGGACACAGAACTGCTGGAGAGAGTCCAGCACAGAGCCACAAAACTGATGGAATGGAACATCTCCCTGATGAGGAAAGGCTGAGGGAGCTGAGACTTTTGAGTTTAGAAAAAAGGAGGCTGAGGGGTGACCTCATTAATGTTTCTAAATATGGAAAGGGCAGGTGTCAGGAGGATGGAGCCAGGCTCTGCTCAGTGTCATCCAATGATAAGACGAGGGGCAATGAGTGTCAGCTGGAACACAGGAGGTTCCACATCAATCTGAGAAGGAACTTCTTTCCATCCTGGTGAGGGTGACAGAGCACTGAAAGGGCTGCCCAGGGGGGTTGTGGAGTCTCCTTCTCTGGAGATGTTTAAAAGCTGCTTGGATATGTTCCTGTGCAACTTGATTTAGGGGACCCTGCCATGGCAGGGTGATTGGACAGGATGATCTTTTGAAGTTCCTTCCAATCCCTAATGTTCTGTGATTCTGTGTGACTCTGTGATAAGTTTTGACATCTGGTCAGTCTTTAACATGTTGATTTACACGCTAGCATCATGGAGAGCTGCGTGTGGCTACTGACCTGTGTGCTCTTTGGATACACAAGATCAGCAGCAGCTTCTGCCGATCAACTCTTTGTGGTCTGTGCTGGAGGCTGACAGGAGGCAAATCTTCTGTGCTTCCCTTGAAAATAAGATGCAGATTTTCATTAGGAGAAGAAAAAGTCATTAAATACAAAAGAGGAGAAGCTGTGTGTGGGAAGATTGTGTGAATAGTGAAGAATGGGAAAAGGAAGTGAAAATTAAGGCAGAGCTGTATGATTCTGACTCTGAACTGCAGAATAATCGCATTTCATCCTCCCAGAATATCCTTCCAGATAAAAGCATGAGACAAATTGATTTTACAGATAAGAAGTTCTGGAAGAAAAATAATAAGATAGGACCTACCTGACATTTATGTGAAAGAGCTCTGGTAAAAAAAAAAATCATCTAGTGATACCTGAGCATCACCAAGTAAAAGAAACAGGTGATGAAGCATAGAGTAAAGAAAGACATTTATTTCTACCCAAAATATTTAACATTCCAAAATGACTTGCCAGATCTACTGTTTTAATTCTTCTTTGCCCCAGGATAGTCACTGCTTGAAAAGTATGATACTGTGCAAAACTACCTACCCTTTTCTTTTAAGATTAAGGGGGTTTTTCATTCAACAATAGTTAAGATACCTCTAACTAGTTTCAAAGTCCATTTTATTTCTGCTTTGGCTAGTGTTTTCTCCTAGTCCAGGCTTTTCTGCTGAAGTGGCTGCTGAGGAATTACAGTGAAGTCATTGAAGCATCTTATTAATTGCTGTCTGGTTGCTTATCAGGGGTTGTGACTTAGCACCTCCCATCAGAAAGCACTTTTTCATAATCTGACAAGATAAATTAATTAGTGAAAACCCCACTGAGCACCCATTAATGCTGACGGGGCTCAAACAGTTGACACCACTGCTGCTGCTGCTGCACAATTCACGCCACTGGCCAGAGGCACAGTACAACTCAGGTTTTTCTCTTTCACAACACAGAACATTCACTCTTTAAACAACTGTGTCTTTTAAACAGCAGACTAATATTAAAAACACTCCTCCATACTGTTAGGGTTCTGTATCCCTAGCTGCCAGGAGTGTTTATCCACCACCTTCTCTGCATGTCTGCAGAAACACAGCTTAAAGATTATTGCACAGTGATTTTCTCTCTCATGTTTTAAAGATCTTCCAGGTGCTTTACAACCTCTCTCTGTTGCTGTCGATGAATTAGAGCAGATTTTCCTTGGTCAGTGTCTGCTCAAAACATGTAGATGCAAAAGGCTACAGATTAGGGAAGCAGAGTCTGTTGCAGGGGACTTCATACTACATCTGAATGAAGAACTTTTCCATTTTAGAAAGATGGGGCTGCTGAGAGCGGTATCGGTGGTGGCGGTGTCATCTCAACTAGTGCTCAGCCTCACCCAGCCACTCGCTTACTTCTGCACCATGGGATGAGCAGACTGGAAGGGTAAAAGTGAGCAAGCTCGTGGGTCAAGATAAAGTCACTTGAATAGGTAAAGCAAAATGCCTATCAGGAACATATACTGCAATTTCATTCATCTCTTGTTTTTAAGGTCCAAGCAAAGCAAGCCAAGACATTCATTCACCAATTCCCACTGGCAAGCAGGTGTGCGGTCGCTTCCAGGAAAGCCAGGTTCCATCACTCATGATGGTGTCTTGGAAGACACATGTCATCACTCTGAACGTCCCTTCTTAGCTTCTTCTTCCCTCAGCTTTATATGCTGAGCATGACATCGTATAATGTGGGACATCCCTTAGGTCAGATGGGGACAGCTGTCCCAGTTTTGTTCTCACCCTGAGGAGGACAGTTCTTGTGCACCCCAAGCCTACCTGCCAGTGGGGTGAAAAGCAGAAAGGACCTCTGTGTAATAAGCTCTGCTTGACAACAGCCAGAACATCCCAGTATTGTAAAGTTTCCAGCAAGATCCTAAACAGAGCCCCATGCTACTTGCAATGAAGAAAATGAACCCTATCCCTGCCAGAACCTTCACAGAATTCCAAACTGGAAGAGGGTGTGGGTGGTCAAAAAGGCCCCGTGGGTGAAGAAATGTGACTGAAGCTGTAGGAGGTAGAGTCTACAATTCCTTCAGTACTTCTCCAGCCAAATCAGCTGCAATATCAAACCTTTTAGAAGGAGCAGTGAGTGCATCCCAGCTCACACTGCAAGGTACAGATGCACACAGAGGCCCTGATGCTAACTTTACTGGTTGGTAAATAAATTCTTGATGACTTCAGTGGCCAGTAGATCAAACCTCAAAACTTCTCACCCTTTTCTACAAAGAATGAATTTTGCACTCACCAACTTGCAGATGAAATATCCCACAATTTTATTCATCTCTAGTTTTTAAGGTTCAGGACAGAGCATGAAAGCAGCCCTTACCATAACATCAGCAGCATCCCTGTTCTCTCATCATTATTATGTTCCTGTATTTCAGACACCCACAAAAATATTGATTCCATAAAGGTTCATTTTATTCTGACGTGTTGTCACTGACAGAAAGAAGAATAACCTATATCTGCAGGAAAATTGCTGGTTTTTCCCTGGTGGTCAATACATGGGTGAGTCAGAAGGAACACAAAAGAGTTATGGGTTATTATCATCAAGGCTGCCATTTGCCCTCAGTACACAGCAGAGAAGAAGAGCATGGGTGGCCTGTCCTTATCTTGTCCCTTAGCCAGCCCAGTCCTGAGTGCAACCCTTTTCCCACACACTCCTGCATGGGCCATGAAATGGGTGCAAGACAGGTGCCACTGCAGCACAGGCAGAAAGTGGTCCCGGTCTTACTGGGAACTCAGGTCTCTAAAACTGAGGCACCAGAACTTTGCTTATAAAAATTTACAGCATTTTCACCTTTTTCACTGAGACACCTCTCTTAGAAGATGTTAGTTGTAAGAACCAGCACAGCTCAGCTGCAGGTGTTTGCAGTGTTCTGAAAGGTCAGTGCACAACCACAAAGTGCAGACGGGCCATCACAGAATCACACAGAACATTAGGGACCTCGAAAGATCATCCGATCCAACCCCCTGCCACAGCAGGATCACCCAGATCCAGCTGCACAGGAACACGTCCAGGTGGGTTTTAAACGTCTCCCGTGAAGGGGACACCTCACCCCCCCGGGCAACCTGTTCCGGTGCTCTGTCACCCTCACTGGGAAGAAGTTCCTTCTCAGATTGATGTGGAGCCTCCTCTGTTCCAGCTCACACCCACTGCCCCTTGTCCTATCACTAGATGCCACTGAGCAGAGCCTGGCTCCATCCTCCTGACACCCATGCTCTCCAAATTTATAAACTTTCATGGGGTCACCCTTCAGTCTCCTTCTTTCCAAGCTCAAGAGACCCAGCTCTCTCAGCCTTTCCTCACCAGGGAGATGTTCCCCTCCCTTCATCATCTTTGTGGCTCTGTGGGCCAGCCATACTCTTAGTTCACAAATCTCTCACCCACCTGTTTAATTGGTATTGAGCTCTGGGAAAAAAAGATTTGCTGAGATGATACCAGGCTTTGCATCAGTTCAGGACAACAGGAAGGAAATGATGAGTGCATTTTTTTTCTCTGAACCCCTCTGCTGTGGCAGGGAGATTGGACTAGATGATCTGGGTTTCTTGAGGTTGGAAAAAAGGAGACTGAAAGGTGACTCCATTCATGTTTATAAATATGTGAAGGGTGGGTGTCAGGAGGATGGAGCCAGGCTCTGCTCAGTGTCATCTAGTGATAGGACAAGGGGCAATGGGTGTCAGCTGGAACAGAGGAGGTTCCATATAAATATGAGAAGGAACTTCTTCCCAGTGAGGGTGACAGAGCACTGAAAGCAGCTGCCCAGGGGGGAGTTGAGGAATCTCCTTCTCTGGAGACATTTAAAACCCACCTGGACATGTTCCTGTGCAACTTGATCCTGCTCTAATGAGGGAACTGGACTGGATGATACTTCGAGGTCCTTTCCAATCCCTAACGTTCTGTGATTCAGTGAAAGGCAAAGTACTGTAGAAAAACAGTGAAGTGATTGATTCTGTAAAGCTGAATAAACATTGACTAGATTTATCTCACTGAGCATTAAAATCAGATGGTTCAAAGGAATAAACATTATAGATAGGAGAAGGTAACAGAAGCCTAAGCTAATTCTATCGAAGTACTGCATGATACATTATAAGAAATAATAATATTTCTGCTTTTTATCTCTGCTTTCCAGTGAAAGGGTGCCAAGGGAGGTCATGAAATTTCTTTCACGGAGAGATCTCCCCCACAATGCAATCTACATGTCAAAGGATGCTAAAAAAGCTGTCACACCACATCTTTTCCACCCTTTGTGCACAGGATGCAGATAGCACAAAAGCCTTCTTCCTCAAGCTGTCATGTTGCATGGTCCCATTTCTCTGTCCTCCAGTTCTCACTGGAGCACCGAGGGCAAGATGAATAATACAAGGCAAATGTTAAAATAATTATTTTAATAACTACAGAACAAGCAAATCTGACTGAGATGTTTGAAACTCCAAGCCTGATATTAAAACCATAAAGCCTTCACCAGCTTTTGACTCTATCCCTGCATTCAAGACAGAGCAGCACCTACTTATCACCAGATTAGATCATTTGCTTTACAGGCTCCTTCCCAAGGGTGAGCCTCTCCTTGGATGGCAGGAGCAGCCACTTTTCAAATTTTTAAACCCAAACTTCAAACTTTTCAGCAGCAAACACAAACTAGACTGACAGATTCTACTCAGCTTCTAAAGCAGGACACAGGTGGGGGGTGTCCCCCGTTCCCCTGCTCACAAGCGATCTATTCGCTTACAGTCATGCAAGCCACCTCACCTGCTGTTAACCAGAGCCTGACACACGGGCTCTCTAAGCAAAAGAGCCCACAAAGAAAAGAAAATCCAAGTCCAAACCTAAGCCACCCTTTGCCAGCATCAGGAGGGTCACGAGCTTCACATGCTCCACACCGCTGTGCCAACAGCCGCTCTCGAGACTTCACATCTCCACCTGTTAACCTTAGCTAACTTTCAATCTAATTTTCAGTGTGCTCTTGGGTTTCTTTCCTCTTGGTTATGTAATCTTCTCATTTCTCTTTTTTATTCCTCAGGACATTTTTTGTTTCAATATTCCAGGTTTTTTTCTCAATATTCTGGTCAAGAAAGCAAGCTGAGAGCAGTGTAGGGGCAGTGTAAAGTGGAGGAGGGTGGGTAGGGATCTGTAGGAAACACCTCTGAGGGGGCATTTAGGGAAAATGTCAGTGAGCAGTTATTTGTATTTCTAGGTCACAAAGGTCAGAACAACCAAGACACTTTAACAAAAACAAAGCCTAACACATTAATGGTTTCAAGTATGGAAGTAATCAGCTGACGAAAGTGAACACCCAAGGAATTCAGCAACAGGTATTTGAGAATAAGTTTCCCCACCTTTTATCAAAGACAGCCTTTCCAAAGCCCCCTTGCCACAGAAATGACTTTTGGGGCAGAAACTTGTTTCTTGGCAGTTTTAAATTTGCATAGGAGCCCTTGGTTCTTCCCAAGTACTTGAGTTCCAAAGACCAGGAGTTTAAAGGCAGAAGAGCTGCGGAGCCTTTTGTGGGATGATGCATTAAAAGTGCTAAGGTTTAGGTGATCCTGCTGTTGCAGGTGGATTGGACTAGATGATCTTTCGAGGTCCTTTCCAATCTGCAATGATTCTATGATTCTGTGATGACATGAGAAGGTTAGGATGTGCTGTGTCACTTTTACAAAGCTCTAAGTCCCAGGGCACCGAAGTGGTGAGACGGCGCGGTTGGGTGCCATGAGGAAGCACACGGAGCAGACCCCTGAACCTCAGACAGCCGTGCAGCTTGCAGGATTATGGTCTCAGGTCTGCTGCCAGACAGCCAGCAAGGATAAAGAAGTCCTTCATTCAGAGGCAAATATGCTCTTTTATTGAATCTCTCTGTGGAGTTTTTTCATGCACAAACCACTCCCCTCCGCTCATCTCATCTCTCCTATTCCCCCAGACAGCCATCGAGACCTCCATGGCCCCAGAGTACCTTTCTCTAATCTGCCAACCCTACACAGCAAGTCTGTACCTGCTGGAAAAGTCTTCTAATCAGTGCCTTGCAGAGCAGCAGGGAAGCTGAAGGCTCCTCCATCCTCTGAGCGTACAGCAGCAGCATCACTGTAATTTCACTCATTATCCCTCCACCCACCACTTTACACTGAAATGAGTTGTCTTTGTTTCTGCTGGGAGAAAAGATGGGAGAAGGAGGTAGACCATGGTGAAGTACTTTTCTGCATGCCTGTTATTTTTCCTCCACCTGTGCCCTCTATCTCTTGTTTTCTTCCTCCTCTCAGAAGGTCCTGGGCAAGGACAGAATCTTAAGACAGCTTCTACCTTTAAACCTGACATAATTAAAACCCCCCTCATTGCCATTGCTGAGCTGAGAGGGTCATTACAATGAGCAGGATGATAATAGACATATTTATCATTTGCAGCAACAATAAAAGACGATGGCCATGAGTCTCAAATCGTATTCACAGCATGCACGAGTCAGTAATGAGAAGTAATTTGCCTGTTAATGGCACTGAAGCTGTGCTATAATTTAATATTCAGATATCGGACAAGGTTCTGCAAACCATTGTTGCTTGGGCCACTGCTCCCTGCACAGGGAGCACCCACCACCTCCACCGACAGGGCTCTGGCGCAGACACGTGATGGCAGCAGGTTCCTGTGGAGCACACTTGGTGATGGCTCTCTGGTGCTTCTGCATTTAGGGCCCTTAAGGCATCTACAGCCTTCTTGGGACGTCATTGTGTTCCCAGGCATGCAGATGAAGCTGCAGTTATGGTCCAAAAAGAATTGAGATAATTTTTCACTTCGTTTCATTTGAGATAGCTGGAAGAAATGACCTCTGTCTGTGCTTTGTCTCCTGCCTGCAGTGGGGAGCTAGCAAGCCCTGCACCAAGTGTCCACACTAGGATGGCAGCAAACAAGAAGTGATGCCCAGGGTGCTGCCCTGCTCGTAGGGAGCTCCTGTGTGGGTCTTGCTCATTTTTGCTGGCACATTTGTCTGTGGCACAGACCAAATCCTCTGCAGTAGCTAAAATGGCACAGGAGACTGGTCCCATTTTATAGTCACACCATTCACATCTATTCACTTTCTGACACCTCTAATGAGGATGCCAGGTTAGCCCTGGCCAAAGAGCAGCTACTGCAAGAGGCAATGAGAACAGGAGGAGCTGCTCTCCCACTAGCACTGCCTTCAGTCCCGCTCAGGGCACATTCAGGAGCTGCTGAAGGACCAGAAAATGAACTGGGCTGCTGAACATGGTGCAGCTCCCTGACCAGCTCTCCTCCTGGGGCACCCTGCCCACTCCTGCAGCAGAAGCAGCGCTCAGCAAGTTGCTCAATAACAACTTCCTGCCACTTTCTGTGTCAAAGCCACAAAGAATTCGTACTGAGTTGAGGGATCACATTGTGATCACTTTTTTTGCTGCAAAACCAGGTGTAAATGGAGACTGAAGACTACCTGCAGTGCACTCCTCCAGGCACTGTCTCCTGACCTCTGCCATCTGTAGGCAGGTGGGTGTTCACAGAATCACAGAACATTAGGGAGTGCAAAGAACCTTGAAAGACCACCCAGTCCAATCCCCCTGCCACAGCAGGATCACCTAGATCAGGTATCACACAGGAACATGTCCAGGTGGGTTTAAACATCTCCAGAGAAGGAGACTCCACAACCTCCCTGGGCAGCCTGTAATCTGTAAATCTTTTCATAGTATGGCTCTAAAGTGGCCACAGATAGCTCAGTTCTGGACCAGCATGACTGCTCTAAGTCACTTCTAGGTCATACCAGAAAGGTATGTTTGACCTTTTCCTGTCAGGGACTACCATGATTTCTCAAATATGATGAAGGATTTAATGGCATATTTAATGGCTTACCCAGCAACCCTTCTCATCAGGGAGAAGGGATGTTGATGACCAGGGCACCCAATCTAGAGGCAACACAGCGGGCAGAGTGTTGATGGCACTTGATCAAATTACACCCTCACACCCCTCAGAGCTGGGGGAAGATTTTCTCCACCTCTGACTCAGGGCTGGGCACTGACAGCGTGGCTGAGAGCTATGTAAGTGATGAGCACAAGTGATGTGATGTCACGGCTGATGCAATGACACTCCTGGCTAATCACATCTAACATATTCCAGACCGTTCTAGTGCGGCTCAAAGCAAAATGCAGCGAAGTGTTCAGTGCAAGGGAGGCTTGAAATTGAGATGTATGGAGTAAGAACACGTCCTCCTTGCAGGAGGCAAGGGAAATTCAAGTTATTTCATTAGGCAGCAATTAAAGTGTAGTTTGTAGAGCAGGAAAGCAGAATATTATTGAATGACTGTGAGGAAGGTGAGCTAATAATTAACTCATTCTATTAGGCTGTCTTCTCCCAGAATTAAAGTGATTTCCCTATAAACTACAATGAACTAAGAGTCTATTTCCTGATTACACCTTATTTGATGATGCAGGGGATGCTGCTTCTGTTCACATTTCCTTTCTCCTTTAGTAAAACATGCCAGATGAGAAATCTAGATGAGTGTTCCCATCAGCCGTATGGAACACCACATATCCCACCCCTACCACGCGCACGTGACAGGTCAGTTGTGACACAGTCAGCCCTGAGCCCAGCACGAACAGGTCTGATGTAACTGATGCTCTATAAATTATCTCTACTTTACGAACTACACAGCATCCAACCCCCAATGATTCTGTGACTCTCTGGGTGTCTGCACTCGTCTCAAGAGGCAGTTTTGCTGAGTAAGGAATTTAGGACCATTTTCCGAAGGAGACCACCAGCCAGATTTTTCTTCTGGTACCCTCAGGAATTGTCCCAGTTGAGAGTGTTTTGCAAAATGAAGGAATCCCCTATCCACTCATTTTTGAAGCAGTGCTGCAGCTGTCTGAAGGCTCCCAACATCTAGAAGATACACATGTAGGCACACGCACAGCCCTTCCCGTGCTGCACAGTGCTCTGGTGGGTTGTGGGTGCCCTTCATGCCTGTCCATGGAGCTGTGCTGCCTCGCAGGACAACACTGGCATTCCTCTTGTGGCTGCAGTATGCTGTGACCCAAATCCCAGCTCTTCCTCTCCAGAAACAGCAGTTTTCCTCTGGGAAAGGTCAACCACAGCTGACCGTTGCATGTCAGCTACGTCTACTGTGAAGGTTTCCAGGTTTGTCCTGCCGGGTTGCTCATGGCTCTTCTCATCTTTGAGACTCATCTCTCTAGAGACTCTAGACTTCATTGCACCTGGGAAGGTTTACAGTGGATGTTAGCTAAAAATTCATTACAGAAAGGGTTTTAAAGCTCTGGAACAGGCTGCCCAGGGAGATGGTAGAGTCATCATCCCTGGAGATGTTTAAAAGACCTGTAGGTGTGGTGCTCAGGGACATGGATTAATTCTGACCTGGCAGTGCTGGGTTAATGGATGGACTTGATGATCTTCCCGGACTCTTCAAACCAAAACTGATCCTGTGTTTATGTTCACATGGCCCTGCCCCAGTGCAGGAGACAAGGTCCACACAGAGCTGTCACCCTGAATAATGCTTTTACAAGTCAGCCACAGAGCAGTTCCTAGACATCCTCTGCTCTGAGTTTGTGGCTCGAGGGAGCTATAAGCCTGGTGTTTGGGGTAAGCCACATGCTACAGGCAAGTTCTAAGAGGGTTCTTAATAGCACACACTCAGTGTTTCAGACTGTTTTTCTGAAAGATGCTTAAGAACAGACTACAAGTTGGGAATGTGGGCTGTTCAGCCTGGAGAAGAGAAGGCTCCCAGGTGGGGGAGAGAGGGGAGGTTGTAGCTTCAAACTACATTTAGATTAGGTCTTGGGAAGAAATTCCTCACTATAAGGGTGCTGAGGCACTGGAACACATTGGTCAGATCACTTGTGTATGTCCCCTTTCTGGAAGTGTTCAGGGACAGATGGGATGGGGCTCTGAGCAACCTGGTCTAGTGAGAGGTGTCCCTGTCCCACCTAGATGCACAGGGATGTAAGAGAAAGCACACGGTAAGTGGTTTGAAATTAATGCCTAAGTACTGAAGCATTATCCCTTTCTCTGTGTGTAGTAGTGCCTACAGCCCCAGACATGGGTCAGGATCTCATTCTACACAGAATCACAGCACTGAGGCTGGAAATGAGCTCTAAGATCATCCAGCCCAGCCTATGACCTGACATCACCACAGTCAGCCAGACCAGGGCACTAAGTGCCACATCCTGTTTGTCCTTAAACACCTCTAGGAATGGGGACTCCACCACTGCCCTGGCCAGTCCATTCCAGTGTCTGATCACCCTTTCCATGAGGAAGGGCTTCCTAACACCCAACCTAACCATCCCCTGGTGCAGTGTCAGGCCCTGCCCTCTCATCCCACTTTGTTAGATGATTTACTGATATAAAAAGGAGAGCAAACACCAGTCCCCAAGAGCATTGCCCAGAGGCTGCTATGTATGTGTACTTCCAGAAAAAATTGTCTACTCTCCATTATCTGAACCACAACCTGGCAGAAGCGTTTAGCTGGTGTAGTAGCAGTGACCTCTGCAGCACCTCAGAGCTACTTGGATGGTAGTAAGGGACACAGCAATTCTGCTGAAGCTAATAGCCAGTGTGAGGAGGTTACAGGTGAAAGCAACCTGCAAGGAAAGGAAAAAGTATGAATAAGAGACAGTTCTGGGAGGACCTCTGTGCACTCACAGAACAGAAATAGCCAGATGAAGAAAGGCTGCCCCTGCAGAAGAAATGGATCTGGCTGAAGCAAGAATGTTTTGAAAGGTCAACGAAAGAGTGAACTGCACTTGAGAGCTGAGAGGATGAATGGAAGCATTAGGGTCAGTGGGACAGCAGACAATGGAAAGGGGAGAAAGTGAAGAGAAGCCTAGTTATTTGAACTTAGCTATAAGGAAGAAAATTTGAGAGTCACAGAGAACAAAAAGACACAGAGCAATAGATAATGTGAAAAGAAAGTGGTTGGGTTTGGTCCTGGAACAGCGAGGAAGCTGAAGAAGGAACAGGAAGGGGGAACAAACAGCACTTCAGAAATCAGCTTCAGCAAGACTGACAGCAACCTAAGAGGGTCCCTTGTTTTCTCTGAGGCACAAGAACAATCTGATTGTGTGGTTGGTTCGATAGGAGAAAGGTTTTGATAGGTTTGAAAGGAGACTCTGCAGGGTGAGAAATGCTTCACTTAGAGCTTCAGAAAAATACTCATGTTTTTGAGAAATATACTCTGCAGTGGTGAGACCACATCTGGAGTATTGTGTCCAGTTCTGGGCCCCTCCGTTCAAGAGGGATGTGGAGCTGCTGGAGGGAGTCCAGCGTAGAGCAACGAGGATGATGAAGGAGGTGGAGCACCTCCCTTATGAGGAAAGGCTGAGGGAGCTGGGTCTCTTGAGCTTGGAGAAGAGGAGACTGAGGGGTGACCTCATTAATGTCTATAAGTATTTGAAGGGTGGGTGTCAGGAGAATGGAGCCAGGCTCTTCTCAATGTCATCTAGTGATAGGATGAGGGGAAATGGGTGTCAGCTGGAACAGAGGAGGTTCCACGTAAATATAAGAAGGAATTTCTTCCCAGTGTCATACTGTGATACTGTGATGTTCTAATTCTTCAAATTGTTCTTGTTTTACTTTTGTCTAGAAAGGACTGATGATCACACTCAGACATCAGCAACGTGTGACTTTATTTATTCTTCCTTATTCTTCAGAGAGCGTTTGTTCTGGCTAGCACAAAGGGTCTGCACAGGCTGGACAGAAATGCCAATGGAGTTAGCAGAGAGCACTCTACAGCTGCAGTGGAAATGGCTTCAGACACATGAAACCCATGTTCCTTCATTTCCAGTGTGGCAGTGGAGAAAAGGAATTAATTTCGTACCCCTTTGAGCATTCTCTGTCACCAGGCAGTTGGTAATTGTTTATTTCCCTCTCCTTGGGTTGTTAATTTTTACTGGCAGTAAGGAAAGGTAATTGCCCTCATTCTGGTGTCATTCTAGGCTATACCTGGTTTCCCAGCCATGCCAAGACGTCGAAACTATCTACTGCATGAACTTCAAATACATATATGTGAAAGTTATATATTAGATTCAGCAATTCCTTTTTGCCTACAGCCACAAGTCTGCCCTTTGTGTGCAAACTGCACGAAAACTAAGCTGTCTGTTCAAATATGGAAAACCACAGAATCATAGGATCATTGGGGGTTGGAAGGGACCTCGAAAGATTATCCAGTCCAATCCTCCTGCCACAGCAGGATCACCTACACCAAGTCACACAGGAACACATCCTTCAGCTAATAAGTGCAGTAAAAATGTAGTTGACTATTGCAGCTGAGCCAGTACTGACCACAGCCTCTTCTCATCGGCGCCGAGATGGGCAGACTTCCCCCTTTAAGATGACATGTGAACAAAAATCACCTCTTCCATGATTTTTTCCTTTCTGTGTTATTCACAGAATAAAAGAAGAGCAGCAGGGCTGAAACCCTGCAGCATGACTCAGAGAGCTGAGAAAAGCCACTAGCCACCCTGCCAATGTGATGAGAACTCACACACAGGGCTGCTAACTGCTTCCCTGCAAAAAGACTCCCCAGTGCTGACACATCTCTGCTCGCTGTCTTCGTACTGCCATGTCCATACGTATGTGGGTATGGACACACACACACACACACACACACACACATACACAGTGGGGGTGAGTGTGCTGCAAAAAGCAGCCTCAGTGAAGCAAATCATACAAATCATACTGCTCCTGCTGAGCTAAACAGTTTGCCTCAGGTCTGAAGTCAATGTTCCTGAGTCAAATCGCATCTAAACTGCAGGCCTGAGCATGGCATGGGGTGCTTTGTGTCTTGTTCTACTCTGGAGGGAGCCTCAGGAAGGGCAGCGTGTCGGAAGTTTGACACAGTCTCAGTGCATCACCAGAGCCCTGGCTGAGGCTTGAAGAACATGCTCCCCACTGCTGTGATCTGTGGCCAACGCACGTTCCCCAAGTACTGCACCCCAGACCCTGACCCTAACCCTACCCAGATTTTCCATTTCAATAGGCACAGGGTCCCCCAGCACCAGCTCACCTCGTGACCCTGTTTATTGCTAGACCCCTCTTCAGGGAAAAGCTAAATCGTATTTATTGTTGCAGAAGCCAGGGGTGATGCAATTTATTTAAGGTAATGAAGTTAAAACCAAAAAGAAAACCTACTGATAGAGCCACCCGAAACACTTTTCTGTCAGGACGCGCTTGCAGATTCTACTGAATGGGTGTCAGCTGGAACAGAGGAGGTTCCACACCAATATCAGAAGGAACTTCTTCCCAGTGAGGGTGACAGACCACTGGAAGGGGCTGCCCAGGAGGGTTGTGGAGTCTCCTTCACCAGAGACGTTCAAAGCCTGGGTGTGTTCCTGTGTGACTTAACCTAGATGATCCTGCTGTGGCAGGGGGATTGGACTGGATGATCTTTCAAGGTCCCTTCCAATCCCTAATGTTCTGTGGTTCTGCCATACATGTGTGCACACCTGTGCCTTTGTTCACACACAACTCTACTCAAAGCATTTTGTTTGCTTTATTTAAATCACATTAGAACTCTTTGTCCTTCAAACAGTTCATCCCTGCTTCAATATGTATCTGTTGGTATAGAGAGTTAAATGTAAAAATAAACTGACATTTATTTTTAAGAGGCACTGCTAGTGCAAAGAGCTGAGTAAGAAACTACCTCCCTTTATAACAGAAGACAGGGAGGTGATTTTTGCCTCTATCCCCTATCTGCCTCCTTTTAGGAACCTACACGTTCGATTCGCTTGGAGCCATTTCATTCGAGCAGTGGGTGCCACACCACTTCCCACACAGCTGCTGCCAGTTAATAACAGGGTATTATAATAAAACAAACAGCCTACTAGTCCACATCCTGGTTTATTGTCACACCTGACTCTCAAGAAAGCCACCAGGCAGCTGCTCTGTGACTTTAAACTGGTCCCTACTCATTTCCTACGGGGTGTGCCCGCACGCTGCAATGTGCCATGCATTATGCACTCATTCCTGCTTCGAGTGTGTGAAAATAACACAGTGGAACTGATGGGCATGGAAATAGCAGCAATTATGCACAAACCAGCCCGTGTTCCCTTGGTAATGGCACCTCATTCATTTAGCTGTAACCTCCCTAAATCGCAGCAATGGATTCCGCTGTCAGGTTTGGGTTTGGGTTGTTATATTTGTTTGTTTTTCCATCTCATGAGCAAATTGTGCCACAGAAGAGCAAGAGAGGGGCAGTTCTGCTGGGCTGGAACGGACAAACTGCCCATCACACGGAGCGGCGGTCGGAGAGCGGAAGAGCTGCATTAGACACGGAAGCTGTGCTCGCTAACTGCTGTGGAGAAAGCACCGCTGGGACAAAGAAATTCAAGCAGCAGTTCCAGAAGTGGGACCAAAGTTAATCCATTGCCAGTGGATTTGTGTCATCTGGGTAGCTGAGGGCTGCAAAAGGCTGCAGCATGAACTCACCATATCTGTAGAACGAGAGAATCGTCTGAGGCGAGAGGAATAGTACAAATTTTGTGGAAAAATTGCAAAGAACCTGGGCTTTATTATTATTATTATTAATAGGTGCCAGATAATCTTCTTAGAGGCAAACTGTTTTCCACATATTCAACAACAACCTGGACAAGGGGACAATACATCCTCAGCATGGTCTGATACGCAAAGCTGGAAGGAGTAGGTGACACACCAGAGGGCTGTGCTGCCATCCAGTGCGACCTGAACAGGCTGGAGAGTTGGACAAAGAGGAACCGAATGAGGTTCAACAGGAGCAAGTGTAGGGTTCTGCACCTGGGGAGGAACAACCCCGTGCATCAGTATAGGTTAGGGGTGACCCTGTTGGAGAGCAACCTTGAAGAGAAAGGTCTTAGACTCCTGGTAGATAGTAAGCTGACCATGAGTCAACAGTGTGCCCTTGTTGCCAAGAAAAGCCGGTGGTATTCTGAGGTGCATTAAGGAGTGTGCGGCTAGTGGGTCTAGAGATGTCATCCTTCCGTTCTCCTCTGCCCTGATGAGGTCACATCTGGAGCACTGTGTCCAAGAGAGGCAAGGAACTACTGGAGAGAGTCCAGTGGAATGCAACAAAGATGATTGGAGGTCCAGGTCTTTAACATATGTGTTTCTTTTCCATGGATGAACACTAGACAAATAGATTCCTACTCTCTAAAATTAAGCATCACATAACTTTCCAGCTCAGAGGGTAAAAGGATTGACCAACATCAGGTCAAGACTGAGTATTCCCAAACAACAGCTACAGTGTCAGAGATTGATCTGCTTGGTGTGATGAAATAGACAATGAAAATATATCTCCATATATGTGGCCAGCTTAGGAGCAGAAGGTCACAAGGACCTTATGCAGGGAGATGGAGCAAGTAGCTACTGTTCCAGTGCTGTTGAACTCAAACAGCCTCAGTACTTTTCAGAACACAATGAGTTTAAACCATAATTATTCTGGTCTTTATTCTCACTTTGAAAAGACTATGAACAGGTCTTCTTCAAAGACTGAGAAGACACTCAAAGCTATTTTGAATCCATTTACAAAATGTTGGCTGGTTTACCAACTGCTAATAAACACCCCACAAAAATCCCAGGGGATTTCAATTCCATTTTATCCCTTATTGCTCTTTGTGAGGCCCTAAAAAAGGGCTTCCTTTTGTTTGCATTTGGGAGGGGAATTGTTATTGTAGAGCCTCCTATACAAACTATCGTCGGTCGTTAGGCAAAGAGTTTCTAATGCATTTCATTTCATTCTCTGTACGACTGCAGGCAGTACCAGGAACAGCTAATTGAGTTAATTCACCATTGTTGTCCTGCTGCACATTGCAGATCCAGCTGCCACACAGAAGCTTTCCAATTCAGCTGCCCTCTCTCAAGTCTGCAACTTCAGTAAGTTATGGGTTGTGTTTCAAACTTTTCTCCCCCACCAATCCTTTATTAACTTTACCTCATCTAACCTTTCACTCCTGGTCACAGAATCATAACTGTTGGAAAGAACCTCCAGGATCATCAAGACCAGTCTTCATCCCAACACCTTCCTGACTAGTGAGGAAAGTTCCCAAGGAATGCAAATCATCAGTTATTTAATGAGTTTCCCTGAAATTCAACTTTGTCCCAGCTTTTACCCTGTCTGGATCTCACAGCAGAAAGTGATGACTGCTCTGGTACTCATGCACTCCGTGTCCTCCTGCAGTCTGCAGGCTGCAGCTAAACAACTTCACTGCTTTATTTCATGCTGGCTTGCTACTGTCTCCCATACACTGCATGTCTGCGGTGTGTTCTCCCAAACACTTCTCAACAAACATGACCGTGCTAAAGAATCCTGATGTAAAAATGCTTATTAAAATAGAATCTGAAGAAGTGAAAACAAAATTCATATCAATCATAGAACCATAGAATCATTAGGGATTGGAAGAGACCTTGAAAGAGAAGTAATTAGCAGGAGGATGTCCTGTTTCCTAAAAGGCCTGAGCTGGAGAACACTAGGGAAATGTGTTCACAACCAGACCAGTTGTCCATCCTAGAAGTGAGCTGCTGCTGTTTGTTATAACCAACACACCCGTAGAACCAGGTCATCACTTTCAGACTCAGAGCACCAGAAATACCATCTGGTGGCCAGCAGGGTGACCATGAGCCAGCAATGGGCACTTGTGGCCAAGAAGGCAAACGGCATCCTGGGGTGGATTAGAAGGAGGGTGTGATCTGTGAAGGGGCTGTGATTCTGTGGTCTGACATTTCAAAGTACTTAGTATATACAGACTGTCGAGTAGAGGCTGGAGTTGTGAGGAAATGTACAGAAATAGCTTTATAAATTAAGTCCTCAGACAGGAAAAATATCATTCAGGGAAGAGCATCATCTCATCACACAAACCTCATTCCAAGTCTTCTTGCACCATTCAGGAGTCAGAGAGTGAGAAGTGAAGATGAGCCTGGTAAGAAGGTTGGGGAGGCAGAAAGTGATTTTATTTTTGTTTTATTTCTTACTGTCCCAGTCTGTTACAATCAATTGCTAATAAATAAAAGTAATTTCCCCAAGCTGAGTCTGTTTTGCTCATGATATTAGTTGGTAAGTGAAAGCTCTGTCCTCATCTCTACTCATGAGTTTTCTTCATATTTTCTTCCTTGTCCTGTTGATGTTGATGCTTGGTGAGCACCTGGTAGCCAGCCAACGGAAACAACATTCAGTGATATAATCATGGAATCACAGCACATTAGGGATTGGAAGGGACCTGTGGCTCTGTGCTGGACTCCCTCCAGCAGCTCTGTGTCCTCCTTGAACTGGGGGCCCCAGAACTAGGCACAATCTTCCACATGTGGTCTCCCCAGGGCAGAGTAGAGGGAGAAGAGAACTCTACTAACCACCTCTCTTCTAATCCACCCCAGGATGCCATTTGCCTTCTTGGCCACAAGGGCCCATTTCTGGCTCGTGGTCATCCTGCTGTCCACCAGGACCTTTGAGTGTCTTTCTCCTATGCTGCTCTCCAACAGGTCAGTCCCCAACCTCTACTGGTACCTGGGGTTGTCCTTGCCCAGATGTCAGACTCTACGCTGCCCTTGTTACAGTTCGTTCAACGTCTTCTTGCCCAACTCTCGTATTGAGTCTCTTTCAACAGTCTCTGTGTCTCTGTCAGCCTCCCTCTCCAACACATCTTCCGTCTCTGCTGGTGCGGCGCTTCATTTGTAGATGCATGATCACCCATGTTTTCACTAAGCTTTAGTTACTCAAATGTTTTCATTATCATCCACAGGTTGCAGAACTAAATTATCTCACTTCATTTCGCTTGACCTTTCGAAGTCCGTGGTCAGTCCTTGGCAGCGCCACACATCACTCGCTCCGCTCCCGAGCTGCGCGGAGTGCGCTCAGCAAACGCAACAGCAGTCTGCTCTCTAACAAGCTTACAGCTGAAAAAATTGATTTCAAAAGAAGCCGGAGCTGGGGACAACCAGGGAATGATCAGATTTGCACGGCGAGTGATAAGATTCTCAGCTGAGAATGAATTGATCACAAGATCTAGATAGACGACCACATCCTTGATGGCACATAACCTCGTAACCAGGACCCAACTATGGCTTCAAGACATCAAAGCGATGAGGTTTCAAACAAACCTTCTTGTTAGAGTTGTGTGGACAGAAGAAATAAGTCATCCTTAGTTCCTGTTCTTTTCTCTGGAGCCCGGTGTTCTTCTGGAAAGAACTGTGTGATTCTGTTGCCCGCAGCAGCGGGAGAATTGGGTCTGTTCTTTTTGTTTTAGTTTTTTGTGGTGTTTTTGCGTTTGCACCTTGTGAACAAGAGGTGGAGGTGATCTTGTTGTGAGTGTAGGTTTGCAAGAGGTGAATGTCAAAGCTGCACCCGTGCAGGACAGCTGTGAAGGAAGAGCACTTCGATAACAGATGAGTAGGTGCCAGCACCAAAATACAGCGAGAAAGCAAGGCTCTTATCAAACAGCTTGTCAGTGGCTTCCCCATCTTCTTCTGTGGTGGCTCCTGCCTGTACTCAAGAGGTTGAAGTGTTGGATTTATGGAACAAGAGACAGACACTGCGCCCTAGGTAGAGCATTGCTGCAGACCAGCCAATCGTATCTAACCCAACGTCAGCCACCAACGTGCCGTGCGGAGCCACCAGCATGTGGCATCAACCCCACAACCTGCTGAACTAGGCATTACTTTCCAGCTAAGTAGTTGACAGCTTTTAGAGAGCTAGTAAAGGCAGGAAGGAGAAAGAAGATTGTCTCCTGGGTCGGGAAAAATCGTTGAGGCTGGAAAAGCCCTCTGAGATCATCCAGCCCAGCCTGTGACCTGACATCACCACACTAGCTAGACCAGGGCACTAAGGGCCACATCCAGTCTGTCCTTAAACACCTCCAGGGATGGGGGCTCCACCACTGCCCTGGACAGTCCATTCCAGGGTCTCATCACCTTTTCTGTGGGGAAGGGCTTCCTAACATCCAACCTAACCCTGTCCTGGCAGCTTTCAGGCCCTGCCCTCTTGTCCTGTCACTAGTTGCTTGAGTGAAGAGCCTGACCCCCACCTGACTACAACCTCCCTTCAGATAGTCACAGAGAGGGCAAAGGTCCCCCCGAGTCTCCTCTTCTCAGAAGCAGGGCTGTGACCACCCAGTGATCTTGCAGCTGACTGCTGTTTATCAAAAGGAGGTGGCACTCCATCTGGAAGCAGAGCACCTCACAATAAAAGGCACTGCTGGCAGAGTGGCCAGACAGTTTGAGATAAAAATTGAATCCTTCATCTGATTATAAAAAGCACTTGTGCAGGCAAAGCCTAACGAAACACCAAGCGATGCACTGCTGCAAGGTGAAGACATGGCCTTTCATCCTTGTGCACTCACTGCTTCTGGAGCAGACACACACACACACACACACACCCCCCAAATCTACCAGCCTGCTGGAATTGCCATTTTTCTCCCTGATT
The DNA here is from genome assembly GCA_013400115.1 of Rhinopomastus cyanomelas. Taxonomy (NCBI): domain Eukaryota; kingdom Metazoa; phylum Chordata; class Aves; order Bucerotiformes; family Rhinopomastidae; genus Rhinopomastus; species Rhinopomastus cyanomelas. Next base: position 89,563 of record VXBP01010256.1, read on the forward strand.
TGAAACAGTCTTTTCACACTGGAGGAAGTACTTTTATACCACGAGCAGCAGTTTTCCAAACACCATGCTCACTCAGGAAGCAAGGGCAGGGAACGGCTTATTCACCCCGTGTTTCTATGAGTCGCTGGTCACAGAGACTCTATTCTGTTGAAACACACAGCTTTATTTCCACAGACACCTGAATGAAACCACTGCCTTAGGGGGAAGGTGGTGTTTGATGGCTGGCTCTACTCAAGGCTTCGTTGCCTCTCTCTCTCTCCACAGAAGCCAAGTGATGCTGTTTTGTTGGAATTCTACAAGCCCCCCCGAGGTCTGCTGGCACCTAACGGCTCCACAAGCCCCCTTTTGCTGCATGGCTGCTGAAAACTCAACACAGCAAAGGCACCTGCTGTTTCTTCAGCTGCTGTCTACTGCCCTGCCAGTCTGTGCACCTACCTGTGGAAGGCTGTTGGCAAGGACGGCGTCTGGCCAGCAGCCTGCGTGCTGGACCACGGCTCTGTGCAAGCACTTGTGAGCGCAGGAGCGACTCAAACTTACCAGCAAAACAGGGCTTGAAATAGAAACGGGGCTCTGACACAAACACTCTCAAGAGTCCCTTTCCTCTCGCTGCTGCTGTGAGCTCGATTTCTCTCCGTGCACTGCCCTCACCGGAGGCTCTCCGCAGCAAACCCAGAGGGTCAATGGGCCTGGGTGACGTCAAACGGAAGCAGCTGCCTGTGAGAACATTCCTCTCTGAATGTCTGTCTTGAATGCAAACACAAAAGTGACATCTCTCCCTTGATTTTCTAGAAGAGGTTTGTTGTAGCATTTCATACGGCTTTGATCTGGTCTCTGATGTCCATTCTTAGGTGTCTTTCTGGCAATAAAGTTGTGTTTTCCTCCATGAGAGTGTGAAGAGCGTTTGTCCCTCAGCTGTTCAGATCTGCTTCACCTTTATCCACCTTTTTTTCAGGAGAAGCCACCCTTAGCAGGGCTGAGGAAACAGCACATTGATCTTCTGAAGAGAGGCAGGACCAAAACAGTGCTTGTGCCATGGTCTGGAAGGAAGGAGAATTTAGCATTCCTCACTGCTGAGGACCTCAGAGACACTTCTGGCTCAAATTCAGGGGTGGCATCTACAGTGTGTCCTCCAGAAGACCACTGATGGCTGCAGGCATGGCAAGCTATGGCATCTGCCTCACCATTCTTGAAGAAAAGTACCCAACAGGCCTTGTGCAGAGACACAGCACCCCAAGCTCCCTGTGGGGTAAAGGATGGGAACAAGCTGCATGCCAGAACATGACCACCTAGACCAAGTTGCACAGGAACATGTCCAGGTGGATTTTAAACATCTCCAGAGAAGGAGACTCCACAACACCCCTGGGAAGCCTGTTCCAGTGCTCTGTCACCTTCATCATGAAGAAGTTCCTTCCCACATTCATATGGAACCTCCTATGTTCCAGCTTACACCCATCGCCCCTCGTCCCATCACCAGATGACACTGAGAAGAGCCTGGCTCCATCCTCCTGACACCCACCCTTCACATTTTTATAGACATTAATGAGGTCACCCCTCAGTCTCCTCCAAGCTAAAGAGACCCAGCTCCCTCAGCCTTTCCTCATAAGGGAGGTGCTCCACTTCCTTCATCATCCTCGTTGCTCTGTGCTGGACTCCCTCCAGCAGCTGCACATCCCTCTTGAACTGAGGGGCCCAGAACTGGACACAGTACTCCAGCTGTGGTCTCACCAGTGCAGAGTAGAATGGGGAGGAGAACCTCTCTTGATCTGCTAACCACCACCTTTCTGATCCACCCCAGGATGCTGTTGGCCCTCTTGGCCACAGGAGCACACTGCTGGCTCATGGTCATCCTGCTGTCCACCAGGACCCCCATTTGGTTGTCTAATGTCACTGGACTGTACCACATGGCCTCTGGGTACTGGGCAATGTAGTAAATACTGAGGTCTCTGTTGTTCAAAGCAAATGTGCTTCTCCCAAGCAAAGTTCCTGGTTCTTTTTTTCACCTGTAAATCATACGGGGCCAGACAGACACTCCCTGTCTTTTCTTTCAGTTTGCTAATTAAGCAAATTAGTCCCAGACCTGACCAGCCTGTCAGCCAGTGACATTCTTCATAGCTAGTCACTAATGATCCCATTAATTGATGCACAAGCTGTGAGGACAGGTTATTATAAAAAGGAAGTGTCTTCACTAAGTCAGACTGGGGATGAGGTTTGGCTGAGGCCCCTACCCAAGGAGCCAGAAGATCTGTTAGACCCACAAGTAAAGTGGAGACCAGGTTGAGCTCATGGACTCTGTTTTCCTTAATACAATGTGCCCCAGCAAAGGGTTAGCGTGACTTGAGCGTGAGTAACCCGGGCACTTCCCAGCACTTATTAGGCTTTGAAGTACTCTGCGTCACTCAGAACGGGGGCAGGATCGGGTTCAGCCCGCGAGCGGGCAGCCTGGCACCGTGAGGACATCACGGCGTTGCGCGAATATAATAGTGGCAGTCCTGGCGTTGCTCGGGCACGCAGGCGTGGATCAAAGGCAGAGCACCGAGAACGGGGGTGTGACGCCCTGCCTTGCATCACAGCACACGAGGAGACTGAGGGGTAACCCCATTAATGTCTATAAATATGTGAAGGGTGGGTGTCAGGAGGATGGAGCCAGGCTCTGCTCAGTGGCATCTAGTGATGGGACAAGGGGCAATGGGAGCAAGCTGGAACATAGGAGGTTCCACATAAATATAAGAAGGAACTTCTTCCCAGTGAGGGTGACAGAGCACTGGAACAGGCTGTTCAGGGGAGTTGTGGAGTCTCCTTCTCTGGAGACAATGAGTGAGCATTAACTATAGATGGAGTGGCCATTGTCTTAGGATTATGCAGTAACTACCTGTTATTGTTAAAAATCATAAAGCTGGCAGGGACCAGCTATATGGTTTGGACTAGTGACAGGAAACAACAGGGCATGTGCAGAGTGATGGGGGGCAAAAGTTCAACCCCGAGGAAGACTCTTCATCGCAAGATGGCATCGCAACCCTCAGATAGGACCACCAAAAGAAACTGCACGAGCTCAAGGGAGGAGGAGACTTAATTAACATGGGAAGAGGGGATAGGTTATGCATATGTATAGGCGTGTTGGAATATCTAATGAATATGTATTGATCTATGGCACATAATCATGGTTTTGGGGGCCAGCTGTGTGCACATCTGTGGTGACACTAGCCCCTGTGCACCCGCTAGCGAATAAATTACCTCCTCAAAAACTCTAAACAGAGTTCTTGGGTCCTTTCCATGTGTCAACGTTTAAAACCCACCTGGATATGTTCCCGTGCGACCAGGTCATCCTGCTGTGGCAGGGGGGTGGGACTGGATGACATTTTGAGGTGCCTTCCAATCCCTAATGTTCTGTGATTCTGTGGCTCTGTGACCCAGCCAAGCCTCACTGCACTTTGGCACAACCTGGTCCTGGAGCCGCTTAATTCCTGACTCCACAAGCAGGTCCTAGTGCTCAGCCGTGCAGAAGGGCAGAAGATGAGCTGTGCATTCCTCCTCTGCCCCTAAAGACAACCCTCCTGGCTCCCAGCCCTGTTTTAGAGAGGCTTAGATGAGGTTCTTGCAATCCCTGGAGGAGGAAATGAGGGAAAAGTTAATGCTTGAGTGAAGAGCTGGGGCAGGAGAACTCACTGTATGACCCTAGATGCTCACTGTGGAGACACAGCCCAGGCTCATCACCTCTCCTTTGTTCCTGCTCCAGCTGAGCACTCAATGTACCAATTCCCTCCTAATCAGCATCACCCTTTGTGAGCAACACAGGAAGTTTCACATTTTCTAGATGCGCCTTGATTGAATTTCCTCCCCGGAGAGAGGCAAAAGGGAGAAAGTCTCTCTTCCATCTCTGCCCCTGCACTAAGAGCCCCTCAGTGCAGCATTATCCACAATCCTCAGAAACAAATTTAGCTCGCTGCCTCTGGTCCTGAAAACCAGGGCAGCAATCAAGAAGGGCATAAAACTTGTGCTGTCGCTGCTTTAAAACACCCTTTACCTGATGGCTCCAGCCTCCCAGCGGAACTGAGGCAAGTCCAGACAGCAAGTCACTTCAGATCACAGAATCACAGAACATTAGGGATTGGAAGGGACCTCAAAAGATCATCCAATCCAATCCCCCTGCCACAGCAGGACCACCTAGATCCAGTCACACAGGAACACATCCAGGTGGGTTTTGAACATCTCCGGTGAAGACTCCACAATCCCCTTGGGCAGCCTGTTCCAGTGCTCTGTCACCCTCACTGGGAAGAAGGTCCTTCTGATATTGATGTGGAACCTCCTATGTTCCAGCTCACACCCATTGCCCCTTGTCCTATCACTAGATGACATTGAGAAGAGCCTGGCTCCATCCTCCTGACAAGGTTACAAAACCTAGACTCCTCATCTCATTTGTTCTAAAGGTTATCTCCAAACCTTTGGACTAACTGTGAACACCCAATACAGCTCCATAGCCTTCCTAAAGTGAGCACCTAGCACTGCATGACCCTCAGCAGGAGTCCTGGCTGACAACACTGCTAGTTGGACAGGGGCAGCATGAACCCGCAAGACAGTAGCTCTGCAAGCAGCTCCCAGTCTTGGAAATAAAGCAGCTGTTCTGTGATTCTGTGGTTGCTAAAACATCTGGCTTCAGCAGAGATGGCTCTCAGATGTGGAATACCAGTCTGTGAGAACTTTATTCCATGGCTGAATGGCCCTTGGGGCAGAGTAAGTGAAGCCATGCTCAAGAAAAGAGAAGAGGGAAGCAGGCAGTGGTCCTGGCAAATGACTATAGCAGCTTTCCAACAACTGAAGGAAGGGGGCTACAAGAAATCTGGGGAAGAGCTTTTGACAGGGGTGCATAGCAAGAGGACAAGCAGAAAGGGTTCCAGACTTGAAAAGGAGAGATTGAGGTTGGATATGAGGAACAAATTCTTTCCAGTGAGGGTGTCAGACCACTGGAAGGGGCTGCCCAGGGAGGTTGTGGAGTCTCCTTCTCTGGAGATGTTTAAAACCCACCTGTACGTGTTCCTGTGTCTAGGTGGTCCTGCTGTGACAGGGGGATTGGACAGGATGATCTTCTGAGATCCCTTCCAGTCCCTAATGTTCTGTGATCCTGTGATTCCATGTGATTATCCTTTTGCTCTTCCAGCAGGCGTGCTGGCTACTGCTGGCCTGCAGCACAGGAGGTGACCAAGCATTATCCAGCCACACAACAGAGGCATCAATAACTCTGCCACCAGGATGCCCAAGGGAATTCTCTCCTAACCTGTTTAAGTCCCAATGAGCTTGGAAGCGGCTGTCAGAGCAGACTTAGATTATCTGTTCTAATCATCTTTCTGTGATTTGAGGCCACCGGTGAAGAAATAAAACGGAGCATTTTATTACCTGACTGGCCACGGGTTTGGCCTTGGGGTTTTTTTCTGTCACTGTCTGAGAAATACAACCTCCAAAACCTTTCTACTCACTTTCTTGGGTGAGGGCTTCAGAGGTTGCTGATCTAACCCTGGTCAGATGCGCTTTGTGGAAATGACTGTCAATCACAGAATCATTAGGGACTGGAAGGGACCTCGACAGATCATCTAGTCCAACCGCTATGTTATCACTTCCCTGCTGGAGGTGAACGCTCCTCCATCCAAATCAAGAAAACTGATTGTCAGAGTTCTCCTTAATCAGTCCGGTGCCATCTGCTAGGTTGATTTAATATTAAGCAGACAGCAGTTTAATCTGCCCTGGCACACTTAGCTCTGCCACAGACAAAGAGACCTCATGTCTCCTCCAGCTGGGGGAGCAATCACTTCTGAAATCATCGCAAGCACTCCAGCAGAAATCATCTGCCTCCATCCTAAACGCACATCATGCCAAAGCTTCGTGCAAAGTTTCTATTCCAGAGCAGCTGCTTGCTGCCACGGCTTAGCCCCCATAAAGCTGCAAATGAGAGAAGTGAGGACAACCCAGATGCTGCTGTGTTTCAGCAGCTGACACGCTCGTGGATTGGAGATGTGGGCACACGGACGTGTACAGATGAGCAAAGCCATCTCCTGCCTTTGTTTGTGTGAGGGGTTTCCACAGCGTGCGTCTGCCACGAGAAAAGGATGGCTGGCTCCCTGTGTCTCCTCTCCCATCAATGTGAGTTCTGAGAATGCATTAAGGAGATCAAAGGCGGCGCAGAACTGCATCAGGACAGGCTTTGTGGGAAAACAACGCGCGTTCGCGTGGCTTTGACCCAAAAACAGCCCAGACCCAGGGACGCAGCGGACACGGGTGGGCAACTCTCTCTGATCTTCATCTCCAAATCATTCGGCTTCAATAGCCTTCACAAGCAGGTGCCAGTGTATAACACTGAATCACACGCGCGGAGCCGTCGCTGATGTGATCGGCCACAGCAGTCCAGCCCGGCGCTTCTGCTGTTCTGCTTCATCAGACAGAGCCACCGAGACAACTGGTACCTGTCTGCACACAGGGTGATCTCCCTTCAGGGCACTCAGGGCCACAGCCAGGCTGGCCTTCAACACCTCCAGGGATGGGGACTCCACCACTGCCCTGGGCAGGCCATTCCAGGCTCTGATCACCCTTTCTGTGAGGAAGGGCTTCCTAACATCCAACCTAACCCTCCCCTGACACAGCTTCAGGCTCTGCCCTCTTGTCCTGTCCCTAGTTGCCTGGGAGAAGAGCCAGACCACTACCTGACTACAACCTCCCTTCAGGCAGTTGTAGAGAGGAAGAAGGTCTCCCGTGATTCTTCTCCAGGCTAAACACACCCATCTCCCTCAGCCTCTTCTCATCAGCCTTTCCCTCCAGTCCCTTCCCCAGCCTCATTGCTCATTTGGACCTGCTCCAGCCCCTCAATCTCTTTCTTCACAGAGTCACAGAACATTAGCGACTGGAAGGGACCTTGAAAGATCTTCTAGTCCAATCCTCCTGCCACAGCAGGATCACCTAGACCAAGTCTCACAGGAACATATCCAGGAGAGTCTTAAACATCTAAAAACCCTCTTCTGTGAATCTGTGGGTCAGACCACTTTCAGTACCACCAGCCTTTCAGAAGAACTTGAACTTTTGTAAAGGGAAATCACATACAAAAGCAGAGTGAAAAGACACAAAACCAACATTCATTATTATCACTAAGAGCTGAAATACAGCAAAGATTTGCCATTTGTACATCAAAGCAGTAGAAAAATATACATCTACACAGGAAGCCTGGCAGAGAAACAAACCTGAAACATGATAGAGAGAGCTTTCCCTTCATTTTGTTAGCGTATTCCCCTCTCACGTGCAAAACCAACCGCATTTGTATCTTCCCATTCTAAGGCAAACTGAAAACAATAAAACATTCCTCCAAACCAAGAAGAGCTGTGAAGTGGTGAACTAGCAGATATCCACCTGTGCTCACTCAGAAATACATGATGAGATCAGTGATGAATAACAGCTACTGTGCACAGCCATGGGATTTGTAAAGAGAAACACCATGTATCATGGAGAACAGTTTATGCAGAACAGTTGTTGCTACAGGACAGTAAAACTGCCACTTCTAGACAGAATTGTTGGAAACAGGACATGAGGAGACAGTATGACTGTAAGCAGCTTCCTCCTCTTCTACTTTCCTCTCTTCAGTACTATTCTGTTCACAACTTTCTGCAAATATAAAAATAGGGAGGGAAGAATAAATGGAAAAATTATTAAAAATATTTATTCAGTAATTTAGTTTATTTCATGAAAATCTCAGTTCCTATGAAATGCACTGAATTACATCTTATGAGGATGGGCTTAGGGAGCTGGGGGTGTTTAGCCTGGAGAAGAGGAGACTCAGGTGGGACCTTCTCCCTCTGTACAGCTTCCTGAAGGGAGGTTGTAGTCAGGTGGGAGTCAGGCTCTTCTCCCAGGCAACTAGTGACAAGAGAACAGGGCCTGAAGCTGCCTGGAGAGTGTTAGGTTGGATGTTAGGAAGCCCTTCCTCATGGAAAGGGTGCTCAGAGCCTGGAATGGACTGCCCAGGGCAGTGGTGGAGTCCCCATCCCTGGAGGAGTTTAAGGACAGCCTGGCTGTTGCCCTTAGTGCCCTGGTCTGGCTGATGTGGTGATGTTAGGTCACGGACTGAGCTGGATGATCTCAGAGGGCTTTTCTAGCCTCAATAATTCTGTGACTGTGAAATCAAACCCACAAAGCTAAATACAATCTATATGTGTATCCAGCCTTGATTAATGGATAGAATCAAGCCTGAGATAAAAATTAATGAGTCAATGTTTCCATCCTTCTTTTATATCTCTGATTAATTATTTAGTCCTTCCTAGAGTCACTCATTTTAAACCATTAATTACATGTGCAGAAAAAGTCAGCTTGACCGCTGATAACTACTAGAGAAGAGAAGAGAAGGCTGAGATGAGACCTTCTTGTTCTCTAGAATTGTCTAAAAGGAGGTTGTAGCAAGGCTAGTGCTGGTCTCTTCTCCCAAATTACTAATGATAAGACAAGAGGAAATGGCCTCAAGTTGTGTCAGGGGAGGTTTAGATTGGATGTTAGGAAGAAGTTCTTTCCTGAGAGAGTGGTTGGGCACTGGAACAGGCTGCCCAGGGAGGTGATGGAGTCACCAAGCCTGGAGGTGTTTAAAAAATGAATAGATGTAGCACTTGAGGCCATGGTCTGGGTTAAGGAGATGTTGGGGTGAAGGTTGGACTTGATGACCCGGGAGGTCCTTTCCAGCCGTCATGATCCTGTTACTCTACAATAAAAGCCTCACAAAAGTACATGCAGCCAAAGACCAAAAACATTGGGTCTGCAGTGGCCAGCAGAGAGCTGCCATTCACAAATTATACTGAGGAAAGCAAGGTTAAAAGCTAAGGGCAATGTTCACTATTCTGTGTTGATCTCAAGAACCAGAGCCACCGTGATGTGATGTCTGGCGGTGGGAATGATGTGGGCAACAGCCAAAACCACACTTTCTCTACTTATTTTGTGGTCACTCCGAGGCCTACAGCAGTACGGCATCAGCATGCAGCACGTCACCAAATCATTTAACAGTCTGTTCTCCTCTCATGACTTGGGGTGGAATTACCTCTAACATGTTTTTACAGGAGAGGGAAAAGGAAACAGATTTAAAACCACCAAAGAACCCCACAGAATCACAGAATTATTGAGGCTGGAAAAGACCTCTGAGCTCGTCAAGCCCAGCCTGTGACCTAACATCACCACATTAGCCAGACCAGGGCATTAAGTGCCACATCCAGTCTGTCCTTAAGCATCTCCACGGATGGTGATCCCATGCTGCAGCTAAGGACTGAACTGCAATGTCTAGCACCTCATGCCAGTATTGTAGCCAGGAGACCACCAGGCAGAACCGCATCATTCACATGCAGCCTCAGTCATGTGTGGCACAGCTGCCATCCTCTCACCATGTGAGAGCAATTCAGTGAGCAGGGAAGGCTGTGTCCTGCTTACAGAAGGTAAGGCAGAGCTGAGAAGTATGAACGTACACGCACAGCAGAGTACCACTCCAGCCACAGCTCTGATGGAACTGTGCAGGGAAAACAAAGTCAGACTATGGTTCAAACCCAGGTGCTACAGAGATCAGGTCTCTCACACAAGAGATGAACCCAAACTGAAAGGAAATACACAGTTACCATGTTTACAAGCGAATAAACAAGCAGTCCAACATCACTATGGCAAAGCTGCAGCTTCATAAAACTTGTTTTGTATCTCTATCACTCTGCAGACTAACTCCAAGTATTTATCTTGATTTATCTTGGGAAATCTTTGTTGTATCGATGCATCAAAATCAATTATATGTGAATATTCATACAAAAGTCATCCTAGTGTACTTGAAGTAATCTAAACCTGCAAACTGAAGTAACAAAACCACCCCTCAGTTTTCAAGTGTATTTTCAATGCATCTACCAACACTAGCACAACCTGATTCAGTGCAGCATCTTACATGTAAGCTGTACCCAAACCACTCAGCAGACTTTAATAACACAATTGTAGAGTTAGGCAGGCAAAGAGGAAAACAAACGCTTCAGGCAAGGAAGAAAACATAAGCTCTCAGATGGGATTTGAAACAAAAGGGAGAATCAAGATAAATCTGTCTCCTGTTTTAAGTCTACAAGAACTAAATGTCATAAAGCAGAATCAAAGCAATTCCAGTTACCTCGACATCATCCATTCCTGTGATCTCGCCATCATTTCAGTTTGTTTCTGAATTCAGAAACTCTTTTTCTGGAGAGCTGTCATCACTGAGGTCACTGTAGCTGTCACTGTTAAAAGGAGCACATGGTCAGAAAGACATAAAGTAAGTAGTTCATTTCAAACCCTCTAACCCAGATAATGAATATGGACCAACACTTTCCTCAAATGCAGCTCATTTCCAGGAAACTACTTGAAGCTCGTACAGTTTTGGTAGTTTAGAAGATCTTCCTACATAAAGCTAAAACTAGAAGCAACGTAGGCCCCGTGCTGAATGAGGTGGGTACCCTGGAAACAGAGGATGCAGAGAAACTCAACGCTTTCTTTGCCTCTTTGTATGTAAACTAGAGCACAGAAGGTTCCACATCAACATGAGGAAGAACTTATTCACTGTAAGGGTTATAGAGCAGTGGAAAGGGCTGCCCAATGGGGTTGTGGAATCTCTGGAGACTTTGAAGATTCATCTGGATGCGTTCATATGTGACCTGTCCTAGACTCTACGGTCCTGCTTGAGCAGGGGGTTGGACTTGATGACCTCTAGGGGTCCCTTCCAACCCCTAATGTGTCTGTGTCTGAAAGAGAGTAGAGATTTCAATTAGATGTAAGAAAGAAATTCTTCATTGTGAAGGTGATGAGGCGCTGGAACAGGTCGCTCAAAGAGGTTGTGGATGCCCCCTCACTGGGAAATGTTCAAAGCCAGTTTGGATGGGGCTTTGAGAAACCTAGTGTAGTGGAAGACATCCCTGCTCATGGCAGGGGGGGTTGGAACTAGGTTATCTTCCTTTTCCAAGCTATGATTCTATGACACGCGTGCTGTTGATGTGGTTCTTATATAAAGTGTCACATCAGCCAGAACCATTCAATTTGAACATTTCCCCAGCCAGCAAACACAGAGTCCAAGTGAGGAAAGTGTTGGTAACGGTATGACGCATGCCAGATGCACACAGGCAAACACAACATCACTGACACGGTACTTACTTCTTTCTGAGAGTACCAATGGAAACATGGAATAGAAATTCAGCATTATTAAAACAATTAAGCATTTTCACATCACAGCAAAATAGCAACAACCGTCCACAGAGGGTAAAACTGTGATTGCAGAGATGCATTATGAGAGTTTTGGTTTAAACCCTAAATATTCATAGAACTGTCTGGTTTTTTTAATGGGCTCTGTTGCCCACGTAACACAAGCCAGAGCTCTGTACACAACACACTATGGGACACAGATGTTTAAATAAAAATGCTCAGGAACCAAGGAGCTGAGTGGAGAACTGCATAATCTCTTGAAGGTAGTTAGGTGCTGATTCCCACCCAGCACCCTCACCATTGGTACTCCCCTACTCAACAACATTAAAGCCCATGGAAGCTGTCACACAGTGTTTGATGGTCCCATCATTACATTGACTTATTGCCCACGATTCTCAGGCCTGTTTCCAGAAGCTGAGGATCTCTTGGCTAGCCACTAGCCAGAGGATAAAACACTTCCTCAGCCAATAACAATTTTGTTCCTGTTCCCACATTGCCTAATTCAGTACAAGATTTGACTCCACATCCCAGAGGAGGGCTCTCATCATCACATTAACAGTAGCCCCCTTACTTGAGGACTGTTCTGCTAGTTGTAAGTCAGTTTGATCTCTAACGGGCAGGATACAGTGGCAAAAATAGTTGAGGAAATACAGAGGTGAAGACCAGCCCTTGGGCTTGAAATTCAAGTGTCAGTCTCACAATTCCAGCTGTTTGAATATCTCTAAACACCCTCAGCAGCTGTGGTATCACGTTAACTTCTTGGGCTCCAAGGAAACACGAACTGTTGCCAGTGGACTTGAAAGCAAACTCTTGGCATTAATCTTGGAGTGTTACAGCTTCAACCAGTGCTAGTGTCCAGTTTGGGACACTGACTGTGATATGAACTAATTCAACTGGTGAGTAACCTGAAGATAAACTCCAGGTAGTATTAACCATGAGTGAGTCATCATCAGTCTTTGGTTAAATGTGTTCTTCTTTCCAAATGAAACTGAGCTGCTACACAGGCACTAAAGACAAACTCCAAGTGGAAAGTTTGTGCTGACAGTTCCTGGTATTATGCAACCTTAACTTCAGTGTGCTGGCTCCAAAAGTGGTGGTGACAGTAAATCAAACAAGCCTGGCTTTTCCTTAAGAAATTCTTTTTCACGCCAAGCCCTCGACTGAAAAAATACTCTTCCATTTCCTTCAGCAAGTTGGCTCTGAAGAAAAAAAATTCATTTGCATTCAAATGAATTAATAATTTTCTTGGGCAGGAATCTGACACCCATCAGAATCATCTACTTTTAATAAATCATTGACAAAAAAAGCCCTTTTCCAGAAATGTAAACAATTTAAACAATTGTCAAAGTAATTAGATTTAATATAGGCTGTGCTTGTTTGAAAAGATTATTAAACCTCTTGAGAATCTAGCAAAACATCTGCAAATTATTATTATTTACTCCCCATACATAGAGCTGAATATTCAACATTATTATAGTCGTTGTAATATTATTTAAAATAAATGTATATTTGATTGTGCAATGGTCATGTATACAACCACCCATAATTCTCAAGGTGTGTTTTTATGATCGTTGTACGATCATGTATCATATATTAAGTTGTTTGATGACCCCATGCTCCCAAGAAACATCATTTCATTAAATACCTAACACTTCCCAGTTCCAGACCGCTAGACATCTTCACTCACAGAACCTCTATTCAGGTAGTTGCCAACAGCAATAAGGTCTCCTCTGAGACTTTCTTCAGACTAAACAGTCCCAGTTCACAGACTCACAGAACATTAGGGATTGGAAGGGACCTTGAAAGATCATCTAGTCCAATCCCCCTGCCACAGCAGGATCACCTATATCAAGTCACACAGGAACACATCCAGGCAGCTTTTAAACATCTCCAGAGAAGGAGACTCCACAACCCCCCAGTGCTCTGTCACCCTCACTGGGAAGAAATTCCTTCTCATGCTTATGTGGAACCTCCTATGTTCCATCTGACACCCAATGCCCTTTGTCCCATCATTAGATGCCACTGAGAAGAGGCTGGCTCCATCCTCCTGACAGCTGCCCTTTCCACATTTATAAACATTAATGGGGTCACCCCTCAGTCTCATTTTTTCCAAGCTCAACAGACCCAGCTCCTTCAGCCTTTTATCACTGGGGAGATGTTCCACTTCCTTCATCTTCTTTATGGCTCTACATTGGACTCTCTCAGCCAGTTCTCAACAGGCTTGTTCTCCAGACTCTCCACCAGTTATTTTGCCCTGCTTTGGACCTGCTCCAGCATCTCCATTTCTTTATTGTACTGAGGTGCCCCAAACTGGCACAACTGGACTTAGGATAAGATTTTTATTAGGATGCAGCATTACAAAAATCACATCCAAGGTGTCAGAATGTATCTGGGTCTTACAAAACATCTCATCTGAATCTTATGCATGAGATTCAATTCACATAGCTTCATCAGAGAGACTTATCACCAGCCTCTTATAGTCAATGGAGAGAAACAGACATTTGTAGGGTATCATGTGAGTGTTCCACTTGACCATTACAATGAGCTGCTTGACTCCTTTGAAGTGCATATCCACTTAGCCACCACAGAAAGACTTGGGTGACTAGCTCACAAGTGTCCTCACTGCAAGCACCTAAAATTAAAATACAAAATAACTGCCACAAATAACTGTGACTAAGCTCATCACCGAGTAACACTATGGCTGTGAAGGAATCTTCTTTAAAGCTTTCTGTGTTGTTTCCTGCAAGAGCTCTAAGGGCACCAACAGGTTTCAGCTGCCCTGACCATCCTCACTTGGTGTATCCAACCATGGGCACAGGAGCCTTGACTCCCACTCTTTGCTTGACCTACAGCACAGACAAGCCTGCACCCACCTCTGAAGTTCTGGAGTCACCTGTTCACTGGACTTCCTGGTTTAACCTCAGACCTGGCCACTTCTGCACTGGACTCTTGTAGGACATGGTGACTACCCTCAGAGAGATAGTCCACTTCCCTTTTTAGTGTCTGTGGCACTGACTTCTGCTGGCTAGGACACTACCCCCTTTAGTAAAGCTGCCACCCATGGCTCCTGGATTGTCATCCTGTCTCACTCTTGCTGCTGTCTTGACAGTCACAAGACGTCCTTCATTTTCCTGTGAATGTCTGGATTTGGCCAATGGCAGGAACACGATGCTGTGCCAGATGTGTTATTCACTGGGGACGGGATGGCACTGGTTTGGTGCCTCACACTATCATATTCCCTAATGACTTGCAAACATTTCTCTTGGCAGCAATCTAGTTGCCCACACTTTCACACAGGAGTGTGTCTTGCTTCCTACATTTCCTCCCATATAATGTGTTTAAACTATTTAGCTGATTATCCTCTTCCTTCAAAAAGACACATCATTTTATTGTTTTCAACACATTTCTAAATTCCCCACCTATTTTGGTTATTTCTTTGTTCTGAAATAGTACTTTCATCTCATTCCAATGACAGTATTTGTAGGTATCACTAATGCACATTAATAAAGATGTTGAAGGGAAGGATGAAATCACAGAAACATTAAGGATTTGAAGGGACCTCAAAAGATCAGCCAGTCCAATCCCCCTGCCAGAGCAGGATCACTCAGACCAAGTCTCACAGGAACATGTCCAGGTGGGTTTTAAACAAAGTCTGTTGATGCTAAACCTGCACTAAGGGGGGGAAAAAACAGCACTATGGTTTTCTTGTACATCAGCAGTTTTGCAATCCATAAGACATTATTTTTTTGAAAGAAACTGTAAGACTCAGTGAAGCCAACAGCAGTAGCTGGGAGGTTCCCCTCTTTGTCTGCTAGTTTTCTATTATCCACTCTCCCTCCTCTTAAAAAGGAACAGTATAGGGATAGTGCACCTTCTGAGAGTCTCCTGGTGACACAAAGATGGGAGGAGAGGCCAACGCTCCAGCAGGCTCTGCTACCATTCAGCAGGACCTGGACAGGCTGGAGAGTTGGCAGGGGAGGCATTGAATGAACTATAACAAGGGCAGAGTAGAAAAAGAGGAGACTGAGGGGTGACCTCATTAATGTCTATAAATATTTGAAGGGTGGGTGTCAGGAGGATGGAGCCAGGCTCTTCTCAGTGTCATCTAGTGATAGGACATGGGGCAATGGTTGTAAGCTGGAACACAGAAGGTTCCACATCAACCTGAGAAGGAACTTCTTCACGGTGAGGGTGACGGAGCACTGGAACAGGCTGCCCAGGGGGGTTGTGGAGTCTCCTTCACTGGAGATATTCAAGATGGATGAGTTCCTGTGTGACTTGGTTTAGGTGATCCTGCTGTTGCAGGTGGATTGGACTAGATGATCTTTCGAGGTCCCTTCCAATCCATAGTGATTCTATGATTCTATGATAAGGAACAAGTTCTTTCCCATGAGGGTGCTGAGATGCTGGAACAGGTTGCCCAGGGAAGTTGTGGCTGCCCCATCCCTGAAAGCGTTGAAGGCCAGGTTGGCTGGGGCCCTGAGTAATTTGCTCTAGTGAAGGCGTCCCTGCCTGTGCAGGGGAGTTGGAACTAGATGGTCCCTTCCAACCCTGGCTATTCTGTGATTCTATGAATATCAGTGCTGTGACTAGCATTTAAGTTCCCTCCTGAGTTACTCTCTGACAAACGCTCCTCTTTCAGTGTCAAAATGTTTTTGTATTCCAGCGTTCTTTCTGAAGATGGAGTCTGCACAACTGCTGTGTAACTAGGTAAATGTTAAAAACTGTATTTTTACATATGTAAAGGTTTGGGGTATGAATTTTGAGTTTTGACAAACATTTCACCGTCGGTTGGAATTTACTGTTCAAACATAAAGATTAGGGATACTTTTTTATTGATTCATTAAATAAGTGTAAGTGTGGCACATTCAGTAACTGCTGAAACTTCAAGGTGAGATTAGAAAACTTATTTGCTATAATGCTGAAGGATTTCATTTTGAATGAGTGGGACACATGCAATTCACCTATTCAAAAAAACATAGCTTTTCTTTATCTCAGAGAGATGAGAAGGTTACTTATGGGAGGAAGCAGTGAAAGAAGGGATATTTGGACCTGGGAAACAAGATAGCTGTGAGGCAGAGAGCAACCGCAAGAGAAGACTTGAAGATCACTGTGCTTGAAGGCTCTCTCTTGCCAAGCATCACAAAAATCTGCCCTGGTACAATTTTAAGAGGTAGATAATATTATGACTGCTAAGGCAATAGAAGCTTTTCAGCAAAGCTGTATTTTGCCAATCAGAAAGACATCTCCTCTATGTACAACACTGCACAATTGGCCAGGGTGAGCAAAGATGAAGTCCACAGGGAGGAGGGTTCCAAAAGAGATTGATCAAATCTGGCTTGGATGAAACCTGAATGGAATGTCTGTTTCTTGTGCAATAAAAGGACAACATTTCAACAGAAAGCAGTGCTTGAAAAAACCCAACCCAACACCCAAAACTAGTAAGTTTGGTGCCTTGTTTAGAGGAAAAGCCACTAAACCAGAGCTGGATCTGCTCTGTGTTAAGTAAATCAATACATGAAAAATTCACTCCTTTTCCTCTTCTGGAATTCTGAAGGACAGGACAGTCCCTCCAAAACTGTGACTGTCTGACTGCAAGCATGTATACAGGAAAGATTACCTTGAAGACAGCTTACAACCGCGTTGCAGGTATGCGTTGAGCATTCCAGTTGCTGCTAGCAACAGTCCAAGGTATGGAGGCGAAGGTTTCATAGGTCTTGAGGAAAACTCTGGGTGGAACTGAACTCCCACAAAATATGGGTGGTCTACAAGATAGATACCAAAGAAAATGAGATGTAGGAAGACAGTAGAACAACTGTTAAGTATAGAAGTTTACTGAAGATTTCACAGCATATGTGAATAAAGAGGTGAGGAAGCAGGAACCTTAAGCTTTTTCTATTAAAAGCTACAGAGAACAGTTTGGGTTAGGAAGACAAATTAGGGACAAATGATCCTGTGATTTAATCTTAACATGCACCAGGATGTAATTAAAAGCTAACAATAAACCTGCACTGGCACATAAGGAAGGGAGAACAACCACAAAGCCTATATTTATTATCTTATTTCTATAGCATTTTGGTTTTCAATACATATTTATGCATCTATATTCATACTATGCACCCACACGTATCTGAGAGGAAAGTAGAACAGTTCCTGAAGGACCAAGCATGCAGCAACTAACTACCATACAGCAACTACTTACACACAAAGAGGCGGATATGAGAACAACTGGGAAAACAAATAATTAGGACTGGAAGGCATCTCCCGGGGCATTAAGCCCAGTTTCCTGTCACCGAAGGCAGTTACATTGTGCAGTCTCATGCACAAAGGATAAGGCTCTGCTGTAACACTCCCTAGATGGGTATTTTTGCTCCCACTGAAAAACTCTTCTGACAATATTCTTTTGCTTAGAAGCCTTTTCCTAACTCACAGGCCACCCTGACCATCACCAACATCCAGCTCTGCCTGCTAAGCCATGCTGCTTCATCATCTCTTAAATCTTCAGCTGTTTCCCAATCACAGCGCCGCTTTACTACTGCTTCTGCTTCCCTCCTGTCTTGTTTGAAAGGATAAGGAAGGAAAAATGGTTTTGTACTTTTCCGTGCTGTGCATCCTGTTCCTTCTTTGAATATTGTTTCAAAGGAGCTAACTGCTTCTAGTGCCAGCATGCTGGACAAAATTAATCACAGACCTCTTCCAGTTTGATGATTTCCAGAATAATCCCAAATATTTAGGGAATTTCTCTGCAGTACAGAGTAAGTGGTAACAAGAAAGCTGGAGTTTTCTTCTAGAACCAACTACACGATCTAGTACACTCTACTTTTTCTCTGCTGTTACGAACATCCAGATTAGAGCCTGGATCCTAAATTTATCACATAACTTCTTTCCAACATGCAGTTCAGATCTTTAAAGCTGTATAACACGACAAAGCATCAAATATTTCCCATGGGGATATTTTGCTTCAAAGCTGTGCCTAAGCTAGCTGGCATACTGTTATTTCTGTGTTTCTGCTCCAACTCCCCCTCCTCCCCACGAAGACTGTTTTTCTCTAGTAATCAGTGTCTCCTCACAGCCTATTATGAAATAATTTCAGCTTTTACTGATGCTTTTATTCTTTTCACAGTAACACACAATTTAAAAATTTTGCCTGATTTATTTCACGATGCTCTCTACAGAAATTATTTAATGCAAGGCAGACAAAAGAGTCTCCCAACACCAACATTCCTAACAAAAACAGGGAACAAATGAAGTGAGGAACGCCATGACAATTAGTAGTTTAGGGATCCACACGTATCCTTTGCTGCCAGATTACTCTGTGGTGCAGCTGCCTGAGACTAGGTGTCTCTGTTCAATCCCTAGTTCTGAATTACAGAGCTGCTATTCAACACACCATGGATTAGAGGAAACGAACTCTGAGAAGCATCATGTCACAAACTGCATTCCATAGGATGATCTATTTGTGTGGTAAATTCTGTGCATGGAATGGCTATTAAAGGCCACCTAAGAAAAGAACAGCTACAGGAGGTTCCATATAAATAGCAAAAGGAACTTCTTCACAGTGAGGGTGACAGACCACTGGAACAGGCTGCCCAGGATGGTCATGGAATCCCCTTCTCTGGAGACATTTTAAACCTGCCGGGGTATGCTCCTGTGGGACTTGGTCTAGGTGACCCTACTCTGGCAGGGGGGTTGGACTGGATGATCTTTCAAGGTCCCTTCCAACCTCTAATGTTCTCTGTGCGTGTGATTCTGTGTGATCTTTTTTTTTTCCTCTTTCAGCCTAGAGAAGAGAAGGCTTTGGGATGGCCGTTTAGCGGCCTTCAAATATTTGAAGAGAAACTACAGGAAGTCTAGAGAGAGACTTTTTACAAGAGTATCATGGATAGGACAAGGAGAAATGGCTTTAAACTGAAGAAGAATAGGATTAGATTAGAATTTAGGAATAAATTCTTCAATATGAGGGTGGCAAGACTTTGGAATAGGTTACCCAGAGAGGATGTGGATGCCCCCTCCCTGTTCAAGGCCAGGTTGGATGGGGCTTTGAGCCATGTGGTCTAGCCAAGAGGCGTCCCTGCTCATGGCACAGAGGTTGGATTAGATGATCCTGAGGTCCCTTCCAACCTAAGCCATTCCATGATCTTGTAAGGTAGCCTGCATCTTCAGGTGCCTGACACTCATCTGGCTAATACTGATGTAACAGCAAGGAGTTAATCAAAGAATCAAGCAAAACCAAAGGGAATGTTGATGAAGGTAGTGGAACATTTCCCTAATGAGGAAAGCTAAGGGAACTGGGTCCATTTAGCTTGGAGAAAAGGAGACTGAGGGGTGACTTCATTAATGTTGATAAATATTGAAAGAACAGGTATCAGGAGGATGGAGCCAGGCTCTCCCCAGTGGCATCCAATGATAGGACAAGGAGTAATGGGTGTAGACTGGAACAGAGGAGGTTCTACATCAATATGACAAGGAACATCCTCACAGTGAGGGTGACAGCGCACTGGAAGGGGCGCTCCAGGGAAGTGGTGGAGTCTCCTTCTCTGGAGATGCTTAAAACCGCCTGGACATGTTCCTGTGTGACTTGATCTAGGTGATCCTGCTGTGGCAGGGGGATTGGACTGGATGATCTTCCAAGGTCCCTTCCAATCCCTAATGTTCTGTGATGCTGTGATTCAACAAACATATGCAGTGTAGCTCTCTTTTATTTCAGAACATTTTAGACAAGACATAGTCTTACTTTTTAAAGTAGACCAAATCTACCAGATTTCCACCGTATCAACCCTTCAACTACGATTCACTTCCGTGGAAGAAAGAAACTTGCTTTCTATTGGATTTTCACACTGTTTTTGTAAACAAAGAGGATACAAAGTGATTGGAAGTCTTCTTAGACATCCTGCTCAAAGCAGGCTCAAGTTCAGGGTTAATTTAGGGTGTTGAAGGGTTTGTCTCATCACATTTTGAAGTCCTCTATCTGCAGGAATGGCAATTTCACAGCTTCTCCAGGTAATATGGTCCAGTGGTGTGTAGTACATTGTCTATACTGCATGTATATGTGTTTGATATACTCAAGGTAACTGAACATACATTAATTTGTGTGTGCTTAGGGAGCAGGCCAATGTCATCATGAAGATGTTTTTTTATCTTTAAAAGACCAAGGAGATCATGAGAGGTTCCCAATGTCTAGAAAAAGGCAAGTTACTGTGCCTTTCTTCAAGAAAGACAAAAAGGAACTACTGCAAAGTCAGCTTACCTCATTTTATGGGAAGATTATGAAACAAACTCTCCTCCAAGGCACTTCCAGGCACAACAAGGACAGAAAGACAATGGAGCACAAGAAGCTTGGGAACAATCAGTCTCTGGATGCAGAGAGAGCAGTAGCTTTCCTTTATCCTGACTTTAGCAAGGCTTTTGTTATGGTTTCCTAGCATCACGCTCGGAGCTATGAACTATGGCTAGATCACAAAGCATATTTGACTGTTGGGTTCAAAGGTTAGCGGTGAGTGGTTTGAAGTCCAACCAACAGCACACTTGTAGATGCTCAAAACTTAATTGATACCTCTCAACAATCTGCTCTGTATTTGAAGATAGACTTGTGTTGGAGGTTGGACTAGATGACCTCCCAAATCACTCTGTGATCCTATGCAGCTAAATCCTACTGAGCTAGAATGATGATGTTTTTGGAAAAGGAGCATGTCTTTCCCTGATAATTAAATATATGCACAATCCTTGATAAATGTAAGACTTCTCCTAAAATGCTCTGAAATTTCACCCCCTGTAATACAGAAGTGGAGTCAGCTGTATCCCCCAGTATGATCTTGGCTATTATGACAGCTGCATACTGTGCTTATGCACCATTTCACAACCCATGGTTTTAACAGCTGAGGAAAGCACTACAGTAAATAAGACACTCACTCTCCAGTTCAATAATTTCCATTCTGTTTCCTTCTGTATCATGGCCAACAAAATTCAACCCTTTTTCTTCAAAGCAGTGAATCAATTCTGGGTTCACCTGAAATATTGAAAGTAACAATAATTGTACCTCTATTTGTTTTGTTTTGTTAACAAGCAGTAGTAGTTAATGTTTTCCTGTGCATACAAGAATCAAAAGAGTTGATAAAACAGTTGGGAACTTTTGCTTTCTTGTGTTAACAACCCTCTGGTATAAATTTGTAGAAGTGAACATGTTTAATAAAGAGATTAATCAGGAATTCTAAAACTTAATACATCCTGTTCAAAAGATTAAAGCCAGGGTCCCTTCTGCTTGCTGTCCTTATGATTCTGAGTAGCTTGCATTTGTTGTTTTTTAATCAGCCCAGGCATTCAAAGACTGATCTCCTCTTTGAGCACTGCACTGCAGTGGTTATGACACAAGCTGCAGGGGTTCTGCAGTGAGTTGTTTCAGTCCCTTGGGAATGCTCTAACCACTCAGGCCTCTTAGTTAATATTCAGACTCTCAATACATTTGCCACCATCACAGTCTCCTCCTAGTTTTTTCAAGAAACTTAACACTGTCTGAATCACTTTGTTAACACATGCACATGCTCAGGCCCATCTGAAGACACTGATGGAGTCAGGTCCCTATTGAACTACCTCAGCACTAATTCTAGGAGCTCAGCTCTTCACCATCTCCTTAAATAACAGTTTTGAATGAACATAGACACTTCTGCTCAAATATTCTCAAGCAAAGGAAGGGACCTACAGAAGAGGCCTACAGAGTTTGATGGTAGAGGGCAAGTGACTTGAACTAGCCTCTGAGTTGCAGACACCTGCTCTGCCTATATTGAGGCTATGAAAGAATGTGCACTATCTGATCATAATCATAAGCCTTTAAATAACCCAAAGAAATGTAAGACATCACCCACTGGCTTTAAGAAGAATCGTGCCTACCAAGAGGAACATGATTTGCTTGAGCTTTAACTTCTGAGCACAGCAGTGCTTACCTCGTATCGATGCCTGTGGCGTTCCTCTACAAACATTTCATCACCATAAAGTTTCCCTAAATACACAACAAAAATAAATTAACATGTTACTTTAATAGTTGTTATAACTGTGTCTTGTAATTAAAGCGTTAAAAAAAATCACATGGAAAACACAGCAGGACACTTATCTTACTCCACCTTTCTGTTTTTCTGAGTGATGCCTTGTTTTGTACTGTTACCCTTTTTATTCAGGATTTATTCAGGTTTATTCAGGATTTCTATTCAACATTTTTTGATCAGAAATAGCTTACATAGACTAGAGTCTGAAGGCCGTGCTTAAACTTATCTAAATTGCAAAGCCTGAAATAAATAAGAAGCGTTCAAGTGAACAAACAACACAAAAATCCTCTCAGGGTTTTGCAGCTGGATGCAAACAGTGCAGCAAAAGAAGCCTTCAGCAGCATCTGTTCCTTTTTAATAGATTATGTGTGGCAGCAGCTGGCTAATACCTCCAATGACAAACAGAGAATAGTGTTTTCCTCTGCTTTTCTCATTACCCAACTGACTCTTGTGGTCCTTCAAGCCTAATCCAGAACACTCTGCATTCCAGAGCAACAACAAGTAAGTGAAAGGTGTGCAGTAAAGCAGAATTTATGGTCTCAGCTCAGACTTTGCTCTCGGTTTCTCCTATAGTTTCACAGATTCATCATGGCTGGAAAGGACCTCCAAGATCATCAAGTCCAGCCTTCAGCACAACACTTCCCTAACATCTAGAGCATGGCCTCAAGTGCTCGATCTACTCGGTTTTTAAACACCTCCAGGGATGGGGACTCCATCACCTCCCTGGGCAGCCTGTTCCAGCACCTAACCACTCTGTAAAGAACTTCTTCCTAAGATCCAATCTAAACCTCCCCTGACACAACTTGAGGCCATTTCCTCTCATCTTATCATTAGTAATTTGGGAAATGAGACCATCACCAGCCTCACTACAACCTCCTTTTAGGTAGCTTTTAGGTCTCCTATCAGCCTTCTGTTGACTGAATAAACCCTGTTTCTTCAGGCACTCCTGATAGGGCCTGTTTTCCATACCTCCCCCCAGCCTTGCTGCCCTTCTCTGGCTGTGCTTCAAACGTGGTGCCCAAAACTGGACCCAGGACTCAAGGTGCAGTCTCACGAGCACAGAGTATAGGGGCATAATCGGTGTCATTACTATTATTATGTCTCTTAGGGGCTGCTTCAAGAACCAGACTGCTGAGAAGGTCTCAAAGAGTTATGACAATACTGTGACTTTACAAAACACGGTATACAAGTTCATTTCAAGGAACCACCTTTTCAAAATCATTATTTCCATCCAAATTGCAAAGCATTAGAAACAGGAATCAGATTTACTGAATAAATTCCCAGAGGTTTATATGAGACTTTGATAAAAATGGTCATCTCAAAACCTCCTAATACTAGTCAAGAGTTACAACATGTTCCTTTGTATTACCCTCCCCAAGGCATGTTTGAGCTACAGAATCATTTGTACATTGTAATGTACCTATCCACAAGACATATAGACAAATTAGCACCCAGGTCAGACAGATCACTAGCATGAGCATTCTCTAGAACATCAGATTCAGAGAACATCAGAGATTGGAAGGGACCTCTAAAGATCATCTAGTCCGAACTCCCTGCCACAGCAGGATCATCTAGATCCAGTCACACAGGAACATGGCCAGACAAGTTTTAAACATTTCCAGAGAAGGAGACTCCACAACCCCCCTGGGCAGCTTCTTCCAGTGCTCTGTCACCTTAAATGGGAAACAGTTCCTTCTGATATTGATGTGGAACCTCCTGTGTTCCAGCTCACATCCATTATGGCTTGTCCTATTATTAGATGCCACTGAGCAGAGCCTGACTCCATCCTCCTGACACTTGTCCTTTCCATATTTATCAACATTAATGAGGTCACCCCTCAGTCTCTTTTTTCCCAAGCTGAAGAGACCCAGCTCCCCCAGCCTTTCCTCATCAGGGAGATGTTCCACTCTCTTCATTAAATATGCATTTGTATCACACTCTGGTCTCCTGCAGATGTCATTTTTAAAAGCTCAGAAAGACTCACTCCCTAAGTTGAACATGGCTGCACATAGTAATAGCTCAGATCAATGCCAAAAGGCAGGGCAATATAAAAACTACACCCACGCTTAATTGATGGACATATTCCCAGCATCATCTACCTTACTGTTGTATAAACTAGGAGCCTGGATAGCTCAGTTGGGAGAGCATCAGACTTTTAATCTGAGGGTCCAGGGTTCAAGCCCCTGTTCAGGCGTTGGCTCTAACTCTATTTTTTAGCAGCCTGAAGCACCAAAGGCAAAGCAGGAGGCTTTTGACACAGTCTCCCACAGCATCCTCACAGCCAAACTGAGGCAGTGTGGTCTGGACGATGGGGTAGTGAGGTGAATCATGAACTGGCTGTAGGTTAGAAGCCAGAGAGTAGTGGTCACTGGAACAGAGTCTAGTTGGAGGCCTGGATCTAGTGGAGTCCCTCAGGGGTCAGTACTGGGACCAGTCCTATTCAATCTACTCATTAATGACTTGGATGAGGGATTAGGATGCACTGTCAGCAAGTTTGCTGGGAGGAGTGGTCAACAACCCAGCAGACTGTGCTGCCATTCGGTGCGACCTGGACAGGCTGGAGAGCTGAACAGAGAGACACTGAATGAACTATAACAAAGGCAAGTGTAGAGTCTTGCATCTGGGCAAGAACAACCCCTGGTATAGGTTGCAGGGACTGATATGTTGGAGAGCAGTGCAGGAGAAAGGGACTTGGGGGTCCTGGTGGACAGCAGAATGACCATGAGCCAGCAGTGGCCAATGGTATCCTGGTGTGGATCAGAAGGGGGGTGGTTAGCAGATCAAGAGAGGTGCTTCTCCCCCTGTACTCTGCGCTGGCGAGATTGTGTCAAGTTCTGGGCTTGTCAGTTACAGAAGGGCACAGAACTGCTGGAAAGTCCAGCACAGAGCCACAAAGATGATGAAGGAAGTGGAACATCTCCCTGACGAGGAAAGGCTGAGGGAGCTGGGTGTCTTTAACTCAGAAAAAAGGAGACTGAGGGGTGACCCTATTAATGTTGATAAATATGGAAAGGGCAAGTGTCAGGAGGATGGAGCAAGGCTCTGCTNGAGTGTCAGGAGGATGGAGCCAGGCTCTGCTCAGTGGCATCCAATGATAGGACAAGAGGCAACAGGTGTCAGCTGGAACATAGGAGGTTCCACATCAGTATCAGAAGGAACTTCTTCACAGTGAAGGTGACAGAGCATTGAAACAGGTTTCCATGGGGGGTTGTAGAGTCTCCTTCTCTTGAGACATTTAAAACCCACTTGGATATGTTCCTGTGCGACTTGATCTAGGTGATCCTGCTGTGGCAGGGAGACTGGACTAGATGATCTTTCAAGGCCCCTTCCAGTCCCTAATGTTCTGTGATTCTGCATAAAACAATAATTAACAGGAGACAAGCATTATTTCATTTTCTACACACATATAGATAAAACTTAATGATTTGTTCTACTTGTTCCGGCTTTTTATTTGTTCTAAGCTTTGGGGAGGCCGCAGCTCAAGTCCTGTGCCCAGTTTTGGGACGTTGAAGGGCTGAAGAGGGGACACAGGCAGCTACCAAGCTGGTAAAGGATTTCAAACAGGTGTTTTATGACGAAAGGCTGAGGGATCTGAGGCTGTTTAGCCTGGAGGAGATTTGAGGGGAGACCTTGCTCTCTCCAACTACTTCAAAGGAGGCTGTAGAGAGGGAGCAGTTGGTCTGTTCTCCCTGGTGGCCAGCAGTAGGGCAAGAGGAAATGGCCTTAAGCTGCACCAGGGGAGGTTCAGGCTGGGTGCCAGGAGGAATTTCTCTGCTGAGAGGGTTGTCAGGCACTGAAACAGCTGCCCAGGGAGGGAGTTGAGTCCCCATCCCTGGAGGTGTTGAAGAGAAGGGTAGATGTTGCGCCGGAAAAGATGGTTTAGTGGTGCTGACAGGGCTAGGAAAAGGTTGGACTCAATGACCTTAAGGCCTCTTCCAGCTGAAATTGTTCCATGATTCAATGATTTTAAATTCTTGTCATTTTTATTTTGTCTGTTGAAGTATCTTCCTTGAGGCTAGAGTCCTTTAACAAAACATGCTTGGGCGTTTTTTGCTTGGCCATATTACAGCCCTCCTGTTCAAAAGGCAAGTTTATAGAGTAGAAATGTCACTTACTCAAGACTGAATTTTGTGTTTTGAAAACGGTCCTCCTCTTCCCCAGTCTCATTGTTCCACCCATATCACCAGGGTTGTGCTCTGGCATGTCAATAACCTATAGAGAGAAATTGTTGAAACAGTTCTTTATTCAACAAAGTCAAAAGAAAAGCAGCAATTGCATAGATTTATAAAATGATGACATCATTTACTTTTCCTCCAATTATGATTTCTCTTTTGTTTACCTACTGCTTTGGCACTGTAATAAACTGGATAATAAATGATGCGAAACATTTTCATTTAATGTTAAGATCAACAGTTTATTAATTTCTTAATTTCATTTTTGATGTGGAAAAAAACTCACCTTTCTTTTGAATAAAGATACCAAACCATTAGTAATAGGATAATTCTGCCAAAAGCTGGAGTCTCCTTCTCTGGAGACATTTAAAACTCGCCTGGACATGGTCCTATGCAACTTGATCTAAGTGATCCTGCTCTGGCAGGGGTATTGGACTAGATGGTCTTCCAAGGTCCTTTCCAATCCCTAACATTCTGTGATTCATGCTGTAAGAGTACCTAGCTTTTTAAAAACTGACAAATCCATAGGCAGGAAAAAATGCACCAAGTGATAAAAACAGCGTTTCTGAAAAAGTGAGTCCTTGAACCACATGTTGGGTGATAGAGGCTGCAAGATTATCCTGGCTAAATATTCCTACACACTAGGCTCTTCCTTTTACTGCTCCTTACGCACAGTTCCTTCTTACACTGGGATGCAGGAACAGCTCTCCAACAAAGACAGTAGAAGTCTTCATTTTTGGGAAGAGGAGAGAAGAGGAGGGCACATAGAGCAGCAGAGTGAAGAGGGTACTTGTAAAATTGCAAAATCACACTCCTAGAAGAGGTGACTCCAATATATGTGCTATTTCAGGTTATACAACTAATTCATCACAGGGGGAAAATGGGACATGTATTTCCCTCTAATTCACCTTCACTAACGGGTTTCTCCAATTGCTTAAGAAACCACATAATGCTGGGTTGCCTTGTATGAAGAATGTGCTACTTAACATTTCAAGAACGGAATACACAAATCCTGCTTTTGAGGACTGAAGCAGACAGCTGAAACTGCTGCTATCCTGGGATGGCAGGATTCAGATATCAGGATGGAAGGATTCAGGGCTTAGAGACTGCTGTTATTCCAGTATGATGGGATTCAGATCCCAGGAAAGTGGGATTCAAGGTGGAAAAACTGCAGCTATCCCAGGATGGTGGGACTCAGGGGATGTGAGAAACACTGGCTTAGTGAAAGGAGTGCATTCATAGAACCACAGAATCATTCAGGTTGGAAACGATCCACATCTGGAGTATTGTGTCCAGTTCTGGGCTCCTCAGTTCAAGAGGGATGTGGAGCTGCTGGAGAGAGTCCAGCATAGGGCAACGAGGATGATGAAGTAGATTGAGCACCTCCCTTATGGGGAGAGGTTGAGGGAGGTGGGTCTCTTTAGCTTAGAGAAGAGGACACTGAGGGGTGACCTCATTAATGTCTATAAATATTTGAAGGGTGGGTGTCAGGAGGATGGAGCTGGGCTCTTCTCAGTGTCATCTAGTGATAGGATGAGGGGCAATGGGTGTGAGCTGGAACAGAGGAGGTTCCACATCAATATCAGAAGGAACTTCTTCCCAGTGAGGGTGACAGAGCACTGGAACAGGCTGCCCAGGGTGGTTGTGGAGTCTCCATCACTGAGCAGCCTGTTCCAGTGCCTGACAACCCTTTCAATAAACAAGATTTTGTGATGGTCAACCTAAGCTTTCCCTGGCACACCCTGCAGACATTTCCTCTTGTCCTGCCACTTGTAACTTGGAGAAGAGACCAACACCCACCTCTCTCCAACCTCCTTTTAGTTTTGCTCCTTGGAAAATACTCCTGGGTCTCACAAGCATGTCTAGAAAAGTCTGTCCTAGAGAGGTGAAACAGCTCAAAACCATGAAAATAGACGAGATGAAAAGATGACCTATGTACTTGTATTTCCATAGATGTGGTCAGTCAGGAATTTAATTGACAAAGAAAGGTTCTAAAAATACAAACATTCCCATGTATGGGTAAACTGTAATTGGTTTTTTATCAACCTTAACTTGCCCTCTGGGAGTAATGAAAACCATTTCTGATTGTGGAAGTTGTTCAATTTAGAAGAAATGGTGGAAAGTGCTTAGCCCTTGGCCTTGTGCTGATGCATTTCAGCTATGCAATTACCTCTGCATAACCTTATACCTCCAAATGGTGGTTGTAAGCTATACACTCATTACCAAACGTCCAAGCACAACTTGTGATCAAACCAGTGGGATATTACAAGTCCTCTAATTACAAATCGAATCATGAAGGTGAGGACTATGCAGCACAGTTAAAAAAAAAAAAGCAAAGAGAAATTTAAATTTAAGGGAATCATTATTACTTTAAAAAAAGACATTGTCTGCTTTTCCTTTATTTAATTCTATTTATGTGAACATTTTTTCCTTAAGTAGTGGCCACAGAAGAAAACACAGGGCATGCAAAACATCGAGTACAAAGGAGACATCGAGGCGCTGGAGCGAGGGCAGAGGAGGGCAATGAAGCTGGTGAAGGGCCTGGAGAATAAATCTTACGAGGGGTTTATGATTGAGAGAGTTGGGGCTGTTTAGTTTGAGGAAGAGGAGGCTAAGGGAAGACCTCATTGCTCTCTACAACTACCTGAAAGGACATTTTAGAGATGTTGGTGCTGGTCTCTTCTCACAGGTAATTAGCAACAGAACCAGGGGGAAGGGCTTCAAGCTCCACTAGAGTAAGTTTATACTAGACATCAGCAAGAAATTCTTCCTGGAGAGAGTGGTCAGGCACTGGAATGGGATGCCCAGGGTGGTGGTTGACTCTCCATCCCTAGATGTGCTTAAAGTCTCTTAGATGTAGTGTTGGGGGATCTGGTTTAGGAGTGAACTTGCAGAGTAGGGTTGGCGGTTGGACTCAAAGATCGCAAGGATGTTTTCCAACCTGAATGATTCTATGAGTCTCTGACATCAGAAGTAGGAAGAATGTACACAGCAGACTACTGTGTGCATACATCAAACTCTCTGACCCTCTTAAATCAAACACATGCTTTCCATAAGGTGGTGTTTACTTTCCACAGTCACACCACAGATAAACATAAAGCTATGCTCCTGACTCGTGTCAAATGGAGACTGAGTGTCAACAAGCAGCTATCAAGTACTTGGAGTACATGCTTCTCCTCCAGTTACAAACATTTCACTCAAACCACTGTTTAACAAATATTTGCTGTTGACAAGAGCAGTGAGTGGTTTGTTTGCTTGAGTTTCCTTAAATTAAAAGTCTTAAGTCAATATTAGACCTACGGTCACTCTCCAAAGTGTAGCAAGCACCTGTGTACTGACTCCCAACCTCAGCTCCAGACTTTCACCGTAAAAATCTGGGGTGCGATGTTTTAGTATAACTTTGCTAACTGATCAGGTCTGAGCAACCTGATCTAGTTTTCCCTGCTTGCTCCAGTGTGGGGTGGACTAGATGAAGTCTAAAGTTCCCTTTCAACCCAAAGTATTCTATGACAGTAATCATGTGTACCTGGCTCATAATAATGTGTACCTGGCTCCATCCTCCTGACACCTGCCCTTTCCATATTTATAAACATTAATGAGGTCACCCCTCGGTCTCCTTTCTTCCAAGCCCACAAAATGATCCAAGATCCCAAGTAAAGAGAGAGAAGTGAGAAAATATCTAGGAATCTTCTGAAGACACTGCTGAGCAAACTTGTCACACTTCTGGAAGCTGTTTTGCAGGCTGTATACCTTTACATGCAGACAACTGCAGGCCATTGTGAAAGTAAATCCTAGCCTACTCCAAGTGCCAAAACCTTGTACTAATCTCATTTGTTTAACTAGCAGCTCAGCTAAGTCCACTCTGCAAAACCACTAACCAACCTGCTCATGCCAACCACTGTAACTCTTAATTGAAGCAATTTGCTCTGATGAGCAAGTCTATTTTCTCTTCAACTCTTTGTTTACATTCAAGCTGTAACTTTGCAGAAAAGGCAGGCATAGGTAATGAAGAAACACAGATAATGAAGGCTGGAGTATTTCTCATAATCCTTCACAGCATAATAATGCTTCTTCCTACCTTTCCTTCTATCCTCTTCTCTTGTTTTCTGTTTTGCATTTTATAAATGGCATCTTGCAAAAGCTCATAGCCAGGAAGAACACTGTGCAAGCTAAAGTAACTGTTTTCAGAAGGCAAGCAGGATCATTTTTACTATTTAAACAGAGATTCCTATCTACTATGTAGATATCTTCAAACATTTGATAAATATTTTATAAGCATTTTTGCATCGCCCAGCTTCTTTCTCCATGTTTGGATGGTTCTGGTTTGGCTTAACTCCTTTTTAAATGTCAGTCCTCTCATCTCTACTACCTGGCAACATTCTGTTGCCCATAATAAAAGCACAGAAAATTAAAGGACCTATAGAAATGAAGTTGGCCGACCTGATACTTAGAGGTCCTTTCATTTAATTGTGCAGTTTGAGACAGAGTCTCCTTCTCTGGAGATGTTTGAAACCACCTGGACATGTTCCTGTGTGACTTGGTTTAGGTGGTCCTGCCGTGGCAGGGGGATCAGACTAGACAATCTTTCAAGGTCCCTTCCAATCCCTAACGTTATGTGATTCTGTGAACATGAATCTTGCAGACTACTAGCAGAACAGACATAGTGTAACAGGGAATTTCTAGGCAAAAAGCCTTTGTCACAACCACTGTGATATTTACTACTACTACTACTACTACTACTACTTGTCTTCCATGGCATGCTCAAGGCACTAAAAGTACCTTGCCCTATCTGGTCTTTCATGCCTGTAAGCTTTACTAAATTACAGAGAACAACCTGACTGCTGGCTATCTCCTTAGGGGCATACACGATGGACATCTAGTCCAGGAAGCTCTCCACCAATGGCTAATGGGATTTATTTTCACCCATGAAGTCAAAAGCAGTAGTGCAGATTACTTCCATGAGTCATTGTCTTCTCTCCTAACAACATTTCTCACTCCAGCTGGACAGCAGGAAGAACTAAAGCAATTGCTGAATATCATATAATGTTAATCAAGGCACTGGCTTTTAATTCTAGGATTTTCCTAAGAATACTGTGAACTATATTAGAACAACAAAAAAGGACAGCATCTGGAGATAATTACAATGATACCATTTTAACCAGTTAGATTGTCTTGCAAATGCACCCTGGCATTTTCATTACTGCCTACCTAACAACAGTACACATCTCATCAGCTTCATAAAAATTAAAGGAATGATAAAAATTAATATCATAGCAAAGATTAATTAACTTAATTACTTACACAAGCCACTGCAGGGATGCTTTGAGTCACACACACTACATTACATTTAATAGTTTCCTGCTTCCACTCAGAGAAGCTTCAGCTGGCCAAATACCATCTTGCCTGGATGAATTTTATACTGGTAGATTTATGATCTGCAATCCAAACCCTTTTTTAGTTCAAGCAGAATCCTCAACGTCTTGCTTCAAGCAGGACCATTCATTTCTCTCCCTGTTCTGCATCATCCACAAGCCTGATAAACACCACTGCCCAGATCTTTATGTAACTCAGCACAACTTGTGATTCTCTGCCTAGTCATTAACTCTATTCCCTTCACCATCAAAAGAAGAGAGACCTGGGCTTTGCTTTCCTTAATTGGATTTCAGGGACCAAGTTCAGACTGTGGCTTGGCCAGTTGCATCCCTGACACCTATACTCACCGAGCTCAAATGTTAACCACTTTCTCCCCCAACAGGGCATCAGTGAGCACCACTAGGATGCTTGAATTCAACTATGAGATCCAGACTTTACTTGACAGTCACAGGCATTTCTGTGCAGATCTTGTTTGCTAGATAGGAAGAGATATGTACGAGGAAGCAAGAAAAGAGAAGCAGAGGATGCGTGTGCATGCTTGTGGAGAACCATTAGCAAAAAGACCAAAGAGGAGAAGAAATGGATCTTCAGACCATTTCTTACCTATCAACAAGATGGTAAAAGCCTACAGGAAATATTTTAGCAATATCACTATTCCATTTTAGCTATGGAAGAGATGTCCTTTATACTACCACAAATCAAGTAGGAATTTAATTAGCATGACATCAGGTGAATACACCCAGCTTAATTCAGACATCCTCTGTGAAAACTGTGGGTGGCTGGGTACAGATCAACCAACAGATAACACAGTGATCCACCCCAATGGTACAAACGTTTACCACGCAGCCAGCAAAAGGTACTGGCACACAACACAAGTTCTAGACTGTGTCACGAACCAAGTAACCTGTTCTTTACCACAGTATCACATAAGGGATTGGAAGGGAATTTGAAATATCATCTAGTCCAATCCCCCTGCCACAGCAGGATCACCTGGACCAAGTCACACAAGAACATGTCCAGGGGGGTTTTAAACGTCTCCAGAATAGGAGACTCCACAACCTACCTGGGCAGCCCCTTCCAGTGCTCTGTCACCCTCACTGGGAAGAAGTTCCTTCTTATATTTATATTCCAGCATTAATGGTGCCTATTAAAAGTAATTCTTATCCTTCACCTACACCTCTAATAGTTTGTGTGTCCACTGGCAGAATGAAGAGACAGAGAACACAAGGAAGCAAGCTTTGGTTAAACAGCCCAGGTCTACATTGAATCACTGAACCCATTGCAAATGTAGTTCTGTGGTTCAGTGCCTGTCTCCACAGCACAGAATACCTTATCATCACGTACAAGTCAAGGACAACAGGCAAACACAGAATTCAGAAAGCAGAAAAATCATTTAATGCAAAAATATTCAATTTGCAGAAACCTTTGTATTATTCTTCTACGTTGCTTCCAAGAGATAACTTGAGAGAGGGCAGAGTATTTCATAGAATAGGATCATAGAATCATAGAATCATTAACCTCCAGGATCATCAACTCCAAGATTCATCCTAACATCTCCCTAACCTCTAGACCATGGCCTCAAGTGCTAGATCTACTCGGTTTTTAAACACCTCCAGGGACAGTGAGTCCACCAGTTCTCTGGGCAGCTGTTCCAGTGCCCAAGCACTCTCTCAGGAAAGATAGTGGTTTTATATTTCATAAATATAAAACTTTGGCTAATATTTTTAATTAAAATTACATAGTTCAGAACATCATGAACAGACCATTCACAACTCATTAAATACACCCTCCAATACAACTATGCAACTGATTTGAATTCCTCAGGTTTTTTCTTGCCTGTGTTTCATTCCAGCTGTCACTCCCACAAGGCTGTTAACAAAAAAGGCAGAACTCCTCAGCTGCTGCACAGCCCTTTTCTTTGCAGATAATCCATCCAGGCAAACAAAGGCAAGCCTTGCTCATTTGGTATGAGAAAAAAAAAGCAGATGAAGCAATTTCTTTAACCCTAACAGAACCAGGATTTCTGTGACACCTAATCTTGTTTCTGCACTTTAGAAACAAGGCCTGGATGCAATCCTGTGCAACCTTTGAGAACCTGCTTCAGCAGACGGTTGGACTAGGTGGTCTCCAGAGGTCCCCTTACAACCCCCACCAAGCTGCAAGTCTGTGAAGAGAGCTAATGATACAGAAAGTCACACATTCCCAGGTAGGATGCTAACAAGGACACGTAACTTGTATGAGGATCCCATTCATCATCCCAGAGGTGACTTTATGTAGTTTCCAGCACATAACCTGTACGCTGTGTGTCCTGCAGTTCATCTCTTCCATGTTTCCTAATATTTTAATTAGTTTTTGATACGACAATCTCCACAAGCTTGTGTGTGTGAGTTGTTTATGGGCCCCACGGGGGTGGAGGAGGTGTTTTGTTGGAAGTGATGTAATAACAGTTAGTATGTTTCCAAAGGCCATAACATACCAGAGAATCATGTAAAGTTAGGAGTCAGAAGTGATCTCAAAAGATCATTCAGTCCAACCCCCCTGCCAGAGTAGGATCACCTAGGGCAGGTCACATAGGAACATGTCCAGGTGGATTTTGAATATCTCCAGAGAAGAAGGCTCCACAACCTCTCTGAGTAGCCCGTTCCAGTGCTCCATCACCCTCACTGTAAAACGTTTTTTCTTACATTTACACAGAACCTCCTCTGCTCCAGCTTGCACCCACTACCCCTTGTGCTATCATTGGACATCAATGAGCAGAGCCTGGCTCCATCCTCCTGACACCTGCCCTTTCCATATTTACCAACATTAACGGGGTCATCCCTCAGTCTCCTTTTCTCCACACTGAACAGACCGAGCTCCCTCACTCTTTCTTCATAAGAAAGATGTTCCACTCCCTTCATCATCTTTGTATAAAATACTTAGACAACTGCTGCTCTGTGCTGTTAGTTAGGTAACCGCTACTCTTCTTGTAAATGTGATTAGCTCCCTCTGATTTAATCTTTGGTTTTTCCTCATGTCACAAGGTAACTCTTGACTTGATCAGTTCTAAAGACTGGATGCGGCACTTAGTGCCATGGTCCAGCTGATGCAGTGATGTTAGAGGGGAGACTTCTCTGGCAGCCTTTTGCTTCCCCTATCCCAATGTCTTATATCAGACCAAAGTAAAACAAAGCTATTCATGGTAACAGACTTAAAGAACAATTTATCAGTCTCCTTTAGAAGGAACTTGACAAGAATCTATTAGACTAACAAATCAATACATAGAGTTGATGTGGAGTTTGTATTACCAAAGGAAAAGCCATTACTTCCTAACATCCTTCTTGTTATGCTTCACATTTAGAACGAAATGCACCCCAGAATACCACTAATAATCTGATTTTACATGGCATGGCACGCTTGCAGACATCTCTGATAGAGAATCAGCAACTGCTAGAGCTCAACCAGTGCATACACCTCTTTCTCTGAACCAAAGAGAGAGCTCCAAGGTGTTTGCCATCACGCTGTTTATTTCTCTGTTTCTGGATTCTGTGCTGCTGAGCCTGGCCAGGCCAGCGAGGCTGATCTACTTGTTTTTACAGAGTACTGAAAGTAAAGAAATTGCACTGAGTTTCAGCGGTTGCTGCCACAGAAGCCTTGCAAAATGACCTCCACTTTTTTCTCCCTAAGAGCACTTCTCGTGGTTGCTGCTGTTTTCTCTAAACTGGCTTGTTCTCAGAGGAAAGCAGGTGGTCATTACCCAGCACAGGCATCTCCACTTAGTAGTGCAGCACTGTCTCAGTAATCCCCTTCTACTTCAGTGATGGGACCAGCATAGCTGCAGAAGAGTCACAGTGACCTAGAGGGTCCTTGCAGGACAAGTCTGATAAACAACCTCAGCACCCAACTTCTAGGGCTTTGAGCACTGTCTCAAACCAGTGCACAAAGACATCCAAACACACTGGTTCATGTGGCCAAAAAATCACAACACTCCTCCCAGCTCCTGGGAGAGTATGAAATTACTTTCCTGGGAAAGTTAACATAAAAGGCAAATTTATTTCAGACAGAGAAGTCAGAACCCAGGATTCCCCATCGTCCTCACATACACACAAGGAGAATCAAGACTACATCACCACAGCATCTCAAGCTGAAGGCTTGACTGAAAGCATCACTAACTCAGGTTATATCAGATCCCTTTCTTCTACCAAACCATTTTAAACAAACTGTAAGGACACACAACTGATTAGGTCTTTCCAGGATTGAGGTCATCAGATGCGTTGTTTCTGATTCACTAGTAGGATTATTACATAGACAGTAGTCCTGGACTTGCAGGAAAAGAGATTATAGGTATTTCTAGGCAAGAAGATACCTGGGCAAAGGAGTTTCTCACTAGTGTTTTCACAGTTTGGGACTCGGGCATCTCAGTGCCAAGTAATTCCTACGTTGTGTATCCATGTGGTTTATTATTTGCCAGCAGTGTACTCAGGTGGCCAAGAAGGCCAACGGCATCCTGACCTGCATCCAAAANAGGCCTAACCTGGAATACTGCATTCAGTTTTGGACACCCCAATAAAAGAAGGACACTGAGGTGCTGGAGTGGGTCCAAAGGACAGCAATGACAGGTCTGGTGAAGAGTGGTTGAGGGAGCTGGGGTTATTTAGTCTGGAGAAAATGAGGTTGAACAGAGACCTTATTGCTCTTTCCAACTATCTAAAAGGAGGTTGTAGATAGGTGGAGGTTAGTCTCCTGTCCCTAGTCACTAGCAATAGGATGAGAGTAAATGACCTCAAGTTGTGTCAGAGGAGGTTTAGATGGGGCATCAGGAAAAACATCTTCACTGAAAGACTAGCCAGGTTGGAACGGGTGGCCCAGGAAGGTGGTGGAGTTGCTGCCTCTGGAAGTTTTGAAAACACATGTAGATCTGGTGCTGGAAAACATAGTTCAGTAGGCATGATGGCATTGGATTGACGGTCGATGATCTTGGAGGACTCTGCCAATCTCACTGATTCTCTGATTAAGTGCACCTCTACATCTCTTCTAAACAGTTTATCAGGCCTGCATTCTTGAGGGAGAGCAACAACTGGGCTTTGAAAAAAACTGCAGAACTTGATTCTTTCTCTCCTGACAGATTTCACTTTCAGGATGAAGAAAGGTTCTTAGACACAGCTGTTCCACTGAGAGTGTCTGGGCATCTCCAAGGTCAAAGCACAGCTGAGAGAAGGCTTTATCTCGCCACAGAAGCAACAAACTTGCAGGTGTCCTTGTCAGACTTTGATTAACATCAAGTGAGATGATTCACATGATCGTAATAATTTGAGAGCTTGGTAACGGGGGAGGCCTGCACCCAGTGGGCACTGCACAGCAGGCAGGCCCAGGAGCTCTGCCAACCTAACTGCAAACTATTGCTTTGTCTGGGAAACTGGGAAGAGGTTCCCCCATGCTGTTGGCAAAGAGAACACCACCCCCAGCAGTGAGTATAAAAGGGAGAGATTTGAACAGTGCACGTGGCTTTACCATCAGCTCCCTCCACCCTGCAGCCTGGACAAGAGAATGACACAAGGACTGCTGGAGACATCAAAAGAGCTCATTGCTGGAACCTGGAGTAGTGATCTGGCACTTTGCTTCCCACTTTTCCTCCTTTTCCTCTCTCCTTTCTCCTACTCTCTCTTTTCTCCTCATTCTGTCAGCTCTTCCTCCCCCTTCTCCTCACTGCTTCTCTCTCGCTTTTCTATCTTTTCTCTCTCCCCCCACCTCTTTGGATCTCTGAGTTAAGCTTTGCATAGTTACAGCGATTCCTGTACCCTTTGAGTTCAATGCTGAGTCATTTTGGTGACTTTCTGTGCTGTTGGAGTTCGGATTTTAATGGCTATAGTAAAACTGATCTGTATGCAGACCTTAATTCAACCCTAAGTGAGTCCATGAACCTGAGTCACTCCCTTAAGATCAGGACGTGACAGCCCCTCGTACAGTACTACTTAACTTAAAGCTGCTTTGTCCTACCTGAAACACAGAAAATTGCCACGCCTCCACAAACCTTACGTGCTTTGCTGGAAGGGAGGTTTACACATTTCCAATCATAGAATCATTAGGGATTGGAAGGGACCTCGAAAGATCATCTAGTCCAATCCCCCAATCCCTCTTTAGAATTCCAAAAAGACAAAGCTGAGTTTAGGAAGGACCAGAAAGGCTTAGGGTTTTAGCACTTAGACTAACTGCAAATGTCAGCACCAGCAGTAACAACTCTATTGCACTGCTGCAGGAGAAAAGATTCATAAAGCAGAAGGATAGAACCTCTTCTTGAAACGCAGACTCCCTCAGAACCATCTCATGTAGCGCAGAATACTCACATCATGAGGAGTTACAGTGATGCAGTAGTTTGTCAGACAGATGTGTACACATGACAGCAAGAGCTGACACATACAGCCACAAGGAATAGCACATCACCAATTTAAAACTGACTGCAAACAATGCCTCACATCAACTCATCCTTCCCTGGAACAGCCGCACCCCGTCCTGTTTAGGGAGGCACCTTCAACACCTCATTAGGCGTATGCCACAAGGGAGGGCCTAGAAGAAAATCTAGAAGGATAACCCATATATTTCCAGTTTAACTTGCGAGATGAGACAACCCAAACACATCACCGCTGGAGGTCTGACAAACAATGGCAACTTCAACAAAGGGAATGCATCATCCATGACACACAAAGGATTTTACAACCCATCCTGAACTTACATCTAACAGTTCCGTACCTCAAAGCAATGCTAGGTTCCCTGCAATGGCTGTAGTGCAGTTTGCTGAATTCCTCACCCATAATTATGTGATTTTTTCAGACACTTTGTTAACTAGACGTTCCTTCTCTCTTTGTCCTTTCTCTCCTCTTAGCCTGACAGTAAGAACATGTGGCTCTGGCAACGTTGAAACACTCTGTCACAACTCTCCTATTGGTACCAGAGAGTTCATTTCCACATCTGTCAACACCTGGATAAAGACCCCGTGTAGTAGACAGACTACCAGCGTCTCAATTTTAAAGCCTTTTTCTACTTGTAGATGGTGCGAGAACATCTGAAGACAAATGCAGTTGCAGAACTCACCAAGCCCTTATAACACACATTGAGGCAGCAGCAAACATCTGCATCTCCACAGATTTCCTGCAAGTTATCTGCAGCACAACTACTTCAAAAATTAATTCCTACTGATTGGTACTGACTGTAGGTTACCCACACTGAACTTCAGATACAGTAAGAGGATTGGTATTTCACAGCAGGCAGTGATACATGGGTACACTTTATGCCAGCATTAGTTCTATACAAACAGTGTTCTCCTTCTTTACCCACTACGAAATCAAAATTGACATCTGTGCAAGATTTCTGTGCAAAGGAGATATGAAACTGTATGTTCCACAGAGTCTCTGATCTTTAATTCACTTGATTCACTTCACTTGTCCCATCTTCTTCATGGCGTAGAGCAAAGAAGATGATGAAGGAAGTAGAAAACCTGCCTTATGAGGAAAGGCTGAGGGAGCTGGAGAAGCTTTAGCTTGGAGGAGACTGAGGGGTGACCTCATTAATGTCTATAAACACATGAGGGGTGGGTGTCAGGAGGATGGAGCCAGGCTCTTCTCAGTGTCATCTGGTGACAGTACGAGGGGCAATGGGTGTAAGCTAGAACAGAGAGAGTTCCATATAAATATCAGAAGGAACTTCTTCACAGTGAGGGTAACAGAGCAATGGAACAGGCTGCCAAGGGGGGCTGTGGAGTCTCCTTCTCTGGAGACGTTTAAGACCCCACTGGACATGTTCCTGCGCGACTTGGTCTAGGTGATCCTGCTGGGGCAGGGGGATTGGACTAGATGATCTTTTGAGGTGCCTTCCCTTATGATTCTATGATCTTTCTCCACTTCTACTCAAGAAAGTAACAAAAGTTAAGAAAGGGTTTTGGTCTGGTAAATGATGTCTGGAAGCTACAGGTGATGCACACACCATATACAAGTAGAAATAAGTGAATATTAAGCACAAAACGACCTTCTGCTTGCTTTCCAAATGCACAACATCCATAAAGACATGTTCTTAAACTTCACCCTGACAGGAGACATTTCTATATTATGGTCAGGCTGTAACATTAGCCTCACAGAGATTCCTCAACCAGCTTTCAAGCAGTTCAGCTCACAGACAGGTAACAGTGGTGTTGCTACAATACACCAAAGAAGGTGGAAAAATACTGGAGGGTTAGGGCGTTAGCTCATCAGCAATGGATTACGCAGGATGACTGAGATAGCTGTTGCCCCCAGGTGACAGCCCCACCCCTGTGGAAGGTGCCCTGTCCCTTCCAACACTGTCAGCGAAAGGCAGCACATCCACTAGTAAACCAACCCAGTTTATAGCCCAGTATGTTAAGGTAAACAAGGAGCACAGAGTCACATCCCATTCAGCCATTAATAGCAGCAGGATGGATGTGACAAGGGCAAAAGGGATAGTTACCCTCCCATATAATCCATCATTAAACCTGCTTTAAGACCATGTGCCCACGATGCCACAAGCTTCAACACCGGCAGTGGTGCCCAAATGTCAGTCATCCCTGCAGCTTGTGCAGCTCTTACTTTCCCAGTGTGATTGGAACTGCTTGCTCCAACAAGCCCATTTATGATGGCAACATTCAACAACAGCCAGTCCTGAGCGAATATTGAATCTGCAGACACTGTCCCTGAAAGAAAATTACACACAGGGACACGTGTGTGATGTGCATTCCTAAAGAGAGTTAGGAATCATCAGCTCAGTTCCTTTTGCACTAACGGGTTTGTATGTAAGCTGCAATAAAAATGCCAATTCCAGAAGGATACAGCACTTACTGAAATGATTTCTCTGGCCCAGGGCAAACCTAACTGAATTATGTCATAAACTGCAGGAACTACACATATTCATACATCCAAGAAAGAGCATCAAAATACTGTAACCAGAGCTGGATTGCTGCTTCTACACTGTCACACTGCACAGACATCAAAGCGTGGTAGTAAGTGCTTGTTCTTCAGCTTAGACAACAGCTGCTATCTGGTAGTCATGCTCCATCCAATAGTGGCAACAGGAACACTTTATTTTTTCCTTAGTTTTTCTCAATTTCTTGGTCACCAACAAGCATTCTTCACCCATGGATATCATTCTGCCATCACTGGATTGTGCTGGATGAACCATACCTATTTCAAGATACCACGACAGGATTTCAACACAGAGTTCAGAGATGCCACACAAATTATTGGAGGAAGGCACTGTGGTCTGATTGAGAGAAAAGAGGACAAAGAGTTGGGAGGTCACACTACAAACCCCAACTCTTGCCACTTGGTCATTCAGGCAGCCTCTTAGAGACTGCAGTACTGCCTACATAAAGCTGATATGAGGAGATCTGGACTCATCTCCAGATCTGACATGCAACTGCAGTGCAACCCTTGAGGAGGTCACTTACATTTTGCTATATTGGTCTTAATTCCATGGGAAGGTGTTTCACTAAAACTGGTTATGCTATTTTGCAATTAGGTGGTGTTCTTTAATGAACCCTTAACTAATTAACAAGGCTAATGTGCTGAATTCCTTGAGCTGCGATCCCTCGAAATGCAGTTCTTCTTCAACTGTACTAATCTTCATGACAGAAAGGTGTCTTTACTTTTAAGACAAGTCATTTGAATACTTAAATGTTTTGGGAATACTGTAATGTCAACAACATCCATGAGGCACTCCAGCTTCCTGACACTGCTTCCAAAAGGGATAAAGCACTAAAACATGCTGAGGCTACCACAGGCAGGAGCTGTGCACAATGAGAATTAGCAGCAGACACCTGAGCTCGACACCTGATCATAGAATCATAGAATCACAGCATGGTTTAGGTTGGAAAGGACCTCAGAGATCATCTAGTTCCAACTCCTCTGCTCTAGGCATGGACACCTCTCACTAGACCAGGCTGCCAAGGAGCCCTTAACCTGGCCCTGAACACTTGCAGAGAGGGAGCAGAGCAGCCACAACCTACCAAAGCAACCTGTTCCAGTGCCTCACTTCCCTCATAACAAAGAATTTCTTCCTAAGAGCCAGTCTAAGTGTACTCTCTTTTAGCTTGAAAACATTCTTCTTGTCCTACCACCAGAGTCCTTCATAAAAAGTCCTTCTGTAGCTTTCCTGCAGGACCCTTTCAGGCACTGGAAGGCTACTGTAAGGTCCCCCACCAGAGCCTTCTCTTCTCCAAGCTGATCAGTCCCAATTGCCCCAGCCTGTCTTCATAGGAGAGGTGCTCCAACCATTCGATCATCCCTGTGGACCCTCTCTGGACTCATTCCATTAGTTCCACGTCATTTTTGTACTGGGGACTCCAGCACTGGATGCAGTACTATAGGTGAAGTCTCAGAGGGGATGAATCACCTCCCTTGACCTGCTGGGCTGCCCTCAGCACTGTCAACTCATGCAGAGCTTCACGTCTACAAACACATCCAAGTCCTTCTCCTCAGGACTATTCTAAAGCCATTCACCACCCAGCACGTAGATGCAGTGCTAGTAGTCATGTAGTACTACTGCAATTTCATTATCTACCAAAGGTGGAAAATGGGATAGAAGGAGCAAGGAGAAAGGAGTAGATACTTGTCCTTTTGATAGCAGCAATGAAAGGAAGACAAAAGAACTTTACTGTTATTTTATTGTTTGAATGACCACTGAGTTCATGCCCCTGTTTGCTGTAGGGACTGGAAGGGACCTCGAATGATCATTTAGTCCAATCCACCTGCCAGAGCAAGATCACCTAGATCAAGTCA
Organism: Rhinopomastus cyanomelas; assembly: GCA_013400115.1. Lineage (NCBI taxonomy): Eukaryota > Metazoa > Chordata > Aves > Bucerotiformes > Rhinopomastidae > Rhinopomastus > Rhinopomastus cyanomelas. The sequence continues at coordinate 132,106 of VXBP01010256.1, forward strand.
CACAAGAACATGTCCAGGCAGGTTCTAAACATCTCGAGAGAAGGACACTCCCTGACCCCAGTTCTCTAGTCCTCAAGCTAATGCCAAGCTTTTGCACTGAATTTGAAGTAGGTGTATTTGTCCTCCCCATAATAACTTTGAAACAGTGTCAAGAAACTTGACAAGGTCTTCCATTATTACAGACTCATAGCCTGCCACCTCACTACACAATGACACACAGATTCTCCTCAGCAACTGTGTCCTTCAGGCATTATTTAAATCTGCAACGCCATGAGTGCCCAGAACAGTGAACAAGCTGTACAACACTGGGGCACAGCATCTCACGGAGAATGGGAATTAAATGGACTAATTCAAGAAGAGATTAGTAGATCCAAGAAGTGGGACTCCCAAAAGAAATCCAAATCAGCAAGGATTTGTTAAGCAAAACAGGAGGATGGGATTGTTGACATACTGGAGCAGGTCCAGAGGAGGGCCACTACAATGATCAGGGGAATAGAGCATTTCTCATATGAGGACAGGCTAAGAGAGTTGGGGCTGTTCAGCCTAGAGGAAAGAAGACTCCAGGGGGACCTTCTTTTGACCTTCCAGTACCTGAGAAGGGGCTACATGAAGGCAGGGGAAGGTCTTTTCAGGAGGCTTTGTACAGATAGGACAAGGAGCAATGGGTCCAAGCTGGGAAAGGACAGGTTTGAACTGGATATTAGAAAAAAAATCTTCACTGTGAGGGTGGCTGCCCGGGGAGGTGGGCCCCATCCCTGGAGTCATTTAAGGTCAGGCTTGATGATGCTCTGAGCAGCCCGACCTACGCAGAGTTGTTCCTTGTGTAGGGAGGTTGGACTAAATGACCTCTAGAGGTCTCTTCCAGCCAAGAACATTCTATCATTCTATGATTTCTCTGATCAAAGGCAAAAAGAAGAATGAAGTCTATGGTATCTGGAGAACTCTTCTAATACACTCTGACATGTTGAGAAGCAACTACAAGCACATGCAAAGACACTTTACCAAGGTTATGTATCCACATGGTTCACCTAACAAAGCTTGCCTAGTCTTCCATGGAAACTGAATGGAACCCTAGACCCATATACCTGCAGTTCTAAAAACACCCCTTCCAACCTATTCATCTGTTACAGATCCACAAAGCTCTTGACTCAAAGTTGTAAGTGATGCAACGATGATTTGTTTCTCAACAAGTAATACACAGGGTGAAAGATCTGGTATGCGATTCTGAAGCTTAGCGCTAAAAAATTACACCAGCAGATGAGGAGCCACAGCCAGAGCCAGCAGCTTCTGTAAAATCAGCACTGTTGAGTCATAAAGCATCAACCACAGGTTGAATAGAAGTCAAAAATGCCCCGCAGGACACCAGCAGAACATGATTTCACCAGTTGTAGAACACAATAGTCAGTTATGAAGGACTACCCAAGGTAGAACTGTTTTACAGAACCTTAGAGTCACTCTTCCTGCTTAGAATGCTTCAGTCTTTTTCCACTCACAAAATAAAGTGTTTTCATTCATAACAGCAGCAACCAAAATGTCATCGTAGAGGATAAAATTCTGGGGCTAAGCAACAGCACAAACTTTGAGGCACTGATTTTGGCAGTGGTCATTATCAACTCAAAAAGAAAAACCAAGCAAGAAGCTTCCTCATACTCTTATTTGTATGGATGTTGTTAAAACTATTGTATATTTACCATTTTCCCAAAGTTCATCGGAGTAACAAATGCTGTATGTATTCCCACGGGAGCCTTTGTCAGGCTTCTTTGGGTGTGGTATATCTCAAAGTGCAAAATACACAACATTAAGAGAGAAAAACCTCTCCATGAGGGCTTATGCAGACCAAGTAAACCTACACTGAGTGCAGTGGCGGATGCTGATGACAAACCAATGAACAGATTTCTTCAATATATTACTCATTTCTAACACTGAAGTATCCTGTTCCTTTGACTGTTGAAAACACAATAAAACTAGTGCACTGACTCAATGACAAATGACAGTTTCATAATTAGGGTGGAGCACGCAAGCAACTATAAAAGTGGCCTCAATCTGAGACTCTCGCTGCTGCTGGGAGACGTTTGAAAGCTCTGGATTTTGAGTGAGGTAAGCCTAACCTAAACACATTAGGTGTCTCAAATCTTTGAACTTAATAGATTTATTTTGTTTCTCGGCAGAGCTGATCCACTTTTACAGGAACAAACAAAACAACTGAACAACTCACAAGTCTCTTCATCCACATGAAGTTTTTCACGTGGTCAGCAAACCAAGGAGCAAGGGGTCAGGTGTAGCTGAAATTTCTGATGTACAGCATTGTTTTCATCTGCTTTGTTTGCAGTTATTCTACAAGACAGGAGATCCCAGAATCATGGAACATTTACTCAACGACAACCTTCTGAAGTATTTTACCCAGTATGCTTTAATGGAGGGTAGTACCAGCGCACTGTCCATTGCTGGGCTGAAAAATCTACTCCAGAATCAATTTGCACAGTACCTGAAGGTAAGTTTCACTCTTCTTATATCCACTGTGCTTCCTGTGAAATGGATAGGAAAAGGGAAATACAGGCAATGATGCTGTGCAAGGCAGATTGTTTCTTGTTAGTAACTACTTCTTAGATCACACATTAGGAAGAAGTTCTTCATTGTGAGGTACTGCAACAGGTTGCCCAGAGAGGCTGTAGATGCCCCCGCTCTGGAAGTGTTCAAGACAAGACTGGATAGAGCTCTGGGTAACCTGGTCTAGTCGGAGGTATCCTTGCCCATGGAATTAGATGGTCTTTAAGGTCTCTTCCAAACCAAACCACTCCATGTCTATGAATACTGCGCCCAAATGTTTTTACTCACTCTGTAAATAATAGCTGGCTTATAAAACTTCATTCACATGAATGAACAGTAGCTCCAAACAGATTCCTGAACAGGGAGTTTAAAACAAAGCTCTAAAAAATAAAATGAAAAGTCTAAGGAACTATTTAGTTTGGATTATTTCATAGAAACCAAATTTAACCAAGAATAATGCAGCTAAGTCTTACACAGAGCTCTGGAAGGTGTCCGGAGGAGAGCAACTCAAACGATCAGAGGGCTGGAGCACCTCCCCTATGAGGACAGGCTCAGCAAGCTGGGGTTGTTCAGCCTGAAGAGGAGGCTCCCAAGTGACCTTCTAGCAGTTTTCCAGTCTCTGAAGGAAGGGGGCTACAAGAAAGCTGGGGGAGGGCTTTTGACACAGGTGCGTAGCGAGAGGACAAGGGGAAAGGTTTCCAGACTTGAAGAGGGGAGACTGGGGTTGGATATGAGAAACAAATTCTTTCCTGTGAGGGTGGTGAGATGCTGGAACAGGTTGTTCAAAGCAGTTGTGGATGCCCCATCCCTGGAAATGAAAAGGCCAGGTTGGATGTGGCTCTGAGTGACCTTCTCTAGTGAAGGTGTCCCTGCTGTGCAGCGGGGTTGGAGCTAGATGATCTTTATGGTCCCTTCCACCCCTGGCCATTCTGTGATTCTATTATTTTTTTTTAATCTTGAATCTAGACAATACACAGAAAAAACTATAAACCAAGCAAATCCATAGGACAAATTTAAAATAAGAGACAGGAGTCAATTTCTCTCTTTTTCTAAACACATGTCAAGTAAAGACCTACCACCAAGCTAGAGAAATACCCATTTCTTGTAGCTAGGTAAAAAAAAATCTAGGTTCTGATTTTCTAAGTGTGGTCTAGCAGACCTTTCCTGAATTACACTAGGAATCAACACTGTGTTGTGGATGTCTGACAAGGACTAAAACTAGTTGCACCTCCATAGAAAAATACTGAGAACTAGAGCAATGCAGTTCTGTCATGTTATTAACATGAAGTGACTAAGAAGGAAAACCAAAAGAGTAGTAAATAAGACTAAATGAAAAGGTTAATTTCATTAAAATAAGTGTTTCATTTTTCCCTTAAAAAAACATGTCAGAAATTAACTGGCAAAAATGAATAGGAAATGTGATTACAAACTCAGGAACAAAGTGCTTTTTATATTAGCTGTAGAGAATTTAGCACCATATCCATTATCCCAGGATGGAGGTGTTCAGGGAAAGCAGTACTGGTGCTTTCTGTTTGGATACCAGACATATTCAAGCAGCTGGTTTTATATTCTTTAACTAGCCTGATCAGGGATGTTACCAGAGTCCTGACTGCATCAGGATGTTACATTTGCTCTTACCAGACACAAAAAGGAGCTAATAATCTAAATGAGATCCAATACCTTAGCAAGGTCTTTTCAACAGTGACTACAGTATTTCTGGCATAGAGAGGAAAAGAGGAGGAAAAGTGTATGCAGGGTCCAAATTAGCACCTAATGAATCAGTAGGTGCTACGCACATTAATTTTTACTAAGGACTATGTAAGCAATGCAGCTACTCTACTTGCTCCCTTTTGGAAATTCCAAATTTACAAACACAAGACCGTAGGAACCTGTCAGAGCAAGGCTTGATACTTCTTATCATATCTTTGTTAACACTTTTGGCCAGAGATAGCATGGGCTGTAGTTCTAGTTTATCCAGTAAAACCAGTAAACACAACACTGTGAGGAGCACCTTCAATTAATACTGTTATTGACTGCATCACTTCTTGGCAATATTCCTCATAAAAACCAGTCATGCCAATCTATTTCATTATCTTTTTTTTCCCCCTCTATGTTTTACTTCTTTTCCTATAAACACAGGACTCATTCTCGCTTGATAACATAATTAAATCAATGGACAAAAATAACGATGGAAGTGTCAGCTTTGATGAGTTTGTGATGCTTGTAAAAAGGATAACTGGTACAGGACAGTAAAGCATCTGCAAGACGAATATGGCTGCTCTGAAGGAGAGGAGCCTGATGTTAGTGTACGTTATACGTACACAGATTTGTTACGATTATAAAATGTACAGAATAAAGATTTGACATATAACAAATCGTGTCTTGTCTTGTGTTTCCTGCACGTTCACTAGCCACACTTTCCAGTTAGCTGTCAATTCTCCTCCCCCTCTACTTTGCCCTGCTGAGACCACATCTGGAATATTATGTCTAGTTCTTGAGCACCTCAGTTCAAGAAGGACACAGAACTACTGGACACAGTCCAATGGAGAGCCATAAAGATGATGAAGGGAGTGGAACATCTCCCTGATGAGGAAAGGCTGAGGGAGCTGGGTCTCTTGAGCTTAGAAAAAAGCAGACTGAGGGGTGACCTAATTAATGTTTGTAGATATGGGAAGGGTGGGTGTCAGGAGGATGGAGCCAGACTCTGCTCAGTGGCATCTAATGATAGGACAAGGGGCAACGGGTGTAAGCTGAAACATAGAAGGTTCCACATCTATATGAGAAGGAACTTCCTCATGGTGAGGGTGACAGAGCACTGGAAGGGGCTGTCCAGAGGGGTTGTGGAGTCTCCTTCTCTGGAGACGTTTAAAACCTGCCTGTACATGTTCCTGTGCGACTGGATCTAGGTGATCCTGCTGTGGCAGGGGATTAGACTAGATGACATTTCAAGGTCCCTTTCAATCCCTAATGTTCCGTGTATAATTAGTTCAGAACTACCTGGGTTTATTGCATGGCACATTTGACAAAGCATCACTTAACAAACTTTGCTTTACTTGAGCTCTTATTTAGACCTCTAGACCAATTAAAATCAAACAGCTGCTAAAGCACACAAAAGGAATGATGTGTCATTCCATTTGAGGTGTGTTCCCTACCACAAATTATGCAATATTCCTCCCAGTTCAGTTTCATCGTTCACAGAAGATGACATTTCCATACAGTAATCAGTTCAAATTTGTAAAGCATAAAGTTTTATAAGAACATAGCAACACTAAGTGTAGTTACACTAAGTGCAACATTACATGTTAGTTTAAAATTATATTTATGCAATAATGTTGGGGTTTTTATTACTTTTGTAAATAGGAACACAGAATAGAAGCACATAGGGGAACTGGGTGACTACTGTTGGAATTAAAAACTTTATCACATTTATTTAGTGAAGTTTTAACCTTTCCATTGCACAATTCCCTGTGACAGGTATGTCTGTGTAAGTCATGGGTATTATTATTTACTTGGAGAAGTAAGCAATGAAAAACAAGATCAATTAGAAAAACAGAAGTTTTGAAGACAAATAATTAGTGGATTAGGTGCAAATCCCACTGGAGAACTTCAATTTTACAATGAATTGTAACAGCAACATCATCTATTATCCTGATAAATCAGTTAGATTTTAGAATTACTTAAGGACTCAATTTCACAGAATCACAAAGAATCACAGAGCATTAGGGATTGGAAAGAACCTCAAAAGATCATCCAGTCCAATCCCCCTGCCCCAGCAGGATCACCTAGACCAAGTTGCACAGGAACATATACAGGCACGTTTTAAACGTCTCCAGAGAAGGAGACTCCACAACCCCTCTGGACAGCCCCTTCCAGTGCTCTGTCACCCTCACCATGAGGAAGTTCCTTCTCGTATAGATGTGGAACCTCCTATATTCCAGCTCACACCCATTGCCCCTTGTCCTTTCATTAGATGACACCGAGAAGAGCCTGGTTCCATCCTCCTGACACCCACCCTTCATGTATCTACAAACATTAATTAGGTCAACCCTCAGTCTCTTCCAAGCTCAAGAGACCCAGCTCCCTCAAACCTTTCTCATCAGGGAGATGTTCCACTCCCTTCATCATCTTTATGGCTCTCCATTGGACTGTGTCCAGTAGTTCTGTGTCCTTCTTGAACTGAGGTGCTCAAGAACTAGACATAATATTTCAGATGTGGTCTCAGCAGGGCAGAGTAGAGTGGGAGGAGAACCTCTCTAGATCTGCTAACCACTCCCAGTGTGATCCACCCCAGGATGCCTTTGGCCCTCTTTGCCACAAGGGCACATTGCTGGCTCACAGTCTTTATTGCAAAGCCCATCAAGTGCATTCAAGATCCCACACTACAGTAGTTTCTATCCCAGAATTTTCCCTCCATGAAAAGAGAAATAAAGACCTCCACATCAGCAATGCATTAATTATGATATTTAAACAAGATATAAATGTTATAGCAGGCACATGGGCCACTATTTTACACAGAGCTTTCAGTTGTTAAAATGTGTTAAGTATTATTGGGGTTTTTTTTGTTTATGGAAAGAAAAAATATATCATTCTAAATTAACCATATGCTTTGATTTTTAACCTAAATATATCCTATACACATTTGCTTACCAGGCTACATTGGCTACTTTACACACAGAAGTAAAATCATGGGTGGGACATACAGTTACACAGATCATTAGGGGTTGGAAGGGACCTCCAGCGGCCAAGGAGTCCAACCCCGCTGCTTGAGCAGGATCATAGAACCTAAGACAGGTTACACAGAAATGCATCCAGATAGGTCTTAAAAGTCTCCAGAGAAGACTCCACAACCTCCCTAGGCAGCCCGTTCCAGTGTCCAGTAATCCCCACAGTAAAAACGTTTCTCATCGTATTGAAGTGGGACTTCTTGTGCTCCATACGTTTGTTTTCATCTCTTAAACAACTTTAGAGATTTGTTTTTACCCAATCAGAGTTCTGACACTCTGAAAAGTGGGCATCAAGAAACAAACCTGTTATAAGAGTGTCACCTGCTGGCAAAATCTATTTGTGCACAATTCGTTGAATCTATAGAAAAATTCTCTTGTTGCCCGGTGGAGCCTCTTTTTTTACTTAGAACAGTATCAGATGCAGCTGCAATAAAACTGATAAAGAATCTAAAGGCTCTTCCGAAAAAAATTAATGTCAGCTTAATAGTAAATAAAGGGAAATGGAACCAAATAAAAACTCTTGTGCCATTCAGAGAATCCAGCTCTTTAGCAGTTCAGACTGCAAGGTTTCTCTTTAATGGACTTAATTTTTAAACTATCATTTGCAACACAAAACTCATAGTAAACACTGCTCTCAACAAAATGCCTTGTTTTCTGAACAGTTAGTGTCCATCAAAGGCAGTAACAATTTACCTACCGTTATTACTCAGAAGTAAACCAGAAGTCAAAAGACTCTTCCATCATAACATGAAAAGAACCTCAGCACTGTGATCAGTGCTCATATAACTCCCTCATCTTGCTTACTGAAACCCAACCTGTGTCAGAGAGGAAATGAAGCCAAAACATTAAGGAGGTATTTTGAAAGTGTAGATGTCATGGACTGGCAAATACAGGTACTGCTGTATCACAGCATTATTGAGGCTGGAAAAGCCTCAAAGATCATCCAGCCCAGTCCACGACCTAACATCACAACTTCAGCTAGACCAGGCCACTAAGTGCCACAGTCAGTACTCGCAGAGTCATTTGCACCCTAATGTAATGGATATCAACATTCTGCAAAACAAGCAACACTGGGTTACACAGGGCCTCCCTCCTACATAAAGTTACCCCTGGGTGCTTTTGCAGATCCCAGGCTGAGTAACACTGTTGTAAAAATAGTAGAAACAGAAGAACAACTGAAATGAAAGAGATACTGAGTAGCACAGGCAGCTCTCTACATTTGCATGTTCAGCTGTGGGTTGGTCACTGTTCAAAACAATCCCCTCGGAACATAAACAATTTCTCTGATGCTCAACCCTGTCTGCTAAAGCAAACAAAGCTCTTCTACAGTACAACAACTTGTGTTGTTGAGACATGGTTGCCAGTAAAATCACACCTCATTACTGAGGTGCTTTTCCCTTTGGAAGCTTAATTCTCAGACTACCTGACCATCTCAAGCCTTATTTCTAATTTTCAAAGTTTCAATTTCCATATTTCCATAGATGCAAACAGAAGTAGACCAAGATATCTTAGAATGTACTTCAGTAGAAACTATGAGCTTTGGTGAGCACAGTTGTGAGTATTTGCATATTTAGCAAATTAAGAAGAATTTAAGTAACTACATCCTAGGAGAGGTCACAGAAAGCAGCCCTGAGGAAAACAATGTGGGGGTGCTGGTAGATGAGAAGCTGGACATGAGCAGATAGTTTGCACTTGCAGCCCAAATGGCCAACCACATCCTGGACTTCATCAAAAGAAGTGTGGCCAGCAGATTGAGAGAGGTGATTCTGCAACTCAGCTCTGTCCTTGTACAGCCTCACCTGGAGTCCTGCATCCAGCTCTGGAGCCTTCAATACAGGAAGGATGGACCTGATGGAGCGGGTCCAGAGGAGGCTGGATCAGGGGGCTGGAACAGGTCTTCTATGAAGACAGGCTGAGGGAGCTGGAGAAGAGAAGGATCCAGGGGTACCTGATAGTGATCTTCCAGCACCTGAAAGGGGCTAGAAGAAGGCTGGAGAGGGACTGTTTACGAAGGCCTGTAGCGAATAGGACAAGGGGCAATGGTTTCACAGCAGAGAAGGGAAGATTTAAAGTAGATGTTAGGAAGAAGTTCTTTAGCAGGAGAGGGGTTGAACCCTGGAACAGGTTGCCCAAGAAGGCAGTTGAGGCCCTATGTCTAGAGATATTCAGAGTGAGCCTGGACAAGGTGCTGAGCAGTCTGATCTAGTTGAAGATGTTCCTGCTCACTTCATGGGGGTTGGACTAGATGATCTTTGGAGGTGCCTTCCAACCCAGGCGATTCTCTGACTCTCTGATTCTAACTGCATATGTTCTGGTTGCCCCTGAGTCTCCCTGTTAAATTACATATTTGAATTTTTGTCTTGTTTCTTTTATCTTAAAAATAAAAGGAAATAGAACTACTGCCTCACTGGTGCCTTTCTTCTGCCTCTTCAGTTTGCAAAGGAGCAGGAACCAAAAGAGAAGTACACTGCCTTGGTCCTAAATTAGCACAAGATATTACCAGCACTGATATGCTGTTTCCAATTAACTCTCTTGGATAATGAAACACCTACATCAGTTTGGTAGTTCACAAGCTTCACTGCTCCTCTCCCAGTCGTTTTTATTGATTTGTTATTACACAGAACACCCAAACAGTTTTTAGCACAAGATGGACCCTGCTAAAACAGATTATTTAGCAGTAACAATTATTGACAGTGCAAATTTTCCCCTTGGAATGATTTGCATCTGTTTCTCACTCAGAACTGAGATGTTGAAAATCAGATTAAGATGCTGAAGTATGACTGCTAATAACTCGTTCCAGAGCTGTAATGCAGCTCAGAACACAAGAATATCAATTACACATACTGCAGGCATGCTGTTTCAACTGTGTTAATCTTCTGTGACCAACACATTCAGTCCATTATTTTTCCAAATGTTATGTCCACATCATTTTCTCTTTAACCCATCGACCTTACTTGCCCTTGAGTGCAAATTGAAAATCACTCAGTTAATCACTTGTGGGATAAAATTTTGTCCTGGGTATATTGCACTAATACACACTACAATTTCTGTATTAGAAGAAACTGCTGCTAGGGCAGCTTTCTTTTTCTTTTAAACTCTGTAAGTTCTACTATTATGCTAACGTGATACCATACATTCCTGAAGCAGGAGATACCTGGAAGAACTCCACTCTAAAGTTCCCCACTGGCATATCACAGATATCACAGAATTACTGAGGCTGGAAAAGACTGCCAAGATCATCAACCCCAGCCTACGACCTCACATCATCTCATCGGCCAGACCAGGGCACTGAGTGCCACAGCCAGTCTGTCCTTAAACACCTCCAAGGATGGGGACCCAGCACTACCCTGGGCAGTTCATTCTACTGTCTGATCACCTCTTCCACGAGGAAAGGCTTCCTAATATCCAACCTAACCCTCCCCTGGTGCAGCTTATGGCCCTGCCCTCTCATCCTGGTGCTAGCTGCCTGGGAGAAGAGCCTCCATAAGGGTAGTTGTAGAGAGGGGGAAGGTCCCCCCGAGTCTCTCCTTAGCCTTAGCCTCTCCTCATCAGCCTTTCTCTCCAGTCCCTTCCCCAGCCTCACTGCTCCTTTAGACCCACTCCAGCCCCTCAATCTCTTTCTTGAAATGAGGAGCCCAGAACTGCCCCCAGTACTCAAGGTGAGGCCTCACCAGTGCCCAGTACAAGGGGGGAATAACATCCCCAGTCCTGCTGGCCACAGAGGGCCCTGTCATATCTACAGCACTAGCATTTTTCTCAAGAGGAGGACTCAAGAGATGCATGGATGAGTGCAGTGCTTATATATATATATATATAAACATATTTTTATATATATAAAAGAAAGACAGGAGTTTTTCAACAACTTCCCATATAATCCTTATCTTTTAATAGACATTTGTAATTTGATAATCGATTTGTGCTACCTTTCCCAGCTTCCCTTTATAATGTTCTTCTTTAGTGTAACCAGTCTAATTGTTATTGTCCACTCCCAACATGAGTCTGCAGCCAAGGAAGCTACTAGAAAAATTACAAACCCAAAGCTAATGCAAACCACAAAAGAGAGTAGGCAAAGACAAGTGACTATTAAAAGAAAATAACTGTTTAAACAATACTGAATAGGGACTGTGGACACATCTTCATGTTGTACTATGTAGGAGTATAGATAGGTCTTTACTTACACTGACTTAACTCCCTTTTTAACAAAAAATGTATGTTCACAGAACACATCCTGGGGAAAAATTCAGTACTTACAACAGGGTTTTTCGTGTCTGGGTCAAATTCTGTAGAATTTGCATCTGAAAGAGAAGTTCAAAACAAACACAGTGCATTTCCATTGTTCTACGTGGACTACAAACTCATTCCAAAGGTGAGCCACAAGCACACTTTCTCCTACACTCATTAAATCACAAAGCAGGTTTCAAACAATTTGCATAACAAGAGTTCTTACTCCCTTGTACAGAAAGGTAGCACCAGGGTGCTTGGCTGATAATTACCAGGTTGCAAGAGCAAAGTACCTAATGGCCATAGGATCCATGTGAGAGTTCTAATAATACACACTGCATACATTTCTTCTATGTAAATCACGTTCACCGAGCACACTGAGCTCACCTTTCCAATTCAAACAGTTCCTTGCAAATTCTACAACCGCTAATTGCATTCCCAGGCAAACTCCTAGAAGAGAAAACAACACCCTCAGAATTCAACAGGACAAAAGGTCGAACTGATAAAGCACTTGCTGTTCTGTCTCAAACATGATGGCCTAGAAATCCAAATCCTGCTATTCAGTGTCTAGACGCAGACTTAACAAAAGCTGAACCAAAAATGGCTGCTCAACGTAAAACTCATTCTTCAGCCCACACACTGTGAATACATGGGACACAATTGCAAAAATTAAACCCTTTCAAAGTATTTTTCCCTCTCACCTCTTTCACCAATCACTACTACGAAGGCAAACAGAAGCTGGAAGGCTGAGTGTGTCCAGATTCACATTTTACTTTGCCAACTAGTTAAAGCAGTCACTTAGAAAAGTGAAGGAAATCAATTAAATTAAACATCCTGGAGGTGTTTAAGAAAAGATTGGACGTGGCACTTAGTGTCATGCTCTTAGCTGATGTCATGGTGTCAGGTCATAGTCTGGGCTTGAGGATATCAGAGGTCTGCTCCAGCCCAACAATAACAATAATAATTCTATTACAAATGAAGTTCTTGCAAGGGAGAGGAAACCTTGCAGATGGCTCTTGTTCTGGAAGTGATTCCAATGGCAGTAGTTGCTTAAAGGGGAGGGTTAGGTTGGCTATTAGGAAGCACTTCCTCACAGAAAGGATAGTTAGACACTGAAATGGACTGCCCAGGACTGAAATGACTGCACCAGGGCAGTGGTGGAGTCCCCATCCCTGGAGGTGTTTTAGGACAGACCGGCTGTGGCCCTTAGTGCCCTGGTCTAGCTGATGTGGTGATGTTAGGTTATAGGTTGGGCTTGACGATTTCAGAGGTTATTTTCAGCCTCAATTCTGTGATTGTGATTCTGTGAAGTGTGGACTAGGAACCAAGGTTTCAGAGGTAGTTACACAAACAGCACCTCGCTACAAGGACCCAATAGTATCTTCAGACTTTAATACTGGCATAATAAAATATGCCAATAAATCAATAAAAATTATCAAATATAGAAGATGTGTCCAAAGATGTCTACATTTTCTGCACACTGGTTATTATCTGTAATGGTGCTTTTTTAATTACAGCAAGAAGTAGACTCACACATAAACTGTGATGCTCTAATAAAATATGAATGTAGTAAATAAAACCCTTGGAACTAGGGATAGTCTTTTTCTTCCCTCCTTATTCAGCAGATGCAGTATGTGACTATGACCCTGAGCATTGTTTACAAGGCAAAAAAAAAAAAATCACATCAGCACACACAGTGTGTGTCTATTTGTTGTTTACCACATCAATTACCTTGCTATACGCTTCCAAAACACAGTATTTTTTGACTATAATGACATTACCAAGAAAAGGTTTTTTCTTTGTTCTTGCCCAGAAGATTGCTTGGAGCTTGCCTTCTGTTCCTCTGATTCCAAACCCTCCTGGGACCAGGATTCCACTGTAGTGACAATCACACATAACACAACCAACATGTACAGAAATCAAGCCAGCAGTGGAAGTCTGTACAACTCGAAGAGAAACTTTTGAGGTTATAACAAAGCAGGCACAATACATGAAAGGCATGCCTTGTATGACATTCAGAGCACACAGAATTCATCCCTAAATGTAGACATTTGTCTTATCTACCCACCCCGACTCCCATGTGACCAACCTCATGATTCAGTGACATTCCCACTACTGAAATACGTGTTGCCTAAATAAAGTGGTTGCTTATTCTTACTTATTCACTGCTCTAGTGCTTTCACAAGGCTGTAACACAGCCCAAGGAGCACAGCCAGAAGCAGAAAGAACACCTCACTGTTGGATTCTGCATGTTGTAAGGATAAGTTCATTACAGAACTCATAACCACAGAGGTGAAGCAGACTACCTTGGACCAGAAATATCCAGAAAGCAAACCTATAGGTAATGAGAAAGTCCACAATAAAAAGAAAACCTATCTGAATCTACTATCTACCAAACTCACAGCCCATCCAGTGAAGTCCATTATTGGCAGGAGTCTATCCACAGAGAGTGAGAAACTTGTTGAGAAAGGTGGCATAGCTCTCTCTCCTCTCTCCCTGCTTCTATTCCACCTTCTCTCCCTCCAATAGCACCATCTCCTTCTCAGGGCCTCTCCAAGCAGGCTGTCTCTTATACTAAGGTGCTGCTTCAACAGTTTCCTCCTGAAGCAAGACATCTGTCACCATTTAAAGCAAAACACTTGTTGCCATGTAATCCAGATTCTCTCTCAAAGTTGCCTTTCTCTGAGAAAGCAAGCCAAAGAGTGTTTTCCTCCACACGAGAATCTGGACTTTGGCAGTCTCACCGGAAAAAGGTATCATCCATGTGTCACCCTTGGGTTGTAGCACTTTAAATTGTAACAGCTAAAACTTATGTCTAAGTAATACTGAAAAAAAAGGCATTTGGACAACAAACATGCCTTTAGCAATACAAATTGAAATCCCAGCAATGGCTCTTGAAAGATAAACCATGTTCACCACCATATACTAAGCTTTTATCTAACTACCTTTCACCGTGACCATGTGGACAAAGGAAAATCTTGGACAAGTGAACAAGAACTGTGAAGAAAGCCTATCAAATAAAAACTCTAAAACAAACAAAAACCCAAACAGCTGCAACTTGCCTAAAGAGATTAAAGCAGAGTCAGAGGACATAAGCTGATGCTATAACTTGTTATGTCTGAAGCTGTCAACAGCCATGCACATCTACTCCTTTACACAGGTAACAAAAGTTTGGATGCACTGAGAATCATATAACCACAGAATGGGTTGGAAGGGACTTCAAGGATCACCTAATCCAACCTTCCTGCCATGAGCAGGGATGCCTAGAACAGCTGGCTCAAAGCCTCATTCAACCTGGTCCTGAACATCTGCAGGGAGGGGACATCCACAACCTCTAACCTATTCCAGAGTCTCACCACCCTCATACTGAAGAATTTCTTCAAAGTTCTAATCTAAACCTATTCTCCTTCAGTTTAAAGTCATTTACCCTTGTCCTATGCCTGGACACTCTTCTAAAAAGTCCCTCTCCAGCCCTCCTGTAGTTTTCCTTCAAATATTAGAAGGCTGCTAGAAGTTCACCCCAAAGCTTTCTCTTCTCTAGGCTGAACAATCCTAGTTCCCTCAGCCTGTCCTTGTAGCAGAGGTGCTCCATCCCCTGGATCATCCTCATGACCCTCCTCTGGGCTTGTTCCAACAATGAAATAATGTACTGAGCATTTTTGATCATATGAAGTAAGTATCATGGTCTGTATTTGAGATACAGAATACACGATGTTACTTACTCTGCTTTGCACAGTTTCTGCCATGCCTGGTGATATTTCACTGAGTTCTCTGCTTCTGTAGTGTGTTCAAGATCTGTTGAATCTATGTACTACAATGAGATACATGCAATAAAAATCTTTTCCAATGACAGAAAGAGCAGCATACACTATAAAACCAACTTTTTAATAGCATTAAAACAAACTATTAAAGTTTTCAGTTAATCTCACAACACACCTGTTAACAACGTCAACCAATATTTGCTCTCATGAGAAAGTATTTGCTCCAACTGCAGCAATCCCTGACCCTTCACACCCAGCTCCAAAACTCTCCCTTTCTTCAGTCCTCATTTTGGTCTCCTCCAGGAAAGCAGATCTGCTCTGCACAATGCTTCCTAACTGTGTATCCAGGTTTTCTTCCTGTGGAAATCAGCGCAGCATTTGAGGAGTGGTGCTGACCCTACCCAAACGAGATGTGGCCAAGGTGTTTTAGTGACCTGTTAAGCCACCCTGGATATTAATGACCTTTCTCAGCAAAAAGTGGTTGGTTCCAGGGAGAAACTTTCTAGAGCTAAGCAGAAGCAGCCTGCTTCCCTGTCTAAGCAACCCACAAATAGCTTTTGACACACTGAATGACACTTCCACTCTAATATCTTCCAGGTTTTTTTCATCATAATAAATGCAACGATCAACAAAGGTCACAGGGTTCAGCAATTCTCAGCAGTTACCAAAGCACGTAAACACACAAACTTGTTTCAATCAGAGACAGACAGAGACCAAAATGTACTGAGTGCAGCACAGCCTGACACTGCCTGCTTTGATCAATTTATCTTGTGTCATCTAATGAATTGCTCCAAAGCCGCATGTCATTGCTGGTGTTTTGCAACCATTTATTCCTGTTTTGCTACTGCAAGTTGCTAGAATGTTCTCCGTACCCATTCAGCACTAGCAGAGTATATTCAAAGGATTTCTGAAAGCAAAATCCAGAAATATCCTCACCATTAAATCCAGTTTGTGATTAATTGCCAGCGCAGAGTGTTCCAGAGCCTTGAAAACAGATGCATAGCAATCGCTTAGTTTTGTGTACTTGCCAACGAGAGCTATGGAACACACCTTCAGCAGCCTTTCATACCTGACAAAGACAAGTTTTTCAGTTATTACACCAATGTGCACAGAGAAAACTTTTTAACAGTGCTCACTTCCCTTTAGCTTCACAAACCATCTTCTAAAATCTCCAAAACTGAGAGTTTTTAAACTCTCACAGATGTTAAATCAGCAGCACCCTACTGACCCCAGCTCGGTGTCTTCACAGCAGCTCATAATTTATCTTGAATTAAAACATCTCTAGAAAAAGCACTACGAATTCAAATACCTGTCAGCCATTTTCTTCCATTTCATTAGAAGATCACTTGGCTGGTCTTCAATAGGTAAATTTAACCTCTGTTTAAAATACTTAATGATTCCTTGCTGCTCCAACAGGATTGGTACTCGGTAAGTGGAAGAAACATCATGGATAAATATCACCTAACCAAAAAAAAGCATCACATAAAAGGCTTAGCTCATTTTTTTTCATAGGAAACATTTAATTTTCATATAGTATGTGGCTGTTGTTTCCACAGTATACATCTTGCTCTCACATTTAGTATTTAGGATTCCACTAAACCTACACAGAAAAAGTTATGCAAAAGGTAAAATGTGCTTCATAATTTCCTCACATCATCATTCCAAAATAGCTTGTCAGGTCTATCAGCACAACAGTTTTAACCATAGAATTATTGAGGCTGAGATCATCAAGCCCAGCCTATGAACTAACATCACATCAGCTAAACCACGGCACTAAGGACACAACCAGTCTGTCCTTAAACACCTCCAGGGTGGGGGATTCCGCCACTGCCCTGGGCAGTCCATTCCAGTGTCTGATCAACCTTTCCATGAGGAAGGGCTTCCTAAGGTCCAACCTAATCCCCTCCTTTAAACAACTACTGCCATCAGAATCACTTTCAGAACATAAGAGCCAGCATAGCTCAAGAACCATGCAGCACTCTGCCTGGGATCATCTCCTCAGATTCTCATAAAAGCTGGGATTGAGCTTCTACCCTAAAAGGCAGAACTTTAGGAAGAAAAAAAACAAAACAGCACCATGAAAACAGCTCCTTCTCTACCAGGGAGCTCTGAAGCAAGTTCAGTTATGCATGTGGCCTTTGGTCCAGTTAGACTGGCATAGTAATTGCAGTGGGAGTGTGAACACGTACCTGCTTACACATGGCCTGATGCTGCCAGAGAGCCACACACCATTTGTGTTTGGCTGAAACCTGGAATATTGTGTCCAGTTCTGGGCTTCTCTGTTCACAGGGGATAGAGACTTGATTGAAAGAGTTCAACAGAGGGCCACAAGGATGATTAGGAGACTGAAGCACTTCCCTTGTGAGGAGAGATTGAAAGATCTGGGACTTTTCAGTTTAGAGAGGAGAAGGTTATGAAGCGACTTAATCACTGTCTATACATGTCCAGAAGAAAGAGACAATCTCTCTTCACTTGTGCCCTTTGACAGAACAAGGGGCACTGGGTGTCAGTTGGAGCACAAGAAGTTCCATCTCAGCTTGAGAAAAAACTTCTTCACTGTAAGGGTTATTGAGCACTGGAATGGGCTGCCCAGGGGGGATGTGGAGTCTCCTTCTCTGGAGACTTTAAAGATGCATTTCTGTGTAACCTGTGTTAGGTTGTACGACCCTGCTCAAGCAGGCAGGTTGGACTCAATGGCCCCTGGAGGTCCCTTCCAACCCCTGATGATCTGGGTATCTGTGTAACTTCCAGTTGTCTCTGGCAGGAAAGGAGCCATACAGGCATTTCTGAAGGATTTCTCAGGTGCTAGCTCCAGGGTGTTGCTGGCCACAGATGGTAAGATGGAAGGTGAAGGGAAGTCACAGCTACACTGCCCTCTTAACTCCTCATCTGGAATCTTACTATGAAAAGATTTTTTTAAACACCTGCAGACAGAGATCAACACTGACACATATTTGAAATACAGCATAACTGTTGGCAACTGTTGAGGTCTGGAAAACAGGCCCTATCAGGAGTGCCTGAAGAAACAGGGTTTATTTAGTCAACAGAAGGCTGAGAGGAGACCTTCTTGCTCTCTACAACTCCCTAAAAGGAGGTTGTAGTGAGTCTGGTGATGGTCTCTTCTCACAAATTAATAATGACAGGATGAGAGGAAATGCCCTGAAGTTGTGTCGAGGGAGGTTGAGATTTGATATTCAGAAGAAGTTCTTTCCTGAGAGAGTGCTCGGGCACTGGAACAGGCTGCTCAGGAGGTGGTGGAGTCCCCATCCTGGGAGGTGAAAACTAGTAGATCTAGCACTTGAGGCCATGCACTAGGGGTTAGGGAGATGTTAGGATGAGGGCTGGCCTTGATGATCCTGGAGGTCCTTTCCAGCTGTAATGATTCTATCTACTCTCCCTTTAGTATTTTTCATTACACTGAAGAATAAAATACTCTCACTTGCAAAATTACTAAAGATCATTTGATGTTTCAACATTAATATTTGAATAGGAATCAATCACAAACTATTAAGGCCAAAATCACACATGAATTATAAAAGGATGGATTGTCACACAGCAGAAGGATGTTCTAAGGATATTAAAGGACACAGATAGCCTATTACAGGGAGAAGAGATTGGACTAGATGATGTTTTGAGGTTCCTTCCAATCCCTAATGTTCCGTGATTCTGTGATTACAGATTATCACAGTAAGAGTGTTCATGTGGCTGTGATGATGTATGGGCACAAAGAAAACCCCAATTATAACCATATTTTGTTCATTTGTTATTATTTTATCTACCTGATATGATTTATGGACAATAACCAACCACAGCTTGAAACTGCAGAGATATCACAACTATGTAATAGCTTAATGCCCTCAAAATCTACCTCTGTTATCACCTTTTACAAAACAAAGTGTGTTTAAACTGGTAATGATTCTTTGAGATAAAATTTAACACACAAATTCCCACTATTCTTAAAGCCTGATGATGTTCACAGCAGCAAGATAAAAACTGTAAAAACTATTGCATACTAATGAAACAGTCTGAAGCTGAAATCAGAAAGACACAGCAATACTCACCTACCCTCCCAAATGTTTGAATAATGACAAATAAAATCGTAAAGTGCTGACCTGCTCGGGTTCCACATGGCAAAACATGGAAATCTTTTCCTTCACTGCCATTTCTATAGGTTTTGCACTTCTGCAAACGATCTGTCATCAAAGAAGGAAAAATCTGACATAGTTATTAGGAAAACCAACAGAAGCCCCTCAATACTGCACATGGAGACATTAAACTCCTTCATAGAGTCCTAGACAATGTGTTGGGTTTTTTCTTCCTGTTCTCATCTGGAGGTCTACAACTCATCACAGCTCAGAAATGACAGCCAGGCATAAGACACCTGCCCACACTGATCCACCTTCCATTTGGGTCCTGCATTTTGGTCACATCCCCAGGTAATGCTGCAGGCTGGGGGATGAGTGGATCGAAAGCTGTCCGGCAGAAAAGGACCTGGGGATGCTAGTAGACAGCCGGCAGTGTGCCTAGGTGGCCAAGAAGGCCAACAGGATCCTGGCCTGCATCAGGAATAGTGTGGTCAGCAGGAGAAAGGAAGGTATTGTGCCCTTGTGAGGCCTCACCTCAAATACTGTGTTCAGTTCTGGGTCCCTCATTATAGGAAACACATTGAGATGCTGGAATGTGTCCAGAGCAGAGCTACCAAGCTTGTAAGGGGTTGAGAGAATAAGTCATATGAGGAGAGGCTGAGGGAGCTGGACAGGTTTAGTTTGGAGAAGAGAAGGCTGAGAGGGGACCTCATTGCCCTCTACAACTACCTAAAAGAAAAGTGCAGACAGGGATGTGTTGGCCTCTTCTTAGTAGCTCATGAAAAAAACAGGGGAAAAGGTCTGAAGCTGAAGCAGAGGAGGTTTGTATTGGATATTAGGAAGAAATTCTTTATAGAAAGAGTGGTGAGGCACTGGAACAGCCTTCCCAGGGAGATGGTTAAGTCATCATCCCTCGAGGTGTTTAGGAAAGGTGTAGCCATGGTGCATCACGCCCTGCGTTAGTGATGTGAGTGCTGGTGGATGAAAGGCCAACTTCATCCTGAGCTGCATCCAAAGAAGGATGGCCAGCAGATCAAGGGAGCAGTTATGCCACTCTGCTCCACTCTCATGAGACATTGCCTGGAATTGTCACTCCCGCTCTGGAGTCCTCAGCAGAGGAAAGATAATGCACCCGTTGGAGAGGGTCCAGAAGAGAGGCACAAAAATAATCTGAAGGCTGGAACATCTCTTCTGGGAGGCTGGGCTGTGAGAGTTGGGGAGAAAAGAAAAGGCTGCAGGGAGACCTTACTGCAGCCTTTAATTATTTAAAGGGAGCTTATAAGAAAGATGGGGACAGTCTTTTTACCAGGCCCTGTAGTGACAGAACAAGGGTTGATGATTTTAACTAAAAGAGAGGAGATTCAAACCAATATAAGGAGACAGGTTTTTTTTACAGTGAGAGTGGTGAAACACTTGAACAGGTTGCTAATAGAGGTGGTGGATGCTCCATCCCTGGAAACATTCAAGGTCAGGCTGAATCAGACTCTGAGCAACCTGATACAATTAAACATGTTCCTGATCACTGAAGGAGTGATTAAGTGCCTTTCAACCCAAACTCTTTGGTGATTCTATGAAAAAAAATGAGGAACCTTGCTCTGAAGACTCATCCATGTATTTTGTATTTCCAAACAGGAATATTTTCAAAGGCTGTACTTCAAAGGTAGAACTGCTTCTTCTTAGTCATGCATAATTTGTGAAAGCATCTTAGGAGCCAGAAGCATTCTAGGTCTTCCCATAAAGTGAACTGAGCCTGAGACTATTTTTAGCAGTGCAGAAAGACTCTTCTGCAAAGATTCATTCAGAAGAACCACATAGCTGAAGTCCCAAGATATCAGAAGGAGATTGCTGCGTTAAGTTAACTTAGAGTGAATGTGAGGAATTTGATTTCCAACAGCTTTAGTGAAGCAGTACAGTGTGTATTTCACAGTTCTTCTCTCTCATGGGGGACTAAGACCTCTGAACATAGGTTACACAAGGACTTCTAGATAACCTAGAAATAAAAATCTGTATTGACTCACCAAATCTGGAGACAAGCCTAGACCCCTCAGTGCTCGAACACTGTTTTGCGTTGGTTTTGTCTTCTGCTCACCGGTGGCATTAGGCTGGAAAGACATATTTTGAAAGCAAAACCAGCAACTAACATCGACTTAGAGAGCAGTTACAAGTTCAAAAAGTCATTGCAGGAAGTAAATGTATCCTCACAGTACCACAATAAAAACAGAAATGGCACCACTTAATAATTCATACTATTTTCTTATATAAAATAAACACAGGGCCTTAACTCAGGTCAGGTTTATTGAACTTTTTTTCCTTTAAGAGAAAGTATCATTATCATTGACTTGGGCAGAAGAGTAGTAATTCAAAAGTCTGATTTTGTTAATAAATTCAGAATGTCCAACACAGCACAAAAACTTCAGCCACTGTCCTTGAAAATAATCAAATGTAGTAAATAACTGTGTTCTCAAATATACAGAATCAATCTTGCCAATTGCTGGTGAATCCTCTAAGCCACAGCTGCAGTGGCAAATCCTTCTCTTTTTATCTGGACAAGGCCTTAGATTTCATAACTCTGCCTATAGAACCAGCACGCAAGGGTTAGTGGAAGAAGCAAACAAATACACATGCCAGTAAAGAGTAAAATGCATTTTATTAGTGTTAATAACTTACCTGTGGTACTAAACTGACATGGATATTGCAGAAGTTCTCTCTTTTTGCTTTGAACTGAAACTGTCTAAACGCTTCAACAAATGGCATTCCTTCAATGTCTCCAATGGTTCCACCCAGCTGAAAAAGAAAGCTTGGCTATGTCAGAGTTGCAGCAAGCAGAAATAAAAGACAAAGTCTCTCTCTTACACACTCTGCAAGTTTTCTGAAATTTTATATCTTAAAAAACCCTGCCAATTGAAATTTGCAGGCACTCTCTGCAAAGAATCCTCAACTGTTCTGCATATTTTGTTTCCTGTGGAAAACATAAAACAGTTGTGTTATATTCACTGAACATCAAACACAAGTTTTCCATGGGAGGATGTGTGGTGCTACTGGATAACGCATGCTGCTCCACTGCCTTCAAAGGGGTGAACAACTAATCAACAGTTAGGCTGATGCAAAGGGGTTTGGTCAGAAAAAACCTCTATTTTCTTGTCAAACTAATTACAGCTGTGACCAACAACATACAGACATTTAGCAAGATTATCACAGCTTTCCAACACGAATCAATGCCATATGGGTAACATGAAATAATATTTGACATTGTAAAACACTAAGTCTTTATTACCAAACTAAAACCCAATACCAGTGATGACTTATAACAGTACTATGATAACCTTTACATGGAAAGACAAATTTGATGTCTTTCAAGACAAAAGGAGCTGTGGCACTTGGTGCCATCGCCTAGCTGATGTAGTGGTGTCAGGTCACAGGCTGGGCTTGATGTTCTCAGAGGTCTTTTCAGCATCAATAATTCTGTGATAGTAGACTACTATGAGTAAAAAAGGGTTTAGAACACAAATCTTATGAAGTAGGTGTACTTTAGAATTATCTTCTTGTGCCATCAAGTGGCTCTTAGCAGAATTGCCTGTTCTTCCATAAGAAGACTGTCAGAACATCTGTACATTACACATGTATCTAGTCTAACTCCTTCAGGATTTTGCCATGGGAAAACATTACAATTATCCTTAGCATTTCCTTTGGTGAAAACATTTTTATCAGGATGGAGCTATAACAAAAAAAACCCCAAAACAAATCCAAAACTTATGTTGAGAACCAGGAAATTAAACCTAAAGTTGAAGGACAGAATCACAGAATTATTGAGGCTGGAAAAGGACTCTGAGATCATCAGTCCCAGCCTATGACCTAACATCATCACATCAGCCAGACCAGGGCACTACGGGCCACAGCCAGTTGGTCCGTAAACACCCCAGGGATGGGAAGTCCACGACTGCACTGGGCGGTCCATTCTGATCCAGTTTGATTACCCTTTCCACTGAGGAAGGGCTTCCTAACATCCAACCTAACCCTCCCCGGGCACAGGCTTCAGGCTCTGCCCTCTCATCCTGTTGCTAGTTGCCTGGAAGAAGAGCCTGACCCCCATCCGACTACAACCTCCTTTCAGGCAGTTTCACGAGCTCATCACTTATTAATGTTCTTGTACAACTTCCCTATTTACTGCTTTTACATTTGTTTTAAATGAAATGTTTGACTGTCACTGCATACATCATATAAAACATCTGTAGCTACACCAATACATTCATGTTAATCAAAGATTTCTCTGCATAATGAATGCTGAGCAACTCTCTGGCCTGGGTCACAAAGGTTATCACACTGCTGACTACAGCGGTTGCTTCTGGCATTAAATCTGTGACATATTCTTCTGCCAAATCCTCAGATACAATATTTTCCTGTATTTTCTGATGAAATAATAACATCACCAATTACTGACGGCCTTTCCTCCAGTTGTCTCAATGCCCTGCTAAGGATGGGTAAAAGTCATTGTTTGCATTGTGCAGAACATCAGCAGGTTAAGCAATTAACAAAATTGCCTCCAAAGATCCAGCAGAAAGCAGGAAACTAACTTAAACACGGTGTTTAAATACATACCTTTAAATGCAACCACAAGCAACAAGATGGACATTTGAAATAACATAGAAAGCTAGAATGTTACAGCCTCTCCTGCTGATCGTAGGAGATTTCGGGCATTACATGTTTTCTGGACACTATTAACAGCATATAGGTTCAGTTGAATATCTGTATCATGGACAGGTACTTCACACTACAGCAACTGGCTGCTTTATTTTATAAATTAATAAAGTCTTAAACAGCTCAGTTTCAGGAGTACTTTAGAAGGGATTTAGTCACATAAACTGCAGCTGTAGGGATAAGATTGCACTTCTCACTCTCAGAACAAACCAAACACTATAAAAGATGTCTTTGCATTGCTGGTCTCTACACAACTTAAGCCTGACCTTTTCACACTAAGTAGTAGAGAGGATCACAGAACATTAGGGATTGGAAAGGACCTCAAAAGATCATCTAGCCCAATCCCCCCAGCACAGCAGGATCACCTAGTCACACAGGAACATATCCAGGTGGGTTTTAAACATCTCCAGTGGAGGAGATTCCACAACCCTCCTGGGCAGCCCATTGCAATGCTCTGTCACTCTCACAGCTAGTTCTTTGTGTTCACTGCATATGTGTGTATATATATACATATATATAGCCATGTTAAATGTTCCATACTTGCCTCAATTACACAAATTTGTGGCTCTTTCCTGTCATCATCCACCGGAACTTTTGCCTGATTCATTACCCATTCCTGAACTGCATCAGTGATGTGTGGAACAACTACAAGAGAAAAACAATGAAGGAAAACATATCTTAATTTACTGTATATATACAGATATATATCTGGTCTATATCATATATCACAGAATCACAGAAACACAGAACATTAGGGATTGGAAGGGACTTCAAAAGATCATCCAGTCCAATCCCCCTGCCACAGCAGGACCACCAAGACTAAGTCACACAGGAACACATCCAGGCACGTTTTAAACATCTCCAGAGAAGGAGACTCCACAACCTCCCTGGGCAGCCCCTCAGTGCTCTGTCATCCTCACTGGGAAGAAGTTCCTTCTGATATTTATGTAGAACCTCCTATGTTCCAGCTCACACCAGTTGCCCCTTGTCCTATCACTAGATGACGGTGAGCAGAGCCTGGCTCCATCCTGCTGACACCCACCCTTTCCATATTTATAAACATTAATGAGGTCACCCCTCAGTCTCCTCCAAGCTAAAGAGACCCAGCTCCCTCAGCCTGTCCTCATCACGGAGATGCTCCACTTCCTTCATCATCTTTGTGGCTCTGTGCCACACTCTCTCAAGCAGTTCTGTGTCCTTCTGGAACTGAGGGGCCCAGGACTGGACACAATATTCCAGATGTGGTCTCAACACGGCAGAGTAGAAGGGGAGGATCTTGATTTGCTAGCTAACCACCCCACTTCTAACCTACCCCAGGATGCCACTGGCCTTTTTGGCCACAGGGGCACATTGCTGGCTCATGATCATCCTGCTGGCCACCAGGGCTCCCCCTAAGGTCCCTTTCTCTTACACTGCTCTCCAACAAGTTAGTCCCCAACCCATACTGGTACCTGGGGTTGTTCTTGCCCAGATGCAAGACTACACTTATGGTGTATATACACCACAGTATATCTTTACCAAATATCAATTATTGCATGCAAAACAGGTTAAAAATGAACAGAAAGTCAAAAGGAACCTGCGGGCTCCTTTTGATATTCCTCCTTTCCTTTAACCCAGAAGCCCAGCACTACAGGTATGTAGCCATCTCTTGGGAAGGAGAAAGGAATAACATTACACAGCTATGGCTGACCACTTTTTAGTGAAGACTAACAGACTAGTGTCTCAGTGAATTCAAAATATCACCTTGGACAGTTTTTCCCAGGTAATCACCATGCCTCTCTTTATTAATGACATGCTGATATATCTTTCCAGTGGTGATGTTGTTATCTTTATAGAGATTGATGTCCAAAAACCTCTCATAATTTCCCAAATCTAAGTCGACTTCTCCACCATCATTCAATACAAAAACTTCACCTGAAAAAAACAGAAAGTTAGAAGAGACAGAAGAGCCATAGAATGATTATAAATGATTAAACGTAGAGTATCAGCAAACAACAAGAAGTAAAACATAGAGCCAAAACTGGTGTTTTTATAAGCATGAATTATTACACACAGTTAAAGTGTTTTGCTGTACACTGGTGCTTGGGCTCATTTTAAAGAGTAGCAGTATCAGGAGTAAAGTTAGGATGAACATAAAAGCTTCTTCAAATGCAATCACTGTTTCAGTTGTTTCATCTTGTCCACAGGGAGGGTTACTTGAGATTGTACAAAATCTAGTGAAAACATCCTTCAGGTTCAGACTTTTCCTGGACCTTTAAAGTGTCTCTAAGTTCTAAACCTAGTCAACTTCTGAAAGAGGTTTGCTAGACCTTGAAGTAAGGCTGGAAAGTTTTTCAGAAAAGCCATAAAATATTTAGTTAAAAATGGATTTCAGAGAGAGGTCTGATGTGCTGTGTTCTTCCTCCACTTAAAAAGCAAAATGGTCTTCCTTCAATTCAAGAGATAAAACACTTTTATTTTCAGTTCCAAAAGCCTGCGTCTAGACTAAAAGGTGACAAAAGCAAGCAAATAAAAAGAACAGAAATTTCAATTGGTTGAAGGTACTTTGGAACTTTGGAAAACATTGGTTTTAATAAATTTACAAGTAAAAAGACAGCTGAAGGAACGTTCATCATTATAAATGCACGTCAGTCTGTTTTGCAGCTCATTAGCAATGTGGTCAGTACAATCACTGTTACTTACAGAACCAACCAACCAAACTAAGAATCATTGATGTTTTTTACTAGATCTAGATGCTCACTGAAAATCTAAAGTAACTTAGACTAGAAAGCATTGACACCCGACACCCAGATAACAGCATTCACAACAGTTAAAGACTTAAGTTTCAAATGTGCTATAATATTATTTCAATTTATTTCTTTTAGTTGAATTGAACCAAAATAGGACAGAACAAGACCACAGTCAGGATTTTTCCCAACAAAATGGTCATAGGTTGGACTTGATGATCTTAGAGGTCTTTTCTAGCCTCAACAGTTCTCTGATTCTGTGATCTACTCATAAACTTATCTTCAATAAACAGGCTTCTCCTCTCTTGACTTACAGAAGGTAATTCCCTTGAGAATACATAGCAAGGAATAAACTTGCATTGTGAAATAGGTTCTAAAAAAACTAACGGCTCCCACACTATTTTGATTTACAGAATCACAGAATTATAGAGGCTGGAAATGAGGGAGAAGGTCCCCCATGAGACCCCTCTTCTGCAGGATAAACACCCCCAGCTCCCTCAGCCTCTCCTCTCCAGACTTTCCCTCCAGTCCCTTCTGCAGCCTCATTGGTCCTTTGGCCACTCCAGCCCCTCAAGCTCTTTCTTGAAGTGAGTGGCCCAGAACTACCCTCTAGTGCTCGAGGGGAGGCCTCACTAGTGCCCAGTACATGGGGAGAGTTACGTCCCTAGTCCTGCTGGCCACATTATTCCTGATACAAGCCAGGATGCCATTGGCCTTTTATGCTACCTGAGCACCCTGCTGGCTTCTGTTCAGCTGGTTGTCAACCAGTACTGCCAGGTCCCTCTCTGCAAGGCAGCTCTCCAGCCACTCATCCCCCAGTCTGTAGCACTGGTTAAAAAAAACCCCAAAAAACAATAAAACAAAGCAACCAAAACACACTACTGTTAGTACAAATATTTATGCAGAAGGTAACAGCCCTGCCCTCCATACCGTGTTCATATGGTGAAAAGGTTCCGGCATCGATGTTAATGTAAGGATCAATTTTGATTGCTGTGACGCGCAGACCACATGATTTCAGTATGGTGCCAATGCTGCTTGCAATGATCCCTTTGCCAATGCCCGAGATGACACCACCAGTTACCAGGATGTACTTCATTGGAAAATCAGCACGAGGACACGGATCTTAAGCTGGAATTCTAAAATGACAGAGATGCACACCTGATGAATGCAAATTCACGTTGGGGAAGAAAACAGACCTCAGCAAGCAAAGAATGCAGTTGAAACAAGCAGTTTGCAATCTGGAAGGTCATACAGCAACTCACAAGCTAAATACCTACATCCACAGTACCTACTCCACTGCCCTGTACCAAAGGGATGAGATGATAGAGGGGTGCTGCGTCAAGTTGGCACTGATCAATGTTTAGGTTACATACTTCCCTCCCATTTTGCCTTCTTGCTCTGGAGTGATTTAGCAGCAACACCGACAGGCGAAAGGAGAGGTTGCTGAGGGGAAGGTTTGAAGGGAACACAGACACTGTGCATGAGGCAGGAACGTGAAGGGGGGTCTGGGAAGAAGCAGATGCTATTGCTGACACAGTGTTTTGGAGCTGCTGCACATCTCCTTTTGGGCTGTGTGTTTCACCTGCGCAGCCTTGGCTGCCTGAGTACCTTGACTCTGTTTTGCCTTCAGTTTTCCTTTGAGCTCTGCACCAGGACTACAATCTTCCTGCTGGCCCCAGTTGCCCCAGGGCCGCACTGGTTCCTCCCTGCCTCATCTTGTGGCACTTCGCTGGCCTGGCAGCTATACAGACTGAGCTCAGTTGTACTGTTTCTTTGTACATTAGTTCTTTCCCCTTTTGTATTCTCTTTTCTCTCATGATCCCTCTTACTTTCCCCCATTAAAGTTAGAACATTTTATTCCAGTTGCCTGTTCTCTCTCACTCTAAAATTCTCCTATTATAATAGAATCTGCCCTATGGAGGGTTTCACCTTCAGCCGTAAAACAAAGACAAGGGCACATTTCATCTCACACATCCCTCTTCCAGAAAAAAACAGTTAACTTTTAGAAACACAGGTTAGGTGACATAAATCTATATTAATGCATTTACTAACTTCACACGTGTTTGGAGAAATTAGCTCCAAGATTGTTCATTGCTACATCAGCCAGAACACTCAGGTTCTCTACTCAGTAGCTTTACCTTCAAAAATTATGACTGTTGCTTCAAATGCCTATTAAAATCAGAATGTGATGCTATCCACTCCATTTTTCATCGGCTTTCGCTTCTCTCACAGTGTGCACCTAGTATTTCACAAGAAAATCTGACAATACCCTATCGATCAACAGAACATGAGAACCAAACGCCTGTGTTCATACAGTATGGTACTGTCCAAGAGCCTTTTTCACATGCCTATCCATGCTCCAAGAAATTACTGTGAGAGTAAAACCAGCAAAAGGTTAATTTGGCATCTCTAGACTATGAAGAATAAACAATGTTGAACAATGTTGGATCTAAGTTTCAGATTTCAAGAAATACTTGTTGTTATGGCACTCAATAACTTTGTGCATTTAGAAGGGTAACTCTGGTTAGAGTAGCTCCAAGTCTGAAGGCATGGCCAACCTTTCAAGAGCCTGCTTCTCTGTCTAGACTGTGAAATACATGGTTCTTCGCAAGAGGGAACTAGAAGTGCTCACAAACACATAGAAACATGACAGCTAATGCATATTATGGTGCTGAAGCCTTGGATCACACAAGACATCACATTTCACAGTGCTCTACCACAGTGCCAGCAGAAGCAACAGCAGCTGTTCAGGTACAGAAACTTTCTCTCTTGAGTATTTGTTTCTTTATAAGAAGCCAACGTAACTAAGACTGAAAAAACCAAAAAGGACCAGCTGTGAACCAAGATATTCAAATATCACACTAGATAAATCCTATGACTGAGAGGGCAGAGAAGTAATCTAATAGATGCTAATATGCCACCCTGCATCGTGCATGGGTATGAATGGTAATGTGACAGGTTAGGTCTTACCCTAAACCAGCACAGGTAAATAACCTAGAAGTATCAAAGATGACAAGGAGACCACCCCCTACAATTCTGATAATTACTATCCTAATTAAAAAACCTTGATCATCCTTCTTGTTGCTTTAATCTGCTGTTTGAAAAATTCTTGATCACCCTCGTTGTTGCCATAACCTGCTGTATGCATCAACTGCTGTTTGATGCCGTCGCTGCCAATTTGCAGCTCTGTCTTGCTTTCACACAAGCACTGTATTTGCCATCCTTTCCCCACCCAGTATGAAACAGGATGTTGTGCGTATCCCTCCATAAATGGATTCACATTACATCCAGACAGCTGTGGAGGTTAATCAATGACAGCGTGGCTCACCACAGAGCAGAAATTCTATTATCAAGAAAACCTTCCCTTACTTCAGTACCTAATTCCTCCAAAACGATGTGCAGCAGTGCATGATCCAACTGCACTCAGTACAAATCAAAGCAGTGCATGGTATAGTTCTTCAACTGCTGGAGAATGCAAGTTGTAGCTCCTTCTGTCCTATACTGAAGTAACATACAGCCTGGATCTTGAGGAGGCAGAGCTCAAGAACATAGCAATGCTCTTTGCTATTGATAATAGCAATTAATCAACTATTTAAGAAACTATTTCCTTGTCAGTCTGAATAGAGAGAAAAACAGCAGCCATCCAGATGTATTTCACTCAGGACAAAAAGATCATCAGGAATTAGCTTTCCCTTCCAATTTAGTTGCAATATAAGTATTTTTGAAACACATTTGGGGCCTAGCTCCTCTTTTTCAGACTCTACCTTCACAAGTCAGCTAACACACCTGTCAACATGAGCATTTCCATCGTTGTGGAATAGACAGAAGAAAAAGGAGGGAGAGTGGAATAAAAATTAGAAGGTTGGGGTTGGAATGGACCTTAAAGATCATCTCGTTCCAATCCCCCTGCCATAGGCAGGGGTACCTCTCTCCCACCAGACCAGGCTGCCCAGAGCCCCATCCAACCTCGCACAACAGGTACAGACCTGAGTACCCACCACTTCCAAATTCTTAAACCCCATCAACTTGCCTACAGGACCCACACGGAGGAGCTGGCTGTGCTTTTAGCAGCTAAAGGAACCACAACGCTCGCTCGCAACACAGACTGCCACTGGGACTCGTTCTTTGCCCGCTTTGGGAAGCGGCTCGGGAAAAGAGAAGCAAAACAAGAGCCAAGGGAAGGTGAGTACGCAGCGAACGCTGGAAGCAGAAGCTCTGCCAGGAAGCGGCGCAGGCAGGGAGGAGGAAAGCGAATTCCTGCCTTTAGTCGGAGCGATGGGCGCTCGCTGGCGTCCGGAGGGATCTCGGAGCGCAGCGCCCAAACGCGCCGCTACGCAGGGCGACGCCACGCGCAGCCGCCGCCCTGCTGCTCGCCCTCTGCCCAGGAGGCCGCGGGACGGGCCCTCGGCAGGCAGCAGGTGGCAGGACAGAGCGCGGACCAGCGCAACGGCAGAGGAAGTAGCAGGGGCGGGGAAAAGGCGGGGGTGCGGCTGGCCCCGCCCAGCCCAGCCCAGCCCACCACGCGTGTGTCGTCGCACGGCCCCGCCCCACCGGCCCTCCTACGTCCGCCCTCTGCCCCCGGGCGGAAGTGACGAACGCGGAAGGAGCGCGCGGCCCGTGCTTCCGCAGGCAGTGCTGCTCGCTCCGCGGCGTCCGGAGCGCCCGGTAGCGGCTGCAGCCGCCGCCGCCGCTGTTGCTCACGCACCATGTTGCGCGGGCTCGGCAGCTGGTTTGGGCTGGAGCGGGCGGGGGAGGAGAAGCTGCTGCCGGCGGAGGAGAAGAGTGGAGACGCCGACGATCACGAGGAGGAGGAGGAGGTGTCAGGAGCGGAGCCGCCCGTGCGAGCCTCGGAGCAGGCGGAGCTGCAGTCGGGGGACGCGGAGGCGCTCCTGAGCCAGGCCAAGGGGCTCGGCAGTGAGTGTCCCGCCCTTGCGGGCCGCGGCTGCGGGGCAGGGTAGGGTCGAGGCGGCCGAGCAGCGCCCACAACGGTCCTTGGCGCTGCGGTTCCGTCCTGCTCCCCGGGTACCAGGGGTCTGCTTATAAAAATAAAGTGTCGTAGTACCAGAAGTCCCGTAGTGATGGAGAAGGAGAGGTAGAGCAGGTAGATACCTGTGTTTGTGGGAGGTGCCCCTGCCCGTGGCTGAGGGAGTGGAGCTGCATGATCTTTAAGGTACTTCCCACCCAAACCAATCCATGACTTCACGTTTAGAGGTTAGAGAAAAGTTACTGGTACTGATCACTCACACTTACCTGAACTGGTCTGAACTCAGCAGTTACAGATTTTAAGATGAGTTAAGCATGTTTATTCTCAATTGCAGAAATACCACCTTTTAGCCTGGAGATGAGGCAAGTCGGGGGGGACACTTTCCCCCTGTCTACAGCTACCTGAAGGAAGGTTGTAGTCAGGTGGGGATCGGGCTTTTCTCCCAGGCAACTAGTGACAGAGGGCAGGGTCTGAAGGTGCAACAAGGGAGGATTAGATTGGATGTTAGGAATCCCTTCCTCACGGAAAGGGTCATCAGACCCTGGAATGGACTGCCCAGGGCAGTGGTGGAGTCCGTATCCCTGGAGGTGTTTAAGGACAGACTGGCTGCGGCCCTTAGTGCCCTGGTCTGGCTGACGTGATGATATTAGTTCATAGGCTGAGCTGGATGATCTCAGAGGTCTTTTCCAGTCTTAATAATTCTGTGAATTTGTGGCAGCAAAAGGTGTTGGCTCACTGAAAAAAAAAAATCAAAACACCCAAAACTTGAGTGTTCAAAGCATGAACCAATTAAATGGCTGCTAATGTTTCTTTCAGTTATCTTCAGAATACTTCTACATTCACAGCATTTATTTAAGTATCTGTTCCGTTGTCGGTGTGGGAGAAGTGATGCATCCATATAGAGTAATGTACTTCTCATAAACTATTAATGCTAGGACAAGAGGAAATTACCTCAAGTTGTGTCAGGGGAGGTTTAGAGTGGATCTTAGAAATCCTGATTTTTTTCCTGAGAGCATGGTTGGGCAAAAAATGGTTGTGAAGTCCCCATCCCTGGAGGTGTATAAGACATTAGTAGATCGAGCACTTGAGGCCATGGTCTAGGGGTTAGGGAGCTGTTGGGATGAGGGCTGGACTTGCTGAGCCTGGAGGTCCTTTCACCCATGATGATTCTATGATTAATGAATTTGCATTGGGTTTCTGTGATTTTTTCATAGAAAAATGGGGGTTGGATGCTTGTTTTAACCTCATCTGTAGTGAGGCAAGGCTGTAATATGTTGTAGGTAAGAATTCTGCTTTACTGCAGTGTATCCTTATATAAAATTAATCCAAGGTACAGCTCCATACACATTGCTAAAGTGTTAGGGTTATTTTACTTGTGCTCAGAAACACTGGATCAATACAATCTGAAAGGTTTGTCTGAGATGGTTCTTTGCCTTGGGCTACATGAACTGCAGCAGTTCTATCAGTGTAGCTTGATCCAATATTTGTCTGGTTCATGTAAATCGATTCTAATCTGGTAGCTACTTGGATTTTGCAAGAAGGAGAAAAGGCTTTGAGTTTCAGGGCAAAAATAAGTGTTGGCTGATGCAGACAAACACCCGTCCCAATAATTTGATCTAGAACTGGAGATTTGGTTTAGTGATCCAAGGATGCATTGTCAGTGACACTGAGAAGATAGTTTAGTTCTTTACAAGGATGTGGATGTCTTTGTCATAAGACACGATACCTGTAAAATACCTCCATGACCAACAACCAAGATAGTTGTGTGGAAAGACTTCCCTAGCACATAGTTTTACTGGTAAAACTGAGTTATTAACTTCAGGGTGTGGTTTGCCCTCTGGGCTGCCAGGAAACACTGCCTCATCACACTGTGGAGATTGCAGGCAGCCAGACCTTCAAATCCCTTACTGCAGGGCTGCTCTCCAGCCACTCCTATCCCATTTGATACCCATACCCAGCGTACTCCATCCCAGGTGCAGAATCCAGCATTTGTTCTTGTCAAATTTCCAGCTGATGGTTGCCCAGTGCTCCAGTGTAGATCCCTCTGATCGTACTGCATTTGCTGTGGCACTTACCAACGTTTTCTTGGTGCCATACCCTGTAACAGTAATGGTACAGTCATAATACAGGTGTTCAGTTGTGCTTGTGACATCACATCTTTATCTGAGAAAGAAGCAATTTATGTGGTTTTTTAAGATAACTTTGTCAATAATGTGTTATTTAATGTTTCTGAAGGTTAGTCATTGACATCTTGCTATTGGCAAGGATTTGGAACAGGTGTTGTATGAGGAGTGGCTGAGGGATCTGGGGCTGTTTAGCCTGGAGAAGAGGAGATTGAGAGGAGACCTTGTTCTCCACAACTACTTGAAAGGAGGTTATAGAGAGGTGGTGGTAGTAGACTTTCAGGGGTTGGTCCATTCTCCCTTCTGGTGAGTGATAGGATGAGGGGGAAACGGCCGTAATCTGCGCCAGGGGAGGTTTCAGGTTGGATATCAGGAGGAATTTCTTTCCTGAAGGGATTGTCAGGCAGTGGAAGAGCCTGCCCTGGGAGGGAGTTGAGTTCTTATCTTGGGAGGTCTTTAGAAGGGTAGATGTTGCTTTGGGGGACAGGGTTTAGTGGTGCTGATAGGGCTAGGAAAAGGTTGGAGTCAATGATCTTGAAGGTCTCTTCCACCAAAACTATTCTGTGATTCTATGTTCTCCTTAATTAGAAAATGAAGAAATCACTGCAACTGCCTGTGTTACAGAATTCCTTTCCTGCCATCCCTGTTCACTTCAGTATGGCTACTACAAAATTGTCAGGCTCTGTACATATTTGTTGCTGCTGTTCTGACACCTAACATAAATAAGCAAACAGGGCCACATGTAGACTGAAAAGAGGAAGACAGTGCAAAACAGAAAAGGGCAAACATCACAAGCAAGCTTCAAGACTTCAGAAGGAATGACAAGCGTCACTTCTCTGAACTCCTTCATGCATTTGCAGCCTTATTTCATGAGACTTTATAATGTGTTGGGGTTTTTTTTAAAGACTTCAAAAAGCTCCATTTTAAAAATGCTGCCAATGTTACTCAATTGCTTAATGTCTCCAGAAACTTAAAATCAGAAAGACTTCTTCAGAAAAGTCATTGAAAAAATTAATTTTAAGGAGCGCTAGGAGTGTGTTTGATTTAGTAAACAATTTTCATGACTCAGAGCTGGATTTACAGAAAGTTGTGATCACTTGGATTGTCATCACTGAACAATATGAACTAAGTAGGGTTTTAGGAGTCCTTTGTAGGCCGGAAGCTGGTTTAAATTACTTTGAAAGAAGCTATCAAGTAGCTTTTCCAAATGTGTAAAAAGCAAAAAAATCTAGTGAGATAATTGAATGTAAAGATTTTGATGTGTAAGTCCTTTCTCTTCTTGTCTGAAAGGTTACCTCTTCAATTTTGCGACTGCTGCTACGAAGAAGATATCTGAATCGGTTGCTGAAACAGCACAGACAATAAAGAAGTCTGTAGA
Source organism: Rhinopomastus cyanomelas (assembly GCA_013400115.1). Taxonomy (NCBI): domain Eukaryota; kingdom Metazoa; phylum Chordata; class Aves; order Bucerotiformes; family Rhinopomastidae; genus Rhinopomastus; species Rhinopomastus cyanomelas. The sequence continues at coordinate 167,350 of VXBP01010256.1, forward strand.
AGAAGGAAAAATCGACAGTATCATTGATAAGGTATTTTGTTTCTAGCTACCTGATCTGTTTGCTTACTTTTCTTGCAATATGGCCATCTGACACATGACGTCTCTTTAAGCTGCCTTCAGGAATTACATACTTCAAGAGCAGCTATTTCCTATCAAGGTAAATTATGTGACTGAATAGACAATTCAAATATCTCTTCCATTCCTTCAGGATATCAACACCCTGGAGATAGACTGGTGTGAAATAAGGAAAATGCTGATATAGAGGGAAAGGCTGGAAAAATGAGTAGAAAGAGGCAGCTGGGTGGTGAGTGGGATTAATGAAATGCAACAAGTGGAGTGTAGAGTCTTGCATCTGGGCAAGAACACTCCCAGGTACCGGTATAGGTTGGGGACTGATCTGTTGGAGAGCAGTGTAGGAGAAAGGGACCTGGGGGTCCTGGTGGCCAGCAGGATGACCGTGAGCCAGCAATGGGCCCTTGTGGCCAAGAAGGCAAATGGCATCCTGAGGTGGTTTGGAAGGAGGTGGTAAGTAGATGCTTTCAGATTGCTTGTGATAAATTCATAAATGCCAGATAACTATGTCTTATACAAATGAAAATGACAAATACAAGCTTGATTTCCCAGGTAAACTCTCAGCGTGAGTCAGGTCACACATCTTACCAAAAGATGCTCCTTCCTGGAGCGGAAGAGTGGGAGCAAACACATCAATCTGTTCCTGCTACTGTGTTGATGTTCCAGGTTCCTCCCAACAATTAGATGGGTTAATAGAGATAGTATTTATGCTTTATTACTTTATGTTAACTGTGTGGGTGGGACTGTTTCCAAACTACCACTCACTCTGTCAGCAGTTACCAAAAACAGCTCCTTTCATGTATATTTCCTGCAAGTCTGTGCAAAGCTTATCTGGCTGCATTCCCCAGCCTCAGCAGGCTTTTGCATAACAACACAGATGGCTGGACCTTATCACCAGCCTTGTACAAGAACAGACCTCCTGGCCTGTATTTAGATTATCAAGTGTTTATAGGATATTGAGCGTCCTTTGTCAGGAACTCTTGAGCTTTGCCAGTTTCTTGCTGTCGACACCATAAAAAATGTTTTACCAAAAATTCATGTAACTTCTAAGCAGGAGGATCCATGATAATCTTGTCTAATAGGCACTACAGTGGTTATCTCACGGATGTTAATATTAGAATGAAGTGCAGGGTTGGAGGAAAAACCACAGAGAAATTTAGCAGGATTTGTCTTGAAGGCTTGCATGGTTTTTTGATCCCAGGTACCAGTATAGGTTGGGGACTGACCTGCTGGAGAGCAGCGTAAGAGAAAGGGAACTGGGAGTCCTGGTGGTCACCAGGATGACCATGAGCCAGCAGTGTGCCCTTGTGGCCAAGAAGGCCAATGGCATGCTGGGCTGGATTAGAAGGGCTGTGGTTAGCAAATAGAGTGAGATTCTCCTCCCCTTCTGCTCTGCCCTTGTGAGACCACATCTGGTATATTGTGTCCAGTTCTGGGCCCCTCAGTTCCAGAAGGACACAACTGCTGGACAGAGTCCAGCGCAGAGCCACAAAGATGGTGAAGGGAATCAAACATCTCCCTTATGAGGAAAGGCTGAGGGAGCTGAGTCTCTTGAGCTTGGAAAGGAGGAGACTGAGGGGTGACCCCATTAGTTAATGTTTATAAATATGGAAAGGGCAGGTGTTGGGAGGCTGGAGCCAGGCTCTGCTCAGTGTCATCCAACGATAGCACGAGGGGCAACGGGTATGAGCTTGGAACATAGAAGATTCAACATCAATATGAGAAGGAAGTTCTTCACATTGAGGGTGACAGAGCACTGGGACAGGCTGCCTAGAGAGATTATGGAGTCTCCTTCTCTGGAAATATTTAAAACCCGCCTGGCCATGTTCCTGTGCGACTTGATCCAGGGGATCCAGCTATGGCAGGGTGATTGGCCTGGATGATCTTTCAAGGTCCCTTCCAATCCCTAATGATTCTGTGTTTTTCACAAAGCACCTTTAATTAACTTCAGAAAAGGCCACCAGGGATGTAAGCATGTGATTCTCCAGTGTATGTGATTCTCAGTGTATTCTGAGGGAACATGAAACAAAAGGAGTGATTTTATTTTATTATTTTTAATTATGATTCCCTAATTTTTGTTTCAGACAATTATTGGAGATTTTCAGAAAGAACAGAAAAAATTTGTCCAAGAACAGCAAACAAAAAAATCAGGTAATGTGTTATTTTTTTTATTGATAATGCACAGCACTGCACAGCACTGCATAGGCTAAAACTTGCTGATAGCAAATAATTGAGGTATAGCTCAACTTAAACTATCAGAACTTGATAGTTTTGACTTGATCTAGGGCATCCTGCTGTGGTGGGAGAATTGAACTAGATGATCTTTTGAGGTCCCTTCCAATCCCTAATGTTCTGTGATTCTATGAAAACCCTGTTTAATGTAAGGTTATGGCAAAACTTAACATATATTGTAGAATAAGAAGATGGCATTTTAAAATGTGGATAGTTTTACTTTAATTTTTCTAATGAAATTCAGCTTTATAACTCAAAGACCACTGTGCTAGCAAAGGTGCTCTCTTCTTGTTGTTTTGAATCTTAAAACCCCTGTATTTATTTAAAACAAGCTGATTACTTCTGGGCTTCAGCAATCATGTCACATTTCACTAATGACGTGAAAACCATGGGTTAGGGTTTGCACTATAGTATCTAATTAGCTTTGCTCTAGGAGCTGCTTTGTTTACATTAAAGGCATAATTGCTCTTTTGCTATCCCATAAATCATTTGCTTTGTAATTATCTGTCATCTAAATCCTTTGGAGTTATCCACCCATGTACAATTGGCATCAATGAATCTGTCTGAGACTTCAAAATAAGCACAATTGGGTGTTTATGTTGTTTCATCATTGCCTTTTAGTGTGTTACCTGGATGCAATAGTTTGCCACAGTTGGTTGCTCTGTTGTTAATGTTGAAAATGAACTGGTTTTGAATGGACCCAGGTCACATTTTTTACGCTGTCAGTAGTTACCACATTAATCTGATTCCTTCTCTCGTGACTGCTTGTAGTTGCATCTCTTCATGCATTTCTGCAAGTTGCCTGAAAAGAGGTAGCTAGACCTTCGAAAGGATTAACAGGTGGCCTAATGGAAAAAAGTGTTTGTGTCAGATACGAATCTTTGTGGGTGGAACATCTGGCATGGGCAAATAAGCACTGCAACTTCGAGTGCACACAAGTTACTTGTTAACTGCTACACGTGCATATTAACGTCTCTGTGGGCTGAATTTGCATTGGTGGTGGATAGTAGATTTCTATACATCTTGTCTCTACAAATTGTTTAGTTTCTGCTACGTGCAGCCAGCAGAACTGTCTTGGAAGTGTCTGTGTGAATAATACACCTGTCAGCTGAACTAAAGTGTGCTTATTCAGTGCATAACATGCTGCAGCTGGCGTAGGGCTTTTGGCAAGAGGACAAGGGGAGAGGGTTCCAGACTTGAAGAGGGGACATTGAGACTGGAACAGGCTCCACAGGGGGATTGTGGAGTCTCCTTCTCTAGAGATGTTTAAGACCCGCCTGGATGTGTTCCTGTGTGACTTGGTCTAGGCGATCCTGCTGTGTCAAGGGGATTGGACTAGATGATCTTTTAAGGTTCCTTCCAATCCCTAATGATTCTATGAGGAACAAAATCTTTGCTGTGAGGGTGCCACAATGCTGGAACAGGTTGTCCAAGGCAGTTGTGGCTGCCCCATCCCTGGAAGTGTTGAAAGCCATTATTCACCACTCTTTGGGTGCTGTTCTACAGCCAGGTTTTAATCCAAGTCAAAATCTGTTCATCAATCTCATGCTTCCAAAGCTTCCTCAAGAGGATGTTATGGGGGACTGTGTCAAAGGCCTTACTAAAACTGAGGTAGACCACATCCACTGGTCTCCCAGCATCTACCCATGTAATCACAACATCACAGAAGGCTATCAGATTAGTCAGATGTCATTTCCCCGTGGTAAATCCATGCTGACTACTTCTGATTTCCTTCTTGTCATCAATATTCCTAGGAGAAAACAGCAATGAATTTGCTTATTGATGGAAGCCTTTTTAATTTTATTTATTATTTAATTTAATTAATATACCTTCAAATATTCTTCTCCTTTGAATATCAGAAGCAGCAGTGCCTCCCTGGGTAGACAGCAATGAAGAAGAGACAATTCAACAACAAATACTGGCCTTATCAGCAGTAAGTATTTCACATCCTGTAAGATTTGATGTGTTTCTGCTGGAATGGTTAAAGTTTGTTTTTCTTCCAGAGTAAGTTTATTTTGAAAACAAAGTAAGTCTTTGAAAGTACTTCTGTTTTCAATCTAGTTCTTCTGAGGAAGTGCAGCACTACAAGCTTGGGGAAGTGTGGCTGGAAAATGGTTTGGCAGAAAAATACAGGGGAGTTCTAACTGACAGGCGGCTGAACATGAGCCAGCGGTGTGCCCAGGTGGCCAAGAAGGCCAAGGGCATCCTGGCTTGTATTAGAAACTGGGTGTCCAGCAGGAGTGGGGAGGTGATTATGCCCCTGCATTCAGCATTGGTGAGGCCACACCTTGACTTCTGTGTCCAGTTTTGGGCACTGCAGTCCAAGGGAGACATCAAGGTGCTGGAGCGAGTGCGGAGGAGGGCAACGAAGCTGGTGAAAGGCCTGGAGAGTGAGTCTGATAAGGAGAGATTGAGAGTTGGGGCTGTTTAGTTTGAGGAAGAGGAGGCTAAGGGGTAGAGGTGTTGATGCTGGTCTCTTCTCACAATTAGTGACAGAGCCAGAGGGAAGGGCTTCAAGCTTCAACAGGGGAGGTTTAGACTGGACATCAGGAAGAAATTCTTTACAGAGAGAGTGGTCAAGCACTGGAATGGGCTGCCCAGGGTGGTGGTTGAGTCCCCATCCCTGGATGTGTTTAAAAGTCACTTAGATGCAGTGTTGGGGGATCTGGTTTAGGAGTAAACTTGTAGAGTAGGGCTGATGGTTGGACTCTATGATCCTAAGGGCTTTTTCCAACCTGAATGATTCTGTGATTCTTTTGATGTGTCTGTCACTGCACCGATCATGAGCAACAATAAATAATCCTTTCAGTGTAAACTTGATGGGTTAGATTCTCTGTATCTGTATCCAGATAGATGTATTTTAGTGGCTTTGCAGCTTTGTGGCATGATAGAATTGTATGGGAAGTGGCATTTGCTTTGCTGATCTTGTGTGTGAAGTATTAAATCTTTTATGTGCTATCAGTTAATGACAATAAATATGTTCTTCAAAGGATAAACGAAATTTTCTGCGGGACCCTCCAGCAGGTGTGCAGTTTAACTTTGACTTTGATCAAATGTACCCTGTTGCAATGGTGATGTTGCAGGAAGATGAACTTCTCAATAGGATGAGGTTTGATCTCGTTCCCAAACAGTAAGTAATTTCTTCTGGTAACTACACGTTGTGCTGCTTTTAACGTATCTGTAAATATTTGTAAATTACTCCTTTTTGCTTCCTTCAATTCTTTAAGTACTTCCTGCGTATGTGTTTTATACCTGCTGATTTCAAATGCATGGAATATTCCACATGGATTGTGCTTTAGCCGTTGGAAGAGAGAATAGATCTGTTAGATATTCAGAGTAACGTCTAATACATACAGGTCTGTTAGATATTCAGAACTAAAAAGGATCTGTTGGCTTAAATATGAAAAAGACATTAATTTTTTCTATGTCCAATGTGCTAAGTTCATGGAAAACCTTTCATATGCCAAACAAAGGCAAATGCATCAATGTAAGTGTTTAGATGCTACACACCTTCCTCCCTGAAGGAGGCTGCTGGTCCCTCTGGGTTGTAGTAGAGTCTTTTCTGCCTTGCAGGAGAGTTACTAGAAGGAAAAACTAGCTGAGGAGTAGGTTTGTCTCACACTTACCAGAACTGGCCATTTATGAGATGGCGGTTTCTGTTAGTGCAGTTCCTGCAGACACGCTGAGAGATGTGCAGGTAGTTAAATAGTCCTCCTGCAATCTACGAATGGCTTCTGCCTGTACATCAAAGATATTTCAGTTCCACCTGAGGTCTACATTAAATACAGTTTGACAAGGGTAGAACATTGATGTTAGCGAGGAAGTGAACAGGGTTGTCTTGTTGGGTTTGGTTGCGTAATTTGGTCAGAGAAGTGGAACAGCATATGATTTAGTTACGTATGGCTGCATGCTGTTAAGCTTTTTCTGAAGACCTAACAATGTTGTTATTACTGTGTATTCAAGTTCATTGTAACTGTCATGGAAGAGATCAAAAACTTCTGCAATGAGGGATTGTTTTGTTTTTACTCAAGTGGCAACTGTGTCTCCTTCATATTAGTTCTATGTCATCGTTGTCTTCTGTGTCATCATTCTGCATATTTAGTTCTATGTCATCACTGTATGGCCCAAGTAACCACAGTTCCAAATGTAGTAATCAAAATCTGTTTGTTTTCTCTAGTGTAAAGGAGGAGGTGTTCTGGAGAAATTATTTCTACAGGGTGTCCTTAATTAAACAGTCTGCGCAACTCACCGCACTGGCAGCTCAGCAGCAAGCAGTAGGAAAAGAAGAGAACAAAGGCAGAGAAGAGGATAGTCAGCTGAATGGTATGGAAAGGATCTGTTTTAGCACGGCTTATTAAGCTTGTGTCATCCATGCTCACTGTGTACATCAAGAGGCATTGAATTTTTATCCTGGTTGTCCTATTAAAATCAGGGCTTCTCTCACCATACCTTGTATGTTTGTACAGGTGGGTGAAGAAGAGCCTCCAAGTGCTTTTAAACCTTTCTCCACTTTCATCCAACTTTACCAGAAGAGTACCAGTCTCAAGAGTTGAACTTTTGTACTTGGCTTGTAACAGCCCAAGACCACTAATGGTCTCTGGTGTGTCTTTTTGACTTGTAAGAAAGAGATATGAGGTACCTTTGCTTCACCTGATAAGGCAACGGGTACTAGCCAACCCAGCCAGCTGGCATACAGTTTGCTCTTGCCTTTCACTTAGGGCTTAGGCCAAACAGAAGTTAGTGAATGGAGGCAGAGACACATGCAGGACATGGAGAAGTCCACAGTTAGAGAAATAGATGAAAATGGTGATCAGGAGGCTACCTGAGATTCAAGCTTGAGATGAAGAAGCCACTTCAATGTAGATGTCTTCAGTTATGTTAATTGGATTATACAGATTATTTTTCCTCACTCTCTTATGAACCACTGGGCACCTTCATCTGCATGCAGACAAACTCTGCAAGCAGGAATATCTGGAGCTTAAAGAATAAAAACACAGGCAAAGACAAAAGGTACCCTGTAGTTTATTCATTCTTAGCTTAAGCTGGGTAGGCTCACCACCCCTGTGAGTCTTGGCAGGCTGAGCAGGCATTGGGCAGAAGAAGAAAGACTTTGCTGCACCTTGGCACATTTCTGCCACAGTGCAGAGCCACAAAGATGATGAAGGGACTGGAGCATCTCTGTGATGAGGGAAGGCTGAGGGAGCTGGGTCTCTTCAGCTTGGAAAAAAGGAGGCTGAGGGGTGACCTCATTAGTGTTGGTAAATATGGAAAGGTGGGTGTCAGGAGAATGGAGCCAGGCTCTGCTCAGTGTCATCCAGTGGTAGGACAACAGGCAGCGGGTGTGAGCTAGAGCATAGGAGGCTCCACATAAACATGAGAAGAAACTTCTTCATGAAACCCACCTGGCCATGTTCCTGTGCGATTTGATCTAGGAGATCCTGCTCTGGCAGGGGGATTGGACTGAATGATCTTTCAAGGTCCCTTCCAGTCCCTAAGGTTCTGTCATTCTTTGATTTTCATATCCCAAACACCCATAAATTGTCATCATCCATGAAACCCATTAATGCTTATGTCCTGATGGCCTGACTGACAAGCAACTGATCACTCCCAAGTCACCTTTGTTTTCCAGCCCTTCAAATACAGTATCTTTCTATATTGCTGCAAGGACTGAAGATGAGAGGTACCAATATAGAGGGAAAGATTAGATAAACTCTGCCAAAAGGTTTCTTCTTCACAGTTGCCAACAAGCATTTTCTCTGAGTACTTTCAGTGTGAAGGGGAAGGTGTGGTTTCTGTGTCTGCATATCCTTGCTTCAGTAAACCAATTCCTCAAAAAATAGAAAACTGCTACTGTTGGGGCAGGTTGGCTACTCTAATACAAGTTACTTAAATGAATTACAGTGCTCAAAGTTTCCTTCATACAAGATAAATATGTAGTTAAACGGACAGTCTTAAACCATAGGGCCTGGGGTGGCTTAGCATCCTCCCTTTTCAACAGTACAGTACTCAGCTTTTGCCAAACTATGGCACTGTGGCTGTTTGAATTGAAGTGTCTGAGCTCTACAGGAGAGGAGGCAGTTAACTCTGTCGAACAGCAAACTGTTATCTTAGAGTCATCCAAACCCTTAGAAATTGCCAGTTGAAGCGAAAGTTGCTGAACTATACCCAGAGTTACTCTAGTAAAATCACCATTGTGACTGAAAACAAAACGTGTCTAAACTTTATAAAAACAAAGCCCTTTCTTTTGGCCTATTAGAGAGCTCATGCAGTCAGACCAGTATAGGATATGCAGGTAGGTTTACTGATGACTGAGATAGGTATTTACTGAGATAGGTACACTAATGACTGTGTAATGGCAAAGATGCACTTACAGACTAGTACATACATGTTTTGGGTTTAAAAATTGCAGAGCTTTGGGAAGAGCTACATAATCTGAGGGGTTTTGATTGAAATAATCTTTTTGATGGTTGGATTCCTGTCACGGTCCGTGCAGGTGGACTCATGTAGGTTCTTTCACTGCAATCTCCAAGTGCAAAATGCAGAAAGCGAGGTGACCATGGCAAGGGGGTTCTGCTTCAATTCAGTAGTGCAATTGTATTGTCTTTCCCATAAAGTGGCTGCAGTAGAAATAAAAGAGTGATGGAAAAGGGAGATAGACTAACGAAAAGGAGGGAAGGAAGTCCCAGGCAGCATTCCATTGGTTTTCTGGTCTCCTGGGCAGCATCCCACCAGCCTTCTGATCTTCCAGGCAGTTCTTGTTGGGGAAAGCTTCCAAAAGCTTTTTCCAAAAGCTTCCCCGTTCCGTTGCTAGGGACCCATCCTTTATGCCAAGCAACACACCTTGCTCCACCTCTGTCCCATGGAGCTCTGCCAATCTCTGCCTTCGCTAGCCAGGCTTCCACACTTGTCCAAAGAGGAGGGTCTGAGGGTTCTTGCTGGAGGTGAGTGGCTTTTGGCCAGGAGGTGTGTTCTGGTACTATAATGAGCAAAGTCCACCTGAAGTCGCAGATTTCTTCATCGATGTCAAGGTGGTCCTTGGTGATTATTATTCCTTGACAGTCCAAGGTTACCCCTTCTGCACCAGGTAACAGGGAAATAGCATTATGCAGTGAACTGTGTGGCATAGGTGTTCTGGCTCTTTCTGCTATGATAGTTTGATCATTTTTTGGGATACCTCCTTGTACCTTAGTGTCCACTTCTATACATTGGTGTCCAAGTCCATAAGGACCATGTGGAGACAATTCTGACTGACTCCTACAACTGCAGACTAAAATTGGAAGTAATTGCCTGTTGATAGCTCTTCACAGTGTACAGAGTTTATTCTTAAAGCTGACTGATGTCTACAAAATTGAATTAATTGCCTTCCATTTTTATCTCTGTGTCTTCCTTACCTGCAGTTTTCAAAGTTTAAATAAGTGTGGTTGATGTGAAAGGGGAAAAGACGGGACAAACAGAAGTCATGGCACGTTCTAGTGTAAAGACAGTGTAAGATCTGTAATAAAACTGTAACTTGTAGTCCTCCTCCAAGTATTGGTAACTATTTACTATGAAGTTATGAATGAAGTTACCTCAGGAGCAGAGCACATTAGCAGTGAAAATGATGCCAGGCCAGTACAGTGCTAAAGGTGTGTTAGTCACATCTGACTGGTGCATGGCCCAGTGCAGAGCTGCTGTGCTGCTTCTATGTGAAAGCAGCAGATGGAGCTTAAGGCACCTCTCGTGTTGTGCTCTGGGCATTCAGTGATGAACAGTGAAGAGTTAGTGCTCTGTTAGGGCTGAAGCCTCTCTGGCTGTGATGTTGGATGCAGTAGCAGATCCTTGAAGATTAGTTAGAGGAAGGATGGGAGAGGATGGGACAGAGCAGCAGACATTGAGTAGATGAGCTGTGTAAGCAGTGATAGCTACCAATTAGGGAATTATTTTAATTACAAGATAGTTTAATTTTTAAAATTAAACCTGTAAAAAATTGCCCCTTTCAGAAATCACTGAGTAAGCAGGACGGTCCACCTGGGCACACAGCAGTAAGCACAGCTGCAAGCTCAGAGCCGCTTTGCGTGTTTGAACAAATAGAACTGCTAAGCAAGCACTCCATCACTACCAAAACCTGCCCTGTGTCTTCATTGTTCTTGCAGCCACCTGTCTCTTTATTATGAGGCCTCTACCCTGCTAGTTGCACGAGAAAGAAAGCTGGAGTGTTCCTTTACCTGCCAAAAAAAGATCTGTCTTTGCCTAGAAACAGTCATTTTCTTCCTAGCACCATGCTGCTAAATTCAGAATGCACAGTGAGTTTGGAAAGAGTCTCCAGGCTTTATGTTTTTCAGTGAGATCCTTTACCAAGCTTGTGAAGAAGGCTGAGCTGCAGACCACTCTGGCTGTGTGCATTCGAGGGGGTTTGTGCAGATATAGTCTGATTTATCTAAGAGCTAACTAGTTATTTCCCATGTCATCAGGAGCACCCAGCCAGTGTGGGAATTACTCCAATAGGCAATAACTGAATGTCATGACCTTTGTAACTTCAAAGGTCTTGTGGTGTGGTGCAATATCCAAGTGTTTTATAGGAGACATTCTTCCGGATTCCCTCATGTTCTCGTTTATGTGGTTTCATGCATCATTTTGATGGGGGCAGAGGGGTTCTTGTCAGCTTTGCATTTGTAATGAGGAATGGTTTGCTAAATTTGCACTACTTGAGAGTAGAAAATTGCTTCTCTTCCATTTTGTTGCTACAAGTGCTTCACCTGTGGCTGAATTCAGCCTTTAACCACCAGGATTCCTTGTGGAGTCTCCTTCACTGGAGATGTTTAAGACGCGCCTGGACGTGTTCCTGTGCGACTTGCTCTGGGTGATCCTGCTGTGTCAGGGGGATTGGACTGGATGATCTTTCGAGGTCCCTTCCAATCCCTAATGATTCTATGAAAGCACAGTATCTTCACTGTGCATTTCACAGCTATGCAGATCCAATGATATCTTCATGTATGTAAATGTCACCTCCTTTTTTTGTTCTTTCTTGACAGAAACTGTACGGCCAAAAACACCGCCTGTTGCAATAAAGCCTCAAATAAAATCTCCAGAGGTAACAGCACTGTTGTGTTTTATCTGCTATTTAGTATGTGAAAGTTAATATATAATTATGCATCCTTGTGAGCAAGTTGTGCTATGAAACCATAAGAATTGAGGTCCCTTCCAATCCCTAATGTTCTGTGATGCTGTGTGACAGTCCTAACTTGCTGCTGTTTTGCTCTGTTATCAATTTTAGTGCTGTGCTTTATTAATTTTAGTGCATACATTCCATAGAAGGAGCAGTAGTTTATCTGAAGAATACTTTTAACTAGTATCCTGGATATTAGAGTAAAACATGTTTTTACTCTAGACAGTGACATTTCCAAACAGTGTGGAGTTGAAGGATTCCATTGCATTAAGACACAGGGAATATCTTCATAAAAACATATTCACGTGCGTGTTCTGTCAAACTCCAGCAGTTGTTGGACTGAAGTTGTTGGGTTTTGCTTGGTACTGCAAAAGCTTTAAACTTAGATGCTTAATGACCCTTGTTCATTTCTGGATTGTAAAGTCGGTGCCAGAGAACACTCTTGGCAGAAGCAGAGCGGTGCGTTCACTTGCCAGTAATATGCGGTGGACTAAATTAAGCTAGAAAGATTTCCAAGGAACAGTCCTCTTAACAATCCCTTCTCTGGAGATGTTTAAAACCTGCCTGGACATGTTCCTGTGTGACTTGGTCTAGGTGATCCTGCTGTGGCAGGGGGATTGGATTGGATGATCTTTTGAGGTCCCTTCCAATCCCTAATGTTCTGTGGTTCTTACTTGTGTGTAGAAAACTCCTAGTGGACTGTGGTCAGGATATTAATATTAGTCTCTGGTGCTTCTCTAGATCACTCAAGAGTTTGTTACTCTTTCTGAAGTTTAGAAAAACAGAATTAAAGTTGCTAAGACAACACAAAAAAAAGGAGCCTAAAATGAAAAGCAGATAATTTTCACTACAATTATCTAACATTTTTCTGTCTACAAAAATAGCCTGTAAAGAAAGAATAGCTGTCAGAGTAATTGACTTGTTTGGAGTGTGGCTGACTCTGTTTAGAAGGTGGTCAGTCACAGGAGTAGCAGTGCACACTGGTGATATTTCTTCCCCTGTTTGGATAAGCTTATACCAAACTGTGTTACTGCAGGAGGATGAAGAGATTTCCACAAGTCCAGGTGTATCAGAGTTTGTGAGTGATGCTTTTGATGCCTGTAATCTGAATCAAGAAGACCTAAGGAAAGAAATGGAACAACTAGTGCTAGACAAAAAGAAAGAAGAGACTTCAGTAGGAGAAGGTAAAGCTGTTACTACCTTTGATGTCTTAAATAGTGACAATCTAAAGTAGGTTTTGTTTGGGTTTTTTTTAATTCCACTTAGGAAACTAGATTTGTGACTATTTGTCAAAGTGTATGAAATGAAATATATCCTTAATTAAAAGAATTAATGATCGTTTTCACCACAGCATGTTAGATGTGAGGAGTTGAAATCCAAAGAACCTAACAAGCTTTATGTGCCTCTTTTATAAAAATAACAGAGGAGTAGTTTCTTCGGTCTGCAGCCACCTTTCCCTGCCTTCTTTTTCATAGATCCTTGTGTGCTCCAGCAAGGGGGATTGGACTTAGATGATCTTTCAAGGTCCCTTCCAATCCCTCATGTTCTGTGATTCTGTGACACCAGCTGAAACAGCAGTATTTGCACCAGATGTGAGCTTGCAGATTCCTCTGCTGTAAGGGTCCACATCTATTTGGAACAGTTACCATTTCACAGATCTGAGAATCAGGACAAGAAATAAAGTGGGGCTTAGACTTAAAATAATTCAGAAGAACTAATACCAGTGTAAAAAGCATGAAAGCAGCCAGTGATCATGCGAACAAATGAACAGTTTACAGGTATTTGTGAGTGCAGATGCTGAGCTTAATGTTCAGAACTCATAATTGTTTTGGGTGTTGCTAAAATACTATTTTCAGAAGGTATTTTTTTCCAGTTGTATGAGGTACAACGAGGCCAAGTGCTGGGTCCTGCATTTTGGTCACAACAACCCCAGCCAACGCTACAGGCTGGGGGATGAGTGGCTCGAAAGCTGCCCAGCAGAAAAGGACCTGGAGGTGCTGGTAGACAGCCGGCTTAATATGAGCCAGCAGTGTGCTCAGGTGGCCAAGAAGGCCAGCAGGATTCTGGCCTGCATCAGGAATAGTGTGGAACGAGAAGGGCAGTTATTGTGCTCTTCTACTCAGCCCTTGTGAGGCCTCACCTGAAGTCCTGTGTTCAGTTCTGGGCCCCTCATTATAGGAAAGACATTGAGATGCTGGAACATGTCCAGAGCAGAGCTACCAAGGTCATAAGGGGTTTAGAGAAACAGTCGTATGAGGAGAGGCTGAGGGAGCTGGGCAGGTTTAGTTTGGAGCAGAGGAGGCTGAGAGGGGACCTCATTGCCCTCTACAACTACCAGAAAGGGGGATGTAGAGAGGTGGGTGTTGGCCTCTTCTTAGTAACTAATGACAAACCCATGGGAAATGGTCTGCAGTTGAAGCAGTGGATGTTTAGATTGGATATTAGGAAGAAATTCTTTATAGAAAGAGAGGTGAGGCACTGGAACAGCATTCCCAGGGAGGTGGTTGGGTCACCATCCCTGGAGGTGTTTAAGAAATGTGTAGCCATGGTGCTTCATGCCCTGCGACAGTGGCCGGCATGGAGTGGGCTACTTTGTGTTTGTCCATCAACCAGGTATTTAGGGATTTGGGTATTTAGGTTTTAGTTTTTGTGGGTGTGGTTGGACTTCGTGATCTAGGAGGTCCTTTCCAATCATGATTATTCTGTAGCCAAGCTCGAGGAATTGTAATAAATAAAAGTCAGTTCCTTGCATCTAGCTTTGAAGTGGAAAAGTTCCAGTAAGTCGTTGGTTGGTTCAGAGTCATTTCACCTGGCCTTAGCAACTTGGGCTATGGAATTACAGACCTTCATATCTAGGCTGTGCTAACCAACGTGCAACACATCAAACACCCATCTCCTCCCCCATACTCTTGCATATGATAGATAAAGCTAATTAAAACAGAGATTAACAACACAGGAATGCTTTCTGACTCATTTTTTGCCCTGAAGTATGAAATATAATTACCTTTAACCCTGATGAAATGAGCTTGCCTAGCTACAGATGTCAGTGAGAATACCTGCTGCTTTTTTTAATTATCCACAGCATTTATCTCCCTTTTTTGGGGTTTTTTTTTTGCCCCTTAACCATGTATTCAACAAATTTGGGAACTTTACTCCTTTTTTTTTTCCTGGAGATTTAGAAATACAGAGGGAGATTCTGTTAACAGTGGAGAGAAAGACTGGAAAGGGACTAGAGGGAAAGTCTTCTGAGGGAGCTGGGGTTGTTTAGCCTGGAGAACAGTAGACTCAGCAGGGATTTTATTGCTCTGTATAACTCCCTGAAGGGAGGTTGTAGTCAGGTGGGGTTCGGGCTCTTCTCCTGGGCAACTAGTGAGAAGATGAGAGGGCAGGACTTGAAGCTGTGCTAGGGGAGGGTTAGGTTGGGTATTAGGAAGCACATCCTCACGGAGAGGGTGATCAGACCCTGGAATAGGCTGTCCAGAGCAGTTACCATCCCTGGAGGTGTTTAAGGACAGACTGGAGGTGGTACTTAGTCTAGGTGGTGGTCTAGCTGGTGCGGTGATGTTAGGCTTGATGAGGTCTGAGGTTCTTTCCAGCCTCAATAATGCTGTGATCCTGTGAAATGAGTGTGCAGAAGGATGCTTGTTACACCTAAGCTGCATATGCTGAGGAGTCCAGTTCTGGAGTCCCCCATATCAGAAGGACACAGAGCTCGTGGAAGGTGTCCAGAGGAGAGCAACTCAAATACTCAGAGGGCTAGAGCACCTCCCCTACAAGGACAGGCTGAACAAGTTTGGGTTGGTTAGCCTGGAGAAGAGGAGACTCCCAGGTGAACTTCTAGCAAGATCTTTCCAATCTCTGAAGGAAGGGGGCTACAAGAAAGCTGGGGGGGAGGGCTTTTGACACCAGTGGTAGCGAGAGGACAAGGGGAAAGGGTGCCAGTCTTGAAAAGGGGAGACTGAGATTGGACATGAGGAACAAATTGTTTGCTATGAGGGTGGTAAGGTGGTGGAACAAGTTGCCCAAGGCAGTTGTGGCTGCCCCATCCCTGGAAGTGTTCAAAGCCAGGCTGGCTGGGGCCCTGAGTAACCTGCTCTAGTGAAGGTGTTGCTGCCTGTGCAGGGGGGTTGGAACTAGATGATCTTTAAGGTCCCTTCCAACCCCGGGCATTCTATGATTCTGTGATATTTGTACACAGGAGTATAGATTTCTATATTAATTCCTTCCTACCAGTTGTAAATAAAAAGATGGAATTTGTTTAACAGTTGTCCTTAAGGTTTGAGGGATAGAAGAGAGATTTCAATGCAAATTCATGTGTTTCTTTAATATACAAGCAGTATTCTGCATTATGTAGCTACTTCTTATACATGATCTTTCTTTTGTAGAAGACACTGCGGACTGGGAAAAGGAATTGCAAAAAGAGCTTCAAGAGTATGAGGTGGTGACAGAGTCAGAGAAGCGCGATGAAAACTGGGACAAAGAAATAGAAGAAATGCTCCAAGAAGAAACTTAAGCCTTTTCACAAAACCACTGTAACCTTAAGCTTTTCTGAGACCTTACATGGATTTCTGCTTTTATAATTTACTTACAAAAGATCTTCAAAAGACGTAAAAGAAACTCAAATCATTACAATTCCATATGGGAATACAACCAGTATTTCTGTTCTTTATACGAGCAGCTTCTGAACTTCTACATTCTTCAGAAGAAAAAGCAAAGAGAGACACACACTGCAAGTTACATCATAATCCAAAGCGATGTCATTGTTACATGAAGCAACAGCTTAGTTTGAGGCATTTTTAGCTGGTCAAGAAGCTCTGCGCAGAAGATTTCTAAATCTAAGAATGTAGCTTTGGGGTCTGCAGCCTTCTGTTTGCAGTGTAAAAATGGATGTTGTAAGTAACTTAGTCCTTGAAAATCCTTCACCCTTGCACTCTGATCCCTGTATGATTTGTAAATGTGTACTATTTTACTCCTAGCCACTAGCTTTTGTGTGTATTTAACTTCCTTAATTTACATAGCCAAAGGATTTCTAGCAAGCCCCATCGAATGATTTCCAATGAGTTGCTAAAAAGCATTAGTTCTGACTCCAAAGAAGTGCTGATTCATTATCAGTGAGGTACAGTTAGCTGACGGACAAGAACAGAGGCATTAACTGCTTGAACTGAACTTCTGCTAGTGTTAGATCATCAAGTGAAGGTATTGCCTTTCCCCACAGATGAAAGGTTAACTTTGTTCTTTCTCCAGAAGACTCTTACACTTCCATTTAATTCTGTTGTCTGACGGAGAGCAAATTCAATGTTTGTCTTTATTTCACGTGCTGAAACATGTGAAAACATGGGCTGCTTTGGGCATCTTTATTAAATATTTGTAGATATGTATAGAATGGGCTCTTGTGATTGCATGTGGGGCAAACATTTCAGACTTACAGAGGTTTCAGAAATATCTGAAGGGGTCTACAAGAAAGCTAAGGTAGAGCTTTTGACATGATGCATAGGGGAAAGGGTTCCAGACTCGAAGAGGGGAGATTGAGGTTGGACATGAGCAACAAATTCTTACCCGTGAGGGTGGTGAGATACTGGAGCAGGTTGCCCAAGGCAGTTGTGGCTGCCCCATCCCTGGAAGTGTTGAAAGCCAGGTTGTCTGGGGCCCTGAGTAACCTGCTCTAGTGAAGGTGTCGCTGCATCTGCAGGAGGTTTGGAACTGCATGACCTTTGAGGTCCCTTCCAACCCTGGCCATTCTATGATCTACTTCACCACAGTGCCCCACACATGGAATTCTAATAAAAAATAGTTTTCTTTTAAAAGGTGTTAAAAGTTATTCTTCTGATCTGAATGTTTCATGTTTCTCCATTAAATCTTTATGTTTGTCATCTATTTCAGAAACTTGTGTGACAAAGCATTAATGAAATTCCAAATACAGAGGAGAGTGGGTAAAACGAAGTAGGTAGGAGCCATGAAGCACAAGTGAATTACAGACATCTTACGTGCACTAAGCTCTTCTGCAGAAAGGTTCTGTAAAGACACTTGAAGAGATTATAGCTGTGATTATTCAGTCAATACTTCTCCCATGGGAACTGAAAAGAGCTAAGTAGCTTTAACAGCTGTTACAGTAAAAAAAGGACTTTTAAAATTGTAACTATGAGCAACTTGAACAGAAAGCCCTCCTGTGTTTCCCATTATGGAAAATGAGTTGGTTTACACCTGCATCCATTGGGCTTCTCAAAGGAGTTTCTTTATTACCACACACTTTCTCGACTGCAAGTCATCTTAAGCACAATTTGCTTTTATAGTTTTTGGTTTTTTTTAACAGATTCCAGCTGGAGTTACAGCAACAGGCTCAAGAGCTGGGCAGGGAGAAACTTAATGAAGTATAACAAGGGCAACTGTAGGGTCCTGCATCTGGGCAAGAACAACTCCAGGTACCAGCAGAGGTTGGGGACTGACCTGTTGGAGAGCAGTGTAGGAGAAAGGGACTGGGGGTCCTGGTGGAGAGCAGGATGACCATGAGCTGAAGTGTGCTCTTGTGGCCAAGAGGGCCAACAGCATCCTGGGGTGGATCAGAAGAGGGGTGGTTAGTAGATGGAGAGAGGTTCTTCTCCCCCTCTACTCTGCCCTGGTGAGACCACATCTGGAATCTTGTGCCCAGTACTGGGCCACTCAGTTACAGAAGGACACAGAACTGCTGGAGAGAGTCCAGTGCAAAGCCAGAAAGATGATAAAGGGAGTGGAACATCTCCCTGATGAGGAAGGGGTGAGGGAGCTGGGTCTCTTTAGCTTGGAAAAAAGGAGATTGAGAGGTGGCCTCATATAAATATGCAAAGGCTGGGTGTCGGCAGGATGGAGCCAGGCTCTGCTCAGTGGCATCTAATGATAGGACAAGGGGCAGTGGGTGCCAGCTGGAGCATAGGATGTTCCACATCAATATGAGAAGGAACTTCTTCCCAGTGAGGGTGACAGAGCACTGGAATGGGCTGCCCTGGGAGGTTGTGGAGTCTCCTCCTCTGGAGATGTTTAAAACCTGCTTGGACATGTTCCTGTGTGACATGATCAAGGGTGATCCTTCTCTGGCAGGGGGATTGGACTAGATGATCTTCTGAGGTCCACAACCTCCCTTCCAGTGCTCTGTCACCCTCATTTTGAAGAATTTCCTTCTTCAAGTTGAGAAGATGCATTGTCTGGTGTGATCCAGCATGTCTCAGGAAGCGCTGGCCCATACGTCTATAGCTATAGCCCTAGAGCATCTGAGCCTTCAATAATGTTACCCATTAGTATTTTCTTGTTCCAACCCACCCCTGTTCAGTGTTTTTTCTCCTTTGTTTTAAACACCAGAAGACATGCACGGCTTCATTTTCTTCTTTTCCATGCAGGCCACAAAGATGACGAAGGGAGTGGAACATCTCCCTGATGAAGAAAGGCTGAGGGAGCTGGGTCTCTT
The DNA here is from genome assembly GCA_013400115.1 of Rhinopomastus cyanomelas. Taxonomy (NCBI): domain Eukaryota; kingdom Metazoa; phylum Chordata; class Aves; order Bucerotiformes; family Rhinopomastidae; genus Rhinopomastus; species Rhinopomastus cyanomelas. The sequence goes on from VXBP01010256.1 coordinate 186,234, forward strand.
CAGCTTGGAAAAAAGGAGGCTGAGGGGCAACCCCATTAATGTTGATAAATATGGAAAGGATAGGTGTCAGGATGATGGAACCAGGCTCTGCTCCGTAACATCTAATGATAAGACAAGGGCAATGGGTGTCAGCTGGAACAGAGGAGGTTCCACATCAATATGAGATGGAACTTCTTCACAGTGAAGGTGACAGAGCACTGAAAGGAGCTGCCCAGGCAGTTTGTGGAGTCTCCTTCTCTGGAGACACTTAAAACCCACCTGGACATGTTCCTGTGCAACTTGATCCCCCTGTGCAAGGGACCCCGCTGTGTCAGGAGGATTGGACTAGCTGATCTTTGGAGGAACCCTTCCAATCCCTGATGTTCAGTGACTCTGTGACAAACCTCTCCAAATGCACTTGGAGGCAAGTTGAATCCCAAACGGGCTGTAAGGTTATTGTATCACAGTGTGATCTTGCCAAAGTAGGGAAAGACACAAGAAAAGTAGTTAGTTAGTTAGTTTTGTGCTGGATCTATTATTAGAGGAGGGAAGGTTTGATTCCTGCTTTGATACACTCTGAAGAGCCGTGGTTAGTGGGGGGGGTTCAGTTTTATGCATCACAAAACCTTAATCCTGCTGTTGCTTGCTTTTTATTGCTTCCTTAGCTATGGTTTTCATGCCCAAGTATGAAGGTTTCAGAGCCAGGTAAAGCTGGTCCTTCTCTGCATTTCCTGTACTTTCTGAGGAGGAATGAGCCCAATTTGCTTCAAACAAATAATGGCCGGTGAACAAATTGATTTTTCACAGCTTCACGTCCCACTTCCTTCAGAAAGGTTTTCATGCTGGCCATGTGCTCTTTCATGACTTTGATGTCAGCATTTAAACATCAAACAGTTTTGCTTATGCTGCATCACCACTGACTTGCATCCTGTACAAAGTGTGTGTGTAACAAGACTTTCAAGCCCATCGTGTGTTGGGTGGGTGAAAAGTGCTGCTGTAAGAGCTTTACTGGGGTGGGGAGGAACCTCTGCAGACACTTGGTGTGGTTGTGGATACAAAAAGCTCTCTCAGTACCATGTGTTGTCAAAAAATTAGTGGGCTTGGGAGTGAAAGAACTGACACCATCGCTTTAAACAGACAAAACCACTGTTGCTTAGGACCTTTCCAGTGGAGGAATGTTGTTAGTGGGTACAATTCAGGTCTCTCTGGCTGTGGACAGTGAACTGATGTGTCTGAGCTCACGTGGAAAACTGAGTCCCTATAAAAAGAAAGATCCCTAAAAATGTTTGCCCTGAGCCAGCCAGCAACCTCTCCATCAGCTCCTGGCTGCTCCCAGTGGTGCTGGCAAGCTATCCAGCACTGGAGGCCAAGTGTCAAGGGGTATGGTAGGGAATAGCCTGCATCCCCTTGGCCTGGATGCCAGAGGACAATCACCAGTAAATTGAACTCATAACCACAAGCTTCCTGTTTGCTTGTCCTGCTCCCAGTCTTGGCTGGGGTAAACTGGCAGCATTAGAGTAAGCAGCACCAAGTTCATCAGATTCCCTGAGTGACTGCCTGCCTCTTCACAGTGACCCCAGTCTCCTCTTCAGACATGATGGCTGGTGCCACTTCTTGTTCAAAATACATCTGCTCAAACCTGTAACTGGCCACCATCCCAACCACACAAACATCCAGTTCTTTTTCCGATCTAGGTCATTACTTCACTGGTGTCACGGGATGATCAATTTCTTAATGTGTGGAGGTGGAAAATAGTGTTTTATTGGGTTTGAAGGTGCCACTGTGTAATTTAGCTGAACAGTGGGTGAAGAACCTGACTGTCTTCTTTTCATCATAGAATTATTACGGCTGGAAAGGACCTCCAGGATCATCAAGGCCAGCCCTCAGCCCAACAGCTCTCTATACCCTACACCATGGCCTCAAGTGCTCTAGCTACTTGTTTTTGCAATACCTCCAGGGATGGGAACTCCACCACCTCCCTGGGAAGCCTAATCCACTGCCCAACCACTCTCAGGAAACAACTTCTACCTAAAATTCAGTCTAAACCTCCCCTGATGCAACTTGAGGCCATTTCCTCTTGTCCTATCATTAGTAATTTTAGAGAAGAGCGCAGCACCAGCCTCACAATCCTCCTGACACCCACCTTTTCCATATTTATCAACATTAATGAGGTCACCCCTCAGTCTCCTTTTTTCCAAGCTCAAGATTCCCACCTCCCTCCACCATCAGGGAGATGTTCCCCTCCATCATCTTTGTGGCTCTGGGCTAGGCTCTCTCCAGCAGTTCTGTGTCCTTCTGGAACTGAGTGGTCTGTTTCAATCCAGTCTTCATTTTCATTTTTGATTGATCACTGTGAAAAACAACATTGATAGAATTACGGTTCCTACTCAGCTCTGGGAGGAAGTGTCCCAAGAACAATTCTGGTAGTGCAGAGATTTGAAAGCAATTGTCATAGTAATCATGTAGAAAGGACCACATTGATTTGGTGCTGCATTTCAGTAGCTTTGTAAGCACATTGCACCCTGTCACTGAAATAGTATCTTTATTTCAGCTTCTCCATTGTCAGGTTGTAGTTGTCCCAGTTTGAGGCTGGGCTGGCCACAAGACAAATGACAGATGCTCTCTTCTGTGTTAGGTTGTATGATCCTGCTCGAGCAGAGGTGTTGGACTCTGTGACCCTTCCAACCCCTAATGATCTGTGTATCTATGTAGATAACCAGCTCCCTTTTCCCCACAAAAGGGAGTAAGTGAGACAGACTTATGGATTGGAAAAGAAAATTACAACAGCTTTAATCAAAACAATGATAATATGAAATATATTACCCTACAGCTACTTAAAAGAAGGTTGTAGTGAGGCTGGTGATGGTCTCTTCTCCAAAATTACTAATGATAGAATTAGAGGAAATGGCCTCAAATTGCACCAGGGGAAGTTTAGATTGGATCTTAGGAAGAAGTTGTTTCCTGAGAGAGTGGTTGGCACTGGACCTGGCTGCCCAGGGAGGTGGTGGAGTTCCCATCCCTGGAGGTGTTTAGAAAACAAGTAAATCTGGCACTTGAGGCCATGGTCTAGGGGTTAGGGAGCTGCTGGGCTGAGGGCTGGCCTTGATGATCCTGGAGGTCCTTTCTAGCTGTGATGATTCTCTAATTCTACATACACAACTAATATTGAATCCAAAGCCCCTGCTCACAATTCCACTACCATCAACATGGATGCAGACACTGGGTAAAGTTCCTAGCTGGACTCAGTGGCAGAGGGCTGGATTCAGGAATGCACGGATTTGCATCAAATGTGGAAAAAACAGAGTCCTCCTTGGATGCCAGCCAACAGGGAAGAGGGCCAACGAGGGAAGTGGAAAAAGTAGAGGAAGAGGAACAGAGATCTGATCCTTGTGTTCCCTCCCTTGTGTTAGATTTATACCTAAAATGACGTATACAGGATGGAATACTTTGTTGGTCAGTTTAGGGTCACTTGCCCTGTCCACTCCTTCTGGCAGGTGCAGCCTACTGAAGCGTGGGACACAAGAGTGAGCCATGACCTTGGTCTTCCCAGAAGCAAATCCTAGCAAGAGCCTTTCTGCACACTAGTGCAAACACCAAGTGTTATCACCTGTAGAAGCAGACATAGTCTGCAAGATGATGCAGAAAGTTCAGTTACTAAGAAGAAGTCTGAACTGAAAAGTAAAATGGCTGAACAGAATTAGTGCTGTTCTATACCAGAGCAACATCTCATTATAGTTGTCACCTCATCAATGGGTTGAAAACAAATAACAAAGCAATTAGTTCTTTACCAAGTTGCTTAGGAGTCTCCACCCCAGCAAAGGCAGTAAAGTACTCCAGAGAGGTTTGGAAACGGCAGTGTATGTGTGTGGTGCTGACAAATGTAGGCTACTCTTAACTATGGTAATAACCACATAACTCAGATGTAGCCTGTAAACAAATGGATTACCCTAAATACGAATTAAAAGAGACAACTAAGTATTTTTACCTGGGTATGGCCTCAATAATCATAGATTCATATTCTCAATAATCATAGAATCACACAATGGCTAGGGTTGGAAGGGACCCTCTAGGGTCATCTAGTTCCAACCCCCCACTGCACAGGCAGGGACACCTTTACTAGAGCAGATTACTCGGGGTCCCATCCAACTTGGCCTTCAACTCTTCAAGGGATGGGGCAGCCACAACTGCCTTGGGCAACCTGTTCCAGCATCTCACCACCCTCACAGCAAAGAATTTGTTGCTCGTGTCCAACCTCAATCTCTCCTCTTCAAGCCTTGAACCCTTTCCCCTTGTCCTCTCACTACATACCCTTGTCAAAAGCCCTATTCCAGCTTTCTTGTAATAATAGTAAAGAAATTATTTCCCACAAATATCAGCTTTTTGCATGTCAAAACAAGAGACTGCTGCTGCTTTTGGTGCCAATAATTAAGCAGCTTCTTGGCAATGGCCATTTGGGTGGATTATCTACTTGGCTGCTCCTAGTGTACAGTCCACAACTGTTCCTCCCTCGCACGAGCAATCTCCAGCAAGGTCAAGAACAGGGCACAGCTGCAAGTGTCTTCTCATCCTCCTGTCAGTACTTGCAGTTACTTGCAGGGGTGAAATAAGAACTCCCAGTATTGTTAAAACACACTTTGTTGCTAAGTGCATTTTTGAAGGAAAACAGCGTAAGGACATTGAGTTGCAGGAGCGGGGTCACAGAAGGGCAATGAGGCTGAGAAGAGGGCTAGAAAACAGGCCCTATTAAGAGCAGCTGAGGGAACTGGGGGTTACTGAGTCTAGAAAAGAAGAGGCTGAGAGGTGACCTTCTTGCTCTCTACAACTACCTAAGACGTTGTAGTGAGGCTGGTGCTGGTCTCTTCTCTCAGATTACTAATGATAGGACAAGGAAATGCCTCAAGTTGCATCAGGGGAGGTTTAGGTTGGATCTTAGGAAGAAGTTTTTTCCTGAGACAATGGTTGGGTACAAACCCAGCCTGCCCAGGGAGGCCGTGGAGTACCATCCCTAGAGGTGTTTAGAAAAGTAGACCTAGTACTTGAGGCCATGGTCTAGGGATTAGGGAGCTGTTTGGTAAGTGCTGGCCTTCTCTTGGATTGGAAGGGACTTGGCAGGCCATCCAGCCTCAACCCTCTGCCATGGGCAGCGTCACCTCTCACCAGACCGGGCTGCGCAGAGCAAGCTCCAAGCTGGCCTTGAGCACTTCCAGGGAGGACCCATCCCCACCCTCCCTGCGCACTGTTCCAGTGCCTCACACCCCTCACCGCGAGGAACTTCCCCAGCGGTGCCGACCACAGGCGGCCACGAGTGCGGGGAACGCGAGGTGAACCCTGAGGGAGCAGGAGGGACAGAGAGAAGGAGGGTGAGAGCGACACACACCGGGCCCGCGCGGTGTCCGCTGGGAAGCGCAGTCCGCCTTGAGTTCGGGGAAGAGCGGCGGGCGGGGCAGGCGCGAGGCCTCCCACGTGGGGCGTGGTAACGCGCGGGGATTGGCTGTGCCGCCGGGTGCGAAGGAGGGCGGGGCGGAGCAGGCAGAGAGCGCTTCCGGTGTCGCCGGGGCTCGCAGCTTGTTTGGATGCTGCCGTCACATCATGGCGACGCGCGGAGCGGAGGCAGCGCGCGGAGTAGGAGGCGGCAGCGGCGGAGGCGACGGCGCGGCGGGACGGAACCGGCGCCGGAGCCAGAGCGGCGAAGAGGAGCGGGGTGGGGTAGCGGCGAGCGACAGCGCGGAGGTGAGGAAGGTGCGGCGGAGCTGCACCGGGCGCTGCGCCGGGCCGGCCACGCTGTGCTTTCACTCCGCTTTCTCCGCCGTCACTGGCCCCGTCGCTGCAGCCGCTGGTGTGTGCGCCCGGGGGGAGCGTTCGACATCCCCCCTCGCAGGGGGTCTGGGGGCGGCTCCCTCTGCCCTTTCCCCACGGCCCGAGGGCGGGCCCTGGTTGGCGCGCGCAGCGGGGCCTCGGGGGCGGCGGCACGTGGCGGAGCCGTTGCGGGTTTGGGGTGGGGGGGGGGGGGTGTGCGCGTGCCCAGCGCCGCGCGGGACGGGGTCCGAGCGACTGCTCCCAACCCAACTCGCACCGGCTGCCTGGCTGCGGCGTGGAAGGGGGTTCTCGGGTATCAGAGGGTGGACTTGGGGGTCAGCGTTTCCTTATCGCAGGCAGAAGTGGCCTCTGTGCCTTTTTTTCTTGTCTTCCTGTACGAAGCGACGCGGAGCGCAGCGGTGCCCGGGGGTGTCCTTGGCGGCTTCACAAGAGTTGCTGGTTGCGTGCCCTTATGAGAAAAGGCTGCGATCCGCGTGGCTCTGTCTGCAGGACTGACAGAGCAGTCTCATCTCGGACAGAGGTGGCTTCCTTTGCCCCGCTTAGTGGCTCATGCCGTGGCCTTACAACTCGGGTTGCTTTTCGTGTGGTAACTTTTTGTTGTTCAGAGGGTAGTAGCAGCCCAGAAACAGCACTTCATGGTAGTGATCGCTTGTTTTGGCTGTTGGAGTGAGATTTTAGGAGGCTGGAGAGATGGTTTTCCTCAGTGGAAAGCCATCTCCTTTGCGTTTTCTCAAGTTATTCACTAGCAAGTGACTTCAGTGTCTGCTGTGAAAGCAGATGGTGATGTTGTTTTAAAACTAAACCAGTCTGTTAATTTTATTTTGTATACCCGCGGTGAAATCAAGTTTAATTTTTAAGAAAAGGCCATATGCAGCAGGGACCAGTAAGCAAATTTTACTTTGAACTCTTTTTATGTGAATTAAAAATCCTTCAGCAGTCTTTTGCAGACTTCCCTGCCCCCCTGCTTTGGTACACAGGAGCTCCTTTATTTTTAGGTTCTGTGTGACCTGTTTGCATTGGGAATTCAGAACTTGTCTACCCTGCTTTTTCCAGAAATGTACTGGGGATGACTAGAAAACTATTACGTTTGGAGTAAAAAGGAAGTGAAACCTCATTGGCAGGAGTGATTCATGCTATATTAGATCTTTTCTTAATTAGCACCTGTCTCAGATGCCTGTTGTTTAAAAAAAGTGCTGGCAAATGAGCTGTGCTTTACCCTGCATTTAAATGCACCGAAAGCTTCCAGTTAAGCTTTGGCTTCCTCCAGTAAAGTTTTATGCTAGAATTGCAAGGAGGTGTTTTTCATGTCTTAAGCTAAGGCAGGAAATAGATCAGAGAGGGGATATAAAACACAACCTTTTCCTTTTGAAATTATTTTTGAGGTAAATAAAAAAGGCTTTTTTAAGACTGGCAATGTCATGAGGGCACTGAAAGACAGAGCAAGAAGCCTGGTAAAGGTAACATAAAAAAGTAAGGATGTTCATAGTAATAAGAGGGTGTCATGTGAGAACATGAGTATCTGATCCAGTACCAGAGAACCCTATGTTGAATGCGAAACCAGCAGTATTAGTAGTGGAATTCTAGTAGCTTTGACTCTCTGATGCCTTCTATAAAGATTAAAATGCAGATTTCCACAGTAGATATGTCTTAATCATCATCCTGCTTGTGTTGGGACTTCTAGCCTTCCAACGCTTTGAAAGTAACGATGAGCAATGATGAGCAATACCACAGGTGCCTCAGTCCGGTGTTTTGACAGTAGATAAATGAGAGCATAGAACATAGTTTTCAATGTAATGACAGCACAGGTTGAAATGCTTGTTTGAAATTACTTTCTGATCTCACAGTTAAGGTCTGAGTTCAGTGGGGAAGCCACCTCAGAGACCATTAGGTTTTTTTGAAAGGTATAATTAGGCTGTGTGATCATCCAGGTCACTGAGCTTAGCGCAGAGCAGTATTGCGTGGAGAAATAACCTTAATAAGCTAATCTTGTGGTTGCAAGCACATGAATTATTGTGTCTAGACCAGTGGATAAAAGTGCATCTGCTATAAAATTAAAACTCTAGTTTTTGATAACCTACAGTGCTAGTTTTTATGGAGAAGTCATGAATAAAAGTCACTACCAAGAGTGACTGATTTTTTTCCTTCAGCAATGTGTAATTAAGGTAAATGAATTCTTTCCTCTGCACTGAGGGAAAATATAGTGCACATATGTTTTCAAAGGAGTTTTTCCTGTGTTACCAGGTAAAAGTAAACTGTTGGAAAAACACAAAAGCTTCAAATTTATTGTAAACTATAAACTTGTTTAGTAAGATTTACAGCTTGCCACAAGATTGTTTTTTAATGTAATTACTTAGGTTAAGAGATGCAGAGCATTTGTGTCTGGTTGGATGTGTGAGAAATTTGAAAGTGTAGTCAGCTGATCAATAATGTTTAACTGATCTTTTCTGTAGCCTGAAGCAGAGCAAATTATTGTCCATTTGCTTATGTGTTTAGGCTGTCGTAGAGTTGTGAAAATTGTTTTATATACCTCTGCTTGTTCTAAAGCTTCTGGGGTATTAGCAGTTGCAAAGACTAAAGTTGCAAGAGTCTTCTCATGGTAAAGGCCAAGAATATAGAAGATGCTTTGGTAGACTAATGCTAGTGTTTATTTTTCTTAGGGTAATTTGCTGACTTACAGGAGAAAAAGGATGTTGACGTAGCTACTAATTATGGTTTCTTTTAATAAGAGGTACAGAGAGGTGCTCAAAGGAGTGTGTACGTGCAGGATTGTATCATAGAGTCACTCAAGTTGGAAAAGACCCTTGGGATCATTGAGTCCAACCATCAGTCCTACTCTGCAAGTTCACCCCTAAACCATACCCCCCAACACTACATCTAAGCATCTTTGAAAAGAAGACACAGGTGCTGTAGTACCGTCGTACCAATACTAAGCACAGTATATTTTATGTGGCATTGCATGTTACAGACTTGTGTAGGTACAAAAAGTAGCTAGTAGGTAATTTTTTTACCTTTTTTAGGTACAAAAAAGTGGGTTCATGAAACATTTCAGCATGGTAGGATAAACACTGCCTCTGTGTGTGTTCTGCCCCCTGTTCAGCACATGTTGCTCAAGCAGTGCTGTTTGGAGTCTTCTCTTGTGATTTGTTCATAAATAGGATACCTGTCTTGTATTCTATTCATACAGAAATACTCTCATGCTCTTCCTTACAAGCACTTTTTTTATCAAGATACAAGTTCAGAGAGCAGAAGAGAGAATGAAAACCTTGATGTGAGCAGGAGCAATGTTACCAGTAATTTTCCTAGAGGCATCCTCAAGTTATTTGGTCTGTAGCTTTGTCTTAAATAGCTTGAAAATTATGTGCCTGTTCAGAAACATCAGGGTCTTGCAATAGCTGGTTTCACGTCCAGATAGGTGGCAAGTATCTAGTATTTTTAATGATAGAGTTTTGAATTTGGGTAAATAATTTGATAATCTTAAAGTGGAACGTTGTCTGTGCTTTGTCTCTCACAGAATCTCTTTCTAGGCATGTAACGATCTGATTCTGCTCTGTGAGACTATGAGCCACCTATCGTTAGAGCTGTTTGGAAGCTGGAGGTTGAAATCCAGCTGGAAGCTGAGAGAGTGTGGTAGCAACTAGAAAAGGTGTCAGTGATTTCAGTAGAAGTTCTTTAGTGGGGTGGTTTTTGTTTTGCTTTTATTCAGTCAGTACTGAATCAGCACTATTGTACAATGTGCTGTTGGAAGTGCTCTCTTCTGGCTGGAATGTTAAACTGAGAAGTTCACTTCCACTGACGAGCACACATTTGAAAAGATAGAGGTCATAGCTGGGGTAGTTCTGACCAGTTGTCTCAGTAAGGTGTCTGGAGGGGTGCAAATTCAGTCATACTAACGTGGTTTAGTACTTGACATCCTTAATGTGGCATTATTGCTATTCTCTCACTTGTGTTCCAGTTAAAATCTGAAGCTATTTGTAGTTGAAATGCTTTAAGAATAAAATTGAGTGTAAGAAAACTGTCCAGATTTCTGGTTATGTTTGTGATATCTAAAGTGAAGGCTAATTTAGGAAATTTTTGTTAGTCATAATCAGGAAGTTGTGTAGCTCTTAGTGTTTGTGGCCCCTTTTGAGTAATAACAGGCTTCTGTTCCAATAACTAAATCCAACACTTCACAATCTAGGTTAAAAACATTAGAATTTTTTAGCAAGTCGTGCCTCTGCTGTCAGCTTTGCTAGTAGCACTTACTGACTGCACACAATCTGACAGACTCCAACCAGGTTTAGTTTTTTTTCTTTATGTTATCAGGTTGTTGTGGCTGCTGGTAGAATTATTTTAACCGCAGTATTCTAGCCTGCAGTCACCCTGTCACAAGTGCTGTGCCTCAGGGCTCAGTGTTGGGACCATCTGTTTAACATCTTTATTGATGATCTTGATAAGGACACGGAGTGTATCATTAGCAAGATTGCAGATGACACCAAGTTAGGTGGGAGTGTTCATCTCCAAGAGGGTAGGGAGGCTCTTCAGAGAGACTTGGATAGATTGGAGCAATGGGCCAATGTTAATGGCAGGAGCTTCAGTAAGGCCAAGTGTCAGGTCTTGCACTTGGGCCACAACAACCCCCTGCAATGCTGCAGGCTTGGGGAGGTGTGGCTGGAGAACTATCTGGCAGAGAGGGACCTTGGGGTTCTAATTGACTGGAAGATGAATATGAGCTAGCAGTGTACCCAGGTGGCCAAGAAGGCCAATGACATCCTGGCTTGTATTAGAAATAGTATGGCCAGCAGGAGTAGGGAGGTTGTAATGCCCTTGTATTTGGCACTCGTGAGGCCAAATCTTGAGTCCTGTGTCCAGCTTTGGGAATCTCAGTACAAGAGAGATGTGGAGGTGCTGGAGCAGGTGCAGAAGAGGGCAACTAAGTGGGTGAAGGGCCTGGAGAATAAATCTTATGAGGAAAGACTGACAGAGTTTGAAAAAGAGGAGGCTGAGACCTCATCACTCTACAACTACCTGAAAGGACATTGTGGAGAGGTTTGGGCTGGTCTCTTCTCACAAGCAATTGGTGATAGAACAGGAGGGAATGGGTTCAAGTTACAACAGGGTAGGTTTAGACTAGATATTAGGAAGAATTTTTTCACAGAAAGAGTGGTCAGGCACTGGAATGGGCTTCCCAGGGAGGTGGTTGAGTCATCATACGTGGATGTGTTTAAAGATCATTTGGAGTAGGTGTTGAGGGATGTGGTTTAGGGGTCAGCTTCTAAGGTAGAGTAGATGGTTGGGCTCAATCCCAGGGGTCTTTTCCAACCAGAGTGATTCTGTGATTTTTTTAATTGTATTTAAGCTAAGGAAATTGGATGTTATTGCCAAAACTGTCTGATCTGGCAGGGAGCACACCTGCTTGTCAGAAAGCTTGGATTTATTCTGTGTTTACTAGAGAACCAAAAGGAGGTAGACAAGGTCTTTTATCTTTTTCACTATTGCTGTTATTTTGAAATATATCTGTGATCTACAGGACACTTAAACACAACCTTTTCCTTCAGTTTGGTGCTCTGAACGTTTCTTTCTGCCTTCTGTGTTAGATGAGTCTGAAGTTCTGAAAGTCATTGTGGGTTTTTTGACAAAGGGTAGAGAATACTCAGAGTTGAGAAGTTATTACTGTCAGTAAGGAGTTGGACTGACACCTACTTTGACTTCTACAAAAAGCTCTGCTGAATTAATGAAGTGGTGCTATTTGCTCCCTGAAACTTACAGATGCTTTGGAATATGCATCGTAACTGCCAGCTCTGAACTGTTTTGGTGTTTAGAGTCCTGTGCTGATTGGCTAGCATTGGCATTCCAAGACTTACTGGTCACAAATATGCCCCTGCCAGTAGCTGTTGTTTTCTTGTATTTTTCCCAGAAATGGCAAAATATTCCCAGATGAACTTCAGTGAAAACCTCTGGGTTGTCTGAATTTGAGGCAGTGCTTCTCAGGGCTGTCATCTTGCTGATAGTGTTCCAGTACCTCAGTAGTGATGGTAAACTATGTGCCTGTGCTGAGGAGAAGGTAATATTTTCATTTATAGAATCACAGAATTACTGAGGCTGGAAAAGACCTCTGAGATCATCAAGCCCAGCCTATATCCTAGCATCACCATATCAGCTAGACCATGGCACCGAGTGTCACATCCAGTCTGTCCTTAAACACTTCCAGGGATGAGGACTCCACCAGTGCCCTGAGCAGTCCATTCTGATCACCCTTCCCATGAGGAAGGGCTTCCTAACATCCAGCCTAACCCTCCTGTGCTGCAGCTTCAGGCCCTTCCTTCTCATCCCGGTGCTAGTTGTCTGGGAGAAGAGCCTGACCCCCACCTGACTACAGGCTCCCTTCAGGTAGCTGTAGAAGGGATAAGGTCCCCCATGAGTCTCCTCCAGGTTGAACACCCTCAGCTCCCTTAGCTTCTCCTCATCAGACTTTCCCTTCAGTCCCTTCTCCAGCCTCATTGCTCCTCTGTACCTGCTCCTGCCTCTCAATCTCTTTCTTGAAGTGAGGGGCCCATAATTGCCCCCAGTACTGGAGGGGAGGCCTCCTCAGTGCCCAGGAGAGAATTAGATCCCCAATTTAGTTCCTTGTGCTCTGGCTGTGAGCACACTGAGAGGTTTTTTGTGAGTCCTGTGCTTTGGCTTCTTTCCCTCTGCGGTGCTCACACTCCTGGTTGGCAGGATCCCCTATCGCTGAGCTGGGCTGAGTTACTGATCTCTGTGTCAGAACAAGTTGCATGAGTGTTGCTGCTAGCACAACAGAGGTGGGTATGAAAAGAAAGGGAATGAAATGGTAACAGAAGAGCTCTTTGGGTGCTGCTGCTGCTGTTCTATGTGCAGTCACAGCCAGTCAGGCTGCCTCTGCTGCTTGTTGGGGTCCCTGGCAATTTTGTGTTTCAGAAGGCCTGGAAATACTGCACCACACCTGAAACTTAGAGCAGGCTTTCCCTACGTTTTGCTAGGCTTACCAGGCACGCAGATCTGAATCAGAAGTATGTGTCACATTCTACCTGATGTAAAATCTGCAGGTTTCAGCTGTTGTGCTTTGATACCACTTTGTGTTCAGGTACCTCTGATCTATCCTGTCTTGTCAACGTAATGTGACATGGTACCTTCAGCTTCTGTGTGAATCACAGCTTTCAGACATTATCTGAGCCATTGCTTCAACCATCAGTAAGTACAAAAAAGTCTGTGGGCTCTGCTTTCTGCATATGTCTTGCCCTTTTTAATGAAGCATCTCATCTATTTAACTTCCCTGAAACTTGGAGGACAAACTTCTCCCAGGCTAACGAGCACCCCACAGTTTAGGTCAATCTAGGAAAAAAGATACCCATTTTACAGCACTAAAGGTTGTCTCTGATGTGTGGTAGTTGGTTGTTACAGCAATTCTCTCACTGCATTACTTTTGTAGCCACTTATCAACCGTGTTATCTGACATGAGTGGAGTGTGAGTGATAAAACTGCAGCATATTTCTGTTTGTCCTTAAAGCACGTGCATAGTTTTCACTCTTGTGATGAGCACTGAAAAGTAAATCTTCCTCGATAAGTCAAAAGTGGCTCCTTAATGACTCTGTGTATTATCTGCAGTTAAAAAGCTTGATGTCATTCCTGAAAAGTAATGTACAAATGTCATTTTCTCAAGAACAGATCTGCTTTGAGACAGAGTCTGACCCAAAAGACCTAACATAAGGTCTAAACCAAAAGGATTGTTGTAGTGGTTGTAATAGTAATATTGTGGAGGTCCATCCGTGGATCTCCACGCATCCCACCTGGGTCGCCACTGACGTTGCAGGTCAGAGCCCTCAGCTATATTTCAACCAAGAGCTTTTAGCTAAAGCATCAGACACTAAGAGAGGGTTTAACAAGCCCACTGACAGATCTGCAGGCAGTGAAACAACTGACTCAGTTTGGAGGAGAAGAAAGGAAACCTAAACTCCAAACTTTTCTGCAGAAAAATGATGAGGTGACCTCATTAATGTTAATAAATATGTGAAGGGTGGATGTGAGGAGGACGATCCAGGCTCTGCTCAGTGGCATCTATTGATAGGACAAAGAGCAATGGGTGTGAGCTGGAACACAGAAAGTTCCACATCAGTATGAGAAGGAACTTCTTTCCAGTGAGGGTGACAGAGCCCTGGAAGGGGCTGCCTAGGGGCCTTGTGGAATCTCCCTGTTTGGAGACATTTAAAACCCGCCTGGATATGTTCCTGTGTGACTTGATCTAGGTGATCCTGCTGTGGCAGAAGGAGTGGACTGAATGAGCTTTCAAGGTTCCCTCCAATCCCTGATGTTCTGTGATTCATATTGATGTGGAACCTCCTGTGTTCCAGCTGATAGCCATTGCCCTTTGTGCTCTCTAGTGTGGCCGTACCACTGCAGTGTTACAACTGGTGATGTTTAACTTCTGGTTAAATTATTAAACTCCATTTCTGAAGCTAGCTAATGTTCATTTGGATTATTTAATAGGTCTGAATTTTAACATGTAAAAAATTGATGTGTTCCTGCTCCTGTTTATCCAAATTCTTGTTACAACAACAGATTTTCACCAGTTCTGAGTGGACAATCGTATGTGGCATTCTGATTGAAGTAGGTTAAACGCCAACTCCGTGTGTGTTTCATGGGAATAATGTATTTCTGTGGATTTCTTCAGAGTTCCTAGCAGGTTTTCCACCCCCTCTTTCTTGTAGTCTGTCTCAAATAATTTAAAACTTGATATCCTCCAGTTTTTTGAAGCTAATACGCAATAAAGTTGTTAACACTGGTGTCCTCATGTATCTGTACCTTATTTTTCAAAGACCTGTACATAAAGCTGGTTAAACTCTGCCTGAGTTTTAGATGGGAGTATACTTATTGTTGATTTAATGAGATAAGTGTTTAAGAACTGTGAGAGAGAGTTGTTTTCGTTTAAGATCATGTGCTTTTAGCAGCTAAAATGATAGCCAGTTAGCTCTGGAGTTCAACAGTTAGCTTTGAAAAACAGATTTCATGTAAACTTTCAATTTCTGTAGTAGAAGCTTTTTACAATGGTTTGGTTTGAAAGATGTTTCTTAATAGAGTAATATTTTGGGCTGTGGTTCGCTGCTTTCTTCATCGCTCTTCAGGCTCATTGTGTGTACAGTGAGTATCAACTTGAAGGGCAGAGCTTTTGCCCCTACTAAATAGAGTTGTTTGACTGTAACTTGAACATTTTTCTTTCTCTTCTTAAGCGGGTTGGTGACACAATGGAAGAAGCTGTGTCTCAGGAGATGGGAATGAATAACCAGGATCAACTGGTGAACAGCAAGTGCAATGAATTGCCTGACACAGCTCTGCAGCATGCGCAGTCCAACTGTTACGGCCTGGAAAGCTCAGGCGTGTTGGCAGAAGCCGAGTACATCACAAAGGACAGAAAGCACCCGGGGTCCATGTGCTGCTCTCAAGAGTCTCGTGAGGAGACGCCTGGGAGAGAGGAGGCACGTACTGATCCACCTGACGGCCAGCAAGATCCAGAGAGTGAAAAACACAAAGAGAAAACTTTGGGTATGTTCTCTGCAGCATTTTGATTTTTAAATAGCGTTGATGCTGTAGTAAAACAGCTGTGCATGTGCTCTGTGTGTGACGTTCACCTTGTAGCCAAAACTTGTCATCTTTAACAGGGCGTTCAATGAAAATCACAGAATCACTCTGGTTGGAAAAGAGCCCTGGAATCACCGAGTCCAACCATCTACCCTACCTTACAAGTTGACCCCTAAACCACATCCCTCAACACCTACTCCAAACGATCTTTAAACACATCCACGTATGACGACTCAACCATCTCCCTGGGAAGCCCATTCCAATGCTTGAACACCCTTTCTGTGAAAAAAATTGTTCCTAATATCCAGTCTAAACCTACCCTGTTGTAACTTGAACCTATTCCGTCTTGTTCTGACACTAATTGCTTGTGAGAAGAGACCAGCCCCAACCTCTTCACAATGTCCTTTCAGGTAGTTGTAGAGAGTGATGAGGTCTCCTCTCAGCCTTCTCTTCTCCAAAGTAAAGAGCCCCAGCTCTTTCAGTCTTTTCTCATGAGATTTATTCTCCAGGCCCTTCACCAGCTTCGTTGCCCTCCTCTGCATCTGCTCCAGCACCTCCACATCTCTCTTGTACTGAGGTTCCCAAAACTGGACACAATACTCAAGATTTGGCCTCATGAGTGCCCAGTATAGGAGGACAATAACCTCTCTACTCCTGCTGGCCACACTATTTCTTATACGAGCCAGGATGCCATTGGCAATTTTTTTTGTGGTTTTAAGATCAAAGTAACTTTTGCAGTCCGGGTTGTTTAATGGCACACAAGCAAGACGAGCTTGTTCTTACTGTGATAACTTCCCTTTTGCCATCCATTAGGATTATGGCTCTGTCAAACAAAGAGAACAGCTTAACTCACAGTAATTTCTCATTGCTTCATATTGTAATTCTAAAGAGAGGCTGTTTTTCTGACGTGTTTTTTCTCTCAATCTGCATGTCATTCATCCAATTCACAGGAAAAGAAGTGCTATTATTAATGCAAGCCTTGAACACACTTTCTACTCCAGAGGAAAAGCTGGCAGCTTTGTGCAAGAAGTATGCTGATCTGGTAAGTGATTTGTAAAGACAGCAGGAGTTACTAGTGTTTGAGTATTTACTGTGCAACGCAACGACTTCTAATGCAGGATGGTTAAAGATTCTGAATGCTTCACTGTGCCAGTAGAGGAGGGTTAGCTCAGGCTTTTTGTGAGTATGGCTTCATCTGAACTTCCATGTAGTCATTTCACTTCTACATGACTGCCTAAATCCAAAGCAAAGTTAGGTTATGATAACTTGTTCAACTTGTTGAAGTGTAACATTGGGATTAACAGAAAAGATGAGTTTCTTTTAGGAATAATTATTTTTCTTGGTTTGGCCTGCTGATCATGCTTTTGTGCTAGCATTTTATTATTTATCCCCCTTGGGATGAAGGGAAAGAACCTACTGTTATAGCAAGGTCTGTGGAAAATAAGCAATTTCATTTTACTTAAGTCCTGAATGAGTTTGGGGGTCGAGAAAGTCAGAAACATACAGGTTAGTTTTGCTTCGTGTTTTCTGATTAAGTGATGGGTAGAAAAGTACAAGTTTTTTTCAATAACAAACCAAAAAGGCACAGTGTTAACACTAACTGATGGTAAAAGTATGCCTCATCCCAAGTAGGTGAAGTGATAATTTGTTTTCTAAAGAAATTGATTGCAAGATTGGGGAGTGGGGGTGCCAAGGCTCATAAATTTACTTCTCAGAAGGTGCCTGGAGACTTAAAGTGTTTGGTTTGTACATCCTGAGACAGGGACACACAAGCATGGAAGACTGGAAATAAATACTAGGTGTTTGTTTTCCTATCATATTTGTAATTTAAAAATTAATGCAGAACTGAAGAGACCTGAATAGCTTGACAAAAGCATAACATTTGCCTTATGTATCTGTCAAGTGTGTTAGACATGGAAATGTTTCTGAACTTGATGTAGTGGCTGAACAACATAGAATAACTCTTCTGAAATTAATTGTATTGTTCCTTTGAGATTAATAGTGTCTCCAGAGCTTTTGGGATGAGCTAGCAGGTAGTGTTTTTTACTCAGTGGCAACACTAATTACTTCAGTATAGACTTAGATTAGTTCTGTTTAGGAATTTCCCTGTCCTCCATGGAGGCCTGCTATGTTTTTGCTTTCCTTTCCTTCTCTCTCTCTCTCACATGCAGGCTCTTGTTCACATCACTGAATTTCCTTCAAAGCCAACAACTTATCTAAGAAATCCCTTTCATTTGCATTTGAAACAGTACTTGGGTAGTGCAACAAGGATGGGGAGCCCACCTCAAATGAGCTTTGATACTGTGAGAGAAAAATGCAGTTGCTTGTACATTTGATGCAGTTTTCTATTTGAGGAAACAGCTCACAGTGATGGTGGTCTGCATGAGGAGCTGTGTTGCTGTGAATTCTTCACTTCTGCTGAAAGAAAATAATCTGCACCATGTTTGCTTTGAGGTTTTCTTGTTGAATGAAAGATCTCAAAACAACTAGGAAACAGCTAGACCAAACAAATTGTAATTTCCTTCAAGATGTTTAGCAATCAGAAGAGCCCTGTTCATGTTACATCTTTTCCCCTCCCAGGAGAGGATCCCTAGTCTATAGGTAGAGTAAGCATTCACTGTCCATAGACAGCCACCATCCTGGAAAGCTGGCTGCATTCCCTGTGATGCTCAAAACTGTTGGGAAGTTGGGTGGGAGCTTATCTGGGTGCAACAGTAGCTCAGTTTTAGCTGGATGAGGCTCAAAGTATTCTGTTCCCCTTAGAAAGATTAGGTTGGATCTGGTTGTGATCCATTTAAGATGCATTCTTTTCTTCATGGTAGTGGTGGCAAGCCACTGGCATAGGTATCAGCTTTAATGCCAGCAGAGGTTTGAACTGTTTATGGCAGTGCACCTACAATGCTTTTTTTCTTTTTTTAAAGATTCAGTGCACCTACAATGCTTTTTTTCTTTTTTTAAAGATTCATCATCTTTAAAGCTCACTGTCAGGTTTTTCAATGGTGTCTCATGAAAAGGACTGTACAATACAGGTAGGAACTCCTCTCTCCTGGCAAAAGATCTTCCACAATTATTTTTTTTTACTAATTTGGAATATATCAGGAGATCAGTTTGTGATGCAGGAAGGTTTGCGTCCTTGGTGATATGTCTCTTCCTGGCATAGTTTTACAGGCCTGAAGTTTCATAGGTACACAGATAGCACAGCCACTCCAAGTGTTGGGCTGGTTTTTTTCTGGACATCCAAGAAAAGGGCTTTTTTTGTTTGGTTGTCAGAATACACACAGAGTTTACACAGTGTATTAGTGTTGGAAGGGGCCTTGTGAGACCATTGGATCCAACCCTCCTGCTCAAGCAGGGTACAAACTACTGAAAAGCAGAACCTTCTATAAAGTTTCAATCAGCTACACAAAAACACATCCAGCTGGGTCTGAAACATCTCCAGAGAAGGGGAGTCCACACACTCCCTGGACAACCCATTCCAATATTTAATAACCCTGACTGTGAAGAAGTTTTTCCTCAGATTGAAGTGAAACTTGCTGTGTTCCAGCTGGCACCTGTTACCCCTTGTCCTGTCTGACAGCGCTAAAAAGAGAGGATTCCTTTCTTCTTGACACCCACCCTCATGGATTTATAGACAGTGATTAAATCCCCTCATAGCCTTCTTTTGTCTAAACTACAAAGTCCTAATTGTCTCAATCTCTCTTCATAAGGCTGTTGTTCCAGACCCCCAATCCTTCTCATGGCTCTGCATTTAACTCTCTCCATTAATTCTCTTTCCCTCTTGAATTGGGGAGCCCAGAACTGGATGCAGTGTATCACAAGTGGACACAGTAAATATTCCTGTAAAGCTTCTTTTCTCCAAACGAGATTAACGATGCATTCAATTTTTTGTTGTGGAGGTCCTGAAGTTTGTTCTGTGCTTCGGTGTCATTTTGAGCTCTTCCAGAATACCAGTACAGTGTTATTCTTTCATTGCTGCAACGTTCCTCATGGACACTTGTCTTTTCCTGTGGTGTCCCAAGGCTGAAGCACTGTCTGATCAGAAGCAGTGTCACGCTTAGCCTTACTACCTTCTTTACAGCAGAACGGACTCTAAATAATACAGTTTCTCAGGGAGCCCAAAACTGATGCATAGTGGAACTTACTCTCAAGTGGGTGTTAATGCAAGAACTTCTGTCTGCTAGGTAGGACAGATTCTGAAGTCAGCACTGTATGTGAAGCTTAATGCTGTCATCGACCATCTGAACAGCCTGAAGGAAACAACAAAAAATTACTTCAAATAGTTGAGACTGCAGGTCTCTTAAGTTATCAAAATCTGGGCTGTGCAACTGTAATAGTATTTGACCTGATTTGTCAGGGCTGCTAGTTGTATCTGTTGCTTTCTGAAACACATTAGTGTCTTACAAACTTGTCTCAGTTACTGCTTCCTTTGGTAGAAGCTCCTGCTGACAGGAAGGAACTCTGTTCACAGTTCTGGGTTTTTCTTTTTGATAGTAAGAACAAGACTGATTGGATAAGCAGCTGTGTGTACCTTACACATAAGAGCATGGAAAAAGCTATGACTTGTTGCAAAGCCCAGTCTGAGTTGGCTTTCAATTATATCCTCCTTTCTAGGGGCTGGTCCTGCCCCTGTAGCTGAGTGGAAGCTGATAGCCCATGGTCAACACATCATCCCTGCTCCTCAAAGGCAAATACTCATTAAGTTGTAACTTGCATATTTTCATCTTTTAGCCTTCCACATTTAGAGTTGTCTGTAGGAGAATGGGAGTTTCTCTTTAAGATCACCGTGGGGGGGGTCTTAATGAAATTACTTTCTTGCTTTATTCTGAAACGTTTCAAAGTTTATTCAGTCTGCTTGTCTGGATGCACAAAGATAGTGTCACCTATATTTATTTAATAAATACACTCTCTGATATTAGTTGGAGGAGAGCCGGAACGTTCAAAAGCAGATGAAGATCCTGCAGAAGAAGCAAGCACAAGTTGTGAAGGAGAAAGTCCACTTGCAGAGTGAGCACAGCAAGGCCATTTTGGCACGTAGCAAACTGGAATCTCTCTGTCGCGAGCTTCAGCGCCATAACAAGACTTTGAAGGTCAGTAGAGCCACATAAATGACAGGGCCGGTGGTGATGGCAGTCTTGCCTGCTGATTGCTGCTTGACATCGAGACTGCTGCTTTGCACCTAACACTTTGTCCATTGCTTGTGTCTGCAGAAGTGAATGCACCTGATTTTAAAGAAAAGAATATGGTGATAGTGCAATTGCACTACGTTTTCTTTTCCTCCTCAGGCTGGTTCCTCTTACTTGCAGTGTGTGATCTTGCCACGTTTGTTTCTAGGAGCAGTGCTGACGACTGCTGGAAAAGAATAGCAGTAGTGAAATAACAGCAGCACAAAATGGCAGGGTGTCAAAAAAGGCTTAGTTCTGTCCGAATGCAATGGATGGGAATGAAAGGGAGGAGAGCCAAGAGGTTATCTGTGGTCACCACAGGAAATCTCATTGCAGTATCAATGTTGGCTTTAAAATTCAGGTAGTTAATAGGAGTGTAAAGACTTACGCAGCATGTCTCTAAGTGGGCTCATGCAAACTGCATGAAGTTCAACAAGGGCAAGTGTAGGGTTCTGCACCTGGATCTAGGCAATCCCATGCACAAATACAACCTGGGAGGAGAAAGGATTGAGGACAGACCTGAGGAAAGGCCTTCCGGGTGGAAAAGTGGTGGAGCAGAAGCTGAACAGGAGCTATCAGTGTGCACTTGCAGCTTGGAAAGCCAGCTGTGTCCTGGGCTGTATCAAAGAAAGCAATGACAGTCAGTCGAGGGAGGTGGTTCTCCCCCTCTACTCTGCCCTTGGGACACCCCCACCTGGAGTCCTGTGTCCAGTTCTGGAGTGTCCAACAGAAGAACACAGAGCTCCTGAAAGTTATCCAGAGGAGAGCAACTCAAATGCTCAGAGGGCTGGAGCACCTCCCCTGTGACGACAGGCTGAGCAAGTTGGGGTTGTTCAGCCTGGAGAAAGATGAGGCTCCCAGGTGACCTTTGAGCAGTTTTCCAAGATCTGAAGGAGGCTACAAGAGTGCTGGGAGAGAGTGTGTAGTGAGAGGAGAAGGGGAAAGGGTTCCAGACTTGAAGAGGGGAGATTGATGTTGATCTTGAGGAAGAAATTCTTTGCTGTGAGGGTGGTGAGATGCTGGAACAGGTTTCCCAAGGCAGTTGTGGCTGCCCCATCCCTGGCAGTGTTGAAAGCCAGCTTAGCTGGGGCCTTGAGTAACCTGCTCTAATGAAAGTGTCCCTGCTTGTGCAGGGGGATGGAAGCTAGATTATCTTTAAGGTGCCTTCCAACCCTGCCCATTCTGTGAATCCATACCAGCCTCTGAGTAATATTGGTAGTGGACAAGATTCTCTAGAGGTTTGGGCATTTCTAAGGTCTTCATTCCATGCACTTATGTTAACTCTAGAGCTTCACACTCTGTATAAGTGTTCCTTCTGTTTCTGAATGAAAAATATGAGACAGGTGCATGGTTTGGCTTGAGCATGTCTGTATCCTCTCTCAAAAGGAGGAAAACATACAGCAGGCACGTGAAGAAGAAGAAAGACGGAAAGAAGCAACGGCACACTTCCAGATTACACTGAATGAAATTCAGGCTCAGCTGGAGCAGCATGGTATCCATAATGCCAAGCTGCGTCAGGAGAACATCGAGCTGGGGGAGAAGCTGAAGAAGCTCATTGAACAGTACGCACTGCGAGAAGAGGTGCTTGCTTTATGCTTCTTGTGGGGTTCTGTTGGTTCCTTCACTCTAAGGGTCAGATAACTATTTCAGGGTCGAAAACATCTTACTACTTTGCAGCTAGTGTGTGTGTTTTCTCCTTTTTCCTAGCTGGTTTTGGCCCACTGTCTGCCTTTCTAATCTGGTTTGGCATTCAAGATGCAATGACAAATTTTTTAATGGTACCAATCAAATCCAATAAATAAGTTTCTGGGGATCGTGGAATCCCTTTCTTTTAGAGGTGTTCAGAACACCACAACTAGGCAAAGTGTGAGCACATTTTAACTCTGGTTGGCGTGGACTAAATGACTTCTAAACGTTATTTAAAATATGAATACACATTAATAGTTGAAGTTCTAAATTTGTTTCACATTCTAATGGGAGGGAATATAAGAATTGCTCTGTCTTGCCTGGTTTGGTTCACTAAGGTTGGAGGCTTGGGGAAAGCTCCTTTGGTTTGTAGCTCTTTTTGCTGGAGTAGGATCAAAGTAAATTATCACTCTTTAAGAATATATTTGGACTGGTGTCATGGAAATTATTATAGGGCTAATTGAGCTAGCTTTAATGGGTACCAGTATGTGAACTGACCCATCTAAGTTCAGTTGTGGAACACAGCCAATCCTACTTGTCAAAGAGAGAACTAGGCTTCAAGGAGTTCTACAGCTAAGATTAGTTTGATAGATGATGGTGACACAGGAGGCTTAGAAGATGATGTCTCAATTGTTTTGTGGTTTGGATTTTTTTTGTGGTAGGGTGTTTTGTTTTAATTTGGATCATTTAGAAAGCTCTCTGGTTGACTGGTTGCCACACCTTGTGATCTTAGAGTATTTGTATCTACCATGAGGTAATTGGTGGAAAAGGTAAGCAGCTGCCTTGTACTGCTTTACCTGTGGAAGTAAGACTGCGGAGTAAACTTACTGCAAACCTCACTTATTTTGGGCCTTTTTAGTTCTGAGCACTGTAGCTTTTAAAAGTACAGTAATGATTAGAGGTAGAGACACCAGCTTCAGCAGAGAGGATATGTAATGCTTGCTACAGGATGTTTGAAGTGGCTAGTGTGAACTGGCTGTGACAGCATTGCACCAATTTACTAAAATACTCATCTGGCTCCCAGGAAAGACAGAAAAGGTGTAGTGATGATTTATGGAGGTAAATTGGGGAATAAAAGACACGTGAACTGGTCTTGTTCTGCTTTATCTTTTGCATGAAACCCCTGAAGAGTATGTGTTTCCCTGCACGGGTGTGCTGCTGTAATTGACCAGTGGGCTGCCTGGGTTTGCCTCATGTTGCAAACACCTTTGTGTTATTTCTCACACCTGACATGACTTTCTGTCTTCCTTTAGCATATTGATAAAGTGTTCAAACATAAAGAACTGCAGCAGCAACTCGTGGATGCCAAACTTCAGCAAACTACCCAACTTATTAAAGAAGCAGAGGAAAAACATCAGCGAGAAAGAGAGTTTGTAAGTGAACTGTGTGTGTTCAGAGAAATAACGAAAACAAAGAGGGTTTTTTGTTGTTTAAATACAGCAAATGGGAGGGATTGTCTTTCAAAAGTCAGGGTAGATTTCAACAGCAAGACTGAGATTGAAAGCAGGGGGGGGTGTTTGTGTGTGTGTGTATATATATATATATGATGCCTGCAGTATTAGTGTCCAGTCTTACTGGCAAGAAACGTTCAGATTTTCTCAGCGAATGGTGCTGGATATAACTTAGAGTTACTTTCTTGCCATATCTGGCTTTATACTAGAAGAAATAAGAAATGCAGAATAAAGCACGTGCTCTTCTGAACTATCTGTCAGCAGAATTTTGCCAGATGTTTTGTGTGCGTGTTGAAAACCAGCAATTCACTACAGTCTTGCAGAAAGTTTTTACAATTCAAAATAATGCTTTGATCAAGTGCTTTTTTTAGTGCCCTGAATATACCACAGGATCACAGAACATTAGGGGCTGGAAGAGACCTTGAAAGATCTAGTCCAGTCCCCCTGCCACAGCAGGATCACCTAGGTCAAGTCGCACAGGAAAATGTCCAGGAGGGTTTTAAACTTCTTTAGAAGAAGTTTAATTTCTTTAGAGAAGGAGACTTTGCAACCCCCCCCCGGGCAGCCCCTTCCACTACTGTCGCCCTCACTGGGAAGAAGTTCCTTCTCATATTGATGTGGAACCTCCTGTGTTCCCATTTAACACCTGTTGCCCTATCATTAGATGCCACTGAGCAGAGCCTGGCTCCGTTCTCTTGACATGCCCTGTCACCCCTCAGTCTCCTTTTTTGCTATCTCAACAGACCCAGCTCCCTCAGCCTTTCCTCATCAGGGAGATGTTCCACTCCCTTCATCATCTTTGTGGCTCTGCGCTGGACTCTCTCCAGCAGCTCTGTGTCCTCCTGGAACTGAGGGGCCCAGAGCTGGACAGAATATACCAGATGTGGTCTCACCAGGGCAGAGCAGAGGGGAGAATATCTGTACTTTGTAGGCCAAAGGCTTCCTTCTACTCCATAATGTTAAAAAGATCATCCAGTGTGGATTGTTTTTTTATTTTTAAAGCACAATTTTCTATCAGAAGCTGCTGAAGATACCTCCAAGTACAAACCTTCAAAATACTGTCTAGTTGAAGCAAGATTGATTTGAGCTATGTAAAGGTGATACTAGTGACTAGAGAAGTGGATGTGGAGTATAAAATAGAGATCACAAAACAGTTGTAAATTGCATACAGCTTGTTAATGAATTACTTGTAAATTCAGCGGTTGAGACTTGCTGCAGAAGTAGAAACAGTAGCTTGTGCTACCCATTAGGAAGATGTCTGCATGCCAGCACATGCTTTTGGTCCTGTGTTTAAAAGTGTAGCACAGTAATAGAGCCCGTGTGAGAAAACATGGGTGAATGACACTAATCTTTGTTCACCTAGCATCATAGATCAGGTGAACCCATTGTTAGGAGTAGTTCCTTGATTATGTGGCTTGTTACACTCCCTTTTAGCTGCTAAAAGAAGCTACCGAATCCAGACACAAATGTGAACAGATGAAGCAACAGGAAGCTCAGCTGAAGCAGCAGGTATCTCCTTTTTCTTTGAGTAATCTTAAGTAACTAATGATAAATACTTGGGAGGATCTGTGGTTGTAGTGAACATAATGCATCACAAGAAGAAAATCTACATGTTGTTATTCATCAGGTGCCATAACTACTTGTGAAAACTACTTGTTTGGGTTGAGTAAGTCTTACATTTAGTTTTGAGCAGGTAGCTCTTCAGTAATGAAGTGTAAATTCTAAAGGCTTGACATTCTGCACTTGCTGTATAATATTCCAGAGAGTGCTGTTACTTAGAAGGTGCTAAACGTTGACTTGCTGGAGTCAGTATCCTTTCAAGTGAATCTTTTTAAGAACACAAATAACATACAGAAGCACACAAATCTGTTGTGATGGCAGCTACTTTGTCATTCCTTAGCTTCTTTGAGACTTGTTCTCTGTTTGGAAGGTATTTTTATCATTTGGCTTGGGTTTTTTTAATAGCTGTTCAGCACCAGACAGACCCCTGTGACTTTTTATATAAAGAGTTGGGCTGGAATTTTTACCCAGGCAAGTTTTAACGTTTGCTCCTTGCTGCTTCCACCTCCTCCTGTTGTGGAGGATTGGGAGCAAGCAGTGTCACGTTTATCTCTCTATCAGATTTAGTAGCCCGAGTGGCTCTGTCTGCAAAGACCTGCTGTCTTCAAGTTGTTTCCTTGCTGTAAATGCTGCAGCACAGTCCTCTCTGAGAGCAGAGAGATGGTCTCCAGTTTATGCGCTGTGATTCTGGGTCTCACTGGCCACACGTGAGCTCAGCACGTAAGGCAGAGGAGAGCAGTAGGTTCAGCTACCATCATCTGAGAAGCAGTAGCTATATTTTTGTTGTCGTATACCTTGTGCTTCAGTTTCTTGAGGTTTTCTTCTAAGCCTCCTTGCAAGCTGTTTCATGCTCCCTTTTTACACCTTCTGCACCAAATTGTTTTCTGGGCTTTCCAGCAGTTCTGTATTAAGTGCATGTGTGTGTGTAATGAAACGTGAACGTACAGGGGCTCCTTCACATCCAAATTCTCCCAAATACTTTGTGCTTAGTCTCTTATGATTTTTTTCAAGCTGGTAACTCTTGATATAAAACCTCACTGCATCTTTTTAATAGGAACAGCCTGTGTAGATTTGCAGTTTCCTGCGCCAACAGAATACTTGATTTTTTTTTGTTGTGGAATGAGCTGGAACGCTGAGCGGTGGTAAAGGCAGGATGGCAATGTACTGTTGACAACCTGAGTTAATTCTAACTGCAAAATTTCCTCAGCTGTTAGAGCAAACTAAAGAATCACAGAACGTTAGGAAGGGACCTTGAAAGATCATCCAGTCCAATCTCCCTGCCACAGCAGGATCACCTAGATCAAGTCGCACAGGAACACGTCCAGGCGGGTTTTAAACTTCTCTAGTGGTATTGTCCTGCAACCCCCAATGCAGGGCTGAGAATTTCATTTGAAGAAAGAAGTTACTGATAAATGGTCATGTATTCTTAGAACATCAGATCATGCATGGATACTGTCAGTATTAGTAACAACCACAACCTAATTTTTTTACTGTTAGTTAACATCTTGATGATTGACCTTGTGGTGCAGGATGAGAAGATGTTCTGCTACTGAATATTACTGCTCTTCAGTTGTGGGAATGTAATGCTTCTCCCTCTGAAATGGGTTCCTTGTCCATATTAATTTTGTATGAGTTGTGCTCACTCAGAAAACTTCATTGTGGGGGGGTTGTGGGTGTATTTTGATTTCTGGAATCAATAGATTGTTTTTCCCCAGCCCTTGTTGTTAGCTTTGGCTGGTTAAAGTGGAGAGGTGGGTCTCTTCTTGGTTGAATTTCACTAACCATGTGCTGAATTTCCTGCAGTTATCTACAGATTAGTCTTTTTCTTTTCAATGAGGAAGCAAAAATAAGATAGTGATGAACTGTAGTGTCTCCCAACTTTTTATTAAGCACAGTATTCTTTTTGCTTCAGTGTGTGTTGCTGTTCATTAAGTGCAGAACTCTCCTCTATATGTAATTTCAGTAGCCTGCTCCCAGGTGAGTTCTGCCCTGCTGAAACAAAAATCATAGGATGGTATAAAGAAGAGTTAAGAAGATAAATCTTACAGTATTTTGATTTCACTGTGTACTTCAATAGTTTGTATTTTTATGTGGATTCACATTTCTGCCTCTTCTCCAACAGCTCTCTCTTTACATGGACAAGTTTGAAGAATTCCAGACAACCATGGCAAAAAGTAACGAGCTCTTTACGACTTTCAGGCAAGAAATGGAGAAGGTAGTTACAGGATTACCTTTCAGAACAAGTAATATAAACATGCTGTTCAATGACAGTGTTTGTCACAGACAACAACACTTCTGATGGCATCCTGGCTTGTATCAGCAATAATGTGGCCAACAGGGTTAGGAACATAATTTTCCCTCTGTACTGGCCACCACTGGTGAGGCCTCCTTTTGAGTTCTGGGCCACTCACTTCAAAAAAGAGATTGAAGGGCTGGAGCAGGTGCAGAGGAGTAGCAAGACTGGGAGAGGGACTGGAGGGAAAGTCTGATGAGGAGAGACTGGAGGGTTTTTAGCCTGGAGCAGAGGAGATTCAGGGGGGACCTTCTCCCTCTCTACAGCTCCCTGAAGGGAGGTTGAAGTCAGGTGGGGGTTAGGCTCTTCTCCCAGGCAGCTAGCAACAGGATGAGAGGGCAGGGCCTGAAGCTGCACCAGGGGAGGGTTAGATTGGATGTTAGGAAGCCCTTCCTCACAGAAAGGGTGATCAGACCCTGGACTGGACTGCCCAGGACAGTTGGTTGAGTCCCCATCCCTAGAGGTGTTTAAGGACAGACTGGCTGTGGCCCTTAGTGTTGACTAGCTCATAGGGTGATGTCAGGTCATAGGCTGAGCTTGATGATCTCAGAGGTCTTTCCACCCTCAGTAATTCTGTGAGTCTGCAAAAACAAAAGCTCATGTCAACCTACCTGTGCTGCAACATCAGCTGCAAAATGAAGTCTCGTGTTCATCTTTTATAGATGACAAAGAAGATTAAGAAACTGGAAAAGGAAACCATAGTGTGGCGTACAAAGTGGGAGAACAACAACAAGGCTCTCCTGCAAATGGCTGAAGAGGTAATTATACTTTAAGCAGCAGTATTGCTGAACTAGAGTCTGTGTCCTAGAGAACTTCCTAGTTTTTGAGTTTTGCAGAACTGGAAATAACACAGCAGCCCCTTCATGGATTGTCTGCCTTCTGCTCTGTAAATGGTACTGTCCTCCTCAGACACTAGGAATATAGGCACTGGAACATAAAAAGCTGCTGCATAAATCTAAACTGATGAGGTGAAAAATTTCAGCCTCATCTGTCCTTGCTTAATGTTTAATTGATGGGATAATGTGTGTGGACTCATACAAGCTGAAGTGAGCAAAGGTGAATCAGTGCTTCAAAAGAAAATGAGCTTTACATATACAGGACTGGCACGAAGGAAGTGACCTGCATGTAGGGGATCAGTTGCTTTCCCTCATTGCTGCTGTTTCTGAGGTGAAAACTAGCTTGATATCTTGAGCTTATGAGGTATCACCCTGTCAGATCCACACTAAGTCATGTTCAGTGCTGTCACTGAACCTACTTCCTCTGTTCTTGTAAGGAACTGATCAGGAGAGCAGTGAGGATGGAACCTGCTCACCTGAATACTGCTGTTGGACTGCAGATACTCCATTTGTAGGAGCTTCTGCTCCCTGTAGCTGCCATCATTTGTGTTGTGACTGTTTCAATGGGATCAAGATCCTCACTGGTACTCAGCCCTCACAATTAGCATTGAGCAGTTAAATAATTGTCACTGCTTGTTTCTAAAGGTACCAGTTGCCACTCCCAGCATAGAGGAAGCATCTGAATAGTGGTTAATTGTCTCGAGGAGGAAATGTGCTCTAGAGCAGCTGGAATTTGACCTACTGGATTAACAAATACTTAATATTCAGAATTAAATAGTAGTGATTCTTTTCATTACAAACAAAGACCAAATCAGTTTGATCACAGAGCTTTTATTTTCTTTTACCCTTCAGAAAACAGTAAGAGATAAAGAATACAAGGGCTTTCAAATAAAACTGGAGCGTTTGGAGAAGCTATGCAGGGCCCTTCAGACAGAAAGGAACGAGCTGAATGAGAAGGTGGAAGTCCTTAAGGAGCAGGTTTCTCTCAGAGAAGCAGATGTGGATCTAGCTGTGCAGGTATTGCAGTCCTGCACACTCAACTCCCACGAGGAGCTGGGAACTTCCACTGACACGGAACCAGGAATCCAACCCAATGTGGAATTGTGTGCAGCAGTTAGCCCTGAAAAGACTGTCTCAACAAGCCCTGTTCCTGGCACTGAATCTGTAGACTAAAACGAAGTGTAAACACTGTATTGAGAGATATATTTTGTGTATAACTTTCTCTGTTGGTGGTAACTATTTGGTTTTGTGGTGAAAATTTTCTTACTTTTTCTACCATATCTGTATTTTCTTAGAACTACTGGACTTATGTGGTACAGGAAGCTGCATAGCAGCTTTAAATAGCTTAAACTATAAATTTTCCACAACTGTGTTGCACATCTGCCTCATTTTTTAAAAGAAAATATTTTTCCATAAAAGGATGCATGTGCGTTCCCTCCCCACCACACGAATCACTGTCGTGGAAGGCCATGTACAGATACTACGTCGTTGCGGGGCAAACGGTGACGGCAGGTCACCGACTTGGTTGGAAGAGCAGCCTTTTGCTTTTATTTGCCACTCAGATGACTAAAGTTTACCTTTGTATTTCCTTCGGTAAATTTATCTACATATGGATGTCTAATGGCCAGTAAAAAACAGCAGCCTTCTCCTCTAGAGTGGTTTCACATAGATGGATGAAGAAGCCGAGGTCTGGAATATAGTAAAAGATCCGTTTCAAGGGTTTCATGTACTTTATGGCATGAAAAAGCAGCTTTGAAATCCATCACTTTGCAGCTGGTGAAACAGGGTGTACAGCTTTCTGCAGACTTCTCAGGGTTGTGTGGTAGAGGTTGGCTTGGACTACTCGCCCTGCCTGTGAGCACGTTCCGTGTGACACGTGAGAAGACCCACGGCAGTGCTGCCCAGTGGGCTTTCGCAGTCGTGTGGACCGTTGCGCAGGGGTTGGTCATGTTCTTCCATCACATGGTTATCCTGACTGGAGAAACCCATTGCTACCTAGATGAATCTCTGGATTACCTGAAGGGCTGGAAAATAGACATTTAGTGCCAGAGGTGTGGAAGACACAGGTCTGTGGCCCAGAGGCTTTCTCTGATAGCCCCATGTGCAGTGTATTCAAGTGCTAGTCAGTACATAGAACTGAGCACCATTCAAACACTATTCTGGGAGTACGACGTGGAGTCTCTTGCACACTCAACCTCAAAGCTGTACCAGTTGGCAGAGTGCCTTCCCAGTTAGCTTATCTGGTAAAGATAACACTTCAAACTCTTGTGCTAACGTACCGCAGGTAGAGCTCCCTTGTTGACCCTAGACCATCGAGTCTTTTCCTAGAAGACTCGATATCTGCGTTTTGACTTCTGTTCCTGAAAGAAACAAGGACCAACTTGTACTTCTTGGCAAGACGATGTGTGAGATAACTACAAGCTACCCTGAACTCTAGTTCCCGTGTATTTACCTTCCAGCTTTGGCTGCTGTTGTTTTAAGAAATGAGAAGAACGTGTGTAGCCTCTTCTGGTACTTGAGAGTTCTTTGCACTTCCCTGGCAGGGGATTTCTGAATCAAGCACATCTCTCAGTGAGCTTCCCACCCTCACGGCCCTCGACCGTTCAGTGGCTCAATTACTTGAATGTTCAGGCTGCACTGAGCTCCTGATCCTTTTCCTGTAGTAATGAAGTGATGTAGCTGTCTCTGGAAGAGAGGAAGGTGATATAAGGCCTGATAAATGTGTTGTAGCTTGGACCACTGCGAGGAGGGACCGTGCAAAACTGACACTGCTTAACTGGCCGAGCGAACGGGAAGCTGGCCGTCTTTTCTCCTGGATTGGTGTGGTGTCTGAGTTTGTGGTCCAGTGCAAAGACTGCAGTGAGCAGTGAGGTTGGCATCGGAGCTCTTGAAATGTTGATCATGCAGAACACCGGCGTAAAGAACACCGGAGAGAAGTCCTTCAGGCTTGTTCTTGCGACGACGTGCTTATCCAGTGACGACTTGCTTTCTTGAATCAGACTGTTCGAGGTCCCTTCTGATCCCTAATGATTCTAAAAGGAACTGTGGCTGTTGCACGAATTGGTTGTCAGCTCACGCTGAACACGGAGCTAATTTTCCTGAGGAAAGCGAAAGCCCTTGTACAGGAAGCATCGCGTGCCCGGGGCAAGGTAGGACACACAGTTTTCTATTTTTACGATTTATTATTTGGGCAGTTTTTAATCTTTTAACGATTCTGTCGGTAGGGAGGAGAGAGAGCAGATTTTTTTGGGAGCCTGCTGCAGGAAGATTTTAAAGGGCTTTTAGGGACAGATGCATAGAACAGCAATACAAACACGTTTGTTACTGACTGACGGTGTCAGCAAAGTGGAACGCCCCAAGCGAGAGGCTTTTGAAACGGGGATATCTTTTTCCTACCCTAACGTTCCCCATCTGGCCAAGGGGAGCTATACTTTGGCTTCCTAATTGATAGATTAAAAAAGACAGTGTTGTGGTTTGAAAACTGACCTAGGACACAAACAAAACTACTTTGTCTTCTAAAGTCACGTAAGGGATGAGCTGGGCACTCAGACCCCTCTGCCGTACAGCAGGCTATTGCACTGCCAGTCTGCAGCCAAACTGGCCCCACTGTAGGGTCAATGCTTTTCCCCCACTACCATAAACTGTTGAACCTGGGCTGTAAACAGATGCAGCCTGAAATCCTGTCTGACTGTCAAAACTCGGGGGCCTGATGGACAGTTTCACCAGGACTGAGCTGCAGAAAGCGAAGTGATCTGCGACCCAAGACCCAAACACGCGTACACCAGTCGGTTAGGGCTGTGTCTCCGACGTTCTGTCCTTCCTTTCATTACACCTGGTTACGTTACAGTTCAATTCTCAGGTGTCACAGAAAAATCTACCTCTTTGGACTGTAGATGGAAATAACTGTGAAAAACAAAGAAGTGATGCAGAAATCTAGTTTGTGCTAAACACACGGCTTTATTTTTACAACCCACGTCTGCTTTCATGAGGAAAATAAAAGATAAATGAACAGGCAGTCTTGGTTTTGCTTTTCAAAAACATTTTGTAGAGATTTTTCACTAATGTGAATCTGAAATTTTATCTACTCGATTATGTATAGATGAAGTAAATAAGTCTGCTGAGTATGTCGGACTCTGCGTTTTTCTTTAACGTCGTGTCGGTGTCTTCTAACTGCTCAACTCGTTGTATCTGTTTGGAAAACTCTCAAGAACAAAAAATTAAAAGCTGTGAAACTTGAGTTCCGAGCCTTTTGTTGAAGTGAAATGCCTGAAGGCGGCTGCTTTCACGGGGACTTGTGAGTGGTGACTGCTGGTGGCCAGATCAAGCTGTGCAGGCACTTACCGTAAGTGAAGGGCTGTCTGCACCTGCTGCACTCGCCCAGCAGTTTGACTTGAGCAGTCATGAGGTGCTGAACCTGGTATGGATTTGGCTTGTGCCTTCTGCCTCCAGAAATCTGCCTGCTGTAGTTCAGTTGGGTGCAGTGTGAAAGACACGAGATTTTGTGGTGAAGACCAGGTAGCTTCATGAAGTGGCCCTGTTTGGGCCAGGAGCTGTGGGGACATCTGTTACTCAGGTACAGTCTCCGCCTGCCTTTGTGGAGATGCTCCATGATGTTGGGCAGCTTTCCTGACTGAGGAGAACTGCCTTTGAGTTCTGTTCTCCTTTACAGAATTGTTGAGGCTGGAAAAGCCCTCAGAGCTCATCCAGCCCAGACCAGGACCCTCACATCATCCTATCAGCCAGACCAGAGCACTAAGGGCCACAGCCAGGCTGTCCCTAAACACTTCCAGAGATGGGGGACTCCACCACTGCCCTGGGCAGTCCAGTCCAGGGTCTGATCACCCTTTCTGTGAGGAAGGGCTTCCTAACATCCAACCTAACCCTCCTCTGGTGCAGCCTCAGGCCCTGCCCTCTCCTGTTGCCTGGGGGAAGAGCCTGACCCCCAGCTCACAACAACATCCCATAAGGTAGTTATAGAAAGGGCACTGTAGAGAGGTAGGTGCTGGCCTTTTCTCACCAGTAAACTGATAGGGCTAGAGGGAATTACCTAAAGCTGCATCAAGGGAGGGTTAGGCTGGGCATGAGGAACAATTCTTCCCCTGGGAAGGTTGTAAAGCACCAGAATGGGCTGCCCAGGGAGGTGGCTGAGTGTCCATCCCTTGATGTGTTTAGAAGTCATCTAGCTGAGGTGCTTAGACATCTGTTTCAGGGGTGATAAAGATAAGGGGAGGGTTGAAGATTGGGCTTAATGATCTTACAGGTCTTTTCCAACCAAAATGTTTCTGTGATTCTGCATCAGAACTCGCTGTCTGCCACACTGAACTTTCTGCAAAGCAAAAGGTCACGCTGGGTGAGAGGATGAAGTAGTTCTAGTTCCCTGTGGAGAGCTTAGAGAGCTGCTGGGGGCACTTGTTAGCGAAAGGGCGCAGCGTGCACACGGGTGAGAATGAGCCATGATGTGAATCAGGGCACAAACCACCTGGCCATGAACCAGAAACTGCTGATTAAGCCCTGTGTGCTGCAGGAAAAGCAACTGCAGCCCTGCCTGAGCTGAAGGGAAAACCTCTGGAAGGGTTTATGTCTCATGGAAGCTGCCTCAGCTGTTGGACAGGTTTCAGTTAAAGACACCCCACGTTCTATTTAACAAACTTTATTTATGCAAAGCCAATCCAAAAGTGTTGTGTAAAAGTGAAAAGCTGTTTTTACATATCAATACAAACTCTGTTGGGTTATGCCCTTTCTGGGCGGAAGAGTGAGGATTTAAACTCTTATTTACAGGAACCCACCAAACTGGCTTAAAAATAAAAACAGAGGTATTGAGTCATCTTCCCTAAAAGCTACCTGCTGTACAGGAGACAAGAGCTCAAAGCGCCCCAGTAACAACCCCGGGTGGCCCAGAAGGACTCCACAAGCTTTTCCTGCCTGATCTTGTCTTCATGTACTGCTTCTGCCCAGTGCTCTGGGCTTCTTGCGGGGTACAGTCTTCCTTTTCAACATGTACAGCAGCCAGATTAGATCACGGTGTCACACCCTCTATTTCCTTACAAAGCAGAAGTTATGTTCCTTGACCCTCCAGTTCAGCTGCTGCTATATCCGGTTCTTCATCGTTGTAAATGTTCTCTGCCTGAAGACACAAAACATGACAAGCAGAAGACACAGTTGTTTTAAAAACTCCTCAGCGCTTACTGCTACAGAAAAGTCTCAGTAACATCAAAAAGTCTTCCTTAAAGAAACCTCCTCTCTGCCTTTTCTTACAAGGCAGTCAAAGGTAGGAACATGCACAGTGGGGAGGCTTCAGCAGTCATCCCCTCAGGCTGCTTCACTTGAGCAGCATCGGCACTGCACTGTAATCATCACTTGTCTGAACACACAAAACAGCCTACAGAGTCACAGAACGTTAGGGATTGGAAGGGACCCTGAAAGATCATCCAGTCCAATCCTCCTGCTACAGCAGGATCCACTAGATCAAGTCGCATGGGAACACGGCCAAGCAGGTTTTAAGCGTCTCCAGAGGAGGAGACTCCACAAGGTAGGCACATCAAGAACAAGAGGGTCATTAAGGACAGTCAGCATTTGGCTTCATCAAAGGGAAGTCATGCTTGACCAACCTGATAGCCTTTTATGTGGCCATAACCAGTCAAAGAGTTAGCTAGCGGTTGCATTTAGTCAGGTTGTTTTAATCTTTGCTTTCTTTTGAAAGCCTTCCCTTTCAATCACACGGTGTAGGAACTACAGGGAGGACAGCACAGTGAATGCACAAGCCACCCTAAGAAGAACAAACCGTTTCAGTTTCATTGATGCCAGAAGCTTCAGAGCAACCCCAGGGCTGCTGTGACACTCACCATTTGCCATATCTGCATGATGTTGTCCTCCGATACAGAACAGATTACCCAAGGCTCATTAGGATTCCAGCTGAAGTCAGATATTTTGGCAGTGTGTCCTCCATGAATAAACTGTTTATAAAAAAAAAGAAGCTTCAGTAAGTCATTTAATCTCCAAAGAAACCTGTTAAAACCAGAGATTCTGAGGTCAAATCCATCATGCTGATCACATGACAAAGAACTGTGTCCAGTTGTGGGCCCCTCTGTTCCAGAAGGGCACAGAACTACTGGAGAGAGTCCAGCACAGAGCCACAAAGATGATGAAGGGTGTAGAACACCTCCCTGTTAAGGAAAGGCTGAGGGAGCTGGGTCTCTTGAGCTTGGAAAAGAGGTGACAGAGGGGTGACCCCATTAATGTTGATAAATAGGGAAAGGGCAGGCATCAGGAGGACAAAGCCAGGCTCTGCTCAGTGTGGTCTAATGGCAGAACCAGGGGCAATGGGTGTCAGCTGGAACACAGGAGGTTCCACATCAACAGGGGAAGAAACTTCTTTTCCCAGTGAGGGTGACAGAGCTCTGGAAGGGGGGTTGTAGAGTCTCTTTCTCTGGAGATGTTTAAGACCTGCTTGGACATGTTCCTGTGTGACTTGGTCTAGGTGATCCTGCTGTGGTGCAGGACAGCTTTGAGAACAACCCACTGTGCTCAGAACTGGACCGAGGAAGCCCCTGCAAGTCAGAGCCATGGACTGGAAACCATGAGGAGAGAAGGATTCAAGAACTGCCAGCGTTAGTTGCACAGCCGCAAGACATCACACTGGTATGTCTGCACGTCAGCTGAGACACACCCCGACAGAAGCGTACCAGCAGTTCAGGAGGCCCATCTTCTGCGTCCTCTGCAGACTGCTCCTCTCCAATTTTACTGTAAGAAAGGATTAGAGTCGTTATTCAGAATGACTCTGGCCTCCTGCCCCAGCTTGACCCTTCCCAGCGTGGGTTTGCAGTGTTTGCTGTTGGTTTTTCCTCACTGCCAAGTATCAGCTTCAGTTACGAAACATCAGCTGTTGCCGAGTTAAGCAAAGACCTGGTCCACCAAACAGAGCAGAGGGCTGCAGCCTTCTAACCACCAGTTCACACATGTTAAGACAAAAAGCCCTTCACCTCAGGTCCCAGACGTTCAGCCGACGGTCAGTACCACTCGAAGCAAGAATTGTTTCGTTATGAGGAGACCAGTGAACCTACAGGAAGACAACAAGGTTACTGATTGCTACAGCACATCCTGAACAACCACCAGCAGCATCTGGACACTCATTTTCAACATCTAGTCTGAATACTTCAGTTTCTTCCAGCATAAACAATGTCCTGTAGCTCAAACAGAGGGCTTGAGATGTCTCGGACTCAACAGCCAGCACTATTTCACTGCGGTGGATTTACCATGAAGTGAAAGTTAACTGTCTAAGTTGCAGTTACTTGCTCCTGCTGAACAGGCAGAGCTCACGGCAGTACACACCTCACACATGACCCACACTGACACCACATCTGGACCCACACCCTCTCCACAGCAGGAGAAACCTACCTGTGCTGAGGCTAGCTGCAGACCCCTAGTAGCTTGTGTGCAGTGAGCCATGAACCACTTGCTTCAGAGACAAGTGGGGGGTCTGAGTGCTACTGGCTGTCGAGTGAAAAATCACCACTTCACGTTTAACGGGCTTTTATCCACTGTGGCTGGTCACCACAAGACAACTTCTGTGCTCAACACTCCTGCAGATTTTGTTAACAGGTTTTTTTTATAGGGAGGAACTTACCCACCTGAAAGATTTCGTCTTTATGAGACTCAAATGAATGGAGTTTCAATTTTAAGTTTCGAAGATCCCACAGTGCCACCGTCTGTCAGAAGTAACATGAAATGATTTTCATTACAGCAGCTGGAGAACTGTCACCTAAAACACTTATAAATAATCTGAAGAACGTGCAAGTAAAGACCTTGTCAGCAGAGCCAGTTGCTAGAATGAACTCGCTGTAGGGGTTGAAGGAGAGACAGTTGACCTCGGCTGTGTGAGCATCTACAGAATGACTTGGCTTGGATGTGGTGTTAGATCTTGTGTCCCAACTATTGCAATGGGGGGGAGGGCAGAGAGGAGAAAACAAGAGTGAACAGACAAAAACTGTCACGCAAGGTTCTTTTTCACTACACATTAGTTTAAGAGACGACATTAGTGTTAAGCCCAAGTCTGAAGTGAAAACAAAATCCACTCAGGACTGTGCCAGAGCAGCTTGTATCAGGAAGCTGACAGCCACAACCACTACATCCTGTTTTGAAATCAACACAGTAGGTGACAACCTGATTTCAGTGATTCATAGAATCACAGAACATTAGGGATTGGAAGAGACCTCGAAAGATCAGCCAGTCCAATCCTCAGCCACAGCAGGATCCCCTAGATCAAGTCACACAGGAACATGGCCAGGTGGGTTTTAAACATCTCCAGAGAAGGAGACTCCACAACCTCCCTGGGCAGCCCCTGCCAGTGCTCTGTCACCCTCGAGGAGTTCCTTCTGATATTGATGTGGAACCTCCTCTGTTCCAGCTAATACCCACTGTCCCTTGTCCTATCATTAGGTGCCACTGAGCAGAGCCTGGCCCCACCCTCCTGACACCCACCCTTCACATATTTAGAAACATTAATGAGGTCACCCCTTAGTCTCCTTTTCTCCAAGCTCAACAGACCCAGCTCCCTCAGCCTTTCCTCATAAGGGGGGTGTTCCACTCCCTTTAGCATCTTTGTGGCTCTGTGCTAGACTCTCTCCAGCAGCTCTGTGTCCTTCTGGAACTGAGGTGCCCAGAACCAGACACAATTTCCCAGATGCAGTCTCACCAGGACAGAATAGAGGGGGAGGATCTACTAAGCACCCCCATTCTAATCCACCCCAGTATGCCATTGGCCTTCTTGGCCACAAGGGCACACTGCTGGCTCATGGGCATCCTTCTGGCCACCAGGTCCCTTTCTTCTACGCTGCTCTCCAACATGCAGTCCCTGCAGCACTAGTGCAGTTGACTGCACTAAAGGACAACATCAGACCGTTCCAGAACTCAAGTGCTCTGGAATGGCCTGAGAGCACCCAGCTTAAGCCCAACTTACATCATAAGCTTCTGATCATCAGCCACAGATCCAAACAGAGACTCATGGAGCAGATGCCACGCCACATCTTCTACTACTGCAGAGTGTCCAGTGAAGATTGCTTTCGCATCAACGATCTTGCCCTCTTTTGGTCCAGCACTTATGTCCCACAAGCACACAGTCTGTAAATAAAACACACTCTGTTGTCGCACAGATTTCAGCAGCAGTACCTTAAACACCCAACAGCGAGTCACAAGCCAGCCCAGTCATCAGCTCTCTCCAAAGTCAAGGCCCAAGGACAATTTATAAGGTCACAACAGCAACGTACAGCAAGCAGCCCTCCTACAGCAGCTTGTGTTTCACTTCTGAAGCCCACACAGAAATTGGCTATCAGTCCAGCTGAGGGTCTTAGTGATTTAAGGTGTCAGAGCCAAGTCAGTTCAAAGGGTTGTTGCACAACAGATTCTTCCTGCAGACAACTACAAAATCATTCCTTTCTTACTTCTTACAAAGTCTTGGTTGTTGATTACAGCCCACAGATCCATATACAGCTACACTGACCCAGTTTTCTATTTATAGCAGCATAAATTTGGGGGTGCGCTTTGGTTAGCTTTTGTTTTTTAAATAAGGAGAAGAAACTAGTTTTTACGTGATCATCTGATGCACTGAGAAGATGTCCACTCAAATTTGAGTTCCATGATAAGCCATAGCCTTCTTTCTGGTGCCCTCTTAATCTAAGATCAGGATTACACTCTCCACTTGGGTCTGAAAGAGAGGAAATTCCTTCAGTTTATCTCCCCCCTTGCTCATCAATTCATAAGAGCATCATTATCACTCAAACACTTGGAGAATGATGGTTCTAGAGAGGTCCTGATGACACTGAGCACAATCAGGCAGCTCAAATCATTGAAGACATGGGGGGGATTGGACTAGATGATCTTTCGAGGTCTCTTCCAATCCCTAATGATTCTATGATTCTTACTTGGATCTCAGATCCATTATCTCTCCTTCTAAACACAGTTAAATACAAGTTTACCATCCAACAAGAGGCGTTTTGTACCAGGAACAGTGCAGCCAGGTGGACTATGGATGTAATTCTCCCCTTGTACTGGCCTCTCCTCGAGTAGTGGGGGCAGTGCTGGGCCCCTCGCTTCAAGAAAGAGATTGAGGGGCTGGAGTGGGTCCAGAGGAGCAATGAGGCTGGGGAAGGGACTGGAGGGAAAGGCTGATGAGGAGAGGCTGAGGAAGCTGGGGGTGTTGAGCCTGGAGAAGAGGAGGCTCAAGCGGGACCTTCTCCCTCTCTACAGCTCCCCAAAGGGAGGTTGTAGTTGAGTGGGGGTCAGGCTCTTCTTTCAAGCAACTAGCATGAGGATGAGAGGGCAGAGCCTGAAGCTGCAGCAGGGGATGGTTAGGTTGGATGTTAGGAAGCCCTTCCTCACAGAAAGGGTGATCAGACACTGGACTGGACTGCCCAGGAGTCCCCATCCCTGGAGGTGTTCACAGACAGCCTGGCTGTGTCCCTTAGTGCCCTGGTCTGGCTGACGTGGTGATGTTAGGTCATGGGTGGAGCTTGGTGATCTCAGAGGTCGTTTCAAGCCTCAGTAATTCTGTGTTATTTCGTTTAAGTTGAAGGAATCTGACCCACCTGGCTTTGAAGGATGTTTAGCGTAGTCGAACACCAGCACGTCAGCAGACGGGGTTTTCGTGGCAATGATGGAGGGATTCTGCGGCATGTAGCGTGCGCGGTTCACTTCACCTTCGTGGTTAATTTTGATCTCCGTTTCTATTTTGCCCGTCACTGATCCGAAGCCACCAAATTCTGCATTTGCCAGAAAAGGGCCACCTTGTCACAGTAACTACCATGACCAGGTTAAACAGCATTTCATGCATCTCCTCCACCCCAAGAAGCTGTGGTAAGCATCTTCTAACACAACAAAGGCTAGGAAAGACTAGCATCACACGGCGTGACAGTACTCACACCAGGTATTTTGAATTCTCTGATAGAATTAAAGCCCTGAAAGAGTTTGTTTGAGGTAGGTGGATACCAGGTCTCACCACAACTAGCAGAGCTGATAGAAATGCATGTAAGGATTTTGAAACATCATGTTACCCAAGTTATTCTGAAATAACAAGTTTCCTTTTCTAGTCACTAGTGATGATCTACAGGTAGTGTGAACGACACGCCAGCTCTAGTATTTAGCAAAAAGTGAGAAGACAATTAGGGCAGTTAAAACAGTTTCAGCTGCAGCATTAAACAGAAAGCAAGCACTGCCCACCTCCTTTGTCACTGTCATATTGAGAAACATCAAACTGATCATCATTGGGAATCTGGACTCGTGCAACAACCAGGTGGTTCTGCTCATCGGATGTGTGCGTTCCCAGCACCAGCCAGTGCAGAGCATAATCCTTTCCTTCTGTCCTGTTTAGAGCAAGAAATGCATCAAATTCAATTTAAGACCTCAGTTCCAGAAGCCTGGTATCTAGGGTTAACAACATTTAAGATCTAAACTTCTTCAGGGAGCTAGAGACTCACGTAAGAGATCCCTTCCTGGAGTGGATCAGAAGAGGGGTGGTTATTAGATCAAGAGGTGTTCTCTTTCCCTCTCTACTCTGTCCCAGTGAGACCACATCTGGAAGAAGGACACAGAACTGCTGGAGAGAGTGTCCAAAGCAAAGCCACAAAGATGATGGAGTGGAAGGGGCTGCCCAGGAAGACTGTGGAGTCTCCTTCTCCTGTAGACACTTAAAACCCACCTGGATGTGTTCCTGTGCGACTGGACCTAGGTGATCCTGCCGTGGCAGGGGGACTGGACTAGATGATCTTTCAAGGTCCCTTCCAATCCCTAATGTTCAGTGATTCTGTGATTTAGCTCTAAGTGAAAGGCTGGACAGACTCTGCCATTTAGCTCTGAAAGGAATAATTTGAACAGTCAAAGTCTACATTCTTGAAAGCAGCAAACCAATTACAGTCTGAATCCAAGCAGAGAGAACTCAGTGGGGCTGCTGCAGGCACTACCACACCACTTCCAAGGCACTGTCACACATATTGAGGGGGAATGAGCCATATGAAACAAACCCAAAAGCCACACAACGCACACACACTTACTTGCATCAAGAACAGGTGTCCCGTCATGTCAGGTGCCACACCAAGACAGTCCTTGCCTTGAATGGCTTACATATTCTGACACTGGATAACTGGAAATACCAGGTTTTAAACTGAATATTAAGTCAATCTGCAAAACATGAGGCAAGCAGAAGTGTTCCTCATAAGGGCTCCACACCCTCACACCCCCATTTCATTTACTCCATGCCATGACTAATTAGCTTGTATCTCTCAACACCTTCCCCAAACATTCTAGTGTAGAAAATTAAGTGACCATCTAGCCACCAAGTGCAACACTGTGTGTGTAAGGTGGAATTTTAAAGAGGGAAGAGCCCATCCTCTGATTATTGCAGGAGCCTTGCATATAAGCTGTTCTAAAATACCACTGTTTACACCAACATGAGGGACCCAGTCCTTGTCCTGCTTGTCCAGGTGATCCTGCTGTGTCAGGGGGACTGGACTGGCTCATCTTTTGAGGTCCCTGCCAATCCCTAATGATTCTATGATACACTCTTGTCTTCTCAATTCTTTAAGTAACTAACCCATGAACCAAACATTTTCAAAAAGGAGATGGAAGAATCAGAAAATTAAAATATAAGAAGACAACAGTGAGACAGGGACAGAAACAGGATGTGGAATCATCAGTCTAAGAAGAATATCCTCTTAAATAAGTCCAGACGTAAACAAACATACCTGCAGCTCATGAGGAAAAATGGTCTTAAAGAGAAAGCTAATTAACTGCATAGATTTTTCTGATCAGAATTAACCACAAAAGACTCTTATGTGTCAATAAGTCAACTAAGACGTCTCACACTTCACGAGATCTGCTAGGCTGAGCTGCAGCTCCGTAAAGTACCAAGTTGTTACTTCTTTTATCTAAAGGGCTTTAAAATCCTAAGCAAAGTGCAAAGTGGTAAGCTCACAAAGAATAGTCTAACTCGTATTATTCTCGTCTGTCATGGTTTTTACCTTCAGGTTACCTGGCAGATACCTTTCACAGAGTTTAGAGAGTTTATGAGGATTGCAAGCAGCCTTCAAAGGTCCTCTGGGTCCAACCCTCCTGCTCAAGCAGGATACAAATTCCTAAAATGCAGAACCGCCTAAAAAGCCTCAATCAACTACACAAAACCACATCCAGCTGGGTCTGAAACACCTCCAGAAAAGGTGGCTCCACAACCTCCTTGGGCAACTCCAATATTTAATAACCCTGACTGTAAAGAAGGTTTTGCTCAGATTGAGGTGCAACTTCCTGTGTTCAGGCTTGCACCCATTACCTCTTGTCCTGTCTGATGGCACTGAAAAGAAAGGACTCCTTTCTTTTTGCTGCCCACCCTCATGTATTTGTAGAGAGTGATTAAATTCCCTCAAAGCCTTCTTTTGTCCAAACTAGAAAGTCCCAATTGTCTCAATCTCTCTTCATAAGGCAGCTCTTCCAGACCCCCATTCATCTTCATAGCTCTGCGCTGAACTCTCTCATTTAACAATCTCTCCCTCTTAAACTGGGGAGACCAGAACTGGACACAGGATTCTAGGTGCAGCCTCACTAAAGCAGAATAAAGGGGTTGAATAACTTCCCTTGATCTGCTAGCCACCCTCCTCTTGATCCATCGCAACACTCTTCTCGGCCACAAGAGAGATGTAGCAGCGGCACAAGCAACTGCCTAGCGCTCCAGCTGCAAACTCAGCAGATCAGCTGCTGAGCCCTGCACGTCCCAGGTAGGTACCTTCCAAGCCTCCCTAACCTTCTCTCACCTGGTCACATCAGGCAACCACTGCACGGTGAGGCTGGGCCACTCCAAGGCATGGGTCATCACCAGGTCGTACAAGAACGGGGTGTTTTTCTTCCAAATCTTATACTCCTCGCTGATGACGCGCTCCTCCACCGTGTCCTCCAACACTGCGGGAAGGCAGAGCGCTCAGCCCGGGGCTCGGTCGGGGCAAAGCGGGGAGGGCCAGGGCTGCACCAGGGACGGAGTGGGGGAGCAGCAGGGTTCCCGAATGGCCCGGAGGGGAGCTCGGTAGGAGCACAACTGCAACGACCCTACCCCGCGAAAGCTCCTTGGAGAGGCAGCCAAGAGCGCCACGGTCCCGCCGCGCCCCAGCGCGGGGAAGACGGACGGGGGTCTCTTACCTTCCTTGCTCGCCATTTTGGGCGTGGGCGCGCACGCACAGGCGAGTTGTTGCACTGGGAGACCCGGCCGGAGGCAACCGAGGAGTGGGGAGGAAGGGAGGGGAGAGGAAGAGACGGCGGCCGAGCCCTGCCTGAACAGACCCCAGCTGTGCCGCCGCCGCGCGCGGCCCCAGCGCGTCCAACGCGCGCGCCTCCCGCCGCCACGCATGCGCGCCCCGCCCACACCCGCAGCAGCGGCCCTGCATTGGTTGGGGGCGGAAGGGGCCGCGAGGACGCGCGCGAAGGAGGCGGACGGGGCCACAAGACGCTCCAATCAGGCGCTGGTAAGGAGGGGCCGCCCCAAGGACCGGGAACGCGGGGGAGTCCCCTGGACGCGCTGGAAGGGCGGGGCGGGGGCGCAGGGCTGTGCCCGCCCTGGATACCAGCAGCAGCGTCCCTGCGGCGTCCCCGGGGTTACGGGATGGGGCGGGGCGGCGGGAGCGAGGAGGAGCCAGGCGGCGGTACACGCGTGGTTTTGCGGGCTCACGGGG
This sequence comes from Rhinopomastus cyanomelas, assembly GCA_013400115.1. Classification (NCBI taxonomy): domain Eukaryota; kingdom Metazoa; phylum Chordata; class Aves; order Bucerotiformes; family Rhinopomastidae; genus Rhinopomastus; species Rhinopomastus cyanomelas. The sequence continues at coordinate 230,286 of VXBP01010256.1, forward strand.
TTGACAGGGCGAGGCGGCCGCGAGGTGGCGCTGTTGGTAAAGAGGCCCCGCGCAGCGGAGCGGCGGCGCTGGAAGCGGGAACAGAGGACTTCGTTCCGTGACCCGCCGCGCCGCACGCAGGGCGAGCTCGGGCCCTGTTGCGGAGATCCCTGTGGCTTGGGATCCGCTATAGATGGGTTTGTGAACGCGGTCTGCGCACCCTCATGGAATCATCATGGCTGGAAAGGACCTCTAGGATCATCAAGTCCAGCCCTCAGCCCAACAGCTCCCTACCCCTAGACTGTGGCCTCAATTACTCTAGTTCGGTTGTTATACACCTCCAGGGATGAGGAGCCCACCAACTCCCTGGGCAGCCTGTTCCAGTGCTCAGCCACTCTCTCAGGAAAGAACTTCCTAAGATCCAATCTAAACCTTCCCTGATGCAACTTGACACCATTTCCTCTTGTCCTATCAGTAATTTGGGAGAAGTGATGAGTACCAGCCTCACTACAACCTCCTTTGAGGTAGCTGTAGAGAGCAATAAGGTTTCTTCTCAGCCTCCTCTTCTCTAGACTCAATAACCCCAGTTCCCTCAGCCGCTCTTCACAGGGCTGTTTTCCAGCCCTCTCTCCAGCCTCGTTTCCCTTCTCTGGACCTGCTCCAGCTCCATAATGTCCTTCTGATACTGTGGCGCCCGAAACCGCATCCAGTACTCAAGGTGCAGTCTCACAAGTGTGTAGTACAGGGGCACCATCACTTCCCTGCTCCTGCTGGTGACACCGTTCCTGATCCAGGCCAGGATGCCTTGGCCACATGGGTACCCTGCTGGCTCCTGTTCAGCTGGCTGTCAACCAACAGGTCCTTTTCTGCCAGGCAGCTCTCCAGCCACTCTTCCCCCAGCCTGTAGCTGCTGGGGGTTGTTGTGACCAAAGTACATGACCTGGCACTTGGCTTTGTTAAACCAACACCTCCAGGAACCTCATGTTGCAGTTGAACTGAAATCCCACCTTGGGAGGGATTCCCTGCCCCTGTACAGTGCTGCAGCAGGTGAGCAGCAGGCTGCTGCGTCTGTGCAGTACCCTCTCGGCAGCTGGTGCTGCAGAGGGAACCTCTGCAGTAAAACCCACAGTGGTGCTGCCTCAAGCTAGACTGGGAAGCATTGCCTTCAGTAGTGTTGAGGAAGATCACAGTGCCATCTGTGAATGTCATTTAAACTCGACTTCCTTGCAAAGGGGTAAAATAAAAGCTCAGTATTCTAGCAGTGTTAAAGTAAATCCTCCAAACACTCAGGAACACCTCTGAGCTAGAGGGAAGGTAGCAGGACATCTTTGATTTGGGAAGAAACTAAATGCATTATGCAATTCAGCCTGGTCATTACTGTTGGCAGACCAGCACTGCTTCAGATTACTTTCTACTACACTGACTTCTTGAAGGAACTGTATAGAAAGTTAAGATATCAAGGAGAAATGAGATCGGCAGTAGTGGATCTTGTCTCTGTTTAGTCACAGAAACACAGAGCTTTAGTAACTTCGAAAGATCATCCAGTCCAATCCCCCCGCCACAGCAGGATCCCCTAGATCAAGTCACACAGGAACATGTTCAGGCGAGTTTTAAATGTCTCCAGAGAAGGAGACTCCACAACCCCCCTGGGCAGCCCCTTCCAGTGCTCTGTCGCCCTCACTGTGAAGAAGTTCCTTCTCATATTGATGTGGAACCTCCTATGTTCCAGCTGGCACCCTTTGCCCCTTGTCCTATCATTGGAGGCCACTGAGCAGAGTGTGGCTCCATCCTCTCAACACTCGCCCTTTACATATTTATCAACATTAATGGGGTCACATCTCAAGTCTCTTTTTTTCCAAGCTCAAAAGACCCAGCTCCCTCAGGGCAGACACTGCCCTGGTGAGACCGCATCTGGAAGATTGTATCCAGTTCTTGGGCCCCTCAGTTCCAGAAGGAGACACAACTGCTGGAGAGAGTCCAGCACAGAGCCAGAAAAATGACGAAGGGAGTGGAACATCTCCCTGATGAGGAAAGGTCTGTTCCAATCCCTACCGTTCTATGATTCTGTGATTCTGGGATCCTAAGATGAATACCCGCTTGAGCAAGAGCTCAGGACGATGAATGCTGGTAGGACTGAGGCTCATGTGCCCCGAGTCCCAGAGGGGGAGGTAAACAGCTCCCTAGTGGAGCTCACTGTGCTCAACTAGAGGTAGTGGCAGGACAGAATGGAACACACAGCCAAATAAGAGCCAGCGTTTCTGCATTTCCTTCTGAGTGAGGACACTCTCCATGAGCTGAGCCTTCTATGGTCTGGATTCAAACAAGGAATCTCATTATGGAAAGTGTTTATGTCTAGGAGAAGCTGGAGGGTCGGAGACTGGTAAGTGCAGCCAAGCGCTGCAGCATGGGAATCAGGGAGGAAGGCTGAGGGAGACAGCCATCTCCTCAAACAGGAAGCCCTCCCTAAAGAACTGCTGCTTTTTTGGCCCGAGAGCTGAAAACCAGAAATCTTTAGGTGAAGAAGTGAAATACTTGCATATTAATATTCTGTGGTCCCTTTTAACCCTGACTGACTCTATGACTTGGACTAGGTGATCCTGCTGTGGCAGGGGGATTGGACTAGATGATCTTTGGAGATTCTATGATTCTCTTTAAACCTGCACAAGCTGGAATAAAGGTGTGCATAGCTGGCTTATTCAAAGCAAGAACCTTGTTAAATTAATTGGAAGCCACAAACAGCTCTGTTGCACAAGAGTGCACGAGCGTGTGTGTTAGCACAGGCACAGAGCCTTCGTCATACGAGCAGTGTTACCAGTTGTCCTCTGGCAGCACTTTCTAGCTGTTTTGGTATTTGCTGCCAAGTATGTGTCAGCTCCTACAAAGCTCTCAGTCCTTCCTAACCCACTACAAAGTAAAGACTGAACCTTTCTGAGTCTCTGTGTCATTGCAGAGGGTTGATCACTTGAAACTCAGATACTGGATGAAGGACATCTCAGGCTTCCCGGCTTCCAGCGACCCCTGTTAGCTCTCACAGGAGGGTGGTTACAGGAAGTCTTTTAAACCCAGCCTGTAGAGCGTTTGGGTAGGATGATGTTTGTGCCTTTTGCTGTAACCAGCAGTACTTGGTGCCATGGCTGACCTGGAATATGATGGGGGAAATGTGAATTCATTTTGGAGAACTGGAGACGTTTAAAACCCACCTGGATGTGTTCCTGTGCCACTTGGTCAAGGTGATCCTGCTGTGACAGGACGATTGGACTACATGACCTTTCAAGGTCCCTTCCCATCCCTAATGATTCTATGTCATGCAGGGTTTGGCTGAATTCTAAGTGAAGAGAGGAATTGCTTTCTGACCCTGCACAGATATTTGCAGGCTCTGTTTAGGATCTGCAAATCAAGCTGGATTCTAACAAGGTGCCAGGACTAGTAAGAGATTTGGACCATCACACCTGTCACCAACTTACCAAATCAATCAGTGAGTGACCAGCACAATTCTCTCCTTGTGAGCAATTATTCTTGCGCTCAGCCACATTTGGAGATTGCAATGGAAAAGACAATTTCTGTAGAGGCATTAATGCAATTCTCCCCCTGTTCTGGGCACTGGGGAGGCCTCCCGTCAAGTACTGGGGGCAGTTTTGGGCCCCTCATGTCAAGAAGGAGATTGAGGGGCTGGAGCAGGTCCAGAGGAGCAACGAAGCTGGGGAAGGGACTGCAGGCTGAGGGAGCTGGCGGTGTTTATCCTGGAGGAGACTCAGGGGGACCTTCTCTCTCTCTACAGCTGCTTGAAGGGAGGTTGCAGTCAGGTGGGGGTTGCCTCTTCTCCCAGGCAACTAGCAACATGATGATAGGGCAGGGCCTGAAGCTGCCAGGGGAGGGTTAGGTTGGATGTTAGAAGCCCTTCCTCACGGAAAGGGTGATCAGACCCTAGAATGGGCTGCCTAGGGCAGTTGGTGGAGTCCCCATCCCTGGAGGTGTTTACAGACAGACTGACTGTGGCCCTTAGTGTCCTGGTCTGGCTGATGTCAGGTCATGGGCTTGGCTGGATGAGCTCAGAGGGCTTTTCCAGCTTTAATAATGCTGTGGTTCTGTAACAGCACAGCTATCAGAGAAGGCACACCGCTGACTCCTAGGTTGGTTATTTACAATTCATCAGCATGGCCTTATCTGTGACCACACATCTAAACCGCATCCTTTGATTCCCGCGCTTTATAAGGGAAGTAGTTATCCGAGGCCATTGCTCATTGCCTGTGGTAGTGTAAAACCTACAATAAATTGGTTTGGAAGTAAAAGAGTGACTGGAATTGTAAGTTTTATTTTATTAAGCTGTACTTCTTTCAAGCCTAAGCAGGAAGTACTGCATTTTCATTTCACTAAAATAAAATGTGTCTCCTGCATCGTCAGTGTGCTGCATTGTGCTCCAAAGTGCCGGATACATTCATAAAGAACTCACAGAACATTAGGGATTGGAAGGGACCTTGAAAGATCACCCAGTCCAATCCCCCTGCCACAGCAGGATCCCCTAGATCAAGTCGCACAGGGACACGGCCAGGCAGCTTTTAAACATCTACAGGGAAGGAGACAGGAGACTCCACACACCCCCCGGGGGAGCCTCTTCCAGTGCTCTGTCACCCTCACTGGGAAGAAGGTCCTTTTCATATTGATGTGGAACCTCCTCTGTTCCAGCTGACACCCGTTGCCCATTGTCCTATCATTAGATGCCACTGAGCAGAGTCTTGCTCCATCTTCCTGACCCTCACTCTTCACATATTTATCAACATTCATGGGGTCACCCCTCAGTCTCCTTTTTTCCAAGCTCAGGAGACTCAGCTCCCTCAGCCTTTCCTCACCAGGGAGATGTTCAACTCACTTCATCATATTTGTGGCTCTGCACTGGACTCATCTCCAGCAGCTCTGTCCTTCTGGAACTGAGTGGCCCAGAACTGGACATAATATTCCAGATGTGGTCTCACCAGGGCAGATTACAAGGAGAGGTTATATGCACTTATTAATTTTCATCTTGAAGAAATGCATGCTGATTTATTACTCCAACAAGAATTAGCTGGCTTGGTGATGTCTATGTCTCTTACACGTTCTGTAGTGCTGACTACAGAGGCTTCCAGCATTTGGCTCAGCAGACTTCCTTACTGCCTATTGCCCTGGCCTCCTCCCTTGTGATCTCGGAGGAACTTGGGGAGCAGGAATGGGGTCGTTCCAAGCCTGTGTCTGAGTCCTAGAAATCCAGAAGATGTTGGTTTGGGGTTTATGGAAAGGGGTCAAGGCAAGCTGCTGCTCTCAGCGATGTGCTGCAGCATAGAAAAGACATAGAAAAATCTAAGCCTTCCGTGCCAAAGAAGATGAAAGGGAGATATTTATTATAATCCATTTCCTCTTCATCTTAAAAGCCCAAGTATTTAATGAAGGAAAATGAGCTCTGCTCTCGCCTTTTAATCTTTGTGAACGTCTTTCCCCACCTGAGCTGCCTGGCCTTCTTTTTCAGAGACTTTTCTGAGGTCACCATATGGTTTCTTTCTTTGTTCTTCCCTCTTTTGAGACTTGAGGCAATTAATAGCGGCATTATCCTCAAGGTTCTGGATATCTCAGAGGTGGATCCGCTGAGACAGGAACCGTGCCAAGCTGTTTTAGCTCACTGATCATTTTCTGTGGTAATGACAATTTTTGTTTGTTCTCTTTGCCTTCCTCAGTTGGTTTGGCAGATCACCCTCAGGTGCAGGCTTCAGCAGCTCTATATGTCATGAATTTTGCATCCTCTCTTCTTTCCAGTTTAGGATGCTGAGGACCACAGCAAAGCACAGGGTGTGGGTAGATGTTACATCAGGCAGCTGGACTGCTTTTCTTTTAGGAGGCAACAGCTGAGGCCAGATTCCCTGTCTTAAGGACATTGTATACGGGAAGAAGGGACAGTCAGATAGACCTACTGAGATCAGGTTGGTGCCTGTTTGTTTACATTTCTGCAGTCAGTTGTAAAACAAGCGGGTACCCAGGCATCTTAGGAGTATCCAGCACATAAAGTTTGCTGCTGTTTGTGCTAGTTGCTACCAGTGGAATCACAGAGTCACAGAATGTTACAGGTTAGAAAGGACCTCGAAAGATCATCCAGTCCAATCCCCCCAGCACATCAGGATCTCCTAGATACAGTTACACAGGAACATGCCCATGCCTCCACAGAAGAAGACTCCACAACCTCCCCGGGCAGCCCCTTCCAGTGCTCTGTCACCCCCACTGTGAAGAAGTTCCTTCTCATATTGATGTGGAACCTCCTATGTTCCAGCTGACACCCGTTTGCCCCTGTGGAGTGTGCAGCCAAAATGGCATCTCCACATGTTCACAGATGTGAGGAAAGAAAGATCACTGCAGCGTTCTTCTTCACTTCTCTCCATGTTGGACTGTTGGGAGCTGTGTCACTGCTGCTGAGAGAGAATGTTCTCACTTCTGAGAGTGTTACGGCTCAGGGCACTGTCGGCTCTGTTGGGTCAGAACAGTACTTAGAATCATGGAGAAAACCTTTAAAACCATTGGCTACAACCATTAACCAAACTCCACCGAGCCCACTGCTAAACTGTGTCCTTAAGCTCCATACCTACAGAAATTTTCATCACATCCAGGGATGGTGATTCAACCCCTCAGTTACTGGTATAAATGGGACATATAACCAGGACTTCAGCTGGAGACAGCTGGACTAAACATGAGTACAGGGACTACCAGCATCAAGGGATGCCACTGAGACCTTATTTGACCTGCATTTATAGTGTTCTTCAAAGAGGTTTTTTAAGGGAGAAAGGTTTTAATTGCTGCTTTGCTGAGAGGTGGCACAACTGGATCAAGTAAAACCTGAATTCTAAAAGTGTCTCATGATTTGGGATACTGCAGAGAGACAATTAGGGGAAGAAATGGTTAAAGGGGAGCAAACTCTTACAATCAACTACAGGGAAAAGGAGGGCCCCAGAGAGGTTGAGACCTGGGTCTTCCCCAGGCTGTGCTTGGACTGGGAGTGCTGCCCACAGTGCTTTGAGTTTGTGGTGCCACTGTTTCAGGACAGAGCTTTTAGATTCACAGCAAACATCTTGGAAGACAAAACAGCCCACTGCGGGTAAATCTCAAACATCTACTCCGTGTTTTTGGCAGTGGCACACATGGAAACAAACAGTTCAAGACGGTGAAGGTCAGGAATTCTGTCTTGGTGGATTTTGACTTGAAATGTGAGAATTTGAAAAGAATATGTTACAGGGCTTAACAGAGCATTTGGAAACACTTTTCCCTCTTTCCCATGTGTGGTGGTGGCGTCATTCATCCATCAGTCTCTCCTCCCCACTTCCTTGGCTCTGCAATGGAAATGTCCAGGGGCCATACACTGCCGATGTTAGATGTGTTTTATGAAGACTCAGCACATTTTCAGGTCCTACAGCAGAGTTCAGAAGTATTCTGGGAGCATGAAAGAGATGAGGTGGTGGGCAGAAACGTGGAAACATTCCCATCTCCATACACTCAGGGAGAGGGCAGGGAAGAGTTTACCACAAGTGGCTGAAGGGGAGCAAACTCTTACAATCAACTACAGGGAAAAGAAGGGCCCCAGAGAGGTGAGACCTGGGTCTTCACTCAGACTTTGCTTGGACTGGTATAGCTGCACACAGCCTCTCCTGTAGTGCTCTGTCCTGAGGCTCATAAAGGTATGAAGTGGTGGTCACAGAGGATGATCGCAGAAGAATCCCAGTTTACTTGTGACTCAACTCCTGCAAGAACTTTAGCCTGGAGAAGAGGAGATTCAGGGGGTACCTTCTCCCTCTCCAGAACTTCCTGAAGGGAGATTGTAGTGAGGTGGGTGTTGAGATCTTGTCCCAGGCAACTAGAGACAGGACAAGAGAGCAGAGCCTGAAGCTGTCAGGCAACAGTTAGGTTGGATGTTAGGAAGCCCTTCCTCATGGAAAGGGTGATCAGAGCCTGGAATAGACTGCCCAGGGCAGTGGTGGAGTCCCCATCCCTGGAGGTGTTGAAGGGCAGCCTGGCTGTGGCCCTTAGTGCCCTGGTCTAACTGATGTGATGATGTTAATTACAGGCTGGGCTTGATGATCTTAGAGGTCTTTTCCAGGCTCAATGATTCTGTGATCTGTGCATGCTTATTCAACAAAGCCTTGGCAATACAACACAAATGAGTGGCAGCATAGGCACTAAATAGCAAAGAAGCAGCCAAATCATTCTAACATTAAAAGCACATAATCCTCCTCCTAAGAAGAAGTAAAGGAATACAGAACTACATGCTACAAGTGTCAGCTCACACTTGTAAACAATTCTTGAAAGAGCATAAAAAATGTGCTATGAAAACCATAAAACTATTTTAATAGAATAAAATGCTCAAAATACATTATATTTGAGCAGTGTTTTTCTAATCACAGAATCATTCTGAATTGGAAAGGACCTCAAAAGATCAGCCAGTCCAATCCCACTGCTACAGCAGGATCACCTAGATCCAGCTGCACAGGAACATGTCCAGGCAGGTTTTAAACATCTCCAGAGCACAAGACTCCACAACCCCCCTGGGCAGCCTCTTCCAGTGCTCCGTCACCCTCACTGGGAAGAAGTTCCTTCTCATATTTGTGTGGAACCTCCTATGTTCCAGCTTACAACCATTGCCCCTCATCCTATCACCAGATGACACTGAGAAGAGCCTGGCTCCATCCTCCTGACACCCACCCTTCACATACTTATAACCATTAATGAGGTCACCCCTCAGTCTTCTCTTCTCCAAGCTCAAGAGACCCAGCTCCCTCAGCCTGTCCTCTTCAGGGAGGTGCTCCACTTCCTTCATCATCCTCGTTGCTCTATGCTGGACTACCTCCAGCAGCTCCATGTCCTTCTGGAACTGAGGGGCCCAGAACTGGACACCATACTCCAGATGTGGTCTCACCAGTGCAGAGTAGAGGGGGAGAAGAACCTCTCTTGGTCTGCTAACCACCCCACTGCTGATCCACCCCAGGATGCTGTTCACCCTCTTGGCCACAAGGGCGCGTCGCTGCCTCATGGTCACCCTGCTGACCATCAGGACCCCCAGGTCCCTTCCTCCTGCACTGCTCTCCAGCAGGTCAGTCCCCAACCTATCCTGGTACCTGGGGTTGTTCTTGCCCAGATGCTGCACTCTACACTTACCCTGGTTACACTTCATCAAATATAACATCTCCCCAGCCTGTCCAGGTCTCGCTAAGCAACAGTGGCTACAGCCTCAGAGAACAGCAAGCAACTGGCTGCAGCCAGAGTGGGTCTGTGCCTGCAGCTGGCCAAACACATATCTTGCTAATCTTCATACCAGCAAGTGCTGTGGAATCTGGTGGGAGCAGGCAGTTGTTCATATTTCTAGGGGGTTTTTTAAGAATTGAAATATCCGAATATGTGTGGGTGTGTGCACATGCATTGCTTTCCACCAAAATTGTTCACTGATCCCCAGAAAGAGGTGGATGTAGAAAGAACAGGCAAAGGAATGTGGAAGGAATGTGGAAGAAATGTAGCTCCCACAGCGACAAGGTGCTGCTTCTTGTGGTGTCCCAAGCTGAGGCTGATTTGCTGAAGGGTGAACTGTGAGAGTATTTCTGTTCCATTTTGCTCAAGGAAAAGACAAACTCTTTGAATAACCCCGTAAGTTAACATTGCACAAGACAGCCAGGCTTCCCACCAGCACTGAGATTAGCAAGCAGAGGGAGGAAAGCAGAGTAGTGGAAAGATGAAGCAAGAGACTGATGTCATCATCATGTTTTCCCCAGGACTCTTGTTTGGTAGCTTTCAGGCCAGCAAAGGTTATCCTCCTTATGAGTGATCCTGCAACAGGGACTAACAGAACTGTGAGGCTGATGTTAAAGCAAATTATATCCACTGCAGATGCTGTCAGGTTGTCAGCAGTTGATACAGTCTGCTCTTTTCCTGCTCTTTTTCTTCTCTGCATCCCTTTCCATAAGGTCTCTTACCTCTCTGGTTCTGGCAGGGGGTTTTGGGTACATTTGGGGACTCTCCATCCTTCAGCAACTTTAATTAGATGTTAAGGGTGTTTCCTTTACTTAGGGACATGCAGATGACAAGGGACAATGGGTGTCAGCTGGAACATAGGAGGTTCCACATCAATATGAGAAGGAACTTCTTCCCAGTGAGGGTGACAGAGCACTGGAACAGGCTGCCCAGGAGGGTTGTGGAGTCTCCTTCTCTGGAGACATTTAAAACCCACCTGGATGTGTTCCTGTGCGACTTGATCTAGGTGATCCTGCTGTGGCAGGGGGATTGGACTGGATGATCTTTCGAGGTCCCTTCCAATCCCTAATGTTCTGTGATGCTGTCATTTCTGTGACTATGGAGCTAAAGGGAGTAGTTTAACTACTCTTACAAGTGATTGGGTTGTTTGATTCAGTTTGTTAAAGTGGCTCGGGGCCAGTTAGTGGTGACTAAAGTGACACAGCACTTTAAGAAACATCAGTGTAGTAACTAATCTGGTGATCAACTGCAGAGTTTAGCTCTTGCCTTTGATTTTGCAAGGTTGTAGTTTAGGTCTTGGACCCAAATTCAGTAAAGAAATAGCTGCAACAAATACAAAATGTTATTGACCAAGTATTTTGTTGTTGTCCTTCTGCCAGAGGTGAGAAACACATTTCCCACACCCTCCCCTGCTGATTCAGTAAATTAAAATGGGCCTGCAGCCAGTTTGAGGTGAAATCTAGAACTCAAGTAACAGAACCCAAAGTACTGGGAAAGGCAGCTGATGCTGAGCTTCCCTATTTGTATGATATTGCCTTAGGGATGCTTCAGAACAGATAACTGGGTCTGGACAAGGACTGATGGGCTGCCCCGGGGGGGGTTGTGGAGTCTCCTTCTCTGAAGATGTTTAAAACCTGCCTGGACGTGCTCCTGTGTGACTTGATCTAGGTGATCATGCTGTGGCAGGGAGATTGGACTAGGTGATCTTTCGAGGTCCCTTCCAGTCCCTAATGTTCTGTGATTCTGTGACTGGCAACATCCTAAATAACTGCAACTGGTTCTTACATGAAAGAGCCCAAGCTGTGGGATGCTATTCTGCCATCGCAGTAATTACTGTACCATGGCTCTCTGTCAGCCTTTACGCAGCCCTTGGAAGAGCTGATAAGAGTGTTCAGAAGAGATAGGCTGCTTTCTTACATCTGGCTGCACTCAGGAGACAGATTAAGAAAGAGTTGGCTTTTTCAGGGTATTAGCAAAGGAGCTGTTATTTGATTTTTTTGCCTTGAAACGCAGCTTTCAAAATGTCGAGTTAGAACATCTGCGTGAGGTGTTTAAAAAATGAGTGGAGCTAGCACTTGAGGCTGTGCTTCAGTGGTTACGGAGGTGCTGAGATGAAAGTTGGACTTGATCCCGCAGGTCCTTTCCAGCCATGATGATTCTGTGATTCTACAAAGAGTGCAAGGGTATAAACCACCTGGATGTGTTCCTGTGCCACTTGGTCTGGGTGATCCTGCTGAGGCAGGGGGATTGGACTGGACGATCTTTCGAGGTCCCTTCCAATCCCTAATGATTCTATGATTCTATGAAAAAACCAGCACCTGTTAAATTTAGAGATCAGCAAACTTATAGAATCATTAGAGTGATTCTATGAAAAAAACAGCACCTGTTAAATTTAGGGATCAGCAAACTTACAGAATCATTAGAATCATTAGGGATTGGAAGGGACCTTGAAAGATCATCCAGCACAATCCCCCTGCCAGAGCAGGATCCCCTATTTTTCCCATAAATTCCCAGTCTTTTCGACAATAAGAGACAAAAGACTGTGTGAAGGCCTCCCCAGGATTTACTAAATTGTAAACGACAGCAGTGATGCTTTGAGTGGAGTGAAAAAAGAGGTGCTAAATGATTTCCATTCAGCACAACACATGCACAGCATCAAACCCACAGAAAACTGGGGAGGAAAACTGTCCCCAAAAGAACAGCAGTTATCTACCACTGTATTTTTAGCTGGGAACGCTGCCAGAGAGCATCACTCAGCATAGCACCACCTCCCAGAGCACTCTCTGCTTCAAGCAGACAATCTGGAAAGCCAGGGAATGACTTTGCACCTCCGTACCCAGGGAGCTGCAGGAATGTCCCTCCTGGCTTAGCGCACCGCAGGGGTACCAAGAGCTGTTATTTGTCGACCGCTTTGCATTGCTCTCGTTATCTTGTCATTTATCCTTGCTCCTGAGGTTTCTGCTGGCAGCCCTCTCCACGCTGAAGCTGCTAACAGCGCCGCAGCTGAATCACTGCGAGCAAGTTTCTGCACAGTGCACCAGATTCGAGCTGACTCAAAATAGCAGTGATGCACTGTCATCAGAAAGTGTCTGCAAGTAGGAGAGTGATTATCAAAGCTGGCCAGAAGCTGCACAGCTGCCAAGTGTGAACAGCTCTGCCTCTTGTATCTAGCTGAGGTAGAGAGCAGAGGGCTCTTTTCAAAACAGGAGCTGTGGCTAGACTGCAGTTACTTGCAGTGTGCAGCGGGACACGGCGTCGAGGGTGGAAATGGGGGAAAACGTGGGGTTATTTGGTGGTGCTACAGCTGCACTACTCACCTTCATTTCACCAGCTGTGGGAACATGGGCATGTCATGTAGGTCATGACATCTCCACCTTGAAGGCAAAGATGAAATTATAACCGAGGTAGATATACTGAGGGTCACGAGGATGAGTAGGGGACTGGAGCACCTGCCTTATGAGGAGAGATTGAGACACCTGGGACTTTTTGGTTTGGAGAGGAGAAGGTCACGAGGGAACTTAATCACTGTCTATAAATCCATGAGGGCTGGGTGCCGAGAAGAAAGAGACAATCTCTTTTCACTTGTGTCCTGTGACAGAGCAAGGGGCAATGGGTGTCCGTTGGAGTACAGGGACTTCCACCTCACCATGAGGAAGTGCTTCTTCACCATAAGGGTTACAGAGCACTGGAACAGGCTGCCCGGGGAGGTTGTGGAGTCTCCTCCTCTGGAGACTTTTAAGACCCGTCTGGATGCAATTCTGTTTAACCTGTCTTTGGTTGTAGGAACCTGCTCGAGCAGGGCAGTTGGACTCAATGACCCCTGGAGGTCCTTTCCACCCTCTAATGATCTGGGTATCTGTGTACTGAAGCCAGCTGAACTCCAGCAGGAGAGACCACAGAAAGTGTTGCCATGTGGTCCACCTGCAGAGAAAGGCTCAGTGCTTCCATTCTTATCCCGTGCTAGCAAGAACCAGACTGGCACTCCTGCTCTGCCACGATTAACCCAAGCAGCACCAGTGTGACAGGGACAATACATGCCTGCGGCTCACGCTTTGCCTTGCAAGGGAGCAAGAATGCCAGGGATCTGGTTGGACCCTAATAAAGACTTTCCCTGCTGAGACAGGTGCTCATGACCCACAGCTTGGGTGGTGCAGCCCCCTGAGGGCACTGGCCCTGCTGAGCCAGCTCTTGGGGGATCCCCAGGCCACAGGCAGGGTGTCCAGAGCATTCCTCAGTAGCACTTAGGAGGCTGCACCCAGCACCATCTCATCGTAAGAAATGACTAAAGCACCTTATACAGTGCAGTGTGTCATTTCAGTCATCTGAGGAAACATCTGCTCTGTTTTGCTGGCCATGAGCATTTGGAATCTAAAAAGGGCTACAAGAAAGCTGGGGGAGGGCTTTTGACACAAGTGCGTAGTGAGAGGACAAGGGGAAAGGGTTTCAGACTTGAAGAGGGGAGATTGAGGTTGGACTTGAGGAACAAATTATTTGATGTGAGGGTGCTGAGATGCTGGAACAGGTTGCCCAAGGAAGATGTGGCTGCCCCATCCCTGGAAGTGCCAAAGGCCAGGTTGTCCAGGGCCCTGGGTAACGGGCTGTAGTGAAGGTGTCCCTGCCTCTGCAGGTGGGTTGCAACTAAATGATCTTTGAGGTACCTTCAGACCCTGGCCATTCTGTGATTCTGTGGTTCTATGATCTCTGAGTATGGTCTATGGTTCTATGGTTTTATGAGTATTGTGTCCAGCTCTGGGCCCCTCAGTTCAAAAGGGATGTGGAGCTGCTGGAGGGAGTCCAGCATAGGGCAATGAGGATGATGAAGGAGGTGGAGCACCTCCCTTATGAGGAGAGGCTGAGGGAGCTGGGTCTCTTTAGCTTGGAGAAGAGGACACTGAGGAGTGACCTCACTAATGTCTATAAATATTTGAAGGGTGGGTGTCAGGAGGATGGAGCCAGGCTCTTCTCAGTGTCATCTAGTGATAGGACAAGGGGCAATAGGTGTGAGCTGGAACAGAAGAGGTTCCACATCAATATCAGAAGGAACTTCTTCCCAGTGAGGGTGACAGAGCACTGGAAGGGACTGCCCAAGGTGGGTTGTGGGGTCTCCTTCACTGGAGATGTTTAAAACCTGCCTGGATGTGTTCCTGTGCAGCTTGGTCTAGGTAATCCTGCTGTGGCAAGAGGTTTGGACTAGATGATCCTCCAAGGTCCCTTCCAATCCCTAATGATTCTATGATCCTATGATTCTTTGATTCTATGGTTATATGATCTGTCGATGGTTGGACTCTATGATCTTGGACATCTTTTCCAACATGAATGGTTCCATGATCCTATGATTCTACACACCTGCTCAAGTTTGGGGCTTTTTTCCCTTTGCATTCCTTTCCAGTTATCGAACACAAGTGATTTTTATATGGTGATGGTAAAGAAAAAGTTGCAGAATGATACTAACGTGAGTTTCCATCTTGCTCCCAGCTGTCATTGTCTGGGGTCTCAAGAGGAAGCAACTCTGTCTTCCTCCCTAAACCTCGCTACCCTTGACAGGAGGCGATTTTATTTAATGAAGACTTTAGCACAAAGGTGCCAAGTGAATTATTCATGAGCTCCTTTATCTCAAAAGCATTCCAGCTGCTTTATCTTGTCGTAAAATTATAAAAGAAAATAGAAGTTTTTTTGTGGAAGTGCAGCTGTTGCTTTGAAAAGCATCTCTCCACCAACCGCTGCTGGGAGACAGTAACATCCACAGCTTCTGCTGTCAGGCAGCAGAAGTGACAGACCAACAGCACTGGGCAGAAAGGAGCATAGCTGGTAACATCAGCACTGTGAGGAAATCAATATTCAGATATTTTTAGGTGTCTCATTTTCTGCAATTAATGCTTTGAGCAGCACTGGAAAGAAAACTGGAGCAGCTGAGCTTTTCCCCTCCTCTGTATTCCTCTTGCTTTAATACACGACTGTTCTTTGCCATGAAGTAACTCACTGCAGATGAGCCCCGTCATGAGCACGGTGTCTTTACTCATGAGGAAACCAACAGAGCCAGCATGACTGCTGTGAGCAAAACAGTCTTTGAATTTCACCTGGTTTCAAAGCACAGATCTACGTACACTGATCATGACATCATCTCTGGATGATGATGTGCTGGGCCCTTTCCCTTCCTACCTCTCCTCCCTATCTCAGCGTCACCCAAGGCAGGTAAAAACCCAAGGGGATGTGCTGGCAGAGTGGACACTTCAGGGACACCATCCCAGGATGATCCCCTTTCCCCACATCCTCTTCAACGATCAGGTGGACAAGGACCTGTTCTCAGGGCTTGGAGACCTCTAACTCCCCAGACATGATCTGGAACTTTCCTCAAGCTCTTCTTACTCCTCCCTGGATGAGAAGTTGTCCCCACTGCTCAAATTCTGCTCTTCGCTTCACTAACCATGTAGTTAATGAAATTATCACAGATGTGCAAAATTACTGTTAAAGTTTCTCCCCCCCCCCCCCTTGCTTGTAGTTTAGAGCTGTGGAAGCTCAGGGAAGATTTATTTCGAAATATGATTAATATGTAGTGATTTTTTTAACTGTATTTTGAAAGACTGTACCCTTGTGAGACCAGACTATATACAAGCAGCTTGTGGAATATGTTGAACCACTCTAGAGGCTGGTGAGAACAGGTACACTGTAAACATTTGCCCTTCATTTCACCAGCTGCATCCTCTGACCTCATGGAGAGAGTGTCTAACCACCCTTTCCGTGAGGAAGTGCTTCCTAACATCCAACCTAACCCTCCCCTGGTGCAGCTTCAGGCCCTGCCCTCCTGTCCTGTCCCTAGTTGCCTGGGAGAAGAGCCTGACCCCCACCTCACTACAATCTCCCTTCAGGTAGTTGTAAAGAAGAAGAAGGTCCCCCCTGAGTCTCCTTCAGGCTAAAGCTCTTGCTTGTAGATTCTCCTGATGAGGTTGGAAGTTTAACATCATGTATAACAGAAAAAGCACTATAGCTGCCATAGCAGCTATTCCCCAAATCCTGATACCAGTTAAATGAAAACTGGAAACCATCTTCATTCTCAGGAGGAAGAAATTAGCATCCAGTTGGCAAAGCAGCTGTATTAAACCAGATACCAATCTCAGCAGCACCAGAACTGATTAGGAGCAATTGCAATCTCTGGAGAGAGTATTTTTAAGTGATGTATTTTCTTATCTTTATGATTGAATCTTTAAGATGATGGTCACATTTTTAAATGTTCTTTTGGTTTGATAACTGAAGATGGTGTTGGAGGGTAGGTGCCACTGTAGATAAAATGTCCAACATAAAAGTAATGAGTGAGGGTTTTTTTAAGTTCTCCATCATTATGAAGTGTCACAGCTAAGGTAGCCCACACAGGGCTGCTTCTGGCCTGTTGTGGGCAAAACGGATGATAAATGAGAGGTAAAAATGAGTGGGTGTCAGCAGGATGGAGCCAGGCTCTGCTCAGTGTCATCTAATGATAGGACAAGGGGCAACGGGTGTAAGCTGGAACAGAGGAAGTTTCACATCAATATGAGAAGGAACTTCTTCCCAGTGAGGGTGACAGAGCACTGGAAAGGGCTGCCCAGGGTGGTTGTGGTGTCTCCTTCTCTGGAGATGTTTCAAACCCACCTGGATGTGTTCCTGTGTGACTTGATCTAGGTGATGCTGTTCTGGTAGGGGGATTTGACTAGATGATTTTTCAAGGTCCCTTCCAATCCCCAATGTCCTGTGAATGTACAGAAGTGCTCAGAAACAGAGCTGCTGAAAATGCTTGTCTGCTTGCTAGGAGGAGGGACCGCGGCATCAGTTGCGAGCAGAACTGGAGTGTTGCATTAGGAGGTGTTTGTAAAATACCCAACTGACCGAGCACAGGGGAGCAGCTACGCATCCTGTAGCACAACTCACATTGTTTTTCTGGTTTGAGGGCCAGGAGTAGCTGATGCACCACACCCAGGGGAGCAAACAGGAAAGGCCACGTGTATCGCTGTGTTCTGCAGCGCTCCGTGGCAAGGGGAGGCTCAGGACATGTCCGAGTGGATCCATGCAGGCAGACCGTGAACTCCTCCATGCTACCCTTAGAGCTGACTGAGACAGCAGAACGGTCGCACCAGTGCAACCAGACAGCTTCCTTGTGTCCAGCTAAACTGGGAGGAAAGGCAGAGAGCTTAAACACTCCGTGCACCTCGTTTAAACAAAGACAGCCTCCCCCCAGCTGGCTATTTTTATTTGAAAGATACTTCTAAGACCTGTTGTCTCCTTTTTGCAGTGTCACTGATCATTCTCCCATTTAGAGCTCTCCTTACAGGTGTTCTGTTCCCATTCTTCTCCACGGGAAGCTCCATGGCGATGGGCAGTGAGGCTGGGTAGAGGTCTGGGAAACAGACTCAAAGAGCAGCTGAGGGAACGGGTTATTGAGTCTAGAGAAGAGGAGGCTGAGAGGAGACCTTCTTGTTCTTTATAGCTACCTAATTACTAATGATAGGAGTAGAGGAAATGGCCTCAGGTTGTGTCAGAGGAGGTTTAGATTGGATATCAGGAAGAAGTTCTTTACTGAGAGAGTGGTTGGACACTGGAACAGGCTGCTCAGGCAGGTAGTGGAGTCCCCATCCCTGGAGGTGTTTAAAAACCAAGTAAATCTAGCACTTGAGGCCATGGTCTAGGGGTTAGGGAGACAATGGACTGAAGGCTGGACTTGATGATCCTGGAGGTCCTTTCCAGCCATGATGATTCTATGGAAGCTTCTGCAACCTGCAAATTACCCCTGATGCACATGCATGTGGTGCTCTGCTGAGCAACACTGGAAATCCTAGCACCAAAGAGCAAATATGTCACCATAGACCAGCCCAGTAGTAGCTTGGACTACTCACAGAGAGTGTCTGCAGGGTTGCATGGCAAATGCAGCAAGGTAGGAGCAGTACTGGATTTTCCTGAGCCTCACTAAGATTCACTCCCGAGCCACAAGACTAATTTGTCTTCCTTACAGGCACTTTCCTTCTCCACCATAATGAGATTTAATATCTAATCTCAACAGTGAATAATAAATAATATGGCAGCTGTCAACTGCCTGGGATTCTTGCACCGGAGAGAAAAATTAAGAGCATATATAAATGGCAAAGCAAATAGCATTCTATCAATATTTAGTCAATACTGGCAATAAAACCACACGTAACTAACATATATATTTTATATAATGATCAGCATGATGCTGGCTCAAAAGTATAAAGTGCATATTATCCTTTAATTTTGGCCTGATCCTATCCCTGTTTTAAATTCTGGCTTTAGACACCTCAACAGCAAATCTATGAAGGACTTGAAGCACGGTGAGTTGCAAAGAATAGAAGCCATTTATTTTCTCACGGTGCTGTAAATGAAGAACAACTTCTGTGAAGTTGCTGTGGCACCAGCAAAGGCCAGTGGGTAAGGAAGCAAGCTGGCCATGCTCTGTGAGGAGGTGGTCAGTCAAGTCCTAATCCCTCCTGAAGTCCACAAGCTGGAAACAAAGCTGGAAGAGGGGTCTGGGAAGAGTGTCTTGCACTGACAGAGGCTCTGAGGGGAGAGCAGTTCCTGGGGACGTGCCCTGAACCATCCAGCAGGATGACCATGAGCCAGCAACAGCATCAGAAGGGGGGTGGTTAGCAGATCGAGAGAGGTTCTTCTCCCCACTCTACTCTGCCCTGGTGAGACCACATCTTGTGCCCAGTTCTGAGTCCTTGAGTTCAAGAAGGACATGGAGCTGCTGGAGCGTGTCCAGTGTAGAGCAATGGAGATGATGAAGGGAATAGAACACCTCCCTCATGAGGAAAGGCTGAGGGAGCTGGGTTTCTTTACTTTGGAGGAGACTGAGAGGTGACCTCATTAATGTCTATAAGTATGTGAAGGGTGGGTGTCAGGAGGATGGAGCCAGGCTCTGCTCAGTGGCATCTAGTGATGGGATGAGGGGCAATGAGTGTCAGCTGGAACAGGGGAGGTTCCACATCAATATCAGAAGGAACTTCTTCACAGTGAGGGTGACAGAGCACTGGAACAGGCTGCCCAGGGGGGTTGTGGAGTCTCCTTCTCTGGAGACTTTTAAAACCTGCCTGGATGTGTTCCTGCGCGGCTTGGTCTAGGTGATCGTGCTGTGGCAGGGGGATTGGACTGGTTGATCCTTTGAGGTCCCTTCTCATCCCTAATGATTCTATGATTCTCTAATTCTATCATCCTGTGCTCTGTCTTTGCTGCGGCCTGGGTCAAGCTGTCTAAGCCACATGGGATCTTTTCTGTTCACCTCTGCAGTGCTGCCTTCTACATAAGTGAGGAGTAATAAATTACCTCTGTGGTACTTTCCTCTGCTGCTGACTGCTGACCGTGATGTTTGGGCTAACAGTGACATTGAGAGTCCAGCTGTGGTCTGTGTGATATTTCCTGTTTGTGGCTTCAGGAGCTCTGATGGTCAGAGGCTCTGCCTGCTATAGGAAGGCTTTGCCAGAAAATGAGACGACCTTCTCCTGTGCTGCTGACAAACAACCTCTGGTCCAGACTAAGGTCACACAGGTGACTTAGGTTTCTTTTCTTTGAAAGCAATACCCCATGTGTCTGTTGTGAGCTTGGAGGGGTGGGAACAGGGAAAGGAGGTCCCCACATGAAAGCATAGAGGTTGTGCAACCAGGTTACAGCTGGCACATCTCCAAGCCGTGTCACCTGAGCTCCTGCTCCACAATTATGCACTAGGTGCAGCTGCTCAGCACCAGACAAACTCTACCTTGTGAGGCAGGTTACAGAGAGGTGGAGAGGCTGTTGGCACAGTGCTGCAGATGAGGGAGATGCTGCTTCTTGCTTTTACACAAGGGGCAATGGGTGTGAGCTGGAACACAGGAGGTTCTACATCAATATCAGAAGGAACTTCTTCCCAGTGAGGGTGACGGAGCACTGGAACGGGCTGTCCAAGGGGGCTGTGGAGTCTCCTTCTCTGGAGACATTTAAAACCCGCCTGGATATGTTCCTGTGCGACTTGGTCTAGGTGGTCCTGCTGTGTTGGGGGGACTGGAGTAGATGATCTTTCAAGGTCCCTTCCAATCCCTAATGATTCTATGATTCTATGAGCTTACCCTTATACCACTAAAACTTGTGCTACAGGCATGAATCTTTGCAAAAAGGCTCTTCTCAGCACAGTTCCTTGTGGTATCACCATAAGCTGCAAAACTTCCCTGTAACTAAGAAGCTGTCCATACCAGGGAATCTAAACCATTTGAGGATTCATTGTTTGCTAGAAAAAATAATGTCGGTTACGTAAACTAGACTGAAAAGTGAGTTCCCAAAGTCATGGTTTAGATCTGTGTGTGGTCCTCCCGCCCTCCTCACCCTGATCATAAACTTATGGATATTTGTCTAGTACTTTAGGCCATCTGTTATCCTCTGCTAGGTACTTAGTTACTTAGAGAAAAAACCCCTCCACAATCTGCTCAGAGAAGGTGGTTTTCACTTACAACATCATCTAATTTTTTAAAACACTGAGCTAGGAAACAGCTACTGTTTCTTAGGGGGCTTTCATGCATTAGAAGTACTAACAAGCTGGAAAATGGAATCAAATTTTACAGCTCATTAACCATTTATCCTGTTTTTCCTGGAGATGGAATATCTTCATGCGAGCAACAATGCAAAGAATAGTAAGAGCGGTTGTGTGCTGAATCGATACACGACATTACAGGCTTGTCAGTTGTGGGGAACTTGACCCCAGCAGTTGCTTGTCATCAGAGCCTTGTTTTGTTCTGTAAAGAGAGCAAATAAAAAGCGTTGTTATTAGGAACAATGAATGAGGTTTGTTCAAACCGATTTGGGAAAAGCTAAATCTCACTTTACCAGCCAATCATGTGCAAGTGCTTCCAGAGCTTCGCTTCGGCATTTTCACTGTCAATGGAGAGCAGCTGCCAGACAGACGTCATGTCTTTCGAGACAGGGCAAGTTTGATAGGATCACAGAATTTTAGAGATTGGAAGGGACCTCGAAAGATCATCCAGTCCAATCCCTCTGCCACAGCAGGATCCCCTAGATCAAGTCGCACTGGCTGCAAGGATCCTGTGGGAGACTGTGTCAGATGCTTTACTGAAGTCAAGATAGACCACATTCACTGCTTTGGCATGATCTAAGCCCATTTGTGTGATTGATCTTTGGTTCTACCACCCAAATAAAAATACTCCCCAGGACCCCCTAAGTACAGAAATATTGGGAAGGATTTTTACCAATAGTTTTACCCTGAAGGAAAATACACCTATCATTCATATTACTACTGTTCTCGCTCGCATGTCTTTGCAGTATTATTATTATTATTACTATTATTTACTACAACCCCAGTCCCCCTCCCACACGTAATCACACAATTGTTTGCAGGACTGCTGCTGGCTGGGTTTAGCATTAAGTCACTGCATTATTATTTGGGAGGGGAGGGAAGGAGGAAAGCGGGACCACACACAGATCCAAACCACACTTTGATCAGTCAGACTGCTGTCCAGGTTGTGTTACTGACTTGATGGGTTTTTCCCAGCAAACAATAAATGCTTGAATTGTTTTGACGTACTTGTACCTAGCATGTTGTCATTGTAGGGAAGTTTTAAAACCTAACAAAACTTCCTCGTAAACAGGAAGGCTGAATTTTTCTTCCTGTGATACTTGTATGGCTTCTGTTATCAAGAAGTCCCTCTCAAAGTGAAGTAAGGAGCTTTAAAGCACACAAGGACCCCCAATGCCATAGCATACGGTGCACTAGGCTGTACAGAAAGTCCCTCCGGCACCCAGGATGGATTGAAGCTCCCTGGGTCCAGCAGAGTAAGTCAGCATGGTTGGCCCTGCAAAGTGCTGAAGGACACCTGCAATTCAGAGGTTGCACGCAGACATCTGAGCACCCCCCATGTATTCCCCAAAGGTGTGCTCGTGCCCACAGGCTGTTCACATCTATGACACCTGTAAGCTCACACTGTGGATCTCCCTGCAATCCTCTTCTAGCATATGGGAGCTCACTAGTGCTTTGGAGACCACATGTTTTAGATTCTGGGATAGACTGGTTTTGAACACAGGCACTGTGTTGTTTCTGGTGAGAGTGAGATGAATGGAGAGAGGAATGCAAGTTGTACAGGTCAAGGAAGAAGAGGAAGTTGTCCAAATGAAAAAGAAAAGCAGTTGTGTTTGTCTGCAGTAAGAGCTGTATATATACTTTGTGTATATACTTTGTATTTCTGAGAAATACAACACATCAACAAAGGTCAAATGGTGTTTGCCAGGTTGTTGCAGAAGACAGTATTTATTGTGACGAGCCATTAGCATCACAAGGACTGAGCTGGTCAGTTTTCGCTGAGGATCTTCAGGCACAGGAAAATGTATAAGCTGTTGAGACAATTTTCCAGCTGTGGTGCTGGGTGCCTTGGCACCCCAGGGTCCTGCTGTGTGTCACAGAATCCTACAATGGTTTGGGTTGGATGGGACCTTAATGTTCATCTAGTTTCAACTTTCCTGCCGTGGATAGGGATGCTTCTCACTAGACCTGGTTTCACAAAGCCCCGTCCAACCTGAACACTTCGCTGATGGAGCATCCACAGCTTCCCTGAGCACTGTTCCAGCGCCTCAGCACCCTCATAGTGAGGAATTTCTTCCTAAGAGCCAACCTAAATCTACCCTCTTTTAGCTTGAAACAACCCCTCCTGTCCTATCGCTAGATGCCCCAGTAAAAAGTTCCTCTCTAGCTGTCTTGTAGCCCCCTTCAGGCACTGGAAGGCTCCTGTACGGTCTTCCCGGAGCCTTCTCTTCTCCAGGCTGAACAGCCCGTATTCCCTCAGCCCATCTTCACAGCAGAGGTGCTCCAGCCCTCTCTAACAGTTCCATGTCCTTATGTCGAGGTCTCCAGCACAGGACGCAGCAGATGGGGTCTAACCAGAGAAGAGGGGCGATGCTCCCCCCCAGGCAGCAACCAAACGCCCGGGGGTGGTGGCAAGCGTGAACGGTCGATCCTGCAGATGAAGTCCAAAACAACTAAAGACCTCCCGCACCCACCCCCAGAAAAAGGCCGGGGCGATCCGTGAGGGGACGACACGACCCCACGCATGATCTCTGGGTGCGGGACAGCGCACCCAGTCTCTAAGGGGCCGCCAGAAGGGGTGGCGGCTGCAGCGGCTGCCGCTGGCGACTCCGGGCCGGGTCACTGCGGAGCGGGCGCGGGGCCGCACCGGGCGGGAGAGGGGCCGGGCCCGGGGGCGGGGCCTGCACCTTCCCCGCCGCAGCGCGGCGCCGCCTCCCGCCCGTCCCCACAGCCCCAGCGCGGCGCCCGTTGCCCCGCCGAGCGCCGAGAGTCTGCGGCTCCCGCCATGGAGCAGGGGCCGGCGGGGGGGGCCGCCGCCGCTGCCGGTACCGGTAGCGCCGCTGCCGTTGCTGCTGCCGCCGCCGCCGGCACCGGTGCTGCTGCCGGGGCTGTGCTGCTGGCGCTGAGCGAGANACACCTGCAATTCAGAGGTTGCACGCAGACATCTGAGCACCCCCCATGTATTCCCCAAAGGTGTGCTTGTGCCCACAGGCTGTTCACATCTATGACACCTGTAAGCTCACACTTACTGTGGATCTCCCTGCAATCCTCTTCTAGCATATGGGAGCTCACTAGTGCCTTGGAGACCACATGTTTTAGATTCTGGGATAGACTGGTTTTGAACACAGGCACTGTGTTGTTTCTGGTGAGAGTGAGATGAATGGAGAGAGGAATGCAAGTTGTACAGGTCAAGGAAGAAGAGGAAGTTGTCCAAATGAAAAAGAAAAGCAGTTGTGTTTGTCTGCAGTAAGAGCTGTATATATACTTTGTGTATATACTTTGTATTTCTGAGAAATACAACACATCAACAAAGGTCAAATGGTGTTTGCCAGGTTGTTGCAGAAGACAGTATTTATTGTGACGAGCCATTAGCATCACAAGGACTGAGCTGGTCAGTTTTCGCTGAGGATCTTCAGGCACAGGAAAATGTATAAGCTGTTGAGACAATTTTCCAGCTGTGGTGCTGGGTGCCTTGGCACCCCAGGGTCCTGCTGTGTGTCACAGAATCCTACAATGGTTTGGGTTGGATGGGACCTTAATGTTCATCTAGTTTCAACTTTCCTGCCGTGGATAGGGATGCTTCTCACTAGACCTGGTTTCACAAAGCCCCGTCCAACCTGAACACTTCGCTGATGGAGCATCCACAGCTTCCCTGAGCACTGTTCCAGCGCCTCAGCACCCTCATAGTGAGGAATTTCTTCCTAAGAGCCAACCTAAATCTACCCTCTTTTAGCTTGAAACAACCCCTCCTGTCCTATCGCTAGATGCTCCAGTAAAAAGTTCCTCTCTAGCTGTCTTGTAGCCCCCTTCAGGCACTGGAAGGCTCCTGTACGGTCTTCCCGGAGCCTTCTCTTCTCCAGGCTGAACAGCCCGTATTGCCTCAGCCCATCTTCACAGCAGAGGTGCTCCAGCCCTCTCTAACAGTTCCATGTCCTTATGTCGAGGTCTCCAGCACAGGACGCAGCAGATGGGGTCTAACCAGAGAAGAGGGGCGATGCTCCCCCCCAGGCAGCAACCAAACGCCCGGGGGTGGTGGCAAGCGTGAACGGTCGATCCTGCAGATGAAGTCCAAAACAACTAAAGACCTCCCGCACCCACCCCCAGAAAAAGGCCGGGGCGATCCGTGAGGGGACGACACGACCCCACGCATGATCTCTGGGTGCGGGACAGCGCACCCAGTCTCTAAGGGGCCGCCAGAAGGGGTGGCGGCTGCAGCGGCTGCCGCTGGCGACTCCGGGCCGGGTCACTGCGGAGCGGGCGCGGGGCCGCACCGGGCGGGAGAGGGGCCGGGCCCGGGGGCGGGGCCTGCACCTTCCCCGCCGCAGCGCGGCGCCGCCTCCCGCCCGTCCCCACAGCCCCAGCGCGGCGCCCGTTGCCCCGCCGAGCGCCGAGAGTCTGCGGCTCCCGCCATGGAGCAGGGGCCGGCGGGGGGAGCCGCCGCCGCTGCCGGTACCGGTAGCGCTGCTGCTGTTGCTGCTGCCGCCGCCGCAGGTACCGGTGCTGCTGCCGGGTCTGTGCTGCTGGCGCTGAGCGAGAGCGAGCAGCAGCGCTACTCCGAGCTGTTCTCGCGGTGCTGCCCCCCGGCTGAGGCGGCGGCGGCCGGGGGCAGCGGCGGCAGCAGCAGCAGCAGCGTGGGGGAGCTGTTCCGCGCCTCGCAGCTGCCCTCGGACACGCTGCTCCAGGTGAGTCCGGAGGCGGCCGGTTCGCCCCGAAGTTGCGGGGTCCTGGGGGAGGGAGGCGGTGAACGGCGGGACGGGATGGGATCCGCTCCGCAGCCCTCTTGTCTCTCCCGCAGCCCTGTTCTCTCCCCGCAGCCCCCTTCTTTCCTTCTCCCGCAGCTCCTCTCGTTGTCACGTTGCCGGCGCTGGGTGGTCGCTTGCGGTGTCACTGCCCCGTGCGGGTGTCGGGGACAGGGGGCGCGCTGCTGGTCCCTGCTTCGACCCGTAGTCACCCCCGTGGGGCTGTGTAGGAGTGCGGGCGGCCCGGTGGCACCGGCGCTCTCATCAGCTCGCTCCAAAGGGCCCCCCGACATCGTTAAGGGCGGTTGTGTTGATGGTCTGTTGAGGTCCCTTCCAACTCCGGCGGTGCGGTGTTGGCACAGCAGTCAGGGACACACGGGGTGTTCGGTGCCTGGCTCAGCGCTGGTGATTTGTTTTGACGTGTAGTTTCGGTGAAAGAAATCTGTCGGCGGAGTGATGTTTCAGTGTTTTCTGTGTCTGTTCTCGTGTGCAAATAGGGGTTAAGTAGGAAGAAGGACCTACACCATCACAGCAGGGTCCCAGAAGAGTCCCCAGAAGAAGCTGTGAGACAGCAAAGTCCATTGCTTTCAGGAGGAGCTTGGTCAGGGGTTGGGAGAGGACTCTTCAGTGCTGTCTGGTTCCCAGTGACTGGGGAACAGCAGAATTTGTGGTTTTCTCCACCTGTGGATTAGCAATTTGACTAAAACAACACAGTTACAGAATACTTGTGGCAATAAATAGAGGTAGGGTACTCCTGCTTTATGTTATTTGAAGGATTTATGTTCTTCAGCAGCCTGCCTTTATCAAGTAGGAAAGAAAAGTTATGCTGAAATGGCACTGAAATGTCATTAGACCAGGACTCTGCCTGGGGGTGCAGAGCTCCTCTTTTTTTTGTGATAGCTGCCAGGTCATAGAATCATAGAATTCTTTGGAAAAAACCTTGAAGATCATCGAGTCCACTCATTAGCCTAACTCTACCAAGCCCATGTGTGATAATAGTTTATATAAATTCATATTAGGCAGATGTTTCTGAATGAAAGTGATATTACAAGAGTATTTTTCCTCTCTTGCTTGTTCTGTTTACCAGATCCATAAACAAAACCTAGTTCCAAGCCCTGTACTACTGCTTCCTCTGGAGCCTTGGTCTTGCAGTTGAATTGAGCAGTGAAAGTAGAGATTTTGCTAGATACAGCACCAAGAGAAGGTCTTTGCAGAAGAGGAAGAAGAGGGCATTTAGTTTCAAATAAGATGTATTTAAGAAACAACTTCTAGCCCTGTTATGAAGTTTGTCTGATTTCAATATTAGCAGCTTTGTTTTCCGAAGAACTATGAGAAAGCCTCTTGGTTTTGCTCTGTACTTCCTTACCCTGTCATCTCAGTGAGCTTTGTTGTCATCACTGAGGACAGCCCTGGGGAGAGGGACTTGAGGATGGTGGTGGAGCAGAAGTTGAACAGGAGCCATCAGTGTGCGCTTGCAGCCCAGAAAGCCAGCTGTGTCCTGGGCTGCATGAATAGAAGCAGTGATAGGTGGATGAGGGAGGTGATTCTCCTCCTCTGTTCTGCACTGGTGAGACCCCACTTGGAGTTCTGTGTTCAGTTCTGGAGTCCCCAACAGAAGAAGGACATAGAGCTTCTGGAAAGTGTCCAGAGGAGATCAGCTCAAACGCTTAGAGGGCTGGAGCACCTCTCCTATGCAGACAGGCTGAGCAAGTTGGGGTTGTTGAGCCTGGAGAAGAGGAGGCTCCCAGGTGACCTTCTAGCAGCTTTCCAAGATCTGAAGAAAGGGGGCCTCAAGAAAGCTGGGGGAGGGCTTTTAACACAAGTGATAGCGAGAGGACAAGGGGAAAGGGTTCCAAACTTGAAGAGGGGAGATTGATGTTGGACTTGAGGAAGAAATTCTTTTCTGTGAGGGTAGTGAGATGCTGGAACAGGTTGCCCAAGGCAGTTGTGGCTGTCCCATCCCTGGCAGTGTTGAAGGGCAGGTTGTCTAGGGCCCTGAGTAACCTATTCTAGTGAAGGTGTCTCTGCCTCTGCAGGAGGGTTGGAACTGGATGATCTTTGAGGTCCCTCCTAACCCTGGCCATTCTGTGAATCTGTCTATGATCGCAGTCTGTTCTGGGGGCATTTTGACAGTGATGACTTTCACCTGGAAATGCTTTGAGTTTTGTTTTATGGTCTTTTTTTGTTTCTTAATGTTCTTGTTTTCTTCCTATTTTAGATTATTTCCAGGTACACTTGTGTTGTGAGGGGAATGTTCCTGGGAAACAAGCATGTAATTAGCTTCAGTGTTCGGATAATAAGACCTGTGGGATCTGCGGCTCTTTCCTTTCCTCCTTCCTGCCCTCCTCCCTCCTGTTTATATGGCACTAATATAAACACAGGAGTGTTTCACTCTAGAGCATCTGTGCTCAAAACCCATCACCACTGGGTGTTTTTACTAACATTTAACAGGACTTAAGAAAAAAACAAATCAATGTCATGTGTTTCAAAAGAAAATTGCAAATGTGAGAGTTTTGTCAGGGAAAACTCACAACTTCATTGAGATATTTGCTGATAGTTTTGTCTTCTATCATCCTCCCAAAATGCAGTCTCGTAGTTTCTGTTTAAAACCACCTACAATTCTGGCAGTGCTGGGAGGGAGGCTCAGAAGTTTGTGGTGGGTGCTTTCTGCTAGGACAAGGGACACCCATTTAGGCAGAGGCAGCTCGTTTGCAGAGTTCTGCCATCTCAGAAATGGGGACATTTGGGTTGGAAACAAGTCCTGGATTTCTGCTGAGCAGAGCAGTTGAAAAGGTGCTGAACACCGTTCCCGGGCCCTTGTGTGGGCTGTCACAACAGGCAGCTATGGCTGTTTTGTGAACAGTGTGCAGCTTACAGCTTTTTATTCTCAAGGTGTTCAGAGAGGAGCAGTTCTGCAAGTCAGTGGAGCAGAGCAAAGTCTTGCACTGGTGCTGCTGCTGCTTTCTTCAGGGATTTGTACTTGTGTAAGATGTGGGCTAAATCCTTGAGAAAGAAGGAGCCTTTCCTTACACAGTTGTGGGCTGAAATTTCTGGTTGACCAGGAAAATGCTCACAAGTATCCCAGGGAAGTTTCCTTCTACCTCCCTTAACTGCAGTGGCAGGGTTTGTGGTCTGGACCAAAGTGATGAGGGTGCATCCTCACTGAGGTGCTGCTGCCAGATATGTCTATTCCTGTGGGGAAAAGCAGTGCTGTGTGCTCCCAGACAGCAGAGAGGCAAGGGTTAGGGTTTGGTTTAGAGGTTATATGGCTTGATCCAAGGGGTTGTTTAGATGTAAGGGATTAGGTAACAGCAGGTAGGGGATGTGATAGCATGTGCCAGAAAAGGAAATGTTGGAATAAGTGGAAAACATCCAAGAGCAGCCAAGTCAGTAAGAGCAGATGGTGTGCACCTGAGGGTCCCAGGTCTTGCTAAGGATGAAGTGATTGAACACAGATTCATTGCATCCAGGCTCATTACAGCCAGCTATTCTGCAGGGCTGCTTGGGTACAGCAGAGGTTGTACTCATTTCACTTTCCTTAAAGAAGGGATTGTGGAATGAACTCAGCAAGAGTTATTTCAGTTCTGAAGAAGTGGCTAGAGTTAGCACTAAAATGGAACGTGTCAGACACTTCACAGGATGGAGAAGGGCACGACAGGAACAGGACAGTGTGTTTTTTGCTCGCTGTGTCATCACACCTGCCCTGCTTACTGAAGGTCTTTAGACTTAGCCATATAGTGTGGGGAAAGGCAGAACCATGGAGATTTTGTTTAGATCTTCACAGGATCACAGAATTATTGAGGCTGGAAAGGACCTCTGAGATCATCCAGCCCAGCCCAGGACCTAACATCACCACGCCAGCCAGACCATAGAATCATTAGGGATTGGAAGGGACCTCGAAAGATCATCTAGTCCAATTCCAATCATACATGGCACATATTTATAAGCTTGAGTTCATTTTCTAGAATTACATTTATTATAGAATCACAGAATCATTCAGGTTGGGAAAGACCCCTGGGATCATCGAGTCCAACCATCAACCCTACTCTACAAGTTCACCCTTAAACTGTGTCCTCCAACACTACATCTAAGTGACTTTTAAACACATCCAAGGACTCAACCACCACCCTGGCCACCCTATCCTGTGCCTGACTACTCTCTGTGAAGAATTTTTTCTTGATGTCTAATCGAAACCTCCCTTGTTGAAGCTTGAAGCTGGTTCTGTTGCTAATTACCTGTGAGAAGAGACCAGCACCAACATCTCTACAATGTCCTTTCAGATAGTTGCAGAGAGTGATGAGGTCTCCCCTTAGCTTCCTCTTCCTCACACTAAACAGTTTGGCACTAAGTGCCACAGCCAGTCTGTCCTTAAACACCTCCAGAGATGGTGACTCCACCACTCCTCTGGGCAGTCTATTCCAGGGTCTGATAACCCTTTCTGTGAGGAAGGGCTTCCTAGCATCCAACTTAACCCTCCTCTGACAACTTCAGGTCCTGCCATCTCACCCTGTCACTAGTTGCCTGAAGAAAAGGCCAACCTCCTCCTGACTCCCCTTTGGGGAGTTGTAGCGAGGGAGAAGAATGTCCCCGAGCCCCCTCTTCTCCAGGCTAATCATCCCCAGGTGCCATCACGACTGTCAGAAGTTGAAGACGCTCAGCAGTATCAGCCAGTTTTATGCTTATGAGTGCTGGTCAGATTGAAAATGATGTTTCCTGTGCTTTGGCTCCTAATAGAATCATAGAATCATTAGGGATTGGAAGGGACCTCGAAAGATCATCTAGTCCAATCCCCCTGCCACAGCAGGATCACCCAGACCAAGTCACACAGGAACATATCCAGGCGAGAAAGAACTGAATTGGTGCAAAGTAAAAGGAAAAATTCCTGAATAAATAAGTAAATGTTTTGGGCTTGCTAGGGCCACAAACACATCACAGGACTACTGAGGCTGGAAGAGACCTTTGAGATCAAATCCAGCCTGAATATCACTGATAGCAAAGGTGATCCCACAGCATCCCCTGTTACACAGGTCAGTACTGGTAAATCTTTCGAGGTCAGAAGGCAGGCAGAAGTGTGCTAGGGATTGGGAGGAAGGAGGAAACAGGTTCCTTTTCCTACAAGGGCAAACTCTTTCTGGGTTTCCTGGCTTTCTTGATGTAGGAATTGGTTTGCTTATGCTCCTTGAGTGTGTTGGGATGTCAGCATTCCACACTAACTGCTCTGCCACAAGAGGTGGCTGGTTTGCCTTGTCTTATCTTGGGCAATCAGTTTGGCCTCGTTTTGAACCTGGCCACCAGAACTACAGCCTCTGTTCCCTCAGTTCTGGACCCCAAAGTACATTTGTTATGGATGCTAAGTACACTGATGTCTGTGCAGATTTCAGTTAAAATAGTGCCTTAAAGGTCATCTCCCCCTGATCAGTAGAGGCATCTTGTGGTAGCTTTGCTGTTTGCTGGTATTACTGTGGTCGCTGAAGATTTTGCCTTAAGAAATTAAGGAGCAGGACTAGATCATTAATATCTATAAATATGTGAGGGGTGGGTGTCAGGAGGATGGAGCCAGGCTCTTCTCAGTGTCACCTGGTGATAGGACAAGGGGCAATGAGTGTCAGCTGGAACATAGGAGGTTCCATATAAATATCAGAAGGACCTTCTTTGTGGTGAAGGTGACAGAGCACTGGGACAGGCTGCCCAGGGGGGCTGTGGAGTCTCCCTCACTGGAGATGTTTAAAACCTGCCTGGACGTGTTCCTGTGTGACTTGGTCTAGGTGATCCTGCTGTGGTGGGGGGATTGGACTAGATGATCTTTCTAAGTCTCTTCCAATCCCTGATGTTCTGTGATCCTGTGTGATTCTGTGATTCAAGATTTAAACTGAAATGCTTCTCTCTTTTGTAATAGTTTCTGACAGATCTGATGAATTCTCACTTGGTTGTCTGATGAATTCTCACTTGGTTGTCTGACGTTATCTTTAATTCCTAGTTGTATAATCCTTAAGCTTATTTGAGGACTTGTGCTATCAGCACAGAGATCTAGTTTTGCTTACAGAAACCTTTCCTTTCCTCTGCAAGTGAACATGCTGCGTTATTTCGAGCGCTGGGGGTGACAAGTACTAATTGTGTGATGCTGGAGCTACACAGACGCTGCATTTTCTAGCTGGGACTCTCTAGCTCCGTGTGACTACGAGCAGAGCCCAGCAATCTTGCTTGCTTTCCACAGTGAGTTAATCAGTGTTTATTGTGACTTGTCTCTATAGTTACACTCTGCAGCTTAACCTTGGGGTTTTATTTTTTTGTTCAAAATGCAGAAGTGTGAATAGATTTTAGAAAATCATTTCTAAGTTGATACTTCTTTGGAAAAAGGCCAGTAGCTTTTTTCTTCCTTGAGCATGAATTAGTACTTGCATGGTAGCTGGAGGTGGTGGTGGTGGGGGAATTAAATGTCTGCCTCAAAGAAGGAGAAAAGAATAAGAACTCTAGCAGTTAAAATAGGAACGTTTTGAGCGTGGAAAGTCTGGACTTACGTTACTTTATACAAGATAAAATTAGTTCTCTTGTGCCCCGATAGAATTCGGCGTTATGCCAGTGCTGAAAATGGGATTTAGCTGGCTGACTAACAGTAAGTCCCTAAAAATGTGATGTTGGGTTGGAGTACTCATGGTGAGATTACATCCTGCTGATGTCTGTGAGTCAGGAAGAAGCAAAAGCAAGTTGGGGTCCGACCTCATCTCAGTGGAACAGCAAGGAGAGGAAAGGAAACCCGAAGTTCCGGTACTTCTGGCCATGGTCCTCCAAACTGTTGTTGTATTTCTAGTGTCACAAGGTAACTAGGGACCTACAAAACCCAGTTGCATAACATGTAGTGCTATTATTAATTAAAACAATATTTAAATTATACTAAAGGGTAAAACTTCATGATACTTGGTAGGTACAGTGGGTTCAGCAAGCAATTGGGTGTTCCTCTTGTGTTTGTGCATGTATCTACAGCAATACCCTGGCAGTATCATGATGTTTATATACAGGTTGATGTAGTCCACATTCTGTTTTGCAAAGCAACATACAGTAGTTTTGACTGGAAGAGATCTTCAAGAGCATCAAGTCCAACCTTTTCCCAGTCCTGGCAGCATCACTAAACCCTGTCCCCCAATGCAACGTCTACTCTTCTCTTCAACACCTCCAAGGATGGGGACTCAACCCCCTCCCTGGGCAGCTGTTCCAGTGCCTGACAACCCTTTCAGGAAAGAAATTCTTCCTGAAATCCAGTCTGAACCTCCCCTGGTGCAGCTTCAGGCCATTTTCCCATGTCCTATCAGCGGCCACGAGGGAGAACAGACCAACTGTGGCCTCTCTATGACCTCCTTTCAAGAAGTTGTAGAGAGCAAAAGGACAGGTAATATATGGAATTCACCCACTTCAGTGGGGAAATCTGGCACAGAGAGGTTTGATATAAACTCTGAAAGTGTGAATTCAGCTGGGCTGAAAACCTTAGCCAAAATGCTTAGAACAAACATTTCTGTGTCAAGGAGTCAGGATAAATAGTCTATTTAAAAGTACTATGACTTGAGAAGTACATTTGTTATAAGATTTGTAAAGTAAGATTCTTTGATATATTGACATTTAAATGTCCCACCGCAACGGTGAAATCAAACATTAATGAGCGCTACGTGCTAGTTCAAGTTCTGGAGAACAGTCAAAAGATTGAACAGCCAAGTTAGTGGATAATTAACAACAAAAGGTTGCTGGAGTAGAAAGCCAGCTGTGGACAAATAGTGATCCCCTCTTCCCGAACCAAAGGGGTATTTTCTTTCTCCTGTGTATTCAGGAGAATGACTTGGAGACCAGTGCATGAAATTGTAAGAATTCTGTTGGGAAGGTCTTTTCCCACAGTTTTGACACAGTGATGAGGTGGAAGGACATGGCGGTATAAGGTCTATTTGTTCTGTTATCTGATAGAATCATAGAACAGTTTTGGCTGGAAGAGACCTTCAAGATCATCAAGTCCAACCTGTTCCCTAGCCCTATCAGTGCTACTAAACCATCTCCCCCAGTGCAACATCTGCCTTTCTCTTGAACACCTCCAGGGATGGGGACTCAACCCCCTCCTTGGCAGGCTGTTCCAGTGATTGACAACCCTTCCAGGTAAGAAATTCCTCCTGACATCCAACCTGAACCTCTCCTGGTGCAGCTTCAGGCCATTTA
The DNA here is from genome assembly GCA_013400115.1 of Rhinopomastus cyanomelas. Lineage (NCBI taxonomy): Eukaryota > Metazoa > Chordata > Aves > Bucerotiformes > Rhinopomastidae > Rhinopomastus > Rhinopomastus cyanomelas. The sequence continues at coordinate 263,982 of VXBP01010256.1, forward strand.
CACACACAGTATCACACACACAGTATTTACCCTTCTAGCACTGGCCACTGGGGAGAACAGACCAACCTCTGTAAGCCCACCACCCCCACCTCTCTACAACCTCCTCTCAAGTAGTTGTAGAGAGCAAGAAGGTCTCCCCTCAATCTCTTCTCCAGGCTAAACAGCCCCAGCTCCCTCAGCTGTTCCTCAGACAACACCTGTTCCAAATCCTCTCCTAGCTTGGTAGCTGCCTCTGTCCCCTCTGTACTTGGTAGGACACAGTGACCAGCAGTAACAATGAAAAAGAAGTAATAATAAAATAATAACAACCCCCTCCAACTTTTACATTTCTTAACAAATCAAGGTGGTCTGTGTGTTTTAAATTAATTTCATTTTAAGTACAGATTTATTGTTTCATGTGTCATACAAACCTGTACAGGTTGGTGTAGCTCTCGCTAAAGATTGTAGCGGAGCACGTTTCATACAGGATAGAAATTAAGATTTATATTAAATTCTGGTTGCTTAAGAGTGTTTTAAAATATACCTTGTTTTAATGATGACTGACTGATGAGACTTAACCTTTATCTAGGAAAAGATGAAGATAGGGTCTCTTTGCACTTAAATGATGCTGTAGGTGGCTTATTTCTCCCATGAATCTGCCTTGCAGATGTTAAGGTTAAGATGCTTTATGCTGCCAGTTGTTTTAGACTGGGTGTTTGGATGGGAGTGTTTGAGAAGCCGTCTCTCACAAGCGTGCCCTCTGTGCCAGGTATCCCTGTGCTGTGCACTAGGTTTTCTCCAGCTGGGACTAGACCTGCTTAGAACTACCCTAGGGTTGTGCCCTGCCTGTGAAGTTGTGCCTGAGTGAGTCTCTTAGTGAACATAAATTACTGAGCAGAGCTACCATTGTGCCCCACTTACAGCAGCATGATTAGCAAATATCCTTAATTAAAAAAAAGGGTCTTGAGAAACTTCTTCAAGTGGTCTGACTGCAGAGGCTTCGCACATATGCAGTGGTTTCTTCTGCTTCTAGTTGACAACCGACTGAACAGGAGCCAGCAGTGTGCCCTGGTAGCACGAGAGTCTGATGGCATCCTGGCTTATATCAGGAATAGTGTGGCCAGCATGACGTCATTCTCCCCCTGTACTGGGCACTGTTGAAGCCTCTCCTCGAGTACTGGGGGCAGTTGTGGGCCCTCACTTGAAGAAAGAGATTGAGGTGCTGCAGTGGGTCCAGAGGAGCAACAAGGCTGGGGAAGGGACTGGAGGGAAAGGCTGATGAGGAGAGGCTGAGGGAGCTGGGGGTGTTTAGCCTGGAGAAGAGGGGACTCAAGGGGGATCTTCTCCCTCTCTACAACTACCTGAAGGGAAGTTGTAGTCAGGTGGGGGTCAGGCTCTTCTCCCAGGAAACTAGTGCCAAGACGGCAGGGGCTGAAGCTGCACCAGGGAAGGGTTAGGTTGGATGTTAGGAAGCCCTTCCTTATGGAAAGGATGATCAGACCCTGGAATGGATTGCCCAGAGCAGTGGTGGAGTCCCCATCCCTGAAGATGTTGAATGACAGCCTGGCTTTGGCACTTAGTGCTGTGGTCTAGGTGATGTGGTGACGTTGGGTCATGGTCTGTGCTGGATGATCTCAGAGGTCTTTTCCAGCCTCAGTGATACTATGATTCATTTTTGATCTCTGCTTGGGTTTGGTTTTACTTTTTATTCAGCCCTAAGCAGTCTTCTCCAGAAAAGCTTGAGATAGTTCTAGTCCCTCACCCTTGCATCTGCAAGGTCCTGCAATCTGAATGCCCACTCTGGTTTTCCTCTTCTGTGATGGGAGGTGATGGGGAGCTGCTCCTGTCAGCAGGGTCGTACTCAAGACGCTGAATTCAGGCCTCATAATTCTCACTGCAAATTTAGTCACCTAATGGGAAGCAGTTGGCTGAGCCTGAGTTTAAGCTGTCTGAGTGTGGCCCATGGTGTCTGCTCTCTCTCAGTACAGCATGAGTCATGAAGCCAGCTTCCAGTTTCAACAGCAAGTGACTGTAATGTTTCTTTATTATTATTATAATTATAAGAAATTTCACGTGTTTTTTGGCGTGAGCCTTACAAATTTTTTCTTTTCTTTTTTTCCCTTTAATCCTTTCTTCTTCTTCAAGTCAGTCTTTCCACACCAAGAAACATTAGATCAGCTTTGGCACAGGGTAACATCTCTCATTTCATGCATTATTTACTCCTGGCATAATTTATACAGTGATGTCCAAAGGAAGGAAGACAAGATGATGGTCTTTCAGAATAAGACAATGTGTTTAATCATTTGCAAACCAGGATGACTGCTATGGGCTAGCAAATACAGTCAGAATTCTTTTGTTACCAGCAGTAACAGCAGTGGAGCAGTAAAAGGTGAAGCGCTCGGAGGTTTCAGATGCCGAAAGAAAAAGAGAGAGGCAAAATGAACTCATCAGTGTGATTTATGTTTGTGCTTTTGTCTTGGTTTTCCTTCGTGAATAATTGCTGCCTTTATAAGAACTTATTTATGTTTTAATAGTCATAGGCTGCCTTTCCTTTGTTCTGTACAGGTAGAAGTGCAAATGCAAGTTGTAAAAAGTCCTAAAAAAGTCCTTTAAAATGCTGGTTTTCTGTGCATGGGCACTGGAGATGATGGTGTCTTTCACAGAATGGGTGACAGAGCACTGGAACAGGCTGCCCAGAGAGATTGTAGAGTCTCCTCTGGAGACACTCAGGACTCACCTAACAAGTTCCTGCGTGATCTGCTCTAGGAGGACCAGCTCTGTATGAGGTTGGACTACACGACCTCCAGAAGTCCCTTTCAACCGCTGCCATTCTGTGATTCTAACAAGAGGCCGGAACCCAGAAGCTGGTTGCTTCTGATTATTAGATGTTTTAGATACCAGGGTGATGAGCAGGTTCTAAATATGAGTGTCTGCTGCAGGTAGAAGGGGAGACAGGCTGAAGAAAGGGTAACGTAAGGTTTAAAATTATGCTGATAGCTGAAACTTCCTACTGAGTTCTTCAGTAGTCTGAAAAGCCTGAAAACAGCAAAAAAACCCACCCTCAAACCTACAAATCTCAAAACAAATAAACCACCTCCAAAACAAGGATTAGGGAGCCAAAACCTTACCTGTTTTTGTAGGCTGAGTTTTTGTCCTGGTTTAAGATAACCAGGATCAGTTTCCCTTTAGCTTTGTCCTTTTTCCCCAGTGCCCCTGAGGAATTGATTTCCTAAGCTCTGTATCTTCCTATTGCTCTTGTTATTACTACTATTATTAAAGCTGTTGTCATTTCCAACCTCAGCAAAAACCCAACAAATTTATTTTTCCTTTCCTCAGGGAAAAAAGGGAGGGTCTGTCCTGTGATTTGGCCAGTCATAGCCAAGTGATCATAGTTTTTAATGAGATGCCCCCAAAGTTAGACATGGAACTGGATGATCCTGTGGTCCCTTCTGATTCTATGACTTGGTCTAGGTGATCCTGCTGTGGCAGGGGGATTGGACTGGATGATCTTTTGAGGTCCCTTCCAATCCCTAATGTTCTGTGATTCTATAAGAGCCTCAGCTTTCTGTTCTCTTTAGCTGGTAGATGGCTCAGATGTAGGTTCCACTGTAACACACAGCATGCTTGAGAGTGTTTTGAACTTGTAACCTACCCGAGCTTAACCATGGGCTGTTTTAAAAGCAGCCCTGAATTGTTATTCTGGAGATAGTGTACTTAAATAGTACATCTGTCAAAAAATATTTAGAGTGTTGTGAGAGAAAGGAGCCAGCATGGGGAGCCTGGGGGTGATGATGTTGCAGCACCTGGTACCTCACAACGTGAGGGGTTCCTGGGTTTACTGGCCAGAGTAAATAGAATCACAGAATTATTGAGGCTGGAAAAGCCCTCTTAGCTCATCCAAACCAGCCCATGACCTAACATCACCACATCAGGTCTCAGGGAGGTTGTGGGGTCTCCTTCACTGGAGACATTTAAGACCCACCTGGATGTCTTCCTGTGTGACTTGGTTTAGGGGATCCTGCTGTGGCAGGGGGATTGGACTGGATGATCTTTCGAGGTCCCTTCCAATCCCTAATGATTCTATTTTCCTTCTCTCTCTTCTGCCTTTCCCCAGCTACATGACAGTGACTATATCTTTCTTATTTGATGCAATCTGAATCAGGACTGTCCTTGAGGAGGATATTCTTCAAAGGAATACTCTTCCTTAGGAACTACTCATTAGCTGTTTTCAGAGTGCATTATTTACCATGAGTGCATTTGATTGCAGGGGAAGTGCTGAAGCTTTAAGTCCAGCAAGGCACTTTGTTTTGCTCTAACTGATGAATTCAAGCGCTGCAACAAATTAGGGCACTCTGGAATTGGAGATATGGGTGTCTTAAAGTAAATATCTCTGGGTAGGGGTATCATCAAAAAGTACAAAAGTAGAGGATACGTTTGTGAATCTTTATTTATTTCCCACTATGTAGCTCAAATGATTTGGCAATAATTAAGTGCAAATATTAGTGACAACCAGAGTAATACTGACACAGGCACAGTAATACTTGAGTCATCCTACTAGTAACTCAGTTACCCAAAGTAAGTTTCGTTTCCAAATATGGGTGTTTGACATTTTAATGAAGAGAAAGAGGAGCAATGTGTCAAGAGCTGTGGGTGTGAAATACATTGGAAGTAGATGAGTAGTCTGGTGCTGTCTAGTTTTTCATGGTCCTGACTCCCTTTCATATAGAATCATGGAATCATTGTGGCTTGCAAGGACCTCCAGGATCATCAGATCCAACCTTCATCCCAACATCTTCATAACCCCTAGACCATAGCCTCAAGTACTGGATCTGCTTGTTTTTTAAACACCTCCAGGGATGGTGACTCCACCTGTTCCAGTGCCCAGCCACTCTCTCAGCAAAGAACTTCTTCCTAAGATCCAGTCTAAACATCTCCTGACACAACTTGAGGCCGTTTCCCCTCATCCTATCATTTGTAATTTGGGAGAAGAGACCAACGCCTGCATCACTACAGCCTCCCTTTCAGTAGCTGTAGAGAGCAAGAAGGTCTCCCCTCAGCCTCCTCTTCTCTAGACTCAATAACCCCAGTTCCCTCGGCTGCTCTTCACAGGGCCTGTTTTCCAGACCTCTCCCCAGCCTTGGTGCCCTTTTCTCGACCTGCTCCAGAGAAGAGAATTCTGGTAATATATAGTGCCTGAAATAGGTAGTTGCAGGACTACCCTGTGGTCAAATTGGTGTTTGCCCAGAACAGCGTTTCTACAGTTGCCACAGCACTGTGTGGCTGAGTGGAAGGGCTCATATGTGACTCCAGAGAGTAACTTTGGAGAAGTGGAATTGTTTGGGGCAACTCTAAATGCTTGGAGGTTTGCTTTGCTTGCTGGTGGCTGGTGCAAGACAGCCCCTTACGCAGGCAGTGCTGTAGAGCAGTGTTCATTTGTAGATGAGTATTAAGCCCTATTAAAACCAGTTCACTGTTGCTGTGAGATGGGATTGTGTAGTTTGCCCTCAATATGAAGAAGTTCCTTCTGATATTTTATATGGAACCTCCTATGTTCCAGCTCACACCTACTGCTCCTTGTCCTATCACTAGATGACATTGAGAAGTACTCCATCCTCCTGACACCCACCCTTCACATATTTATAGACATTAATGAGGTCACCCCTCAGTCTCCTCCAAGCTAAAGAGACCCAGCTCCCTCAGCCTTTCCAGGGCTCCAGAGAAAGTTGGAATTTGCTGGTTCTGCTACTCAAAGAAAACTTCTTACTGGAACCAGTGCAGTTATTAAGCAGAGATGTGGGCTTTGGAAGTGAGATAAAACACGAGTGTAGAAGAGCATTGTGATAGTTAGCATGACAGAGAGTGAAGAAGAGCAAGAGGAGGAGAGTCTCTTCACGTTTGCTCTCTGTTGCTATTTCTGTGCCCCTCTTTGCTCCCCCCATCTCTTCCCACACAGCTCCACCTGCGCTGCTCTTTGTTCCCTGTGGTTCCAGCTGGTGATTTCCACCAGCCAAGAGAGAGCTGCTGATTCAGCACTTCTCTGCATCTGCCAGGAAATAAATAAATAGTGGGAAGAGAAACGGAAGGGATGTGCTCTTGCTCTTTTTTTGTCAGCTTTACTTAGGGCTTTCTTTCCTATTTCTCCCTCTTGCAAAAAAGATGCTACTGTGAGAAGATTTCCTTCAAACTAGCGCTGGATCCTGTCACCTCTTTAATTTCTGACACTAAGAAAAGTGTGATTGCTTCAGCGCTGACACCTGCATGGATTGAGTAGAGTGACATGTTTGGTGGCCATTGAATATGCTATTACTATTGACAGGTTTCAGGTAGCCTCCTAAAGGCTTGCCAGACGTTGTGTTTTGTTTGCACACACCCCTTGCCCATGCAGTGCTTTGCCAGGTGCCCTGTGCCCAAGTGCCTGCAGGGAGCTGTGGCCCACATTTGAACTCTGCAGGACTTTGGGAGCTGTTTGCCTCTCTGTTCTGTAACAGCTCAGGAAGCTGAGTATCTTGTGCCAGCACTATTTTTGCTTCTTTTGTGCCAGTACTTACTCTTGGTGTTTCTAGCCTTCGTGGCTGCCATCTGCTCAGGAACTAGGGAGAACATGCTGTAGAGGTTGTGGCAGTGGTCTGGTGTTGTGGGTCCTTATCTAGATCCCCACACATCCCACCTGGGTAACCACCAATGTCGTGAGTCAGAGATCCCAACCATATTTCAGCAAAGAGCTTTTAGCTATAATGTCTATAAATATGTGAAGGGTGGGTGTCAGGAGGATGGAGGCAGGCTCTTCTCAAAGTCATCTAGTGATAGGACGAGGGGCAATGGGTGTGAGCTGGAACATAGGAGGTTCCACATAAATATGAGAAGGAACTTCTTTGCAGTGAGGGTGACAGAGCACTGGAACAGGCTTCCCAGGGGGTTTGTGGAGTCTCTTTCACTGGAGACGTTCAAGACCTGCCTGGATGTGTTCCTGTGCAACTTGGTCTAGGTGATCCTGCTGTGTCAGGGGGATTGGACTAGATGATCTTTTGAGGTCCCTTCCAATCCCTAATGATTCTAAAGCATCAGACATAAAGGGACGGTTTAGCAAACCCACTGATGACTCTGCAGGCAGTGAAACAACTGACTCAATTTGGAGAAGAAAGGCCTCAAGACATTTTAATTCACTCCCCCCCCCACACATCAGAGAAAAACAACCCGAGATACAGACACAGACAGATGGAGTTTCATCACACTGCTCTTACAGATGACTTGAGATTAAAGATGTTCAGAATGTCCATTGTGGACAGCTCCTGCTGCTCTCTGAAATCACAGCAGTCGTCCAACTTCAGTCTGGCAATCCTCATTAATCTTCAAGGTTCAGAATTCTCGCAGTCTCTCCAGGTCCAGGTGAATCTTCCCACTCACCTGAAGTTCTCTTCACCTTGAGGAGTGATAACACTCTCAGCAACGATAACATTCTCTCTCGGGGCAGCAACGCAGCTCCCGACAGTCTCCAATGGAGAGAAGTGAAGAAGGCGGCAGAAGTCTCCAAGGGGGCAGAAAAGGAAGGGAGTGGGGGGACAGACACTTTTCCTTTCAACTTTTTAAACCCAAACTTTGGACTTTTCTGCAGAAGACACACGAATCAGACTGATAGATTCACGCAGAACACATGCCTGTGAACAGCCTCTTTTTTATTCAGTGGTACTGAGGTTCAGGTTCTCTGTCACCCCAAGTGATGTCTCATCTTGGGGATTCTGGTGAAGAGGTGGATTATACTTGGATTATACAACCCCCCAGACACACTGTGCCAGCTTAGCATGTCCCACTTTAGGGCCTGGAGAATAAATCTTGTGAGGAGAGCCTGAAAGAGCTGGGGCTCTTTAATTTGGAGAAGAGGAGGCTGAGAGGAGACTTCATCATTCTCTACAGCTACAGGACATTGTGGAGAGGTTGGTGCTGGTCTTGTCTCATAAGCAATCAGTGATAGAACAAGAGGGAAGGGGTTCGACTTACAACAGGGTAGGTTTAGACTGGATATTAGGAAGAACTTTTTCACAGAAAGGGTGGTCAGGCACTGGAATGGGCTTCCCAGGGAGGTGGTTGGGACATCATCCCTGGATGTGTTTAAAGATAGTTTGGAGGAGGTGCTGAGGGATCTGGTTTAGGGGTGAACTTGTAATGTAGAGTAGATGGTTGGACTTGATGATCCCAGAGGTCTTTTCCAACCAGAGTGATTCTGTGAATTCATAGCTGCTTCTAAGTTAAATGCCCATCTTCATTGCTGCTTGTTCATTCGTCATTAGCTTGTGAAAGGAGGCATTAATTTCGTCAGCCGCGTCTCGTAAGTCTAGATCGTTTAGCATTGGTTTCCCTTCAGGAAATTTCACTGCTTGTGGTGCAGGAGCTGCCTGTGTTGCACTGGTGTGTGGGAGAAGCTGCTCTTTATACAGTGAGGTTATGGCTTAACACTAAGTGTTTCTCTTGTGGTGGATTTGTAGCTCATTAATTATGCCCATATCTATTTCATTCTTAATTAAGAGGATCACGTCACCATCTGAAAGTGTTTACACAGTGTTTGTTTGTGCATGTCTCACAAAATCACAAAATCTGGGCAAGAGCAACCCCAGGTACCAGTATAGGTTGGGGACTGACCTGTTGGAGAGTGGTGTAGGAGAAAGGGACCTGGGAGTCCTGGTTGCCAGCAGGATGACCATGAGCCAGCAATGGGCCATTGTGGCCAAGAAGGCCAATGGCATCCAGGGATGGATTAGAAGAGGGGTGGTAAGCAGATCGAGAGAAGTTCTCTCTGCCCTGGTGAGACCACATCTGGAGTATGGTGTCCAGTTCTGGGCCCCTCAGTTCCAGAAGGACACAAAACCGTTTGAGATAGTCCAACACAGAGCCATGAAGATGATGAAGGGAGTGGAACATCTCCCTTATGAGGAAAGGCTGAGGGAGCTGGGTCTCTTGAGCTTGGAAAAAAGGAGACTGAAGGATGACCTCATTAACGCCTGCAAATATGTGAAGGGTGGGTATCAGGAGGGTGGAGCCAGACTCTTCTCAGTGTCATCTAGTGGTAGGACAAGGGTCAACGGGTGTGAGGTAGAACATAGGAGGTTCCACAAAATCAGAGAAGGAACTTCTTCATGAGGAGGGTGACAGAGCACTGGAAGGAGCTGCCCAGGGTGGTTGTGGAGATTTTTCTTCAAGAGTCTGGAGGTAGCATTTACTAATAAAAATGATAACAAAACTAGTGGTTGCATCGGACACAAGAATAAAAGCTGTATGGATGTGATGCCACCGAGATGGCAGAGTTTCGCTGTGGCATTCCATTGAGCTCTGAGCACCTGAGCTGTGGTGATTGTTTTTCAAAATGCTCTTGTGGAGCTGAGGTGCCTGGAGGTCTTCCAAGGTCTGCGCATGGGTCTGCTGTGTGCCTGGGTGGTGCTGCTGGGTGGCTGCAGGCAGCCACTGACCAACTGCAGAAGCTTTAATGTCCATCAGTGAATTGCATCATGGAATTGTTGCCTGCCCTGAGACAATGCCCTAGCCCCAGCAGGCTGAGACATAAGGAATTCACAAAGATTTTGATGCCCACAAAAATATCACAGAATGATTGAGGCTGGAAAAGACCTCTGACATCATCAAGTCCAGCCCATGACCTAACATGACAACATCAGCTAGACTAGGGCACTAAACACCTCCAGGCACAGAGACTCCACCGCTGCCCTGGGCAGTCCATTCCAGGGTCTGATCACTCTTTCCATGCAGAAGGGCTTCCTGATATCCAACCTAACCCTCCCCTGGCACAGCTTCAGCTCCTACCCTCTCGTCCTGGTGCTGTTTGCCTGGGAGAAGATCCTGATTCCACCTGACTGCAGCCTCCCTTCAGGTAGTTGTAGAGAGGGAGAAAGTCCTCCCTGAGTCTCCTGTTCTCCAGGCTAAACACCCCCAGCTCCCTCAGCCTCTCCTCATCAGGCTTTCCCTCCAGTCCCTTCCCCAGCCTCATTGCTCCTCTGGACTCGCTCCAGCCCCTCAATCTCTTTCTTGAAGTGAGCCTGCTTTCATGGAAACTTGGAAGTTAAAGTTTCTACAGCTGCACTGACAAGGTGGATTGTATTGCAGGGTGTGTTTGCCAGTGTTTTGGGGTTTTATTTTCTTTCCTTTAAACTCTAGCATTTAAAACCATGGTTTTGACTAAGAGGAAGCTAGTGGCTTCCTCTTGTGGTCACCTATGCTCTTTGCCCCTTGAAGCCAAGCTTGGTTGTGAACCAGAAAATACGTGTTATCAGAGGCCAGTTTTCAAAGGGCCCTCATTGGAAATATTGGTACCACTTTAAAAAAACAACCCCCCCCAAAACCCAAACAACCCCAAATCCTCCAAAACCTAGCCCCTCTCTAAGGGAATGGCTTCACAGTAAATGTCTTGTTGAGTAGGAAATGATTCCTATTCATTTCTTGAAAAATGAGCCGTAGATGAAGCTTATGGGGGCTAGATGAGTTGGCCGGTTGCCATCTTACGTGTCTGTCAAGACTTGTAGAAGATCAGCAGTTACATTCCAGGGTGCTGAATAGGGAGACTTGGAGAAGAATAACTAAACTCTTGACTGGTTTGTTTTGTTTCCTTCCATTCTGCTCTTTTGGGACTTCCAGTCTCAGAGTCTTCACGCGACGCCGACTTACTCGGCGCGCTGGCTGTTTGCACGCCGCGCTCTTGTCTGTGGGCCGTGTCCGACGTGTGGATCCAAACGGACTGCAAATACCCTGTGCAGGAATCCAAGTTTGAATCCTTTCCAAAGTTTTCTTGCAGAAAATCAAATTTCCTTTGGGGAGCCTCAAGATTTTTTTAAGGTTAATAGTCCATAGAAATGGCCTCCAGCTATTTTGGCGAGCTGGAAAGTAAGGAAATCTGGTGTTCTTATGCAAGCGGAATTGAATTCCTATCTTGGTGTGCAGCGTGTGCAGTTATAAACCTCATTCATAGTATTGAGGTTTGAATTAGTGCCTTTTGACACTGCAGTACGGCGCCAAAGACTGCCAGTTGTTGTTCCAGAAGCAGTTCTGAAGGATTTAGAAACAGTCTGAGTGCCTAGAGCGTGGAGCCCAACTATTGTGGCATTAAAAAGAAAGGTACGGGATACAGAGGGAACTTCTTCACGGTGAGGGTGACGGAGCACTGGAATAGGCTGCCCAGGGAGGGTGTGGAGTCTCCTTCTCTGGAGATGTTTGAAACCCACCTGGATATGTTCCTGTGTGACTTGGTCTAGGTGATCCTGCTGTGGGAGGGGGATTGATGATCTTTAGAGGTCCCTTCCAATCTCTAATGAGTCTATGATTATATGGATCATTTTTGTATGACAGGTGTGGTTAGTAAATTGAGAGGGGTTCTCCTCCAGTTCTACTCTGCCCTGGTGAGACCACATCTGGAAGATTGTGTCCAGTTTTGGGCCCCTCATCTCCCTAATGAGGAAAGGGTCTTTTGAGCTTGGAAGAAAGGAGACTGAGGGGTGACCCCATTGATGTTGATAAGTATGGAAAGGGTGGATGTCAGGAGGATGAAGCCAGACTCTGCTGAGTGTCATCTAGTGACAGGACAAGGGGCAGTGGTTGTAAGCTGGAACAGAGGAGGTTCCATATAAGTATCAGAAGGAACTTCTTCCCAGTGAGGCTGACAGAGCCCTGGAAGGGGCTGCCACGGGGCGTTGTGGAGTCTCCTTCTCTGGAGATGTTTAAAACCCACCTGGATGTGTTCCTGTGTGACTTGGTCTAGGTGATCCTGCTGGGGCAGGAGGATTGGACTAGAAGATCTTTCAAGGTCTCTTCCAATCCCTGATGTTCTGTGATTCTGTGAATCTGATTTATTTTAAGCATTCACATGTGGAAAAATACCTTGTGCCTTTTAATCGAAGACCTGGCTTCAACAGCAAAGTAAAGCTGGTGAAGAAATATAGTCTGTTCTGTTTTATTTAGACATTTTTCTGCTAGAACTTGCTTTCTCTAAGCTGTCAATAACACCTGAAATTTCACTTCCTACTGTCAAATACACCCTGAGACTCTCCAAGCTGGCAGCAGTTTTTGTAGCAGCACAGCAGGCAGCAGCCAGGTGAGAGAAGTATTTGTTAGGTGGGACTGGTGCGAAAGGGAGTGTTTGGAATAGAACTTTCCTTGTTATCTTGCTTCTCATGCTTAACAAAGTGGTTGTTGTAAGTCTCCTAAGCCAACGGATTCTTGCGCAAAAGCACTGAGGGAATTAAAAGCTTAAGTGGTGCTTGTGCTCCCAGGAGTTTAAATGTTTCCAGCAAGGAAAATAGGGGAAAGAGTTTCTATTAAGTACTAAAGCTTTTGCTGCTTCTCAGTTGGGCTCCAAACTAACAAAGCAGTGAGAAACTTGGGTGTTTTCAACCCATGAACTTGTGTGGTGCATTCACGTGGGACTGTTTAATGTGAGGCTCGGGGAGAGGAACCTTTAGAATTGCACTGCTCTTACAGGAGAAGAGAATTCTGAGCTCAGTCATGCAAAGAGGACGTGCTGGCTAAATACAAAACCACTACAAGTCTTCCGTGGCTTTACTCTTTCTAAAGCTGCTGCACTCCTTTTGTATTACCCAGTTTAATTACACGATAAACTATTTGCTCAAAAAGGACTCGTTTAGTGCAGAAGTTGTGAACAATATATGGAAGACGGTTAGGGGAAGGAAGAGAGGAAGATACCCTTAAGACATAAACTGGCACACAACACAAGCTTGGGTTTTCACACAGAATCACAGAACATTAGGGATTGGAAGGGACCTCGAAAGATCATCCAGTCCAATCCCCCCACCACAGCAGGATCACCTCAAGTCACACAGGAATATGTCCAGGCAGTGGGTTTTAAAAGTCTCCACAGAGGGAGACTCCACAACCCCCCTGGGCAGCCCCTTCCAGTGCTCTGTCACCCTCACTGGGAAGAAGTTTCTTTTAATATTGATGTGGAACTTCCTGTGTTTCAGCTGACACCCACTGCCCTTTGTCCTGTCATTGGGTGCCCCTGAGCAGAGCCTGGCTCCATCCTCCTGACACCCACCCTTTCCATATTTGCAAATATTAATGGGGTCACCCCTCAGTCTCCTTTTTTTCAAGCTCAGGAGACTCAGCCCCCTCATCCTTTCCTCACCAGGGAGATGTGCCCCTCCCTTCATCATCCTTGTGGCTCTGCACTGGACTCTCTCCAGCAGTTCTGTCCCCTTCTGTAACTGAGGGGCCCAGAGCTGGACACTATCTTCCAGATGTGATCACACCAGGGCAGAGTAGAGGAGGAGGAGAACCTGTCTCCATCTGCTGATCCCTGACTCATTCTGTGGTCCCCTGACTGATTCTATGATTCTACAACTTGTTCCCAGTGAGGGTGATGGGGCACTGGAGGGAGCTGCCCAGGGGGTTTGTGGAGTCTCCTTCTGTGGAGACTTTTAAAACCTACGTAGACGCATTCCTGTGCATCTAGGTGATCCTGTTGTAGCAGGGTGATTGGACTGGATGATCTTTCGAAGTCCCTTCCAATCCCTAATATTCTCTAGAAAAGAGCAAACATTGTTCTTAAAATCAGCGTGTGTGTGTGGTTTCTACTGTTGGAAGAACATTGCAAAGGTATTACTGGAAGTTTCCTCCTTTCTTTGCAGCTACTGTGTGTTTCTTGCAGTGGCCATCAGTGCCTTTGGAGATCTGAAAGTAGCACCTGCCATGGATCACTGTCCTTTTATCTCATTCTTTCGGAGTCAAATAAATCAGCAGTCTCTTCCCTGCCCACTGTATTAAATTCATCCTTATTGATCTGGTATTTTGAGCCAGAAATGATCACTGAAAGTTGTGCCAAGAGCTTAGAAATTAAACGGGGATCTGCATACTTCCAGCAAATTTCAGCCATTGGGTTGTTCCTCTCAGCTCTGCAAGCTGGTGCCTCTGTGGAGAAAGGGCTGTTTCAAGGGTGCTTTCAGTGTTTGAATTCCAGAGCCATTTTTGACACCCTCTTGCAAACACAAATCATTCCATCGTTATTTATATTTGGGGATAGGAGAGAAAGGTGGAGCAGGAATTGCTGCAGCAGCGACATGTGATGGATGAGAAACAGCCTGTGCAATTAGGGACTGTTGTCTTTGCAGAGAGAACCAACCAGCCTCAGCTGTTCCACGCAAATTGCCACTGACCTGGTGGTTAGAAAAGCCTTTCACACAATTTTACCGCAGATTTGCCTCTCTGTCAGAGAATTGTGTCCCTTTCAATGCTACTGATAGCAAGTCGATCAATTTTAAATTGCACAGACCTTCACTCTGCTACCAGGATGGGGAAAACAAGCTTCATGAGTTGCTCCCTCGGGGACTTGGGAAGAGATCTAATTTAAATACTTTTGGTCTCCTCTTTTTGATGTGCAGGCCTTGATTTTGTAAGTGCTTTCAGATTCTTATAAAAACATGGTCAGAATAGTTTTGCTGAATAGTTTGCCGAATCGTCAAGCCCGTGTTGCTAGAAGTTAATGGGGACAACAATCTCTTTGTGGAGGTTTTGGCAAGAGAGCTGTCGCTCTGGAGTGATCTGCTTATATTTAATGTCTTAGGTTTTGCTGGTGTTTTGAACAATTAAAAATTAGGGAGGAAAGGCTGATGGAAACAGGAATTAATGTGTTGCTGGGTGGAATGTTTAAGCGCTCATTTGGCTGAACAGGAGCCAGTAAGGGTGCCTAGGTGGCGTGAAAGGCCAGTGGCATCCTGGCTTGTATTAGCAATAGTGTGGCCAGCAGGACTAGAGATGGAATTCTTCTCCTGTACTGGGCACTGGGGAGGCCTCCCCTCGAGTAGTGGGGGCAGTTGTGGGCCACTCACTTCAGGAAAGAGGAGCTGGAGAGTGATGAGGCTGGTGAAGGGACTGGAGGAAAAGTGTGATGAGGAGAAGCTGAGGAAGCTGGGGTTGTTTAGCCTGGAGAAGAAGAGATTCAGATGGACGACCTTCTCTCTCTCTCTCCAACTCCCTGAAGATAGGTTATATTCGGATGGGGGTTGAGCTCTTCTACCAGGCAGCTAGCGACAGGATGATAGGGCAGGTCCTGAAGCTGCACCAGGGGAGGCTTAGGTTGGATGTTAGGAAGCCCTTCCTCACGGAAACGGTCATCAGAGCCTGGACTGGACTGCCCAGGCCAGTGGTGGAGTCCTATGATGAGACGCCACTGAGCAGAGCCTGGCTCCATCCTCCTGACACTCACCCTTTACATGTTTGTCCACATTAATGAGGTCACCCCTCAGGCTCCTTTTCTCCAAGCTCAAGAGACCCAGCTCCCTCAGCCTTTCCTCATCAAGGAGATGTTCCACGCCCTTCATCATCTTTGTGGTTCTGCGCTGGACTCTCTCCAGCAGTTCTGTGTCCTTCTGGAACTGGGGGGCCCAGAGTTGGACACAGTCTTCCAGATGTGGTCTGACCAGAGCAGCGCAGAAGGGGAGGAGAAGTCAAGCATGTGAAGAACTCTCCCTTTCACTCTCACTGCTAGTAAGGTTTAGATACTGTTTTCAGTTCAGCCTTCAGAAAATCCAGTCTTAGAAACACTTGTGTATTTCAGTTGGGCCAGTGCCAGCCCTGGCCTAAATCCAGTGTGGATAGTTATATCCTGTCTCCATCAAGCTCCTCTTGCAGTGCAGTTTCTTGTGGCTAAGGCGTAGTGTCTCAGCTGAATGGACAAGAGTTGGAGTGTCTGGAGTTGTCTTCTGTCACTTCCTTGCTCTTGTCTGTGTTGTGCCCCTAGATGTGCTCTTTGAAGAGAAGAGGTGTGCAAGAAAATGAACAGAAGTCCTTGGAATGACCAGTGCCTTCCAACAAGCTTTTTCCCTGTGTATAAAGTGTAGAGGATTAATAATCTATAGAACAAGCATCACCTAGACCAAGTCACACACGAATACATCCAGGCAGGTCTTAAATATCTCCAGTGAAGGAGACTCCACAACACCCCTGGGCAGCCCGTTCTCGTGCTCTGTCACCCTCACTATGAAGAAGTTCCTTCTCCTGATACAGAAGCCCAGGAACCTCCCAAATTAAATGAAGCAACACAGAATCGCTCGGGGGCGCGTAATTTGCTTAATCTCTTTCTCCCTTGCAGACTTTTTGCACACTCCT
This sequence comes from Rhinopomastus cyanomelas, assembly GCA_013400115.1. Classification (NCBI taxonomy): domain Eukaryota; kingdom Metazoa; phylum Chordata; class Aves; order Bucerotiformes; family Rhinopomastidae; genus Rhinopomastus; species Rhinopomastus cyanomelas. The sequence continues at coordinate 280,074 of VXBP01010256.1, forward strand.
AAAGGCATGATGCTAGGTTTTTCTTTGAAAGGAAACAAAATCTACAGAACAGTCTCTGACCTAGTTCTGTAGGTGTTGCCATCCACTTGATGTGGAGACTGTTGGGTATTTCTTAGGAATGGTGGTTCTTAAACCTCCTGATATGACTGAGGTAGTTAAGTGCCCACCTTTTCCATGTCACATGCAGATAAAAACATTCCGTGAGTGTTTGTACGTTAAAGACAAAGAGTTGAGAGTAGAAGAAGGGATTCCTTTCAGGTCTGCTCTTTGCAAGCATTCTCATGCATCAGCAGCCTTTGTTCCCTGGCAGAGTTTGATCTAGACAACACTCCAAAATCATTGAAGTCTTCTGCTTAACAACGCTGACAACATCGTCCCAGTAGCTGCACAATTCGGATCAATATTTGTTTGTGACTTGTGGCGTGCTGCTCTTGCCAGCCTGCCTGCTTGAAGAGAAGTACTGCTTGATTCGCGTGCTTGAGTTTCTGCGGGCGTCTGCAGCTGACCTGGATGAGAAGGAGGGCTCCACTGACCCTTGCACCGACCATGTCTGAGTGCCCTGCCTGGTCACAAGACTCTTTACTGGTTGAAAGCAGTTGCATTTGGCTTGTGTGCTTTATTTCTACATTTTTTTAACATCTCCTCAGGAATCAACCCTTTTCTGGTTTATAAAACACTTTTGCTACACAGCAGGCTTCAGCGTGAGACTTTGAGTTGTTTGAAAAGGGCTTTAGTGCTTGGCTGATGTGATCCTACGTGCACACCCACAAGTGTGCTCTGCATGTCATGGTGTTGGCGTAAAATGTGCTTGGGGCCACTGGAGAACTGTTTCCCTGTTCCTCGCAGAACATTAGGGGTTGGAAGGGACCTGGAAAGATCATCCAGTCCAATCCCCCTGCCACAGCAGGATCACCTAGACCAAGTCACACAGGAACATACCCAGGTGGGTTTTAAACATCTCCAGAGAAGGAGACTCAAGTGAAGGGCTTTCCCCCTCCTGGCTGCGTGGAGGTGTGGTGGCGTGCAGAACACTGGTGCCAACAGGAGCTCAGTGGTCCTGGATTGTGCCAAACCCTGGCAATGCTTTTTTTTTTTGCCTAACAGAATGTGGTTGCTCTCTGCTGCTTTTACTGCTGTGTTAACTGAAGGTGCTGAGCTTTGTCAGTTCATCAGTGGCTTGTCTTGTGACTTGTTCCTTAACATAAAGCGATGGTCATGCACAGCTTAAACAGTGAGAAAGTTTTGTAGTTAGATCTTTAAAAATCAATTATGTATGTTGTCTTGTGTGCCGTAAACCAAGCTGGTTTAAGTTCCTTTTGTTTTAGATGCTGGAACCCTACTTGCTCAAAACAGCTTGAGTTTACGGATGTGTTTCAGGTCATGTTAAAAAGAAATGTAAATAGATAAAACGATCTGTTTCTAAAAGGTAGGCTGACAGAGTGAAATAAATAGTTGCAGAAGGAGTGCTGATGGGAAGCAGCGGAGCTAAAGAGCATATCACAGAATTACTGAGGCTGGAAAGGACCTCTGAGCTCATCAAGCCCAGCCCAGGACCTGACATCAGCTAGACCAGGGCACTAAAGACCACAGCCAGTCTGTACTTAAACACCTCCAGGGATGGGGACTCCACCACTGCCCTGGGCAGTCCAGTCCAGGGTCTGATCAGCCTTCCTCTGAGGAAGGGCTTCCTAACATCCAACCTAACCCTCCCCTAGTGTAGCTTCAAGCCCTGACCTCTTGTGCTGTTGCTGGTTGCCTGGGAGAAGAGCCCGGTCCCCATCTGACTGCAACCTCCCTTTGGAGAGCTGTAGAGAGGGAGAAGGTCCCCCCGAGTCTCCTGTTCTCCAGGCTAAACACCCCAGCTCCCTCAACCTCTCCTCATCACATTTTCCCTCCTGTCCCAGCCTCGTTGCTCCTCTGGACTTGCTGCAGCCCCTCAATCTCTTGAAGTGAGTGGCCCAGCACTGCCCCCAGTACTCAAGGAGAGACCTCCCCAGTGCCTAGTATGGAGGGAGAATTCTGTCCTTAGTCCTACTGGCCACACTATTGCTGATCCAAGCCAGGATGCCATTGGCTTTTCGCACCACCTGGGCACCCTGCTGGCTCCTGTTCAGCTGGTTGTCAACCAGTCCTGCCAGGACCCTCTCTGCCATAACAGAGCCTCTTTGCCTGCACAGCTGGGTGTGTAGCTGAGTACACATCGCCCATCCCAGGCAGTGAGCCTTCTGCATCCAGAGTGGGTTGTTTCTTCCTTTGCTTTAAATAGTGAAGCAATAGATGGGTAGCCCCAGGCTGCAAGTAGTGCTGCAGGTGTCTGAACAATGTTCCCTTCAGAAGGCAATACCAGTTTAAGAATGTAGCAAAACTGGTCTGGAACAAGCAGATCAAAAGTGGGCTGGATGCTCAACACAGTTTTTGAGATAAGCTGTTGATAAACCACTGCTGCTGCCAGTCACTGGAATAGTTCTAACGGGGCTGGGGGGGGGGTGTGTGGTGTGTGTGTTTCAGCATCTTCCTTAAATGCAGAGGCAGCTGACGAGCTGTAAAGTTTTTCTACCTCGTTATAGCCTGAGCAAGGACAAGTAAAACAAAAAAGCACTTTCTGGGGTTGGGCTGAGCTGGAAAGCGCAGCAAAAAATGTCCTTTAATGTAGGAGTCGGGAACGCTTCTTTTGTTTTCCTTTTGAAGCGAGTCGAAGATGTGCTCAGCTTCATGTATTGCAGAATCTCACAGTCTTCACAAAACTTGGAGCATTTTTGAGCTTAATTCGCCCACAGATGATAAACAGCACCTGTTTATGAGGCAGGTAGCAGCAGCGGGGAAGAACAGTCAAAAGCCCTGTACCAGCTAGAGACAGAGAATGCCACAGCAGTGTCACTAGTGCCCAGCTGAAAAATCATAGAGTCATCATGGCTGGAAAGGACTCCAGGACCATCACATCCAGCCCTCATCCCAATAGCTCCCTAACCCCTAGACCATGGCCTCAGGTGCAAGATCTACTTGGTTTTTAAACACAGGGATGATGACTCCACCACCTCCCTGGGCAGCCTGTTCCAGAGCCCAGCCCCTCTCTCAGTAACGAAACAGTCCCAGCTGTACCTTTGCCTTACAGCTGAAAACCTTCCCCTTGAGGCTAAGAGAGTGATCAGCTCAGCCTGTTCCTAAGGCTGTGAAGTAGTTGTTTCTGGTTTGACCTCTTTTTCTACTTAGGGCAAACAAATATCATCCCTAGACTCAAGTTCAGTTCCTGAACTTGTGATCTAACTTAGACCTGCCCAGGGTTGTTCGAGAGGTCAGTGCGTTTGGAGACAGCAATGGAAACTTGTTTGGAGAGAACTGGGGAGAGCTGGAGCAATGTCAGATTGTGCTGGGAAAAGCTGCTTTGTGTGGGATGTCTTCAAGGAGCAATTACAAAAACAACTCTCTCTGTCAGCCGATAGAGCAGTGTGTGGATAATAAATATAAAAAAATGTGCTTTCTGTTCCAGCATCTCAAGATGTAAAGCTTTCCTATTAGAAGTTCTCATGGAGTTTAAATTGGAGTAATTTAAAACAGCCACTCCTCTGAGCAGCCCGTAGCTATGTTTCAGAATTTAGTGTTGGTGAGTTGGAGATCTGCTTCAAAAAACCCCAGTATTTGTATTTAGAACCATGGAAAAACTTCTGGTCAGTTGAGTTAGACACTGGAATGGACTGTCCAGGGCAGTGGTGGAGTCCCCATCCCTGGAGGTGATTAAGGACTGGCTGTGGCATTTAGTGCCATGGTCTAGCTGATGTGGTGGTGTCAGGTCATCAGACTGGGCCTGATGATCTCAGAGGTCTTTCCCATCCTCAGTGATTCTGTGAAAGGTGTGCAGGCATCTAGATCTTCTTCTTTTTGTCTTTCTTGTGGCTACTTGATAGAGAAGGTGGTACAATTCATGTATTGAATGGATGTTTTAAGGCTGCCTGAAATGTCGTGGAGCTGACAGGTGCTCCACCACCTATGGCCTCAAGTTGTGTCGGGGAGGTTTCGATTGATCGTAGATAAGAAGTAGCTTTTCTGAGAGAGTGGTTGAGCACTGGACCAGGCTGCCCAGGGAGATGGTGGAGTCCCCATCCCTGGAGGTGTTTAAAAACCAAGTAGATCTAGCACCTGAGGTGATGGTGTAGGTGTTAGGGAGCTGTTGGACTTGATGGTCCTGGAGGTCCTTTCCAGCCATAATGACTCTATGATTCCATGCTGTTACAGAACTGGCTGAGAACAAGCATAAGATTAGACTGTAGAGCATTCCATCTCTCTCTGAGAATGTTTTCACATGTGTGTGAAGTAGACTTTTTTCCTTAACTGGCAGATTACTTGTGAAACTCTCCCATGTAAACATCTACACTTCGTAGTAAACTTAAAGTCTGTTTTTTGCTGCTCAGCCTCACGTTCTTGCCTTGCAAACCACTCAATAGATGAATTTTTTGACTAATTCTGTTTATCATCCTGGGGTTAGATTTGTCAAGCAACATCTGTAACCTGCCACACCACGTGTTCTTCATTAAACTTCTCCTCAGTGCACACTGGCTGTGTGAAACTGGGAAGCAAAGCAGTGATGCAGCACGCAGCTTGAGCTGCTGTGGAAGGCAGCATGTCCTGGGCTGCATCAAAAGAAGCGGCGACAGTCGGTTGAGGGAAGTGATTCTCCACCTCTGCTCTGCTCTTGGGAGACACTGCCTGGAGTCCTGTGTTCAGTTCTGCAGTCCCCAACAGAGGAAGGACATAGAGCTCCTGAAAGGTGTCCAGAGGAGAGCAGCTCCAATGAGCAGAGGGCTGGAGCACCTCCCCTGTGAGGACAGGCTGAGCAAGGTGGGATTGTTCAGCCTGGAGAAGAGGAGGTTCCCAGGTGACCTTCTAGTAGCTTTTCAATCTCTGAAGGAAGGGGGCTACAAGAGAGCTGGGGGAGGGTTTTTGACACAGGTGCGTAGCAAGAGGACAAGGGGAAAGGGTTCCAGACTTCAAGAAGGGAGATTGAGGTTGGACATGAGGAACAAATTCTTTTCTGTGAGGGTGGTGAGATGCTGGAACAGGTTGCCCAAGGCCGTTGTGGCTGCCCCATCCCTGGAAGTGTTGAAGGCCAGGTTGTCTGGGGCCATGAGTAACCTGCTCTAGTGAAGGTGTCCCAGCCTGTGCAGGGGAGTTGGAAGTAGATGACCTTTAAGGTCCCTTCCAATGAACCTATATGAACACCTACAATTAATGTGTAATATGTTTGGCTGCTCTGTCAGCTCGCATTGTTTGCTCCGGGCCATTAACAAAGAGACCAGCAATCAGTTGCACAGATAACACAGTGGAGCTGGTGCCTACAAAACAGGGTGCCTACAAAACAGGTTACCTACAAAACAGGGTGCCTACAAAACGGGTTACCACCAAAGAGAAGCTTTTTCAGGGTGCTTGACTAAGCGTGCGTGAGGAACACCACTGTGTTTTTGAGAGGCATCGTGTGCTTGTTAGAGTGTTTTATTGTGTTCAGTTGGAATAAGGGGTTCACACTCCCATATCGTGAGCAAGCAGGGCATTTGTAGTGTTCAGCAACTTTAACATTTCAAAGTGATGGAAAATAAACTCCTGGAATGTTCTCAGGAAGGTGGTAGCATCACAAATCTCTGTGTGTACATCCCAGTTGCTTGGTGTTTACTTTTACTAACAGGGAAAAGACAGATCATGGCAGTGCTGTTGCATCATAAAATCATTTAGGTTGGAAAAGATTCTTAAGAGCATTGAGTGCAACCAGGAGCCTGACTGTAGATGAGAAAGTGTAGGGTTCCACATCAGGAAAGCAGCCCAAGAGGAGAATAATCCCTCTCAGGGACAACCCTTGTACACCCAGGGGTTTGTGTGCCCAGATTGCTTTTCAGTTTGGTTCTGCCCCATCTCCATCTGCTTCTTCCCATGTTGTTATATTTGTGTACCTGGGACACACTGCGTGGCTCCTTATGGCAGCAGAGAACCCTCTGCAACACTGAAGTCTCTGCTGAGGAGGATGCAGTGTGCGTGGCTCCTTTCCATGCCCTGGACAGGGTGCACCTCTCCAGCGAGGAGTTCCCTTCCACGTGTTTGACCCTTCCACCTATTCCTTCTTTCCTGTGACTAAATTCTTAGTCATGCTTTAGCACCCTTGATCTCAGGTACCTGCCAGGTGCCCTGTGTTCTTGACAGAAAGTAAAAGTTAGGTCACTGGCAGGGATGGGGGGAATAAAAAACGAAAGGCCAGTGATCTCAGGAAAAGAGGAAATGATGTACAGAGGCAGTGGAGTACCAAATGCTGCTGAATAAGTGAGGTTGTCCTCGTACAGAGAACCAATCTCCCTTCCATCAAGCAGTAAGAGAAAAGAAAGCTACTTGATAAATCTCATGATCAAGCCATTCCGCCGTATCTCTGAAATTCTTAGAGAGAGAAGGAAGCCAGAGCTCGTTCAGTCAAAGCAGAAGCCCCATTCAGAGAAGAAAGAGTTCACTTGAAGATAAGTTTCTTTGAATAGTAAGAATTACCCTGCACACGTAAAAAGAAGTGAGAAAAAAATAGGTGTTTCATTTATACCTGTGATGTGGGAATAGTTTGTGTCATGCTCTTGGGATCCACATGCAGGGTTTTCTGGAGAGCAGCAGTGACCTGTGAAGAACGGGCACAGCTGTACTGTCACCATGCACCTCACCAGCCAGGAGACATGGCTAATCTAGGTGGATTTTCAGGAGAAGAGTTCAGGGATTCCCTTTATGTCGGGAGCTAATGGGATTTCATTCGAAGCTCAGTGCCTGGCTGATGTTTGTTTGCGAACATCTCGGAGCTCCAGGCATGTGAGACTTGGCGCCTGTGCTTCAAACCTGCTGATAGCTGGTGTTTGTTTAGCTGTTGCTTGAGTGTGTGAACGTGGAGCTGTTTGCTTTGTAGAGGGGGCTGAGTGAGGCAAATAGTGAAGAGAATTTTACAGAAATCAAGCTTCAGGGCTGAGGTGGTGTTAATCTTTCACAAAACAAAGTCTGCTGTCCAAGTGGTGCGATGGAATGTTTCTCACTTTGCATCGCAAAATGACATTAGGGATGGGAAGGGACCTTGAAAGATCATCCAGTCCCATCTCCCTGTCACAGCTGGATCATCTGGATCAAGTTGCACAGGAACATGTCTAGGCAGGTTTTAAACATCTCCAGAGAAGGAGACTCCACAACCCTCCCTGGGCAGCCCCTTCCACTGCTCTGTCACCCTCACTGTGAAGAAGTTCCTTCTGATATTGATGTGGAACCTCCTGTGTTCCAGCTGACACTCATTGCCCCTTGTCCTGTCATTGGATGCCACTGAGTGGAACCTGGCTTCATCCTCCTGACACCCACCCTTCACATATTTGTCAACATTAATGTGGTCACCCCTCAGTCTCTTTTTTCCCAAGCTCAAGAGATCCAGCTCCCTCAGCCTTTCCTCATCAGGGAGATGTTCCACTCCCCTCATCACTTCTGTGGCTCTGTGCTGGACTTTCTCCAGAAGCTCTGTGTCTTTCTGTAACTGAGGGGCCCAGAGTTGGACACAATCTTCCAGATGTGGTCTCACCAGGGCACAGTAAATGGGAAGAGAACCTCTCTCAATTTACTAACCACACCACTTCTGATCCACCCTAGGAGGACACTGGCCTTCTTGGTCACAAGGGCCCATTGGTGGCTTATGGTTATTCTGCTGGCCACCAGGACCTCAGGTCCCTTTCTCCTAGGCTGCTCTCCTGTAACTGAACTGCTGTTATAACAGCTAACAGTGCGTGAAGTGTTCTGTGCCTACTGCAGCTTTTGCCTTGGAGGGGTTTTGCTGCACAGCGCGTTGGAGGAGTTCCCTTTCGCCTGCTGGCAGGATCACGCGCAGGATGGAAAACCCTAAGTTGTTCTAGAGTAGCAGTGTTACCCAGTAATGCCTCTGGAAACCAGAACAACTAACTTCTTCCAACTATTCTAAGGGGAATGTGATCAGGCAGCAGCGCATTAAGTTGAGGGAAAATAGTTTAACAGGGAACTTTAAATACAACGACCGTTCAGCGCTGTTGAAGGGTTTTCTCCTTTGCTCGTGCAGACGTGTTCACACACCCTGGCAGAACGACGTGCGTCTAACCAGCAACGTGTCTCCTCTCTCCTAGATTACAGAAGTCTGTGGAGCCAAGCACGTGGGTTATTTTGGCCCTGCTCAGTTCTACATTGCCCTCAAGCTCATTGCCGCGGCGCAGTCGGGGTTCCCGGTACGCATCGAGAGCATTAAGAATGGTGAGTGGCAAAGGTTGCGTGTGGTGTTAACGCGCTCGTTTGTCGTGTCTCTGGTGTCCCCCAGGGATCAGTACTGGGTCCAGTTCTAGTCAGTCTCTTTACTGATGACCTGGATGAGAGGACCTATAAATATTTGAAGGGTGGGTGTCAGGAGGATGTAGCCAGGCTCTTCTCAGTGACATCTAGTGATAGGATGAGGGGCAGTGGGTGTCAGCTGGAACACAGGAGGTTCCACATAAATATTGGAAGGAAGTTCTTCACAATGAGGGTGATGGAGCACTGGAACAGGCTGCCCAGGGGGGTTGTGGAGTCTCCTCCTCTGGAGATGTTTAAAACCCGCCTGGATGTGTTCCTGTGTGACTTCATCTACGTGATGCTGCTGTGTCAGGGGGATTGGACTGATGATCTTTTGAGGTCCTTTTGAATCCCTAATGAGTCTATGATTCTACGATTCTGTGTATGACTTGTTCTCTAAACCCCTCACGAGCTTGGTAGCTCTCCTCTGGCCACGTTTCAGCATCTCAAAGCCCTTCTTAAGTGAGAGACCCAGAACTGAGCACAGTACTCGAGATGAGGGCTTGTCTGTGCCCAGTACAAGAGCACGATAACATCCCTGCTCCTTCTGGCCACACTGTTCCTGATGCAGCCCAGGATTCTGCTGACCTCCTTGGCCACCAGGACATTCTGCTGGTCTGGCATTTGCGAATAACCCACACATTTGGGTGAAGGTTACTAGCAGTTCTTGTGCCGAGGTGCTTCCAGTGCTAATTGCATTTTCTCATTTTCTTACCTTTATGGTGGGATGAGTAATGTGCACCAAGTAGTCCAGCTGATGGCTTTTTCTTCCTATAGTAGCTGTAGGGGTGAATGCTTACATAGGTGATCATAGAACCATTAGGGATTCGAGGGGACCTTGAAAGATCATCCAGTCCAATCCCCCTGCCACAGCAGGATCACCTAGACCCAGTCACACAGGAACAGATCCAGGCAGGTCTTAAACATCTCCAGAGAAGGAGACTTCACAACCCCCCTGGGCAGCCTGTTCCAGTGCTCCATCACCCTCATTGTGAAGAACTTCTGTGGAAGTGATGCCTGGCTTTGCTCAGCTTTGAGCATTCTGATAATTTTAATTGTGTAGATCCTTCAGGGGAACTGCACAAAAGTAATGTTTCTTCAAAATAATCATCAGTCCTCTTAAGGAGCGACGAAGTGTCACTCTTGCAGAGCAGATGCAACTTGGGACCTTCTGACCTGGGCTCTCGCCAGACCCTGGCGTGATCTGTAAGCCCTTCCATTTCAAAGTTGCTCCTTTTAGGATGGCAGCACAGACTGTGCTGTGGTTGTGACTGATTAATTCATCAGTTCCGCAGCTTCTGTGGGAAACTGTTCTTTTCATTACAGACCACGTTTTGAAGGCAGGAAATGAGTTTGCCACTTGCTTTAGTAACACGCACAACGCTTAGTTCTTCCTCTTCGCACGCAGGGGTTATGCGTTAAAGTCAGTGAATGGAGCTTTGTGGAACGTTCCTGTTTTATCAGGACACAATCACAGGAGTTCCACAGTTACAAACATTGCAAAATATAGATATCTTTTATCAATAAACTTGTCACTGGTTTTGTGAGAGTAGGTTGTGGAGTCTCCTTCCCTGGGGACTTTTAAAACCCGCCTGGACGTGTTCCTGTGCGACTTGATCTAGGGGATCTGTGATGGAGGGATTGGACTGGACGGTGTTTCAAGGTCACTTCCAAATTCCTGATGATCTGTGAGTCTGTGATACTGCTTACATTCTGTAGTTGCCATTAAATTCTCCTGTCTTTTAATGCAGAATTGCCTCTGCCACGGTTTACGGCGCTGAAAAATGACAGCTACGGGACTCCAGCAGAACTTCATGGAGTTAAATTTCAGGGTCCACATGCAACTTTGGAGAAAAATTCCTACAAAAGAACTGATGAAGGGGACAAACAGGTAAACAGGCGTGTCTTCTTCAGGCTAATAGGTTGTTATGCAGCCTCCTTTTGGGTCCACTCCTGTAGTATTATGAATATCGTTCTTTCAGTGTTGTCGTCCTACTTAGTCCAGCACAGAGAAGTAGGAGAGGAGCAGCAATTGAAATCTGTCCATTAAACAGAACAGGCAAGCCAGTGATTGCTCATGATTAATGGTCCTTAATCACTACAGACTCAATTGAAGAAGAAGCTGAGTGCTGGACCACTGATGGGATAAAGCCATCAGGTTTTCTTTTATCTCATAGATCACAGAAACATAGAATCAATAGGGATTGGAAGGGACCTCAAAAGATCATCAAGTCCAATCCCCCTGCCACAGCAGGATCGCCTAGACCAAGTCACACAGGAACATATCCAGGTGGTTTTTAAATGTCCCCAGAGAAGGAGACTCTACAACCCCCCTGAGCAGATCTCCTTGAGGAGTAATCCAGAAGAAGTCTGCTTTTCTTTTATCCTCAGTGAAATGTTTTCCCAGCTCTGATTTGCCAGTTCATCCATAAAGCTGTCTAAGGGAGGTTTGCATTACCTGTATTTAGGGTAGATGGGATCACTTATTCAAATACAAGCAGCTTCACAGCTCAGCCTTGATTTGCATAATGTTCCCCAGGCCTGACACTTTCTCCTGCGGTACAGCGTCAGATCATGTTGTAAATGCCTGGTGCACGTGCTTTATCTTCCTGTAACATGCACACACATTTGTCACATGTCAGGATAAAGGCATTCCCAGCCTGAGGTCACCCGACAGGAACGAGCTGATTCCACGATACGCAGGTGAAAGAACAGGATGAGGAAGAAGAGCTTGTGTGCCTGTCTGCCTGTGTGCACTGAAGTAGAACCTCTGGCTCCATCTAGGTTGTGTGTGTGGTGGTGTATGTTCCGTATCAGTCAAAAAACTGTTCCAAGATTGCTTCTTTTGCTTTTTAAGGAGCCTTTTTTTGGGGAGGAAAAAGGGAGCCTGAGGGATCTGCAGTGTTTGCGTTCTCTTTGTTGGCCCTGCTGTGTGTGTTCAGGTTGCTCTGCTGGATTACTTGGTGGTCAGGCTGTTTTCTTGTCTCAGAATTACATTTTATGTTGGTGTGTTTTTGAAATAGGAATCCAAGTCTCCTTCAGTGTCTCCGATCTGCTCACCTCCTGCTTCTCCATCTACTTACCAGAGGATACCCGTAAGTTATGGATACGGCAAATCAAGAAGTGGGCTGGAGCAGCAGCATGGAGGTAGGACAAAAATTGGGTGTGCACTTTGGCGTTCAATTCTTTCTTCTTTTCAGAAGCATCTACATTTCAAATGCAACTCACAATCAGCCTAATGATTTTAGCATTTCATTAGACCCGTGTTTTGAAAAATGACCCAGTCACGTGATTCCATTTTGATGGTTCAATCCTGTTTGCTTTCTGATAAATTAGCTAGAATGATGTGTCCCTGCTCACAGATAAATGCAAATACCTGTTCTCTGACAAGGCTTTGTGCAGTGTGTCGTGTGGTGGTGCTTGTGAGTGTGTTCAGAGGGTGTGATGCTTTTGGGTTCGCTAGAAGAGAAGCCTGCTCTCGATTTCAGTAGCTGCTATAGTGATGTTAAGATTGTCAGTGAACCTTCCTGTGCAGGAACCTTCCTGTCTGTTTCCTCATGGAAATAGTAATGGAGTATGAATATAACCACAGTCCCACCATGTAACTTGGGCAAACCAGGCAAATGCCTGGTAAAAACCATTACTAATGATAGGACAAGAGCAAATGGCCTCAAGGGGAAGTTTAGATTGGATCTGAGGAAGAAGTTCTTTACTTGAGAGAGTGGTTGGGCACTGGAACAGGCTGCCCAGGGAGGTGGTGGGGTCCCCATCTATGATTCTATATGTCAACATGGTGAACAGTGGTGTATGTTGTCTGTCATATACAGCTGACAGTTTTCATTAGTAATGTCTGAATAAAAGTGATGTGATGGGAAAGACCAGTATGTGGCTGGCACTTTGTTGCAGGAGATAAAATGGACTTCGATACTGTCAAGTCCTGATCTTAACATAGGGTAGCAACTCAGTTTCATGGGTTCACTTGGGGTCAAACTAAGGATGCTTACACCACATGTCCACATAAAGATCAAAGTTCTACTATAGAAATTACATTCTGAAATCCAGCTGCACAGAAAATCACCAAAACTACCCAGGATTTGACTCAGAGGGTACAAGAATTGCTGTAACCACCCAAAGCAAAGCTCAGATATCTTTGGGTCCCTTCCAAGCCCTAACATCCTATGATCCTATGATCTGAGGGGCTGTGGAGAAGCCACCCGTGTCTGGAACTCAGCAAGGGTGGGTGTCAGGAGGTTGGAGCCAGGCTCTTCTCAGTGTCATCTAATGATAGGACAAGGGGCAGTGGGTGTGAGCTGGAATACAGGAGGTTCCACATCAATCTGAGAAGGAACTTCTTCCCAGTGAGAGTGACAGAGCACTGGAAGGGGCTGCCCAGGGGGGTTGTGGAGTCTCCTTCTCTGCAGACATTTAAAACCTGCCTGGCCATGTTCCTGTGCGACTTGGTCTAGGTGATCCTGCTGTGGCAGGGGATTGGACTGGATGATCTTTGTAGGTCCCTTCCAATCCCTGATGTTCTGTGATTTGGTGATTCTGTGAGAACAGGGAAGAGAGAGATGCAATGAGGAGACAGTGGAGGGAAAGAGGAGCTGAGGGAGTGAGAAGGAAAGGGAGAGTAGGAGAGAGGAGAAGGAAAAGAAAGAGGAAAAGTGGGTAACAAAGCCCCAGATCACCACTCCATGATCCAGTCTTGAGCTCTTTTAGTGTCTTCTTTCAGGTTTTCTCCCAATGGGTCCACAGGCTGGAGGAGGAGGGTGATGAAGCTTCCCCGGCTTCGCAGATTATCCATGTCTCTAGCAGTCCTTGTGTCAGTCTCTCATCCTGGATGCAGGCTGGGGAGGGCTGATGATGAAGTAGCCCCACACTGTTCAAATCTCTCCCCTTTCATACTTGCTACCGGCTGGTGTTTTTCTTCACCCTATCACTATGGGGAATCCTGCAGATAAAACGTTGTTAAGCCAGTCCTTGAGGGAGGAAAACTCATGTTCTGTGTCTCTGCAGATCCCATTCCCATAGAGAGCATCACCAGGTGCAGGGTTCACAGGTTATCTTCCACTTGCTCACAATTGTTTGAGTGATCTTGTTAATCAGAATCTGACAGGTACTGTGATACTGGGTTCACAAGCTAGATCCTTGGCCTTGTGGTATTTAACTATTTACTTGAGCTAATAGAATCTTGTTGCCTGTCCTTTCATTTATGTGCTTTATTTTAAATGTCTGCAGCTCCTTATGAAATCAGACACTCTACTAACCAGCAAGACGGACTGTCATCGGGGAATTACGGAGCCAAACCTGCACTTGCTTGTTCGACTCTTAATCGGGTAACGACCTGCCTATTTCTTTTGTACTAGTACTGCAAATAAAATGGTAGAGAGATCTAATTTAAAACAACACAAAGTATAATAATTCTAATTTAAAATGTGAAAAGCATCCTCTGTGGTGTTTTAGAGCAGAAGCTGACATGCAGGGTTTTTTTAGTATGTGAAAAAACCAAAAACCAGAGCTGATGGGAAGGAGAAATTAAAATAACTAATTACTTGAATTGCTGAAGCAAAGTAAAATGAGAAGCACAGGCAGGAAAACTGGACTGAGAATCTTCAGTTCAAAAGTAAAAAAAGATGATGCAGCACCTTTGCATTAGCTGCTTTGAGACACTTGCAGAGGTAAAAGATTCAGAGGAGGCTAACAGGAAATACTAACCCCATTCTGTGTGGAAAGTACTTCTGCTTCTCAGATTTTTATAGGGCACTACCAATTCTGGGAGCTGGGTCTCTTCAGTTTGGAAAAAAGGAGACTAAGGGGTGACCTCATTCATGTTTATAAATATGTGAAGGGTGAGTGTCAGGAGGATGGAGCCAGGCTCTGCTCAGTGGCATCTAATGATGGGACAAGGGGCAATGAGTGTCAGCTGGAACACAGGATATTTGACTTAATACACACACACATAGGGTGGGTGACTTGATCCAGGTGATCCTACTGTGGTAGAGAGGGATTGGACTAGATGATCTTTTGAGGTCCCTTCCAATCCCTACTGTTCTGTGATTCTGTAATTTATGGACTAATGTTCTGTCTATTATGATTTTTTTTCATCCCAGTTGGTTCAATTGCATCTCAAACAGAATAAACAACTCTCTGGATATTTTTTGCTCTTATGAGATGGGTCCTGTGTTTTCCTGCTGGTTACAAAAGCCCATCTTTCCCATGTTCCAGTGTGCCTGCTGTGTACTGACTGTGCAAACAGGTAGCTTGCCCTATGGAAGGACAAAGCTGTCCCAAGGGAGAGCTTTTCCCAAACAGGGTTCTCTGTCTTTTCCCCAGTGCTCAGCCACCCACACCCATTACACAGTGCCACATGAGCCTCAGGAAAAGACTTACAAGTAGTGTCACGTAATTTGTTCAGACTTGAGATGGTATTGAGTGCATTTGTGTGGCACTTTGAAATCAAAATTAATTTGCAGCTTTATGATGTTGCTTGTTTCAGGGGTCTTTTGATGTATTTCAGAACAACTGTTTTGCATTAGATTTTAGGAGATGGGCAGGTGTGTCAGAAAGTGGTTGCAGAGCTGATGGGAGCCTGGTTATTGTTGATTCTCACCCTCCCTCTTTAAGAGTGGTGTCAGTCCAGGCTTGAATCTTCAATGCTAAGTCATTTGAGTTTAACAGAGACACTACTTGTAGCATCAGCCCTTTTCTGGACACCACCAGCCAGCCTTTCTTAACACAATGAATCAGAAAGCAAAGACATGAGTAGATAAAGTGTCCTTCTCCCCATGGCTACTCCTTTTTCCCAAGGCAGCATTTTTACCTCAATCATGGGAAGTGACAAAAGGTTGAGGAGGTCTGTGGTGGTTTGTGTGTTTCCCTGGCTCAGTGTAATTTGTGCTGAGGTAACCTGTATCTCAGGAGGGTCCTGGTGGGCTGAGGCTGATGGGATGAGGCCACCTGGTTGGCTCAGTTGGTAGAGCATGGGATTCTGAATTCCTGGGGTCATGGGTTTGAACCCCATGTAGGACATCTTGAGAAAGTACTGTAGGCTCACCCTGTTCCAGCGGGGGGGTTGGACTTAGATGATCTTTTGAGGTCCCTTCCAACCTCTAACATTCTGTGATTCTGTGTAACATCCCCAGCAGCCAACGGCTGCTGGAAAAGTGGCTGCCTGGTGGAAAAGGACCTGGAAGTGTTGGTTGACAGCAACTGAACAGGAGCCAGCAGGGTGCCCAGGTGGCCAAGAAGGTCAACAGCATCCTGGCCTGGATCAGGAACTGGGTAACCAGCAGGAGTAGAGAGGTGATGGCGCCCGTGTACTCTGCAGTCATGAGACCCCACCTTGAGTATTGTGTCTGGTTTTGGACACCACAGGATAAGAAGGACGTTGAGGTGCTGGAGCAGAGCCAGAGAAGGCCAACAAGGCTGGGGAGAGGGCTGGAGAAGAGACTGTGGAGAGCAACTAAGGGAACTGGGGTTATTGAGTCTAGAGAAGAGGAGGCTGAGAAGAGACCTTCTTCCTCTCTGCAGCTCCCTAAAAGGAGGTTGTAGTGAGGCTGGTGCTGGTCTCTTCTCCCAAATTCCTAATGATAAGAAGAGGGGAAGTTGCCTCAGGGGACTTTTAGATTGCATCATTAGCAGGTAATTAGTGGGATGGTAGTCAGCTCAGCCATTTCTGCTTCTTGCCTTTCTAATAGAAAAGAGTGGTTTCTTGAGGTTCCCAGTGTCCTTATCCCCCCTCTACCTGCAGCTGGTACCAGTGTCCCTCCCTTCAGTCTCTTTCAGTGGAGCGAGAGCAGCAGGACAGCGGCACCCACTGCTCGGATGACCCTTGGAGGATAACGGAGGAGCAGCGAGACTACTACATCAATCAGTTCAAGTCCCTGCAGCCCGACTTGAATGCCTTTATTTCAGGTAAATTTTGCTCAACACTGTGCCTGCTGAATAGAGAGACTGGGCTGAGGGGTGGGAAGTGTTATGTAGATAAACAAATCAGGGTTAGGTTTTATTCTCTGATGTAAGTTCTTTTTAAAGCCAGACAACTCAAGGAGAAAATGAAGACTGTAGCCAATAGGTGTTTTTCTAAATATCTTGATTTTAGAAAAATAATTACATCGAAGAGAGAAGTGTTGTTGATTCAATAAAACTTAAAATGAGCTTTCTGGTTTGATCCATGAGTAGAGTGGATCAACACCTGCAGCGTGCATTGAGCTGAAAACCCCCTTGGGGCTGTGCTTGCTTTCCCAGCAGCAATGTGGCAGTGTCCACGTAACTGAAAGTGAACCCTGATTGTCCTGTGTGGTCAAGCCTGAGTGTTTAGGGCTCTGAGAGACTTTGACCTTTGGTGATTAAAAGCAAATCTTGGAGAGAACACATGGTGAAAGTGTTGTTAATATTGTATTGAGATGCTACACTGCCCTCTTAGCCAAAAGGCCAGGAGTGATACATGGACAGGGTGATCAGAGCCTGTGCAGGGCAGTGCTGGAGTCCCCATCCCTGGTGGTGTTTTTTAAGCCAGACTGGCTGTGGCCCTTAGTGCCCTGTTGATGTGAGGTCATGGGCTGGGCTGGATGATCTCAGAGGTCTTTTCCAGCCTCAGTAATTCTGTGACTCTGTGAGAAGGGCACTTGTGGCAGGGTAAGGATGCCTGCAACAGGACAGTAGCTGTGTGCTATCCAAATCTCCTGGTTTTTTGCTTTTTTTTCCTCTTTCTTCATAAAATTTGAGCCACTTTAGGGAAAAATCACAGTTGAAGCAGCATATTGGGAGAGCAGAACTGACCCTATAATTCTTTACTGTCACTTGGCTTCTTTCAATTGGCTTCTGGGCGAAGCAGATCAGTTTGTTTCGACCATGGTGACTTACTAATTATGCTGGTTAGAATCACTGAGCATCTCTTGAACCTCAAGTAGCCAGCTGGTTCAGGTGAGGCAAGCCTGGCCAAAGGTAAATAACTGGAGCTTTCATTTCCAGTCACTCATAAGGTTTGGTTTTCCATCAGGTTCCGTCGCAAAGAATTTCTTCACTAAATCAAAGCTGCCGATCCCAGAGCTGTCTCACATCTGGTGAGTACTAAGTAGTGGTGGGCATGTGTATCCTGGTTTCTTTAAAAGACACTTAATTCAAGAGTTCTTACTCAATTTTGAAAAGCGTCTTCAATTATGATGACTGCTCTTATCTCCACAATAACTTTCAGACCCCAGCAGCAGGTGCTCACTGATCTTCCTGCCTCAGTTGTTTTCTGGAGGGATGTCTGCCTGCTCAGCAGGACAGGGAAGGTTGAAGAGCGAATAACTGAGAGCTGTTCTGATGCAGATCATAAGCAATGTCATTAGCTTGACTAACTAGTATTGTTTGTGAGATGCCACAGAGGAGAAGCACCTCTGGAATGGTTTAAATGCATTGGTGGTTTTAAGCTTCTGGCTGCATTTTGTCAGGAGAGGCCTAATTAATGCCTAATTTTTAGTGAGCATAACTCCATAATTCATCAGTGCTTTTCTAATGAAGCAGCACACTTGCTTTTAATGAGCTTGCTTAGAAGCGGCTGCGGATGGAGCTGTACGCGATAGAACTTGACAAGGATTCCATTATGTTTTCATCAACAACATGGTGCTTTGTAATTCAGTGTCATCCTTGCATCTCGGATAGACAGAACAAACATCTTTAAGCATTGATCAGAAATGGTGGTAGCAGCTTTACATAAGCTCTTATGAAGAGACATGAGAAGAAAAGCTTGCAAGAGCCTAAACGTCTGTCAGGGTCAAAGAATATGTCTGGAATCATTTCAAAGAGGATTGTCAGTTGTGAAAAGCAAACAAACAAACAAACAAAAATATCAACCAAAAGCCAAAACCAACGGAACATTGGAGTGAATATTGGAAATTGTTTCAGATTGCTGAGGAAAAATGAATGTACCTGGTATGGTTGAGCCCATTGTATTGCTGTTGGTGACATGAGCTGTTCTCTGCACAAAATTAAAAGCAAAGTTTCATTACTTTCTTGTAGGTAATTATAATTGTGTGGTGATGTGATCGATCAGGTTGTGTTGCTGCATTGAACAGATGGGTCCAGTTTTGAGCACCACAGTGTAAGGACATTGAGGTGCTGCAGCAGGGCCAGAGAAGGGTGACGAGGCTGGGGAGAGGTCTTGGCAAAAAGACCTTATGAAGAGTGGCTGAGGGAATTGAGGTTGTTTAGTCTTGAGAAGAGAAGGCTGAGAGGAGACCTTCTTGCTCTCCACAGCTACCTCAAAGGTTCCTGACTTGGTCTAGGTGATCCTGCTGTTGCAGGGGGTTTGGACTAGATGATCTTTCAAGGTCCCTTCCAATCCCTAATGTTCTGTGATTCTGTGAGGTTGTAGCCAGGCTGGTGCTGGTGTCTTCTCCCAAATTACTAATGATAGGACGAGAGGAAATGGCTTCTAGTTGCATTGGGGAGGTTTAGATTGGATCTTAGGTAAGAAGTAGCTTTCCTGAGAGAGTGGTTGAGCACTGGAACAGTCTGCCCAGGGAGGTGGTAGAGTCCCCATCCCTGGAGGCGTTTAAAAACTGAGTAGCTTTAGCATTTGAGGCCGTGGTCTAGGGGTTAGGGAGCTGTTGGGCTGAGGGCTGAACTTGCTGATCCTGGGTCTACTTTATTAAAAAAAGATGCTACAAGTCAGGATTAGAAAATCAGCTTGCTGCCTCTTCCCTGAGATAAGTAAACCAGTTCAGATTAACTGTGAGTGACAGAGACACTGGTCTGATATCAAAATGTTCCTTCTCGAGGTTGCAGGTTTGTCTCCTTCATCGTTGCACACGTATGTTTCCCTGAGATAATGGCTTTGAAACCATGTTCTTCTCACACTTTCAGGGAGCTGAGTGATGTTGATTGTGATGGGGCGCTGACACTGGCAGAGTTTTGTGCCGCTTTCCACCTTGTGGTTGCCAGGAAGAATGGTTACCAGCTGCCAGAGACGCTGCCAGACACGCTGCTCCCCGAGTACCTTCAAGCAGGTAATGTCCCTGCAGCAGACCGTGTTCCTGTAGCCATCTCTCAAGCCAACTGCAAACAGAAGACATACTTTGTTTTCTACCCTGTGGCTAGTATGTGGTTCTGGAGGCAATTGCTGATGAAGGAATAATATATAAAGGTAGAAAACAATGATGTAAAGTGTAGCTGTTACCTGCCTCTTAATGTGTGCCTCTTGGCTCCGATGTGCTGCAGGTGTCACTGCAGTTAAAGTGGCAGAGGGTTACCTGTAGCAAAAATAATCCAACAAGATTTATCATAGAATCACAGAATTGAGGCTGGAAAAGACCTCCAAGATCATCCAAACCAGCCCAGGACCTAACATCACCACATCAGCCAGANCCCTGTGGCTAGTATGTGGTTCTGGAGGCAATTGCTGATGAAGGAATAATATATAAAGGTAGAAAACAATGATGTAAAGTGTAGCTGTTACCTGCCTCTTAATGTGTGCCTCTTGGCTCCGATGTGCTGCAGGTGTCACTGCAGTTAAAGTGGCAGAGGGTTACCTGTAGCAAAAATAATCCAACAAGATTTATCATAGAATCACAGAATTGAGGCTGGAAAAGACCTCCAAGATCATCCAAACCAGCCCAGGACCTAACATCACCACATCAGCCAGAACAGAGCACTAAGGGACACAGCCAGGCTGTCCTTAAACACCTCCAGGGATGGCGAGTCCACCACTGCCCTGGGCCAGTCCATTCCAGTCATCATCACCTGTTCCATGAGGAAGGGCTTCCTAACATCCAACCTAACCCTGTCTTGGAGCAGCTTCAGGCCCTGCCCTCTCATCTTGTCACTAATTGCCTGGGAGAAGAGCCCAACCCCTACCTGACTGCAGCCTTCTTTCAGGGAGCTGTAGAGAGGGAGGAGGTCCCCTCTGAGTCTCCTCTCCTCCAGGCTAAACACCCCCAGCTCCCTCAGCCTCTCCTCTTCAGACTTTTCCTCCAGTCCCTTCCTCAGCCTCGTTGCTCCTCTGAATCCACTCCAGCCCCTCAATCGCTTTCTTGGAGTGAGTGGCCCAGAACTGCCTCCAGTACTCAAGTGGGGGCCTCCCCAGTGCCCAGCACAAGGGGAGAATTTCATCTCTAGTCCTACTGGCCACACTATTGCTGATACAAGCCAGGATGCCATTGGCTTTTTGTGCCACCTGGGCACCCTGCTGCCTCCTGTTCAGCCGGTTGTCAACCAGTACTGCCAGGTTGCTTTATTTTTAATGACTTTTATCTCTTTTGACAATTTTTCCTTTAAGTAACTGTCTTTTGAAGATGTCTTGAAAACAATACTGGACTCCTTCAGAACTTACTGGCCTAATACATTTTTTGTAGATGCAGTTACTGGTTGTGTCAAAGGTGGAACATTATGCTTTTAATTCATTCTATGTAAGCCATGATTTTTTTCTACAAGTAATTGGAGGTAATGATGGAGGAATTACAGCAGTTTGTGTAGCACAAGGATCAATTAATCCAAAATACACCTCAGTTAACAATGTGCAGCAAGAGACCTGCCCTTTCATTTGTTGTCTTTAGTTATATCTCTTCATTATAAATGAGCTCTGAAATATATGCTGTGCCATCTAAAAAATGTGCACGACTTTCTAGGGCAAGGAGGATTAATCACAGATGATAATTACAGTGCCAAGGGATAATATTTAAGACCTAATAAAATCTCCATTAAATTTGATGACACTGAATATATTAAAAGACAGGAAAAGAACAAATCAAGCCACAGTTAGGGAAATTAAGTGTTCACACTCTATCAGGTTTGTGAAGTAGTTTCTGGTGAAGTCCTGTTCTTTATAATCCACCATCATCATATCTGAAGCAAAAAGCTCCCATAAAACTTTCACTTCCAAGCCTTGATCACTTTTAGTCACAGATTCACAGAACATTAGGGATTGGAAAGGACCTCAAAAGATCATCCAGTCCAGTCTTCCTGCCAGAGCAGGATCACCTAGACCAAGTTGCACAGGAACACATCCAGGTAGGTTTTAAACATCTCCAGAGAAGGAGGCTCCACAACCATCCTGGGCAGCCCCTTCAGTGCTCTGTCACCCTCACTGTGAACCTTTTCCATCCATAACCACCACTTTGTTTGCTCCTCTCACGCCTGTTCTCATGATAAATTAGCTTGTAAGTTGCTCCATGCAGGTTCTTGTTGGTTAGTCTTCACGTCAAGCCTTTTGGGGTAAGGATGCAATGGACACATCTACCTCTAGTAGCAGGGAATCGTTCTGCCTATGGAAGGAAAAGCACTGTGAGGTTGTTTCCTAGGAGTCCTCTTTTCCCCTAGTTTGTCCATGTCAGCACTGGGGTATTTCCCATTTTCTTAGATGAGTATTGTTTCATGGTGCTGCACACAACCAAACATTTCAAACTGATCAAAGTGAAAGGGCTATGGAGACACCTCCCATTGAGTACTGGGGGCAGTGCTGGGCTTCTCACTTCGGAAAGAAATTGAGGGGCTGGAGTGGGTCCAGAGGAGCAACAAGGCTGGGGAAGGGACTTGGAGGAAAAGGCTGATGAGGAGAGGCTGAGGGAGCTGGAGGTGATTAGCCTGGAAGAGACTCAGGGTGACCTTCTCCCTCTCTACAACTTAAAAAGATGCTGTGTACCACTCCAGCTGCTAGTTTTAGTGCCCTTGTGTTTTGTTGGCCTTCAATTTTAGTGTGCAGTGTAGGTTCTGCTATACTTTTCAGCACTCAAACTGTCAAAAGTTGGAGCTGAAAGATTACTAAGTACCTTTAACATTCAGAAGACAGCAAAGTATAAACTACAAAGCGGCTACCGTTGCGTTCGGCAATTAATATTTGCAAAGGATCACTTCACCCAGATTTCATCCTTATTTCTGCCACAGAAATCATATTTGCTCTCCCTTTCATGACACAGAAATTAAAAATACAGGACAGAAATGCTTTCGCCATGGTGTTGATTGTCTGTGGCTTACAGATCAGTTCTGATATCTCAAAATGAAAGGCAAAATGATTCTGCAGCAGGTTTCTCCATGTATATTAACCAAAGACTTGGCATGTCTTTCTTTTCTCTTTCCTCTGCAGCTTCCTTGAAGCCCATGTGTGACTGCACACTGTTTGATTCTTATTCTGAGTCATTGCCAGGAGGTCAGCAGATTCAGGACTTCGGTCGAACAGAGGTGAGAAGGTGTAAGCAGGGTAGTTTCCCTGCAGAGGGACAGAGCAGCTTCCTGGTGAGTGCGGTATGCAGGGCAGCACAGCCATGATTCTTTGAGAAAGAAAGTCTCTTAGCCTCCCATGAAGCCAGCTCAGACCCCTTTCTCATTCAATTCTGTGCCATGTGGAAGGGATTGACAGGCTTTTCAAAAGATATTCCCACCCAGGACTGCCCCCAAGGGCCTTGATGTTGGAGAATTGTAATGAACTATTACAGGGGTAAATGCAGAGTCTGGCATCTGGGCAAGAAGAACCCCAGGTACTGGTGGAGGTTGGGGACTGGACTGTTGGAGAGCAGCATAGGAGAAAGCGACCCGGGGGTCCTGGTTGCCAGCAGGATGGCCAAGAGCCAGCAATGGGCCCTTGTAGCCAAGAAGGCCAGTGGCATCCTGGGGTGGATTAGTAGGGTGGTGGTTAGCAGATCAAGAGAGATTCTTCACCCTGTTTACTCTGCCATGGTGAGACCACATCTGGAATATTGTGTCCAGTTCTGGGCCCCTCAGTTCCAGAAAGACACAGAACTGCTGGAGAGAGTCCAGTGCAGAGCCACAAAGATGATGAAGAGAGTGGAACATCTCCCTGATGAGGAAAGGCTGAGGGAGCTGGGTCGCTTTAGCTTGGGAAAAAGGAGACTGAGGGGTGACCCCAGTAATGTTGATAAATATGGAAAGTGTGAGTGTCAGGAGGATGGAGCCAGGCTCTGCTCAGTGGCATCCAGTGATAGGACAAGGGGCAGTGGGTGTGAGCTGGAATGTAGGAGATTCCGCATCAGTATGAGAAGGAACTTCTTCACTGTGAGGATGATGGAACACTCAGGGCCTGCTCAGGGGGGTTGTGGAGTCTCCTTCTCTGGAGATGTTTAAAAGTTGCCTGGCCATGTTCATGTGTGACTTGATGTAGGTGATCCTGCTGTGACAGGGGGATTGGATTGGTTGATTTTTCGAGGTCCATTCCAATCCCATGGGTTCTGTGAATCTGGGGAGAAATCAACCTTACCCGTTCGTGTCCCACGGGACTGTGTTTGGGAGCCAGCTCTGGTCGTGCTGCAGGAGCAGACCTTGTTCATGTCAGGTACTGCCAAGTGTGTAGCTCTTGAGTGTTTCTTCTTTTTACAGGAGTCTGTTTCCACACTTTTCCCTCCAGTTTTGCTGCTGAGACTAAACATGATCTTGATTCCTTGTACTGTGCTTCTTTGGAGAGAGAAAGTGCCCCAGATGTTGTACAGGATGGGCTGTTCTGTTCTGTTCTGAGTGATTCAGTCTCCATTTTAACATCCAGCCTTTTCCTAGTCTAAGAAAACACCATCCAAGTAAGGGGCTGGAAAGAGGCTTTGGAGGGGAGAAGGAAGATCCATCTCAGCAATGTCACAGTGGATACCAGCAAGACTGAAGCAAAACTAAATCGAGTGTTTATTATGGAGGTTAAGGACTGAATCTTGAAAGGTCCAATAAAGCTGAACTAACCATGGCCACGGAGTTATGCCTGGATATTGCAGCTCGTGAATATATCTGCTGTAGGATTTAAGGGTCTAGTATTCAGGGTAGAGAATCAAAGGGCAGACTGGCTGCAAGAATGGGCCCTTCTGGTGGTCACAGTATCACACAGTATCACAGTATCACAGTATTATCAAGGTTGGAAGAGACCTCATAGATCATCAAGTCCAACCTGTCACCACAGAGCTCAAGGCTAGACCATGGCACCAAGTGCCACGTCCAATCGTGCCTTGAACAGCTCCAGAGTTGGCAACTCCACCACCTCCCTGGGCAGGCCATTCCAGTGGCCAATGACTCTCTCGGTGAAGAACTTTCTCCTCACCTCAAGCCTAAATTTCCCCTGGCGCAGCTTGAGGCTGTGTCCTCTTGTTCTGGTGCTGGCTGCCTGAGAGAAGAGAGCAACCTCCTCCTGGCCACAACCACCCCTCAGGTAGTTGTAGACAGCAATAAGGTCTCCCCTGAGCCTCCTCTTCTCAAGGCTAAACAATCCCAGCTCCCTCAGCCTCTCCTCANGGCTGTTCTGCAGGTATTTCTTCCTTGTGCCTTTCTCTGGGGAGTTCCTGGGTCAGAAGTCATCTGTTCCCTCATGACTGGTAGTGGCACCACCAGACGGACTCTCCTGTGCTGCTTCAGAGGGCAGTTTTCACTTGGGTCAATGCTTCCAATGCTCTGAGCATCCAGTTCATCTTCTGAAACGGTCCAAATGATTGTGTGGGCCCTGGCTGGTACTACTTTTTGTGCAGCAGCTTGGCCAAAGCAGTGCAGTCACACTGGGTTTGCAGAGCAGCGCTCACGGTCTGGTGGTGCCAGGCTGCTGCTGTGTTGGCTGCGTGGGCTGGTCCTTTACCGTAGCAGAACAGTCTGGTCCCTTGTATAGGACCTTAGTTTGGGAGGGTGGTTCTCAGGAGGCTCTGAGACTGTGGCAGAGGCCACGCTGTTGCTAGCACTTCTTCACTATGTGGGGCAGAGCTCAACGGTGCCTTGAGAATCTGCCTCATCAGCAGATCTCCGTGTTGGTTTGCAATTTAAAGAAGCATGAGAGGCAAAATCCATGGCAGTTTGCACTGAAAACTGATGCTGATGTCAGCATGTTTGTGTGGATGTGCGTGTAGCTCCATTTCCAAACTGCAGAAGGAGGCAACTGAGTGTCTGAATTAGCTCACTGCATCAGCTTCAGATGAGCATTTATAGAATTGTTTGTCTTCCAATGGGCCAGCAGGACCAGGGATGTAATTCTCTCCCTGTACTGGGCACTGGGGAGGCCTCCCCTCGAGTACTGGGAGCAGTTCTGGGCTCCTCACTTCAAGAAAGAGATTGAGGGGCTGGAGTGGATTCAGAGGAGCAACGAGGCTGGTGGAAGGGACTGGAGGGAAAGGCTGATGAGGAGAGGCTGAGAGAGCTGGGGGTGTTTAGCCTGGAGGAGAGGCTACTCAGGGGGGACCTTCTCGCTCTCTACAACTTCCTGGCTCGAATAGGGGTTGACTTCTTCTCCCAGGCAACCAGTCACAAGATGTGAGGGCAGGGCCTGAAGCTGCCAGGGGAGGGTTAGGTTGGATGTTAGGAAGCCCTTCCTCATTGAAAGGGTGATCAGACCCTGGAATGGACTGGCCCAGGAGGTGGACTCACCATCCCTGGAGGTGTTTAAGGACAACCTGGCTGTGTCCCTTCGTGCCCTGGTCTGGCTGCTGTGGTTATGATGTCAGGTCATGGGCTGGGCACGATGACCCTAGAGCTCTTTTCCAGCCTTAATAATTCTGTGAATCTGTGATTCTACTTGCAACTGATTTTCCCCAGACCACATACAGCTCCAACAAAGTTGTTGCTCTTGCAGGGAGCATCACGGCAGGAGGAGGAACATGCACCATGCAGTAGAGCCTGCAGCCTGCATGTGGCAAAGCCTTTAGTTAGCACCAGACTGAGAAGTGCCTCAGTAATTCAATGGTTCTGTGGTTTTTGTCAGTAAGCAAGACACCCACATGCCAGCCTCTCTTTTGCACCTGCATTGTTAAGTAAGTATACAAATAAATAAAACCAGATATAACTATAATACTCAGTTTTATTAAATTATAAATAAACAATGATGCATCTTAGATACATACAATTAAAAGGGTTCACTCTGTGTGACTTGACTTCATGGTCTACTTCAGTATCTGTGGCCTAGGGAGTCCTTGTTTTTATGAGCACACTGGTGTCACAAGTGATGACACGGGTCTGTGCAGAGCGAGCTTTGGTCATTGTGTCTTGTGACTAAGTTTGCTCGTGGTGCTGTGAGGGTAGAACATCCTCATCTTGTTCAGAAAGCTCAGAAATCTCGCTTTCAGAGTGCTTCTTAGAAATAAAATGTCATTATCTTAACTAGTACAATTCTATAATCTTATTAAATGTCTGGTTTTCAGGCTCTTCTGCTTTGTGGCCCTTGAATGTGTGTGCAGAGCAAGGACTAATCCAGAAGGAGATGGTTTCCTAAGCAATTAAATTGTGTGGGTTGGGGTTTTTTTTGCTTTTTAGATTTTTCTGTTGCAGTGGAGATGCTCATAGTGGGAATATTATAGTACTAATGAAATAGCCGTAGAGATTGCAGCATAAAATGTAAAAAGTAAAAACAAGCAACAGATCCTCCATTTTATATTTAATTTTTAATTAGATTTTTCAGCGGTTAAGCTTTCTGACCTCCTCTGCCTTATCTCTGTGCTGTCCTCCAGAGACACTCTCACCATAACTGTGATCACTGTGCTGCCTTTGTAGTCAGATAAGGTTCTTGGGGGAACAGCTGGATCTTCTGCTCCATTGCTGGGGTCTGCAAAGTAGCAGGATGCTCTGTAACATCAGGGTGGATCGTTTTTTGGGGTCTTTTTATGGGTAGTTTGAAAACATAAAAGAACCTGTAGCATGATTGTCTGTGGCCTTAGTGTTGCCTGACTATATCACAATTGTTTGACTGGTTTTGCTCCATTTCCTCCCTGTCTGAGTCCTACACATGCAGAGCAAAGCTCTCAGTTAGTTTCAAGCTCTTGTTATTATGGTCCTTTGTTATCCAAGATTAAAGGGCAATAAAATCTCTTCTCAAAATTGATTTGAGAATGATTTTGTCTTGATTATTGGTTGGGGAGTTTTTTTGTTCATCTGATGTTCTTAACATCAGAATTAATACCCTGAGCAGAGTGTCATTTGTAAGGTCAGTAATTAATCTCCCATTCATCTCCCTGTGTGGGAAATGCAGTGATTCACTGATACAATTGAATTTGTAGCTTGGCTACTTGAGGAATCATCGTTAAGAAGCTCGATCACTGCATTCAAAGCGCTGTGTTATCAGTGCAATCAGTTAGGCATTATCTCCAAGTCTTTATCTCTTTACACATATCATCCAGTCAGGCTGTTTAGCTTCGTTTCAGAAGAGCTTTCGTGCAGCTGAACTGCGGTACCACAACACAATGGAAACAGCTCTTGAACGCGTCCATGAAGAACATAGCAGCAGGTCACCTGTTAAACTTACAGAGACTGCTGATGCTATGCTGGAGAATGACAAGGCTCATCGCTTCTTGTTGAGCCTTTCTGTTTTTGAGTCAGGTTTTTGTCTCTCTGGTTCTGGTCTTTTGTTTGTAAGGTGGTTTTTTTTTTTCCTCCTCCATTTCTTAGGCTTTTTTTCCAGAAGCTTAAAGAGAAACCTTGAGATTTCAGACTATATGCATAAAACAACTGGCTGGGTTTGCTCTAAACTCCTTCAGAATCACTCAGAATGTTAGGGTTTGGAAGAGACCTTGAAAGGTGATGTAGTCCAACCCCCCTGCCAGAGCAGAACTGTCATGTTTCCAGTACCCTGAAATTTGTGAGAGCCATTCCATCGATTCAGGTGTAGGCTGAGTTAGATCTTCAGTCTGACACTTTGTACTTGAGCCAGAGGTGTTTCTGTTCGTACATTTCCAGCATTCTCAAGCCATGTTCTTGCTGTGTTGCTTCCTCAGAAGCGCTGGGGAAAACCACGTGCAAATAGACCTCCTAGCCCTTTACTCTGGACTTTGCCTTCTTGAATTACTGAGTTGAGGTTTTCGTTTTTGAAATGTTTACAAAGTCTGTGTTTCTGAATTCATGGGGGTTTTCTTAGGTCAAATGCATTTCTGGGCTGTGTTTGGATTCAGACATCTTCCTGATGAGAAAAGGCTGAGGGAGCTGGTTCTCTTGAGCTTGGAAACTGAGAAGTGACCTCATTAATGTTCATAGATGTGGAAAGGGTGGCTGTCAGGAGGATGGAGCCAGGCTCTGCTCAGTGGCACCCAATGGTAGGGCAAGGAGCAATGGGTGTGAGCTGGAACACAGGAGGCTACACATCAATATGAGAAGGACCTTCTTCCCAGTGAGGGTGCCAGAGCACTGGAAGGGGCTGCCCAGGGGGGTTGTGGAGTCTCCTTCTCTGGAGATGTTTAAAACCTGCCTGGCCATGTTCCTGTGCAACTTGATCTAGGTGATCCTGCAGTGGCAGGGGGATTGGACTTCAGGGTCCCTTCCCATCCCTAGTGTTCTGTGATTCTGTGTTTCCTGAGTAAGAACCATCATCCCTTTATAGTTAAAGAATCACAGATTCATAGAATCCCAGGTTGGAAGGGACCTCCGAGATCATTGAATCTACTCTCCCTGCCATGAGCAGGGATGCCTCTTGGCTAGATCAGGTGGCTTCAAAGCCTCATCCAACCTGGCCTTGAACAACCCCAGGCAGGGAGAACCTGAGAGTTTCTGGCATTGTTGCTTTGATTTCAGAGTGTATCTTTATATTCTTATAGATGATGGAGGTAGGATTTGTTCTTGGTTCCCACAAGACCAGCAAATGCCTGCTAATTGATGCTGCAGTGAATGAAAACTGAGACATAAGATCAGGGACAAGTTCTCTGTTTTCCCATCAGAGGCTTGAATGGGCTTCCAAGAGAGACATGCTAGTGAAATGTGTTTTCCCCATCTCCGTGGGTCCATGCTGGAAGACAAATCAGATGGATGGCTTTAAATGCAGAACTGCTGGGCTCTACAGTACAAACCTACAGTGCAGCTGGAGCTTTGGCTGGAGAGAGAGCTCTGACAGAGAACAACCCCCGTGAAAGGGGATGGAGCAGCTTTCCTCCATCCTAGCACAAAGAGAATAGAAAACAAATAATGACACTGGTCCGTGGTGAGAAGTCTTTCCTTGCCTGTAGTCCTTAGCTCATTTTGGTCCGCTGCTGAAGGGCCTAATTAATTTCAAGGGTGGAACTGCTTGACAAGCAGAGTTAGAGTCTCTTTCGGTAGGTCCTCTGCCAAGGCAAATAGTGGTGCAGGACAGAATATAGTCTTTATTTGTTTTGTTCTTTATTCTCACATACTTGATAGTGGAGACATGAGCTGTCTCAATCAGTGTAGTAAACACATCTTCTTTCTTTAAAAAGGCATCAGCTGAGGAGGTACCTGACAAGCCTGCCCTGTTACAAGATGGAAAGAAAGACGACAAGCAAGGTAATCAAATAAATACCCTTTTTTCACCCTTGTTTCAGGTTACAGTCTATGGGTTTTTAGTAAAACATTGTGTTTGGTGATGGAAGCAAAGTTATGTAGAGTTTTAGAGCTGGCTGTGTGGTGTTCACTGACAACAGCTGAGTTAAGACCAGTATAAGGGGGGTTTGCTTCAAAGTTAGTTCTGTGGTACATAAATCATGCAAATATATAGAATACACATGTAGGAACACAAATAGGACAAGGAGCAGTGGGTTCGAGCTGGGAAAGGAGAGATTTAGGCTTGATCTTAGAAAAAAGCTCTTCAATGTGAGGGTGGTTGATGGCTGGAATGGTCAGCCTGGGGAGGTGGTGGGGCCCCATCCCTGGAGACATTGAAGGTCAGGCTTGATAAGGCTCTGAGCAGCCTGACCTAGGTAGAGTCGTCCCTATGTAGGGAGGTTGGACTAGATGACCTCTAGAGGTCCCTTCCAGCCTAGAACATTCTATGATTGCACCTTCTAATTGTCCAGTCCAAAGGCAATTAATGTTGCACTTCAGCTTTAACAAAGTTTTAGTTGTTATAATCAGGGATTTTGTGAGAGTGAGCACTACATTCTATTCAGATTTTGTGTCTGTTTGGGGTTTCTTGCAGGAAATAACACTTCAAAGCTCAATTTTATTCCTAAATCAAAGCCATCCCAATGTTTTCCAATATCCCAGTATTTTCTTGCAAAGCACAAATCGGATTGAAAAGTTTATTTCACTTAAAATGCATCAGCAAAAAGCCTTGTGAAATTGAAGTGGTCTTTTAACACTCAGTAGCTTTAGCCTTATAGAAGCAGCACTGGATCATCATCCCGTTCATGGTCCCTTTTCCCAACCTTCAAGGTTCTTGCAGAAAGTAGTTTTTTTGCCTGATTCTCAGAAGTGTGGATTATACATAGAATCAGAGAACATTAGTGTTTGGAAGGAACCTTGATAGATCATCTAGTCCAATCCCCCAAAAGAAATACCTGTGTTGACCTCCCAGCTGTCCACCTGTTAAGGTCCTGTCAGAGCTGTGAGACCAGCTAGTCCAGACTACTGAATTCCATTCCACAATCGAGTTGTGATAGAGTTTTGCAGAGCCTTATTCAGGAAAAGGTTGTCAGTGTTGGTCTAGATGATCCTTCTGTGCAGAGGGATTTGACTGGATGATCTTTCGAGGTCCCTTCCAATCCTTAATGTTCTGTGATTCCCAGGGGTAGGCTGGTGAGGTTTCAGTGGCCCGAAGCAGCCAGTCTCTACTGTGCTTTCCAGGAAGACATGAGTCCCAACTCTGGCAGGTCTAGGTGATCCTGCTCTGGCAGGAGGATTGGACTAGATGATCTTCCGAGGCCCCTTCCAATCCCTAATGATTCCATGATACTATGATTCTGTGAAGTATCACCAGCTGCTGTCTGTGTGAGAGCCCTACATCTCTGACACAAGCTGGCATCGGGTTTAGGCACTCAAACCCCTGGGTTCTCAAAATTCAGGATGATTTAGTAACTTGGGCATAGAGCTTTCTGTTCTGGACTTTTGAGCCCTTAGTAATGGTTTTGTTTTTTGAATGCTTGGTTGATCCAAGGTGGTCTGGCTACATTTAATTTCATATCTGTTTGGCATTATGAGATGTTGTAAGTAATACCAGTCTGGGTGCTCCTTTCGCAGAGCTGATACCTGTAGGTTTTACCTGCACAGCAAGTAGTTCTCATTGCTTTGTCTTTTTTTTATTAAGCTCTTCAAGTGGGCACCGCTCTCAAAACAGTACCAAAGGAATTTCAGCATTTGACTGTGAAAACAGGTGAGAAGACAAAAAATGTCATGTGTTACTTCCAACAGAATTTTACTTGAATCTTTTTTCTGTCACAGTGATCCTAAATTAGTGTAATTTGATTTATTTTTAAAGGGTTTTTTTGATCTCATGTTGTTTTACTACTGGAATTAACTTCTACTTCACGACTACTACTTTGCAAGTTAAATATGAGTTATTACTTCAGGTTCTCAGAAGGTTTTCATATTTTCTTTCCCTCGTTGTTAATGTATGCGTCCTTCACGTTCAGTTCTGGGCCCCTCAGTTCCAGAAGGACACAGAACTGCTGGAGAGAGTCCAGTGCAGAGCCACAAAGATGAAGGGAGTGGAACATCTCCTTGCTGAGGAAAGGCTGAGGGAGCTGGGTCTCTTGAGCTTGGAAAACAGGAGACTGAGAATCATAGAATGGCCAGGGTTGGAAGGGACTTTAAAGATCATCCAGTTCCAAACCCCTCTGGCACAGGCAGGGACACCTTCACTAGAGCAGGTTACTCAGGGCCCCAGCCAACCTGAGCTTCAACACTAACAGGGATGAGGCAACCATAACTTCCTTGGGCAAAACCCCACTTCAGGAGTGACCTCATTAATGTTTATAAATATGTGAAAACAGGGGTCAAGAGGGTGGAGCCAGGCTCTTCTGAGTGCCACCAGTAACAGGACAATGAGTGTCAGCTGAAACATAGGAGGTTCTACATCAATATGAGAAGGAACTTCTTCATGGTGAGGGTGACAGAGCCCTGGAACAGGCTGCCCAGGGAAGTTGTGCACTCTCCTTCTCTGGAGACATTTAAAACCCACCTGGATGTGTTCCTGTGCGACTTGATCTAGGGGATCCTGCTGTGTCAGGGGGATTGGACTGGATGATCTTTCAAGGTCCCTTCCAATCCCTAATGTTCTGTGATTCTGTGGTTCACGTGCTGCAAATGGTTTTAGTTCCTTTTTTTATTTTTATTTGTTATTTTCTTTGTTGCTTCAGAAATTTCCCTTTCATTCAGTTGAGATCATCAGACCTTCCCTGCTTTCTTCTTTGCTAAAGCGAGTGGTAAGAAGGTTTGCAAGCTCTCCCTGGTCCAGTCAAGCTAAAATTTGGACTTGTTTTCTTTTCCTTTTGCATAAATGTTTTTACTTATGAAGATATCGTTGATTAAGAAAACTGACCCCACTTGTCTGTCACAGCAGTTTTGTCTTATAACTCAATTTGTTCACGGCTGCTCAGCAGCTGCATGCCTCATTGCCCAGCACTTTCTTTCCTGGCTTCTTCCCAAACCCTTGGCAGCTGCCAGATTTCTTATCTTCAGTGCCTATTGGCCAATGATTGCTGCTTCTCAAGGGAGAGGTTGCAAGACTTTCAGTTCTGTCCTCCCTGCTCCAGCCTAGTAGCGCCCCTGGGAGTTTTATTTTCAGTTCAGCAGTCCTGCCTTTGGTACAATTAGGAGAATACCTACTGTCACCTGCAGATCTCCTTTGCCACCAACCCCTCTTCACCACATCCTTCGTTTCCTAGTCAGGGACATCTTCCTGGTGCTGCTGTGTCGCTGTTTGTATGAGCAAGGGAGACGGTAGCACAGCTTCACCCCATTGTCACGACTGCTGTCACCATGGTCTAGCTGATTCTGGTGGTGTCAGGTCATAGCCTTGACTTGATGATCTTACCTGAAGGAAAGCTGTAGGCAGGAGGTCCCTAATGTTCTGTGATTCTTTTGAAAAGTAAAGCTAAGTCTGGGTGTTGCGTAATTGTAGCCTTGAACTTCCTGGGTTTTCAAACGTGCAAAAGAAACTCCTTGGCAGGAGTGTTCCATTGCAATCATTTTTTAATTAGCATTCATTTTGCTGTTCTCTCTTCCTTCTGTGCTTTCCTGTTTACCTCAACGCGATCGCCTTGGAGAGCTTGACTGTCAGTTTTACCTGCAGGTTTGGAGACAAAAGGCTTTCTGAAACAAGTGTGAACATAATTATGGTCTCCATAAAAGAAGGAAAATGTGAAGGCTCTTAAATGTGGCTAGTTTGGAAAGGATTTTAGGCTCCCTGTTTCTAAGTGGCATACATTTAATAATTGGGCATGTAATTTAATAATCAGCACTTTCAGCATGGGAAAAAATTGGGTCAGATGGCTGTAGGGAAGCTGTCTGAAGTTGTGTTCTCTGGGAGTTTGACAGAGAGAGAGAAAGAGGGAGATGGGGAGAGGAGGATTATCAGCACTGCATATTTTAATAACAATTCCCTCTTGCTTTTTCACTTGAGTCTGTGGCACAGAGATCTGGAATGACTGTTAGCCAGCTTGGTGATGACAGTAATCTCCTAGAGCTCGGTTTGTAAGTGGTTGATTGTGTCACTGCCCGTTGTGTTTGGGTTTATTCCATTCAAAGCATCAGCTGTGTGACCCCAAAAGCAGTTCTTTTCATGAAGAAATAGTGAGTGGCTATACATGTGCCATATGCTGCTTGTCTGCGTTGGGCTTCCAAAGTCTCCCATGGAAGATCTATGCAGTAGTACAATGCAAGCCATTAAAACGTCCGTACTTGCCAGCTGCTACCACAGGTAGCCCCTGTTCAGTGTTTTAGAGGGTCATATTCGCAGGTTGTGCTGGTGGTAAATGTCTGACCTGAAGACAGCACATAGCTGAAGAAAGCTAAAAGCACTGAGAATTCCAACCCCCTCCAGCCTGTTTGCTTCTCTGAGGTGTTGTGTTAGCAGAATAGTGGGGAAAGAACAAAGATTCCTGCTCTGTATGCACTGGGATCCTTGGTGCTGCTGTAGTACCTTGAGGATATCTCAGTGGGCTGAATTTGAAAGCAGTCACGCTCAAAATGATCTCAAAATGATCCGGTGTTAGTGAAGAGAGTCACAGAAAAGACACAGAAAGACTGTGTAAACCAAGGAACAGCCTCAAGGAATTAGCCAGAGAAGACATGTCAGCACTGTTGTGTTCCTGTCCCATCAAACCCGCACGTCGCAGGATGTTTGGACTTCGTTCGGGTAAAGGAAGCACGTTTTTACATCGTTAGAAATGTGTTTGATTAACACTTGGCTGCAAAGCTTTTAAGAGGAGAGCTTGAGAGAGTTGGGGCTGTTCAGTTTGAGGAAGAGGAGGCTAAGGGGAGACCTCATTGCATCTGTACTCTGTTGGTGCTGGTCTCTTCTCACAGGTAATTAGTGACAGGACCAGAGGGAAGGGCTTCAAGCTTCAACAGGGGAGGTTTAGAACAGGACATGAGGAAGAAATTCTTCATGGAAAGAGTGGTCAGGCACGGGAATGGGCTGTCCAGGGTGGTGGTTGAGTCCCCATCCCTGGATGTGTTTAAAAGTCACTTAGATGTAGTGTTGGGGGATCTGGTTTAGGGGTGAACTTGTAGAGTAGGGTAAATGGTTGGACTCGATCCCAAGGGTTTTCTCCAACCTGAATGAGTCTGTGATTCTATGATCTTCAGACACCCTTCGTTCCTGATGTTTAAGTGGCTTCAACCTGATGTGTTCAGTTTTATTTCTTTGATGGGTGGTGGGAAGATGTCTTTTTGTGGGAACTAGTTCCAGTGTTTAGGAACAAAACAGCTGGTAGGTATCTGGACTGGGAGTAAGGTGTTTTCTGTGGAAAATTAATGCTATAACTTCAGTTTCTTTGTCACAACTGCATCCAAGTGTACTGGACAGAGCTGCTAGACCCATTACTTTCCCTGTGTTCTGGCAACCAAATTAAAGAGTGACATTCTGACTACTCGTGGGCCTTTGAATTCTTAGGATGTTCACACACCACCAGAGCAAAAGGGAAGGAGAAGTGAGACTCAATCCCCATTGCTCATGTGAGATGAGCACACTCTCACATCCACATTTGCAGTGCTCCCAGTTCTGACAAA
The DNA here is from genome assembly GCA_013400115.1 of Rhinopomastus cyanomelas. Classification (NCBI taxonomy): domain Eukaryota; kingdom Metazoa; phylum Chordata; class Aves; order Bucerotiformes; family Rhinopomastidae; genus Rhinopomastus; species Rhinopomastus cyanomelas. The sequence goes on from VXBP01010256.1 coordinate 315,240, forward strand.
CACTGATTGTGCAGGGAAGGTTGATAAACGTTTAACATTCAGTGTTTTACGGTTCTTTCTTCTTTCCTGTTCCAGCTGCTCAGGAATCTCATGCACTCAGAGCCAGACCACGATCCAGGTACTGCTTTTGGTTCTGTTTCAGGAGATGCAGTCCTCTGGTGTTAAGACACAAGGTGGAAGAGCTGGTGTTCTTGCTTTTGTTGTTGTTTGTATTTTTTTAACTGATGTTTTGCTGAGAGTACAGCTCAGCTCAGACAGATTTACGAGGGGGGATCTGTTCAGCTGTAGACCCTACAGAAGTGCTACTGTGGGGCCCTCTGATCACTCCCTTGTGTGTGATGAGCAATCAGCAGGGACCACTCCATTGTAAGGAACATGCTCAGGAATTTTATGCTGATGAAATGTGGGATTTGACTGGATGATCTTTTGAGATCCCCTCCAATCTCTGATGTTCTGTGAGTCTTTGTGAGATGGAGTGAGACACTGCATGCTCCCTCAGAAACAGCAGCAGTAGCTCAGCTCTCGGATGCGGGTGAGTGAATCCTTTCACGGCGTGGAGGGGGTTGTGTGAACAGGCAGTTGGTCTGTGATGGAAGGACTTGCGGGTTTGCCCTGTTGTATGCTAGAAGTAACACCTGCTGAATGGGAATGTCTGCAAGAAAAGGGAAAAGAAAGAAGAAAGGACAGTTTGTTGAAATGGATTTTGTGTTGGGGTTGGCTGTTCACCATTCACCTTCAGACTTTCTCCTTTTGGTGCTAGTTAGAGGGCTTAATTTATGCTTTTCCTTAGGTAGGCAGAGTATAACCTGCAGCTCCCTCCTTACAAGCTTGTCCAAGCCTGCTAAGGAGAGAGGAGCAGCTATAAGCATGAGGAATGCAGACTGAAATCCTGTATCCCTAGGACCCACGTCCAGGAAGGCTGAACTGCCTCGTGTGCTGTTTTCCTGCTTTAGCCAGTGCTGTTTTCACTTTTCACGCTGTTTTAAATGTTCTTGCTCTGTTACTGAACCATAAATACGTGAGAAGTTGTATAAAAAGTATTTTATGCAAAAATACAGAGACCAGGAAATGCTCAAGCTAATTTGAAAGTAGTCACTTGAGTGTGACTGCTGTCTCATGTGTGACTGTCTCACATCTGACTCTTATGTCACTAGTTCGATGGAGAAAATGAGATGAAAGATTCCTGAGCACATCCTTGAACTTCTGCTGTGCTTTCCCTGCATAGTCTGAAGGAATCTATAACCTTGAGGATCTCTGTTCCCATGTGCACCTGACCACCAGAGGTACAGCTCTCAGCTCCAGAGCCTGGCTTTGTACCCTGAGCTGTACAGACTCCTAGCTGAGTTTTAAGTGACATTTATGTCCCAGGACTGCCTACTGCAAGCAGTGATGTGATCTCACAGAGTTCTGTATTGGCACTGCTGAGGCAGGCAGATCTTTGCCTGGTAGCTGCTACCTTACAAAAAAAAAATCAAACTGTTAGGTCACACAATTTAAAGGCAAGTAAAATAAACACTGTGTAATAGGAAAAATGGAAGCATAAAATCTTGAGATCCTGATTCAGAGCTTTCCCACTTGGCATAGGTTCCCACTTGGCATAGGTTGAGTACTGGGTCCATAGGGTTGTGTAAGTTTCCTCCTGTACTCAGCACTGGTGAGGCTGCACCTTGAGTACTGGGTCCAGTTTTGGGCACCTCAGTACAGGGGAGACATCGAGGTGCTGGAGCGAGTGCAGAGGAGGTAACGAAGCTGGGGAAGGGCCTGGAGGATAAATCCTCTGAGGAGAGATTTAGAGAGTTGGGGCTGTTTAGTTTGAGGAAGAGAAGGCTGAGGGGAGACCTCATCATTCTCTACAACTATCCAAAATGACACTGTAGAGATGTTGGTGCTGGTCTCTTCTCACAGAGTGACATTAGTGACAGAACCTAAGGGAAGGGCTTCAAGCTTCAACAGGGGAGGTTTAGACTGGGCATCAGCAAAAAATTCCTCCTGGAGAGAGTGGTCAGGCACTGGACTGGGCTGCTTAGGGTGGTGGTTGAGTCTCCATCCCTGGATGTGTTTAAATGTCACTTAGATGTAGTGTAGGGATCTGGTTTAGGGGTGAACTTGTAGAGTAGGGTAGATGGTTGGACTCTATGATCTCAAGGGTTTTCTCCAACCTGAATGAGTCTATGAGTCTATGATCTTCAGACACCCTTTGTTCCTGAAGTTTAAGTGGCTTCAACCTGATGTGTTCAGTTTTATTTCTTTGATGGGTGGTGGAAGATATCTTTTTGTGGGAACTAGTTCCAGTGTTTAGGAACAATACAGCTGATAGGTAGTAGTGTAGGGATCTGGTTTAGGGGTGAACTTGTAGAGTAGGATTGATAGTTGGACTTGATGATCCCAAGGGTCTTTTCCAAGCTGAATGATTCTATGATTCTAATTCAAAACTGCCCAGACCAAAAAGCATAAATCAGCATCAGCAGAGATGTTTATGTCTCGTGTAAATCTGAGCAGCAGTTACGGACTCCTCTCCTGTGTTCGTGAAAGTTTGCATCAGAAACGTGGGATCTGCGTTGCCAAATGTCTCTGTCCTGCTGAAGAGCTGAAAAATATTGGCTGGTGTTCAACCAAATCAAAGTTCTTGGCAGATGTGCCGCTTTGGGATTGTCGTGATGTGGAAGTGCCCGGAAGGGCGTGCTCTTGAGCCGTGTGTTTGGCCACTTTGGAGCCATTTGGTTTTGTCTGGATTTTGTGGACGTTGGTGACTATTTGCTGTGGAAACCCCCCACGATTCTAATAGTTAGAATAGTGTAACTTACAAAGTGTGGACTTGGGAGAGGTAGGTCAGAGTTACAGCTACACAAACACTACCCTTGTAGTTGGCAACTGGAACTGAAAGGGGCAGGGTGTGTTGTTGGGGTGTGTGTAGTTTTACTAAGGTTTATTCAAAAGTAGTTGCTGCAGTTAATGGTTAAGTTTATATAAGAAGGTCTGAAGATGTGAGGTTAAAAAACACTAGCCCTGTAAGCATGACTTGCTTCTTTCACCAGACACAAAGGTCCCCCAGTTGCCAAATAAATCTGTCATGTAAGGAGGAACCTTTAGTCATTGGGGCAAGGAATTTCCACCGTGACCCTAAGATTATTTTTAGATGCTGTTCACTGTAGTTGTTTAGAAGGAATGTCTAAAATAAAGTGTCTTCTGCTTTCTCCTTTGCCTCACCCCGTTTCTCCTTAGGTCTTACTCCAGCACATCAATAGAAGATGCCATGAAAAAGGGAGAAGAACCCCCAACTCCACCTCCAAGGCCACAGAAATCACATTCCAGAGCTTCCTCTTTGGATCTAAACAAAATATTTCAACAAAACCCACAAGGTGAGGTTGCCTCCCTTCCCTTCTTTGGAGAGTGTTTGGGTTAGCTGCATACTTGGCACCCTGATCTGTTTGCACGAACGCTCGACAGCGCGTGCATATGCTCTGCTTTGCTGCAGACAGAAATACGCTGCAGAACAGAAGTTGCCACCGAGGGGAGAAATGGCTGTTGCTGTAATTAAGGTGCTTATAACGTTTTCTGGCATGAGAAAGCCTTTAACATATGGCAGTCTGTCATCACCAACTGTTTAGAGCTAGTCTGGCTGTTTAGACAGTTCTCATCAGGAACTACAATATATTTGATTTCTATTATGATTTATTTTTGTTCGTAGTTCAGAAGCAGGAAGAAGCCCCTTAACGTTTAAACTGGGAGAAAACTCAATTCCTTGTGTGTGTTTTTGATTGTTGAAGCCTTCCATATGTCTGGGGGCAATCTGAAACCATTCTCTGAGGAAAAAGAAAGGGTAATTTCTTTTGACAGGGGCGCATGTTGAGGGGAGAGAAAGAAAATGCAGATCAGTAGCTGGAGTGAAAGGGAAGAAAGCCTGTTCTCCAGCGTGCTGGCGTTTGAATGGTGCTTTTGCCTCGCACAGTGAATGGTGGAAAGAGTTGCTGCTTGCTCAGGGCAGCTGTCAGCCAGCGCTGCTGTGCTTCAGCAGCGTCCTTGACCGGACCAGAGCTTTGTATGTGGTACACCCCAGCCATCTGATTCAGGGACTGGGTTAAACATGGTCATGTTTGTGCTTCAGAACAAAGCCAAGGTTTGGCTGTGTCAAGGAATGTTTTAACAGGGCTCTCTAATGTGGTTCTTGGAGTAGAACAGAAAGTGTTTCACCTCTCGCTGCACAGGGCTTTATTTTTTGTGCAAACACCAGATGGAATTCAGGAGTTCTGCGATGTGTGTTGAACCCTGAAACTCAAGAGCAATAAATTTTGGGGTTTTTTTTTCCCCCCTCTGCCTTACACAGAGAAGCAATTCCTGATCTTTGACTGTGGTTCCTTTGCCACAGATCTGTCGCCTCCAGTTTTGATTTCATTATATATCAAAATAAAGCCCCACACAGAGACATGTACATGTTTTCTAAGGCAGCAAATCTTCTTAGAAGCTGGATAAAAAGGTATAACTGGAGGAAAATAAACTTGGATTTAAGTTTCTCTTGGAACACAAATGAAAGGAGAAGGGAAATTCTCAAAGAAGTCATTCTGTGAATGAAAAGTAACATCTTGGGTTGGAAATGGGGTGTTTTGAAAGCTGCCCTTACTTTGGAAGTAATAATGTCTTCTGAGCGACTTAACAAACTGACTGTGTTAGAGTGAGTTTGGGAAAGGATAACTCATGCTGTCAATATTTTTTTAGAAAGATTCCTCACTAGAAATGGGGTAATTAAGTAAAGGTAGACAGTTGTTTCTTCACAAAGGAAGAAGGTGCTCTCATTATCCTTAAACAGAATCACTTCATTATTGAGGCTGGAAAAGACCTCTGAGCTCATCCAGACCAGCCCAGGACCTGACATCAGCTAGACCAGGGCACTAAGGGACACAGCCTGTCTGTCCTTTCAGACTTCCAGAGATGGGGACTCCACCACTGCCATGGCCAGTCCATTCCAGTGTCTGATCACCCTTTCCATAAGGAAGGGCTTCCTAACATCCAACCTAAGTCTCCCCTGGCACAGCTTCAGTCCCTGCTCTCACGTCCTATCTCTAGTTGCCTGGGAGAAGTGTCCAACCTGACTACAGCTTTCCTTCAAGTAGTTTTAGAGAGGGAGAAGGTCCCCCTGAGTAGTGCTGGGGCAGGTCCAGAGAAGCAGTGAGGCTGGAAAAGGGACTGGAAGGAAATTCTGATGAGAGTTTAAGGGAAAGGAGCTGAGGCTTGTTTAGCCCAGAGAAGAGGAGACTCAGGCAGAATGGACGAGATAGTACGAGATGGGAAGGTCTGGGACTGCTGGATGTTAGGAAGCCCTTCGTCATGGAAAGGTGATCAGACCCTGGAATGGACTGCCCAGGGCAGTGGTGCAGTCTCCATCCCTGGAGGTGTTTAAGGACAGACTGACTGCGTCCCTTAGTGCCCTGGTCTGGCTGATGTGTCCTGGTCTGGGCTGGATGATCTCAGAGGTCTTTTCCAGCCTCAAGAATTGTGTGATTCTGTGAAGTAAAATGCTTGTATTGGAAGTCATATTTTAGTTCTTTAAGGAGCAATATGTGCATATTTTTCCCCTGTCATTAAGCCCCAGATAGTTGTTCTTCTGCAACATCCTGTTGATAATATGACTTTATGCAGCTGCTTTCTGTTCTTCCACCTCCCTTGTTTTGATCACCTCACTTCTTTCCGTCCTTCTTTGCATCCCTTTCCCTGTTGATCTTGCTGTTCAGTAGAGATCCCAATCTCATCATTTTTTTGGTAAACCTTTCTCATCTAAAGGCAGCTCTTCCTTAGGGAGTCAATGTCTTTACTGAGGTGCACTTTGCACTTTATAGAAAGGTGGTTTGTAGGAAGACAGAGACACTGAGCGTGGTGTGTGGAGTTTGGGTGAGGTAAGTTGCACGCAGTTGTATAATAATCAGCTGTATTCTCGTTTCTGCTGACAGCATGAAGAATTAAGTCAGAATAGTTTCCATCTGCCATCAGATGATAGAATTGCAGGGTAACAGTCGAGAGGATGTGGTGGCAATGTACTGTTTAGGCTGCTTGGCTATTAGGGTAGAACAAACTGGCACAAAAACTGAACCTGATGTTTCTCTATCTACAAGTCAGTCGGTTGCTCTCTGTCCTAATGTTCTCTCAGCTGAATTTTTGCTGTGTTTTCTCCCTGCCTTCTTTCCTTCCTAGGTTTCCAAAATAGTCCCTTTGTCAAAGCTGAACCACAAAAATTAGCTGAAATCATCATTCCTTCTAGCACCATCACATTGCCTTGTCTCAGTACAGAAACACAGACTGTAAAATCAGCTGGTTTAATAGCTCCCAGTGTGAGTCACGCAGTGGCTTAAGTTGGAAGGGACCTCAGAGATCACAGAATCATAGAATCTTTAGGGATTGGACGGGACCTTGAAAGACCATCCAGTCNTTCTAGCACCATCACATTGCCTTGTCTCAGTACAGAAACACAGACTGTAAAATCAGCTGGTTTAATAGCTCCCAGTGTGAGTCATGCAGTGGCTTAAGTTGGAAGGGACCTCAGAATCATAGAATCTTTAGGGACTGGACGGGACCTCGAAAGATCATCCAGTCCAATCCCCCTGCCACAGCAGGATCACCTAGACCAAGTCACACAGGAACACATCCAGGTGTGTTTTAAACGTCTCCAGAGAAGGAGACTCCACAACCCCCCTGGGGAGCCCCTTCCAGTGCTCCGTCACCCTCACTGTGATGAAGTTCCTTCTCAGGTTGATGTGGAACCTATAACTGCTGAAGAATTTACCTCTGGGCTCTTACAGGCAGTGACAGCCCTCTGGGACTTGTTAGATTGATGCCAGTGCCTCTGAAATGTACTTTATTTCCCATTTAGTTTAATTTGTGAATTATATTGCTTCTTTTAATTAACAGTTCTGTTGAACAAAGACTCCTTGTTTGGAGAAGCGAGTTTGCTTTGATGAAGCAGCAGAATTGTCATAAAGAGTGCAGATTCATGTTGATGTGGAAGCAGCCTTGGTATCGTCGTGCAATTCACCAGCACAGCCGTGTAACTGTGCAAATTAATTGGTGACTGAAGGCTTTCAGCACTGGTTTGGTTTTGAAACTCGCTTCCTGCGGCAGCCGTGCCTGCAGCGAAGAACACGCAGAATGCCAGTGCCGGTTTCTTATGTCGACTCGTAAGCAGATGCTGTTCTCTGGACTGGCTTCTTTTGGAGGGCTGGTTTCAACCAGCAAAGAGGGGCTACTAGGCTTGGGGCTTTTCTGTCCCTTTTAAAGTGTGAAATGCTGGGAACACATCACATGTGGTGATGGAGAACCAGAGCTGGCAGTTTATTCTGAGCACCGTGTGTTCTGATGGGTTTGTAAGTACAGTCAGAACTGTAACCTCTGCTTGTCACTGCTGGGTTAGTGATGTCGCAGACAGTCAGTGGAGGGAGGTGATTCTCCCCCCTCTACCCTGCACTTGTGAGACCCCACCTGGAGTCCCGTGTCCGGTTCTGGAGTCCCCAGCGGAAGAAGGACACAATGCTCCTGGAACCTGTCCAGAGGAGAACAACTCAAATGCTCGGAGGGCTAGAGCACCTCTCCTATGGAGACAGGCTGAGCAAGTTGGGGTTGTTCAGCCTGGAGAAGAGGAGGCTCCCAGGTGACCTTTGAGCAGCTTTCCAATCTCTGAAGTGGGCTACTCTTTCTTATGCTGCTCTTTCTTGAGCTGGGGTAGAGCTATTGACATGGATGGTGTAGCAAGAGGACAAGGGGAAACGGTTCCAGACTTGAAGAGGGGAGATTGAGGTTGGACATGAGGAACACATTCTTTGCTGTGAGGGTGGGGAGATGCTGGAACAGGTTGCCCAAGGCTGTTGTGGCTGCCCCATCCCTGGCAGTGGTGAAGGCCAGGTGTCTGGGGCCCTGAGTAACCTGCTCTAGCAAAGGTGTCTCTGCCTGAGCAGGGGGGGTTGGAACTAGATGATCTTTGAGGTTCCTTCTAACCCTGCCCATTCTATGATTCTATGTCTGCCAGACAAGCAAACATGCCCTCTGCTGTAAAAGTAGTGTTCACAGGAAAGGAACAAGGAACAGATATATTGGTGTGCATCAGCATTCTCCTAGGTGGTGTAAGTATGTCCCCACATGACTCCTGCACTTCCCACACAGTTTACAGCAGTGCTCTTTATCATAAGGCTCAGTCAGGACAAGCTTTTTCCTGCACCCTTTCATTTTTGTTAGTGCTAAAGGAAGACTGGTGTTCAGCATCACGTTTTTATCCTCTTTTTCCTACCTTTGAAGAAGCCTTCATTCCTTCCTTTACTTCGTCAGATCCTGAGTACTTTGTTCACCTAGCACAACCTTTCCTTGGAACACACAGGCTCAGTGGGTATTGTTTGCCAAGTGTGGAGGTTTCAGAACACTAAGTGTCTGTTGATGTCTTTGGGTTTTCACAGCCAACCTTGATGTATTTGTGAGTGCTTTCAGGTCATGGATCAAGCCAGAGGGCTCTGCTGTTGTGTAGGACAGGGGATTTTGAGAATTAAAATGATTGTTGTCAGACACGTTTTGAGACAGATGGGTCCAAACAGTTACCCTAATGCCAGTACCAGCTGTTTTCAGCAATCTCTTTTCATAGAGAATGGGCAGGGTTAGAAGGGACTTAAAGATCATCTAGTTCCAACCCCCACTGCAGAGGCAGGGACACCTTTGCTAGAGCAAGTTACTCAGGGTCCCAGCCAACCTGCCCCTCAACACTTCCAGGGATGGGGCAGCTACAACTGCCTTGGGCAACCTCTTCCAGCATCTCCCCAACCTCACATCAAAGAATTTCTTCCTCATGTCCAACCTCAGTCTCCCCTCTTCAAGTCTCTAACCCTTTCCCCATGTCCTCTCGCTACCACCCGTGTCAAAAGCCCTCCCCCAGCTGTCTTGTAGCCCCTTTCAGATACTGGAAGGCTGCTATAAGCTACATCACATTTTTAGGTTAATGAGGCAAATGCAGATGCCTTTGCCTTTTGGGCTCCCTAAGCTTGGTACTGAAAAACCTGCCACACTTAACCTAGATGAGTAAGATTACTGCAGTATCTTCTGTATTCTTCTGTGCTTAATTAATAGTTTTATGCTTAATTGGGTCATAACAACATGCAGTGCTGCCAGCTTGGGAAGGAGTGACTGGGAAGCTGCTTGGTGGAAAAGGACCTGGGGGTGTTTGTTGACAGTTGCCTGAACGTGAGCCAGCAGTGTACCCAAGGGATCAAGAAGACCAACAGCATCCTGTCAGCTATGAGAAATAGCGTGGCCAGCAGGAGTGGGGAAGTGGTTGTCCTGCTGTTCTCAGCACTGGTGAGGACACACACTGAACTGTGTTCAGTTCTGGCACCCTGACTACGAGAAGGACTCCAGTGAGTTGCTGGAGTGTGTCCAGGGAAGGGCAACAAAGATGGTGAGGGATCTAGAGCCCAAGTTCTGTGAGGAGCAGCTGAGGGACCTGGGGTTATTTATGCTGGAGAAAACAAGGTTGAGGGGAAACCTTTTTGGAGTTTACACGTAGCTGAAAGGATGTTGTAGAAAGGAGTTTGTTGGCCCCTTTTCACAAGCATCAATTGGTAGGATGAGAGGAAATGCCCTGAGGTGCACCAGGGGAGGTTTAAATCAAATATCAGGGAACAATTATTAACTGGAAGGTTTATCAGTCGGTGGAACAGGCTACCCTGGGAAGTGTTGGAGTCACCAAACCTGGAGTTCTTTAAAAGACATACGGTGCAGTGCAGGGGGACACCATTTAGTGGTTACCTGGAAGTGCTAATGGGTGGACTTGGTGGTGTTAAAGCTCTCTCTCAGCTAGAGCAATTTTGATTCTATGTGCAGGGACATACCTGTACCCTGTGAGCTTAGCTGTTGGCAAGTCCTAGTCACTGAAGGCAAGCTTGTAAGGAGCTGTACAGAGGGTCATGTTGCTTGTGTAAATACAGATTGCTCAGCTAAATTTTTTGTTCAAAACTGAAGTGACAGAGGGGAAACTGGTTTAGAAATGTCATTTTTGATACTGAATTTAAGACGGGATTCAGAACCCCTTCTCCTCATGGTTCCTGCTCCAAGACAGGGTTAGGTTGGATGTTAGGAAGCCCTTCCTCGTGGAAAGGGTGATCAGAGACTGGAATGGACTGGCCCAGGGCAGTGTTGGAGTCGCCATCCCTGAAGGTGTTTAAGGACAGCCTGGCTGTGTCCCTTAGTGCTCTGCTTTAGCTGGAGAATACAAAATTGAGCTGCACCCTGTCCCTGTAGTGAAAACACCATGAAATACCCTCTTAACATACGTGAAGGAGAAACACACTTTTGAAGCAGAAAATAACTGTATTTTTAATTTTTGGACTCAGCTCCTGACTTGTTACTGGAGCTGCTGTTTTCTTCTAGTCCTGTTATCCTTCAAAATCCACGTGATCAATGAACTCAGCTTATTCTGAATAAAATATTAATGTCTTCCCCCGATTGGAATGGATGAGCTTTATGCCCCTCAGCCTTTTAGAATTTTTGATTGTGTTTACAGCTGCGTAACTGGCTTCATTGCCCAACTGGACAGAGCAGATGATCATGGTTGAGCAGGCTGGAGAACACAGTGAGGATGTAAATGGACCAGTGGTTGTTACATGAAAGGAATCTGATGGGGTAACTTATTTCTGCAGTTTTAGATTTTCTTTTCTGTCTCTAAGGGCCGAGTCCAGGGAGTACTTGCGTGCAAACCGGAGTAACTCTTACCAGCCTTTCTTGTTTAACTGCTCCTCAACAACTTCTGTAAAAGGAACTTCTTTAACATGTTTTTGAAGCCTGATTTCACTTTCTGCTTGTTGTAAAAAATGAAATTTCAATCCAAAACCTCTTTTTCTACTGAAAATTGTTAAAGTTTGAATGTTATCAATTGTCCCTACTAGGTCTGTTTTCATCGGACCCATAATAGTAATAATGACCTATTTTCATTATCCATGAAAAGATGTTGGTCCAGTGTAGAACTACATTAGAGGTTAAACAAGAGTGGATCTTCTTTCTCATGTGGAACAAAGGGGTGAGTTTACTCCCTTGTGGGAGAGACCCTAGAGATGTAGATGTCCTCAAACAGTGTCTGAGCTGCAAGTGGGACGGGATGGGTGGTGAGTGGTAGCCCACTGCTCTTCATGGTTCCCACATGCCTCCCCTGAATGGACTTGTGTTGGAAATGGTCACAGGCTACAAGTGGTCAGCTTGAGGGGTGAGACAAGAAACAGTCCCCAAACAAGAAACAGTCTCCAAAATAGAAAAGCACAGAAAAGGAAGGGACAGTGAAAAACACAACTAGCAAATGAAATGGTTTAGGGAATGGGGATGTTTAGCCTGGAGAAGAGGAGACTTGGGGGAACCTTCTCCCTCTCTACAACTCCCTGAAGGGAAGCTGTAGTTAGGTGGGGGTTGGGTTCTTCTCCCAGTCAACTAACGACAGGATGAGAGGACAGGGACTGAAGCTGCAGCAGGGGAGGGTTAAGGTGGATGTTAGGAAGCCTTGCAGGTGTAGAGTCCTGCATCTGGGCAGAACAACCCCAGGTACCAGTATAGATTGGGGACTGAATTGCTGGAGAGCAGTGTAGGAGAAAGGGACCTGGGGGTCCTGATGGACAGCAGGATGACCATGAGCCAGCAATGGGCCCTTGTGGCCAAGAAGGCCAGTGGCATCCTGGGGTGGATTAGAAGGGGGATGGTTAGTAGATCAAGAGAGGTTCTCCTGTCCTTCTATTCTGCTCTGGTGAGACCACATCTGGAGTATTGTGTCCAGTTCTGAGCCCTTCAGTTCTAGAAGGACACGAGACTGCTTGAGAGAGCCCAGCACAGAGCCACAGAGATGATGGAGTGGAGCAGGCTGAGGGAGTTTGGAAAAAAGGAGACTGAGGGAAGACCCCAGTAACTCATGTTTATAAATATGGAAAGGACGGGTGTCAGGAGGATGGAGCCAGGCTCTGCTCAGTGTCATCCAATGATAGGACAAGGGGCAATGGGTGTCAGCTGGAACAGAGAGGTTTCACATCAGTATGAGAGAAACAACTTCTCAATGACAGAGCAGTGGAAGGGGCTGCCCAGGGTGGGTTGTGGAGTCTCCTTCTCTGGAGATGCTTAAAACCCACCTGGACATATTCCTGCACAACTTGATGTAGGGTATCCTGGTGTGACAGGGGGATTAGACAGGATGATCTGTCAAGGTCCCTTCCAATCCCTAGTGGTTCCATGAAAGGTCATCAGAAAATGGACTGGATGTGAAACAGCAGTAACAAGAGAGGGTCTGTGGCATCGGGTGTCTGTTACCTGCTGTGACGCATGAAGCTTTGCTGCTGATAAAGTTCCCAGAACTAGCTGTGAGAAGAGAGGACATGCTGGCTTCCTACAAGCCTGATAACTAAATAAATACAGGGAGTCTAAACCCCCTCTTTATTTTTTTGCACTGCTATTACCTTCTGAGGAGAAATTAGTACGAGTTACTGAAACAGATCCCTGGACAAACAAACGTTTCACAACCACCCACCTTACCAGAACCCTTCATTAAATCCTTCGTTCCTTGCCAGAACCCTTCCTTCCCGGCCACAGCTTTAAGTCTTTTAATCTTGTTTTTGTAGATATAATAATGAGATTTAATAAATCAGACCTCTTGGAAGAAAGTTATTTCACAATCACCTTACTGGTGCTGTCGTCAGGAATGTAAATAAATGGAGTGCAGGAACAGTATTGGCATTATGGGGTGTCCAAGTACCACATTCAGTCAACCAAAAGGGGGAAGTTTTGTAAGATGTGGGTAAACAGGAACCTGCTTGGACTCAGAACTTCCCTGCGGTCTGCCTTTGGCAACAGAAGCAGGAAAGATATTTCAGAAACCACTCTGTGACAGTGCCAGAGTGGAAGGGTGAAAGTGTTGGCTTCCCAGACTGTGTGAGGAACTGCAGCCTTAGGTGGTCTAGGGAAATGGAGAGGAATTCATTGTGTTGGTTTATCTATTTTGAACTGTTTTCAGTATTGCAAATCCTTTACTTCCTGAGAAAATGAGTTGGATGGTCTCTTGTTAAACCTGATCTGGGAGCTAAGCACTCAGAAACAGCACAGACTGATATAAATCATGGGCTTGTATCATACAGGCTTGAATCCTACAATCCTAGAATGGGCTGGGTTGGAAGAGACCTCCAAATGTCATCCAGGCCAGCCCCCTGCAGTGAGGAGGGACATCCTGAACTAGATCAGATTGCCCAGAGCCTTGTCCAGCCTCCCCTTGAGTATCTCCAGGGATGCAGCCTCAACCACCGCCCTGGGCAACCTGTTCCAATGTTCAACCCCCCCTCCTGCTAAAGAACTTCATCCCACTTGAATCTGCCCGTCTCTAATGTGAAACCATGTATTTTTAGAGAAGGATTTGGTTTCTTTGCAATCAGAAATTCAAAGCCATGGTGCTGGAAGAGAGTCCGTTTTCCATTGCTGTTTTGTCCGTTTCATGTAGAGGTCAAGCAAAGACCAGGGCTCTTCTGGAGCAGGTCCAGAGGAGGGCCACTAGAATGATCAGGGGAAGGGAGCATCTATCATATGAGGACTGGCTGAGGGAGTTGGGGCTGTTCAGCCTGGAGAGAAGGTGGCTCTGGGGCGACCTTCTTTGGACCTTCCAGTACCTGAGGGGGGCCGACATGGCTGGAATGGGAGATCTTTTCAGGAGGGTTTGTACGGATGGGACAAGGAGCAGGGGGTTCAAGCTGGAAAAGGAGAGGTTTAGGCTAGATTTTAGAAACAAGCTCTTCAATGTGAGGGTGGTTGATGGCTGGAATGGGCTGCCTGGGGAGGTGGTGGAGGCCCCATCCCTGAAGTCATTGAAGGTCAGGCTTGATGAGGCTCTGAGCAACCTGACCTAGGTAGAGTTGTCCCTATGTAGGGAGGTTGGACTAGATGACCTGTAGAGGTCCCTTCCAGCCTAGAACATTCTGTGATTCTATGAAAGATGTGTTTTGAAAACCAAGCTGATGAGCCTTGAAGTGTTAGCCCGGAACTGTACAGGTAAACATTTATCTGGAAATCAACTTTGAACTGGGGCAGGAAGTCTTTGATCTTGTGCATGTGGTAGTCTTCTTCACAATGTCCTTTGCTTGTCTGTTTCCACAGGGGTTTATTGACTTGTTCTGTAGCTGGGCTGGAACACCTCTTCTGTGAGAGCTGAGAGAGCTGGGGTTGCTCAGCCTGGAGAAGAGAAGGCTCTGGGGGGGGAGCCTTACCGTGGCCTTGCAGTGTTTGAAGGGCTCCAATGAGAGAGAATTTTTTAGCAGGGTCATCTGTCACAGAGCAAGGAGTAATGGCTTTAAACTCAAAGAGGGTAGATTTAGTCTGGATGTGAGGGAACACTGCCCAGAGGCATGATAGTGGCTCCATTCCTGGTGGTTTTCAAGGTCAGGCTGGATGGAGCTTTGAGCAACCTGATCTAGTTGCAGATGTCTGTGCCCACTGCGGGGTGGGTGGACCTTATAAAGATCCCTTCTAACCCAAAGCATTCTGTAATTATAGTAATTTGCTTCAGTGCTAAGAAATGAAAGGACAGGTGACTGTGTGAGAGAGGTGCTGCACATCACTCTTAGAGTTTGCTCTAAAGGACCCCAAATCTGTTCCACACTAATGTTGGCATCTGCCCCTACTGCTGGGCCAGGTGAGCTGAAGACCTACTCCCCGTAAGTTTGTCTGGACAATGATAATTTTATGTTATTTAGATTAATTAAATCAAGTAGAGGAGCTGTTGGGGTGTTCATCATGTTTGATATTTGTCACTGCTGTGAGTGCTGAGGGTTTGTGTTTGCTAGGGAGACTGGAGGCAGAGCAGCTTGGCCAGATAGGGTGGCACTGCCTGTTCTCAGAGCCTACAGTTACAGCCTGGTGTTTGTTTTAAAACATGGATCTAGCCTCAGATTTGGAAAACTTGTTAATTTATCTAGTGTGGTGTCCTGTTGGTGCTATCAGGACTTTGTGATTGGCAAAATATGGCAGAAGAACGCTGCTGGAAGCTTTCCATGCAGATAATTCACTGCAAAATATAAACCTGCTAAGTAAGGAGCCGTGGTTTTTGCACCGAAAGCCTTTATCACTGTCTCCGTGGGAGTAGCTAGTGCTATTCATTTACAGGAGTGCCTGTGATATGGGTAATGGATATGTTGAAATCTATTCTGCTGGTACCTGCACGGCCTTTGCACAGTGCTGAGATTTCCTTTGCGTGGCTCAGCATGGTTGGAATGTCACAGTGACCCGTGCCGTGCCCGTCCCGCACCCTCCAGCCCCCTCTGGTTCCAGCTTGGAGGTGTGCACTGAGAAATAACATTTGTCTGTTTGCTGCTTGGTCCTGGGGTACTTGCCTTCGTGTTCAAAACAGGCTTGTGCTTGCTCTCAGACCTAACCTGGCGATGCCATCATGAACAGTTGCAGGGCTCCCTGGGAGGAAGGTAGAGTCCCCATCCCTGGAGGTGTTTAAGGACAGACTGGATGTGACACTTAGTGCCATGGTCTAGCTAACGTGGTGGTGTAAGGTCATAGGCTGGACTTGCTCATCCCAGAGATTTATTCCAGCCTCAGTAATAACAATAATAGCAGCAATTCCATTGCAGCTGAAAGTTTTGCAAGGGACATAAGGTCGTGCAGATGGCTGTTGTGTCCTGAAAGTGATTCTGATGGCAGCAGTTGTTTGAAGGGCAGGGTTAGGTAGGATGTTAGGAAGCTCTTGCTCACAGAAAGGATGATGAGACCCTGGAATGCACTGGCCAGGGGAGTGGTGGAGTCCCCATCCCTGGAGGTGTTTAAGGACAGCCTGGCTGTGGTACTTAGTGCCCTGGTCTGGCTGATGTGGTGATGTTAGGTCCTGGTCTGGGCTGGATGATCTCAGAGGGCTTTTCCATCCTCAGTGATTCTGTGATTCTGTACTCTGAAGTGGCCTAGTAATACAAGTCACCTGCTAATACACATAGGAAAATCACACCTATCTGTTAATACTGTCTTCTTTTAGGGTAGTGACAGTAGAGACAGCTCAAGGGTTTAGACTGTGTCATAAAATTCTTGTCATTGCCTTGTGGGGGGAAACTGTGAGGGATTTTTAAAGTTGTTGTGGGTCCTCAAAAGTAATCTGACTTTGGTCTAGCAATTGTGATCACACAAGCATGATTTCCTTCTAACAACAGGCTGAAGATGTTCTGCAGCAGCAGGAATTTGATGAATATTTAATGAGTAGTTTAAGTTAGAATTTTCAGGATTAAAAGGAGGAAACTGGGTCAAATGCAGTTGGTGTAAGCATCTAACTGCTTTAATGCTAGATTCGTATGTGCTCTACTTTGAAAGCTGAAGCAGTGGGTTTAGGGGGTGGGGTTTTTTCATGGGGGGGTTTTGGGGGTCTTCTTTTTGTGGGAGATTTTTTAATTTGACTGTCTTCTTTGATCAGAAAAAAAATTGTTTTCACAGGGTGTTAGAGATTGGAAGAGACCTTGAAAGATCATCCAATCCAGTCCCCCTGCCACAGCAAGATACCCTAGATCAAGTTGCACAGGAACATGTCCAGGCAGGTTTTAAAGGTCTTACAGAATCACTCTGGTTGGAAAAGACCCCTGGGATCACCAAGTCCAACCATCTACCCTACCTTACAAGTTGACTCCTAAACCACATCCCTCAACAATCTTTAAACACATCCTGGGATTGTGACTCAACCACCTCCCTGGGAAGCCCATTCCAGTGCCTGATCACCCTTTCTGTGAAAAACTTCTTCCTAATATCAAGTCTAAACCTCCCCTGTTTTAAGTTGAACCCCTTCCCTCTTGTTCTATCACTAACTGCTTGTGAAAAGAGACCAGAACCACCCTCTCCACAGTGTCCTTTCACATAGTTGTAGAGAGCGATGAAGTCTCCTCTCAGCCTTCTCTTTTTCAGACTAAAGAGCCCCAGCTCTTTCAGTCTCTCCTCACAAGATTTATTCTCCAGGCCCTTCACCAGTTTAGTTGCCCTCCTCTGCATCTGCTCCAGCACCTCCACGTCTCTCTTGTATTGAGGTGCCCAGATCTGGACACAGTACTCAAGATGTGGCCTCACCAGTGCTGAATACAGGGGGGCAGTCACCTCTTTACTCCTGCTGGCCACACTATTTCTGATACAAGCCCGGATGCCGTTGGCCTTCTTGGACACCTGGGCACAGTGCTGGCTCATAGTCACCTTCCTGTCAATTAGAACCCTCTCTGGTCCCTCTCTGCCAGAACGGCTTTCCAGCCATCTTGGTTGGGTGGTCTGTTACAGGTTCCCACCACAGTACCTCTCTTGCTGGCTTTACACCTAATTCTTACCCACAATGACATATTTGAGGGGTGGGTGTCAGGAGGATGGAGCCAGGCTCTTCTCAATGTCATCTAGTGATAGGATGTGGGGCAATGGTTGTAAGCTGGAACACAGAAGGTTCCACATCAATCTGAGAAGGAACTTCACAGTGAGGGTGACAGAGCACTAGAACAGGCTTCCCAGGGTCGTTGTGGAGTCTCCTTCTCTGGAGACGTTCAAGACCTGCCTGGACATGTTCCTGTGTGACTTGATCTAGGTGATCCTGCTGTGTCAGGGGGATTGGACTAGATGATCTTTCAAGGTCCCTTCCAACCCCTAATGTTCTGTGATCCCTAGAGATTAGTTGTGCAGACTAGATGGAGAACGTAGTGATGATGTGTGCTGGCATTACAGAGGTCTTACCAACAGTATTAATTACACACAGGAGAGGGGATCTCTATGACAATGTTTTTCCAGTTCTCTTAGACCTGTATATGCATTAGTACTGCCTTGCTTAACCTGAGCTGGATTTTAATTGTCCTGCCCCTCTCTTTAGCAGTGATGTGAGGCTTCGTTTGCGTTAAAGAAATTATGGTACTGGAGGTGTAGAAAACCTCAGTGTATTATAAATCTCCTTGGAGCTGCATATAGTGAGAATGACTGTGGTCAGTGCTTTCACCACACGTTTTTATTTTCATGTCACTGCTGTCCTTAATGGTTAGTACCTTTTGTCTTCATATTTCCCACCATGTAGACCTTTTTAGACGTGTTGTATAAAATATGTAAGCAGCTAAGCTATAACAAGTCTCATAATGGTCTTTGTGGCTTTTTAAAGTAGGTATGGAAATAAACAGTGTCTAAATGCAATGGCCTGCTTAGCACTGTTGTGGTAAAAAGCATTTCTAAGTGTAATATTGTTTGGGTCATTTTTATTTCTGTTATTGTTTGGATTATGCAAATAACCACCAGCACAAGATTGAGCTGTCTGGTGTCTTTGCAAGTGTTGAGCACAGAGAGTGACAGGCTGGGGAGGGAATCCTTCCTAAGGTTTCCTGCCAGTTCTGCTTCGTGGCTCTGAGTTGACCTTGTCTTCCTCTCTGCAACGGCCTTTGGAAGCCGTCATCGGCCCTGTAGGGTTGTCCCTTTATGAGGTTTTAGGTATTTTAAGGAAATTGAGAAATAAATTGTGGCTGGACCTAGTGATTGTTACCTTCCCTTTGTGCTGACTCAAAATTAAAGCTGATGTTGCGTTATGTTAAAGGAGCTTGAACTATGATTTGTCCTGCTGTGGCGCGGGATTGGACTAGATGATCTTTCGAGGTCCCTTCCAATCCCTAATGATTCTATGATTCTTCCCATCACTTTTCCTTCTCCCTCTGGAATACCTGCAGTGAGTGGAGCACCTCCCTTACGAGGAGATGCTGAGGGAGCTGGGTCTCCTTAGCTTGGAGAAGAGNCACAGTGCTGGCTCATAGTCACCTTCCTGTCAATTAGAACCCTCTCTGGTCCCTCTCTGCCAGAACGGCTTTCCAGCCATCTTGGTTGGGTGGTCTGTTACAGGTTCCCACCACAGTACCTCTCTTGCTGGCTTTACACCTAATTCTTACCCACAATGACATATTTGAGGGGTGGGTGTCAGGAGGATGGAGCCAGGCTCTTCTCAATGTCATCTAGTGATAGGATGTGGGGCAATGGTTGTAAGCTGGAACACAGAAGGTTCCACATCAATCTGAGAAGGAACTTCACAGTGAGGGTGACAGAGCACTAGAACAGGCTTCCCAGGGTCGTTGTGGAGTCTCCTTCTCTGGAGACGTTCAAGACCTGCCTGGAGGTGTTCCTGTGTGACTTGATCTAGGTGATCCTGCTGTGTCAGGAGGATTGGACTAGATGATCTTTCAAGGTCCCTTCCAACCCCTAATGTTCTGTGATCCCTAGAGATTAGTTGTGCAGACTAGATGGAGAACGTAGTGATGATGTGTGCTGGCATTACAGAGGTCTTACCAACAGTATTAATTACACACAGGAGAGGGGATCTCTATGACAATGTTTTTCCAGTTCTCTTAGACCTGTATATGCATTAGTACTGCCTTGCTTAACCTGAGCTGGATTTTAATTGTCCTGCCCCTCTCTTTAGCAGTGATGTGAGGCTTCGTTTGCGTTAAAGAAATTATGGTGCTGGAGGTGTAGAAAACCTCAGTGTATTATAAATCTCCTTGGAGCTGCATATAGTGAGAATGACTGTGGTCAGTGCTTTCACCACACGTTTTTATTTTCATGTCACTGCTGTCCTTAATGGTTAGTACCTTTTGTCTTCATATTTCCCACCATGTAGACCTTTTTAGACGTGTTGTATAAAATATGTAAGCAGCTAAGCTATAACAAGTCTCATAATGGTCTTTGTGGCTTTTTAAAGTAGGTATGGAAATAAACAGTGTCTAAATGCAATGGCCTGCTTAGCACTGTTGTGGTAAAAAGCATTTCTAAGTGTAATATTGTTTGGGTCATTTTTATTTCTGTTATTGTTTGGATTATGCAAATAACCACCAGCACAAGATTGAGCTGTCTGGTGTCTTTGCAAGTGTTGAGCACAGAGAGTGACAGGCTGGGGAGGGAATCCTTCCTAAGGTTTCCTGCCAGTTCTGCTTCGTGGCTCTGAGTTGACCTTGTCTTCCTCTCTGCAACGGCCTTTGGAAGCCGTCATCGGCCCTGTAGGGTTGTCCCTTTATGAGGTTTTAGGTATTTTAAGGAAATTGAGAAATAAATTGTGGCTGGACCTAGTGATTGTTACCCTCCCTTTGTGCTGACTCAAAATTAAAGCTGATGTTGCGTTATGTTAAAGGAGCTTGAACTATGATTTGTCCTGCTGTGGCGCGGGATTGGACTAGATGATCTTTCGAGGTCCCTTCCAATCCCTAATGATTCTATGATTCTTCCCATCACTTTTCCTTCTCCCTCTGGAATACCTGCAGTGAGTGGAGCACCTCCCTTACGAGGAGATGCTGAGGGAGCTGGGTCTCCTTAGCTTGGAGAAGAGACTGAGGGGTGACCTCAGTAATGTCTACAAATATTTGAGGGGTGGGTGTCGGGAGGATGGAGCTGGGCTCTTCTCAGTGTCATGTAGTGATAGAATGAGGGGCAATGGTTGTAAGCTGGAACATAGAAGGTTCCACATCAACCTGAGAATGAACTTCTTCACAGTGAGGGTGACAGAGCACTGGAAGGGGTTGCCCAGGGAGGTTGTGGAGTCTCCTTCACTGGAGATGTTCAAGGCCTGCCTGGACATGTTCCTGTGTGACTTGGTTTAGGTGATCCTGCTGTGGCAGGGGGATTGGACTAGATGATCTTTTGAGGTCCCTTCCAATCTGTAATGATTCTATGATTCTATAACATAAAGCCAAAGAACCGATGTCTTTTGGGTTCATTTAGGCTTTTGTTCTTAATACCAATGCAGAGGTTTTCCTTTAGAGGCTGCACTCCACCACATCGTGTGTTTTATCTAGAGGGAACGCTCATGTCTACACTGGATGCTAAGGCTTTGCTTCTGGGAGTGGCAGTGATGTTAATGGCAAAAAGCAAAGTCCGAAGGATACGCAGACACTGTTTCTGGGGTGGTTTAACTAGAAGGGGATCGTTTGAGCTGCAGCTTTTGTGGCTGCCTTCCATCTCTTCTTTTGTCATAACATTGTGGAGTTTAACAGCAATTTAATCCCTGCTCACTCACTGCCCGTGATGTTGTTTCACACAAGGTTTTGCTCAGGGAAGGAGACGGTGTTTGGTTTCTGTTATTAAAATGTTTGATACTGCCTCTTCACTAGGAATTGCCAAGGAAATCAATTTTGGTTTTACTTGCAATGAAATTAATGTGGTTTTGGTTGGGTTTTTTATCATCATCTTCTTTTTTTCACTGTTCAGCTGTGAGGTCTGGCTGGCTGCCCCCACCACCGCCGGCACTGCCCCCTCGACCGTCTGTGTCTCAGGTATGGACAAAGATTTAGCACTTTGCTGTGTGTTGTTTATTGATTTATATTACTCTTGCAGGGGTTAGCACGAGTGAGCTTGGACATGGCAGTTGTACTTCCAAGTTGTGAAGGTGTCCTCTCCATTAACTTCCAAGTTAATGTGTGTTTGGAGTCTGCTGTGCTGTTGCAAACGTGCTCCTCCTTGGTTTGTCTGGCTGGTGATTGTGCTGTCAAATTCCAGCTATTTAAATTCCTTTGCAGTGAGGCTGACAGGCACCCATTGGACAAAATTGTAAATCAAAGGCCAGTAAGGCTGCTCTGCTCCTGAGAGTTTCATGCCTAAAAGGCACAGCCTTGGTACCTGCTGTTTGCTTCTCAAGCTTTAAGTGTTGGGAAGACATCTGCTGAGGGACCCATGGAATGTCACTCCTAGGTTTAAAGAAAGCGATGCTGAGAGGAAGCAAATGCCATGTCAGTTACGTTATTAAATTTCAAACTGCTAGTGGTTTCAGAGTGTCAGAGCTTTTGTTTTGCTTAGATGATCTTTCGAGGTCCCTTCCAATCCCTAATGATTCTGTGATTCTATGGATGAGGTTTTTGTTTGGTTTTAGAGCATCACACAGCCACAGCACAATGCCACTGACAAAATCCTGTGTCTCTGCATCCTGATGTGTCTTTGTGTCTCAGGCAATGATGGAGGATCAACATCATGGTCTTTTTATGTTGTTGGCTCTGCGAAGTGTTAGGCAGCAGTGTGCTTTGTGTGTTACTCCTCTGGATGGATTGTATAATAGAAGACACTCCCACATGGCTGTCACTTAAGAAAACTTGGTTGATAAATATGGAAAGGGTGGGTGTCAGGAGGATGGAGCCAGGCTCTGGTCAGTGTCATCCAATGACAGGACAAGGGGCAATGGGTTTGAGCTGGAACAGAGGAGGTTCCATATCAATATGAGAAGGAACTTCTTCCCATCCCAGTGAGGGTGACAGAGCACTGTAAGGGGCTGCCCAGGGGGGTTGTAGAGTCTCATTCTGTGGAGACATCTAAAACCCACCTGGATGTGTTCCTGTGAGACTTGATCTAAGTGATCCTATTGTGGTGGGGGGATTGGACTAGATGATCTTTCGAGGTCCCTAATGTTCTGTGATTGTGTGATTCATGCTCATGGCAATGCTTATTTTCTCTCCAAACATGCCCTTCTGCGATAAAGGTAGCAGACAGTAGGGGAGTAGGTGTGATGGGGTCATAACTCAACTGAGCTGACCCTTATGAACAGCGTGTCAGCAGTAGGAAGCACGTGGATTGCGGGGTCCAGCGGGGCCCTTGATTTGAAGAGCATCAAGACGTTGGAGGGAGAGATCTACTTTCAAAACTGAGGCACAATCAAAACGGAAGAAAAGCCATGGTGCTGAGACGACAGACTCAGCTTTTTCCTCTTTCAAGGTTTACCAAGCTCTTCTTAAATTTCTGTTTTAACTCATTTTTCAGCGCAGTTTATTGAAAATCCTTTTCTGTTGCCATCACAAATTGCTCTGTGCCTGCTGTTCAGCACCATGAATGACAAATGTAGCTTGGAACTGAAGCGAACCCCACATATTTCAGGTGCTGTGATTATTTTGGCTCAGCTAGTTGGTGGAGGAGGAGAGGGAAATATTTTCTCATGAGGACTACAGTTTTCTGTGGGTGGTTGAGAAGCAGCCTGGACCAGATTGCTCTTTAGAGTGAGATGGGATGTAAAGGCCAAAAAGCATAGAAGTGTGGTTCCAAGGGTTCCAAGTATTACATTTCAGTGGAGAAGAAGTCTTCCTGTGAACTTATTCAGTAGCAGTAGAGAAAATTAGCAGCTTTCCAATCTCTGAAGGAAGGGGGCTACAAGAAATCTGGGGGAGGGCTTTTGACACAGGAGCATAGTGAGAGGACAAGGGGAAAGGGTTAGAGACTTGAAGAGGGGAGATTGAGATTGGACATGAGGAACAGATTCTTTGCTGTGAGGGTGCTGAGATGCTGGAACAGGTTGCCCAGGGAAGTTGTGGCTGCCCCATCCCTGGAAGCACTGAAGGCCAGGTTGGCTGGGGCCCTGAGTAACTTGCTCTAGTGAAGGTGTCGCTGCCTCTGCAGTGGGGGTTGGAACTGCATGATCTTTAAGGTCTCTTCCCAGCCATTGTGTGATTCTATGAAACACATCTTGACTTTTGTCCTCAGTTGCTGTTGATTTTAGTAGAATTTGCTTTAATCTTTAGGAAAACATTTGTTTTCCTGTCAGGTAATCAACTCCAGTAAGTGGGGAGTTATTACTCCAAGGTAATCAACTTCTCTAGTCATGTCACAGACTCACTAAATTATGTCCACATCCAATTCTGCCTCCATGGTGGAGTCAGCTGAGCAGAAAAGAGAAGGACTGTACCACCACGTGAGCTTAACACAAGGTAAAGCTTACAGGGAACACTGCTATGGCCTTGGCTCCAGAGCTCATTGGATGCACAGGCTTCCCGAGGCAGCCTTGAGTCTTGGGACCTGTGAAGACTTGGCCGGTTTATGGAGAAATAGCAACGGGACTGTTGCTGTTCCTGGATGTGTTTATAGAGGCAGCCTGTTCCAGTGCTCTGTCATCCTCATGGTGAAGAAGTTCCTTCTCATATTTATGTGGAAACTCCTGTGTTTCAGCTTACACCCATTGCCCCTTGTCCTATAACTAGATGACACTGAGAAAAGCCTGGCTCCATCCTCATTATACCCACCCTTCACATATTTATCAACATTAATGAGGTCACCTCTCAGTCTCCTTTTCTCCAAGCTTAAGAGACCCAGCTCCCTCAGCCTTTCCCTATAAGGGAGGTGCTCTATTTCTTTCATCATCTTTGTAGCTCTGTGCTGGACTCTCTCCAGCAGTTCTGTGTCCTTCTGGAACCAAAGGGCCCAGAACTGGAAACAGTACTCCAAATGTGTTCTCACTAGGGCAGAGTAGAGGAGGTTGAGAATCTCTCTCCATCTGCTAACCACCACCCCACGATGCCATTTGCCTTCTTGGCTACAAGGGCCCATTGCTGGCTCATGTTCATCCTTCTGGCCACCAGGACCCGCAGGTCCCTTTCTCCTACACTGCTCTCCCAACAGGTCAGTCCCTAACCTATACTGGTTGTTCATGCTCAGATGGCAGAGTCTACACTTGCCCTTGTTAAATTTCATTAGATTTCTTCCTGCCGGACTCTACAGCCTTTCTAGGTCCTGCTGGGTGGCAGCACAGCCTGCTGGGGTGTCGGCCACTTCTCTCAGCTTTGTGTCATCAACAAACTTGCTGACAGTGCACTCTAATCCCTCATCCAATTCATTAATGAATAGATTGAATAGTACTTGTTGTAGTACTGACCCTTGGAGGACTCTGCTAGATCCAGTCCTCCAGCTAGACTCTGTGCTGTTGACCACCACTCTGTGGATCTGAGGGTTAGGGAGATGTTGGGATGAGGGCTGGACTTGATGATCCTCTAGGTCCTTTCCAGCCATGATAATTCTATGACGCTGTGATTCTGTTTACCGCAGCTGCTTACTGTGTGAGATGTAGTAACATAGGTTAATAGGAATTAAGGACGAATGCTAAAGTGCACGTAGGGTTTTATCCAACATCATCTCACTGTCTGCAGCACTGCCTGATTAGATCAGTGTTCTTTTACTCAAATTAACCTTGTTTTGGTACTTTCTTGTCCAGTAATGAAGACGGTCCTGCTTGTGCTGCGTAAGGGGATTTGAAAATAGTGGGACTAGAAGAAAACCCTGTGTATCTTGGCTGAAAAAATAGATATTCCTATTCTCTTTTCCCAGAGTCTAAACTTTAAGCCTGTTGGTTTTGTAAATTCAGACTGGTTTGTGCTGGACTTTCGTTTCTGGAGACCTTGGAACTTGGTTTCATGCTGGCAGTTTTGACAGGCGCTGAAAAAATAATGGATGAAGGCAAAGTTTCCAAGTGGAGTAGGTAGGCAGCTGTTAACGTTATCAAGCTGAAGTATCCTGTGGATAACGTAGCTCTGAAGACTAAAACCACACAGTGTTATATGAGTGGCCTTAGCTGCCGTTAGGTGCTATTGATTGGATGAAATCATGGAAACAAAGTGGTGTGAGGGATGGAGGATGGATCATCCTGCCCAGTCACAGGCACCTGGTGTTGGCAAGTGAAGATATTATTCTTATTAACATACTGAATGTTCTACTCGCCACATGTTACTCAGTACTTCATAATTCCTTGAAGCTTTTTGCCCATTCATCATGCAGAATGACAGGTGAAAACTGGAACCTGTTCAAGAGGTTGTCTCTTGTAATACATCTCTGAAGTTCTGGTGAGCCCGTGGAGAGCTGCAAGCATGGGGTAGGCTCAGGCTGGGTCTGTAACCATTAAATCATGAGTGCCCAAGCTGTTCTGTGGCACCAAGGCCAAGATGTGAAGGACTGAGCTTGGAAGAAAGGAGGCCCCATTAATGTTGATAAGTATGGACAGGGTGTATGTCAGGAGGATGGAGCCAGGCTCTGCGCAGTGGCATGCAATGATAGGACATGGGCCAATGGGTGTGAGCTGGAACAGAGGAGGTTCCACATCAATGTGAGAAGGAACTTATTCACAGTGAGGGTGACAGAGCACTGTAAGGGGCTGCCCAGGGGGGTTGTGGAGTCTCCTTCTCTGGAGATGCTTAAAACCCACCTGAACATGTTCCTGTGTGACTTATCTAGGGGATCCTGCTGTGGCAGGGGGATTGGACTGGGTGATCTTCCGATCCCTAATGTTCTGTGATGTCCTGCTGAGATCCCTTGGTGTCCGAGCAGGATGGGCATGTATAGGCTGGGAGCTGGTCATGGCCCCCCAGCCAGTGCCAATATCTTTGGGTAAAGCTGAGATCCATGGACTGTCCTGGTTTGCATGGGAGTAGCACCAGAGTGTTTGCTTATCTCTGTTGCAAGTTTGTTGAGAGAAAATACTCAGCCAGCTGAGGTGCTGGCTGACTCTCTAAAATTATGTGAGGAATTTCAAGCGCTGGCAGGACACCTGGAGTTTTACAGGAAGGAATTTTTTTGTTCTAGAAATTAAAAGTTACCCCAAAAGGAAGCTTTTGCCTTTGGCAGCATGCAATTTGCATGTGCAGCGGTACGTTCTCCTAGACAACTGTTAAACCAAAGGGATACTTCTTTTAGTATTGGCTGTGAAGAGGGTGGGGGTTTTCATCATCTTCGTGGTTTTGGCTGCAGCATAACGTGTGTTGTCTCATCAGTGCAGTAGGTACTGGAGAATCTTGTCGCTAATAAAACTAAAAGTCTAACGTGAAAGATTTTGCCATCTGCCACTTCAGTATAATACAAGTGGATTATCTCCCTCTCATGAAAATTATATTTCAAATCTAAACTGGCCAGACAAAGTAAATGATGGCTTAAGAAGCGGTGGAAAGTAGCACAGTTAAAATTGAATTTGGGGAGCAGTTGATAGATGCCATAAAATCGTTTCTGAAGAGTCTTCCAGGAGAGCAGAAGCATCTTAATTAAAATGTGCTGCAATTTTTGATTTTGCCTTCATGTTTATAGCAAAACAAAACAAGCAGAGAATCCGGTGCCGTACGTACCTCTGGTGGAGGGAGCACACCCCTTCCTGGCTTGTGTTAATCTGGTTTTGTGGAAGTGGAGTATTAGAACAGATAGTTAATGCTTCCATCTGTGTCTTATTCTTCTCTTGGAAATGGGCTGAACGTTGCAGCAATTTGTTTGTATTTACTGCCTTTTCCCTCAGCCTTATCACAAGCTCTCAGATAGCTCAAGGAAAGAAAAACCTTCTCCAAACTCCAGGGCTTCGCAGCGCTGAGGAAGCAGGCAGCTCGCTAAGACCCTGGCAGCTGGTTGCATTTGCAGCCCCGTGGGTTTGCTTTCTGTCCTAACCACTTGCAGTTCCTGTAACAAGCAATACAAAGAATTGATGATTCAGAGTGGGATCTGCAAAAGTCACGGAAGTTGGAATTGAGACATCTTGACGACGTAGAAGCTGCCATTAGGAACAAAAACACAAATGGTTGAAAAGGAGCAAAATACCTCTTAAATGAACTTACGCGATGATGATGGAAGATCGCAGGGGGCACGTACGGAGCGTTAAGCGTGTTTAGTATCCTACTTTTCCTTACAGATGAGCTGTCCTCAGTGCTTTTTTGCAGAGCTCAGCAGCAGCCCTGTGTAGGTAATGGTTATGAGCTATCGGATGACTGCACAGGGATAATTTCATTTTTGTGAGAGGTGCCATTGACTACAACGGTGCTATTTCCACATCTAAAGATAGCCTGGAGCATAAGTGTGGGTGAGATTGAGCTGTGGGAAGGGTTGACTGTATACCTTACCCCTTGCAAAAAGGTTCTCTGTTAACAAATATAAAGCTCTGCGTAGACCTTCTGTTCTGCAAGAGTGGTTATGGATTGTCTGGGAAAGCGCGTGTGAAATCTATATTGGTCAAACGCTGAGGAGCAAAAGAGCTGGAAGTGTAAGTGAAGAACCAGTTGTTCAGGCAGTGCTTTCTTTTACAGTTATGAAAGTCTTTCATCTGAGGCTTTTGAAGTACTTAGTGCTTAAGTGAGCGGTAGAATCACAGAATTATTGAGGCTGGAAAAGCCCTCTGAGCTCATCAAGCCCAGCCCGGGACCTGACATCACCACAGCACTAAGGGCCACAGCCAGGCTGTCCTTAAACACCTCCAGGGATGGGGACTCCACCACTGCCTTGGGCAGTCCATTCCAGTGTCTCATCAACCTTTCCATGAGGAAGGGCTTCCTAACATCCAACCTAACCCTCCCTTGGTAGCTTCAGGCCCTGTCCTCTCATCCTGTCACTAGTTGCCTGGCGGAAGAGCCTGAACCCCACCTGACTAAACTTCCCTTCAGGTAGTTGTAGAGAGGAAGGAGGTCCCCTCTGAGTCTCCTCTTCTCCAGGTTAAACACCCCCAGCTCCCGCAGCCTCTCCTCATCAGCCTTTCCCTCCAGTCCCTTTCCCAGCCTTGTTGCTCCTCTGGACCCACTCCAGTCCCTCAATCTCTTTCTTGAAATGACTAGCCCAGCACTGCCCCCAGTACTTGAGGGGAGGCCTCCCCAGTACCCAGTACAGGAGGAGACTTACATCCCTAGTCCTGCTGGTCACCTATTGCTGATACAAGCCAGGGTGCCATTAGTCTGGGTATTCTCTTAGAAATGGACTGTTAAGTGTTGTCAGGTGAAGCAGTGAGATTACAAATAACTGCTCAAGGATCACTCCATTAAACAACGAGCATTTGTGATTCCTAATGATGAGGAGTTATCTGCCCTAATACCGAGTATTGACCAATGGTTGGCCTCTGGCTGTGACTTGAAGGAGATACTGCCTGTTAATAGCTGGACTTGTGATCCTGCTCTGGCAGGGGGATTGGACTAGATGATCTTCGAGGTCCTTTCCAATCACTGATGTTCCCTGATTCTGTGACTTTAGACTTTGCAATGAGAAGCTCTTTAGGAGATTTGAAATAGGACAGTCTTGTACTCCCCTGTGGTCACTTACTCTGCTTCCCAAAATCAAGATACTTGTAGGCCTGCTCTTCAGACTGTCTTTTGTCATAGGCTTGTCTCTTAGGTCATGGGCTGGTCTTGATGATCTTGGAAGTCTTCTCCAGCCTCAGGAATTCTGTGATTCTGTGACCGACGTGTCCTTTGGAGCTCATACTGCACAGTGTAAGATACTTCAGCTCTGTGAAGCAGCAGTGAACTTCTAAACCCTAATGCAATGGTCAGAAGTTTCCAAGTTGTGGGAATATTTAAAGACATTTACTATGTCCATGGAAAGAGGCTGCATTTGTTGCTGAATGAGGAGTGGGCTGCCTAAAGACTACATGTGCTATAAAAACGAGGAGGATCTAAAGGGAACTCACCTGAGCTGCAACGAATGGAGTGGCTTTTCCACTCTGCTATAGGAGCTTGGGCTGGGATGTCCTTGAACCAGTCCTACTCTGCCCATGACCAGAGAGCTGCAGGAACTAGCACTGAGCCCATGTCTGAATCAGTTATGGCAAGGATAGCTGTGAAGAAGTCCCCTGCCAGAAGAAGAAAGCACACATTATTTTTATGTTAAAATCTGCCTGGGGCCGTTGTGGGGAAACATCAGCCTGCAAACCTGTTCTTACACAGAATCACAGAGCATTAGGGATTGGAAGGGACCTCTGAAGATCTTCTAGTCCAATCCCCCTGGCTCTCAGGCTTTGGCTAGAGAACTTTGTTGGGTTAGCAGAACCATCACCGCCTTCCTTGCATCAATGTCTGTTGCTATTAACAAAAGCTTTTCCCCTGGGTTAAATGCTCTTCATCCCTGAACAAAATGCCCTGCAACAGCACACTGGTTTGGTTTGGGGTCTTTTCACACTTGTGTCTGAGGCTCCGAGGAGCAGAGTTCTTCTGTTAGAGGAGAACTTGTAGCTCAGATGAATGGTGGTTGATGTGTGAGCCTGGCTTCAGCAGAAGTAGGACTCTCCAAGACACTGGTGCTTGCTGTGCCCAGGCCAGCTCTCTGGTGGGACAGGCTCAGGCTACAGGCTCAGAAGAGTGCAGCGAACTGGTGCAGCGAACTGGTGCAGCTAACTGGTTCCTCTCCTCGAAGCAGAGCGCTCGGGACTGTCCTGTCCCGAGTGCCACTAGGTGGCGCTTTAGGGACACGGCAACCCCGTGGGCTGATTCCTCCTGCAGCTTCACCTCAACTAGTTTGTTGGGACTGGCTTTGGGGTTTTGGGGCAAAGGGAAGGATTTCTTTGCTTTTACTACCTGTCTGCTCCAGCCAGCCCCTGCCCCACTGTCTCTGCATCCTGACCAGCCCAGTGGCCTAAATGGAGCCAGGGAGCAAGGTACCCCAGTCCACCGTGGTGCAGCAGTTGCCACAGCTGTTGGGCTGGCAGCCACATCGCAGCATTCAGCTAGTGAAAAATGTGTCTTGCAAAAGTCAAAACTGTGACATGAAACTGCTGGAGTTTTTGATGAGAGAAGGCTGAAGGAGCTGAGTCTCTTGAGCTTGGAAAAAAGGAGTCTGAGGGGTTGTCTCATTAATGTTGATAAATATGGAAAGAGTGGGTGTCAGGAGGATGGAGCCAGGCTCTGCTTAGTGGCATTCAATGGCAGGACAAGGGGCAACGGGTGTGAGGTGGAGCGTAAGAGGTTCCATATAAATATCAGACAGTGGAACAGGCTGCCCAGGGGGGTTATGGAGTCTCCTTCTCTGGAGACATTTAAAACCTGCCTGGACATGTTTCTGTGCGACTTGATCTAGGTGATCCTGCTGTGGCAGGGGAATTGGACTAGATGATTTTTTGAGGTCCCTTCCAATCCCTAATGTTCTGTCATTCTGTGATAGGAGTGTTCAAGAGTCTTTATTACTCTCAAACATATAAAAATGGTTGTGAAAATCAGGGAGGTTACAGCTTATTCAGCTTGCTGATACAGAAATGCTCTGCTGAATTCAATGAACTTTTAAAAGGCTTTAATTTTTGTAGACAGGACAAAAATCTGCTTTTTTCCATTTCTCTCTCCTGTTTATACCCAAAATCTACAATTACAGACAAGGTAGATTGTGAACTGTGAGGTGGATCATCAACTGGCTGCAGGATAGAAGCCAGAGAGTAGTAGTCAATGGGACAGAGTCTAATTGGAGGCCTGGATCTAGCAGAGTCATCCAAGGGTCTGTACCTGGACCAGTACTATTCAATATCTTCATTAATGACTTGGATAAGGGGTTAGAGTGCACTGTCAGCAAGTTTGATGATGACACAAAGCTGACAGCAGTGGCAGGACCTGGACAGGCTGGAGAGTTGGGCAGGAAGACATTGAATGAATGATAACAAAGTGAAATGTAGAGTCTAGCATCTGGAGAAGAATAACCCCAGGTACCAGTGTAGGTTAGGGACTGACCTGTTGGAGACCAGTGTAGGAAAAAGGGACCTGGGGGATGTTTAAAACCCACCTGAACATGTTCCTGGGCGACTTGATCTAGAGGATCCTGCTGTGGCAGGGAGATTGGATTAGATGATCTTTCGAGACCCCTTCCAACCCCTAATGTTCTGTGATTCTGTGAAGCAACCCATGAATAGCTTTGTTTCTGTTTGAAATGTGAGAAGACAGGAAGGAAGATTTATTTGTCTTCTGTGATAACTTGTGTTTTCAGTAACTTCCCCGGAAATTTTGATATAATTCAGACTTTCTCACTCCAGCCGTGCAAACTTCAAAGATAGAGGCTTACTCGGATGAATTTTCATAAGTTTCAAGAGATAATAAGGTGACAGGGTGCATCCAAGGTCTTGCTAGCTTTATCCAACCCCCTCCTTAGTCTTTCTCTGAGTATTTTTAGGCTGTAAGGGTAACACTAGAAGAAATGCTGAGTGCCAGGTCAGTTATGCTCAGAGACACAGTTCCTCATGCTTCACAGGAAACCTTTCCTCCTGTTTCCCCAGCACAACAAAACACACGACGGTGGTTTCATTAAGAGTCTGCAGAGCACATATGCCATCCATTCCGCTGTCACCCTAGATCTCAATTTTCCCTGCTGTTGAGTGGTTAGAGTAACTTTTACGTGTAGCATTTCCTTTCACTGGCTTTATAGTATGTGACTGCTAGTTGTGTTCTGTGACTGATTTGTTGTTGCAGACAGAGCAGCCACCTGAGGTTGAATTACATCCCCAGATGAACAGACCCGCGGCGCAGGCAGAAGAGAACAGTTCAGCAAAAAAGGTGAGACCCGCACGTGGTTGTGGTGTGGTGGGGCTGTTTGCCTTCATCCACAAATGTGGTTGGTTTACACTTTAAAGCAATTAAATGGAGGGTTAGGGTTATGTTTTGATGTGTTTACCTTCTGTGGAGGTCAAGATGCTAGAGACAACTGGCATCGCGCGTGACATCGGCTCGGGGAAATCGTTGAGAAGGCTCTTGGTACGGGCACACGGGTGCACGTGCCTCGGGAGAGGCAGCTTGCCATTTACTTCAAATCAACAGGGGCTTGTGCAGCCTTAGGGAAGACAAAAAAGGGTTGGCTTGTGCTAGCCCCCTGTCCTGCTGTAATTCTTCCAAATTGCCACACACTTCTTGCCTGTGTTACTGCGGATTTTAACACCCACCTGGATGTGTTCCTGTGTTACTTGGTCTAGGTGACCCTGCTGTGGCGGGGGGATTGGACTGGATGATGTCTTGAGGTCTCTTCCAATCCCTAATGATTCTATGGTTCTGTGATCCAGTTTTGATGTAAAGACTCCTATTTGCTAAAGGTCAGGATCTGCAGCTAAATGTACATTAGAGCTTTGCTCTAAATGTGCAATTTCTGACGTGTTTTTATATCATTTCTGTGAAGTGAGCACCAGAATCACAGTGGCACTCTTCAGAGGGCTTCTGAGTGGCCTCAGTGGTGTTCATGAGCATTTCTTCAGTCCTGCCCTCTCACTGCCTCCTTCCACCAGCCCCAAGTTTTCATGGGGGGCAATTGCTCTTTTGCAGCCAGAGACCACCTGCAAGACCTTTGTTCAACCCAGCCAAGAACTGCTGGCAAGTGCTGGATGTTGAGGGGCTGGAGTGGGTCCAGAGAAGGGCAACGAGGCTGGGGAGAGGGCTGGAAAACAGGCCCTGTGGAGAGTGGCTGAGGGAACTGGGGTTATTGAGTCTAGAGAAGGGGAGGCTGAGAGGAGACCTTCTTGCTCACTACAGCTACTTGAATGGAGGTTGTAGCGAGGCTGGTGCTGGTCTCTTTTCTCAAATTACTAATGATAGGATGAGGGGAAATGGCCTCAAGTTGCATCAGGGGAGGTTTAGATTGGATCTTAGGAAGAAGTTCTTTACTAGGAGATTGGTTGGGCACTGGCATAAGCTGCCCAGGGAGGTGGTGGAGTCACCATCCCTGGATGTGTTTAAAAACCAAGTAGCTAGAGCACTTAAGGCCCTGGTGTAGGGGTTAGGGAGCTTTTGGGATGAGAGCTGGACCTCCTGGAGGTCCTTTTAGGCTGTGATGAGTCTGATTCTCTGAATCTGTGGGTATGCACAGCACCTCAGAGTACACTGTTGTCTAAGATCTGCTCAGTCATGTGCTTCATCACAGATCTCATCATATTTTAGATTTTATTTTTTCTGTAATGGCAGCACTGGTGTTGGTGTTGAAACTCTTCTAATACCTCTAATAATTATAATTCCTATAGCACTAATATTGATTAGTTTCATTCTGTAAAATTCCTGGTAGTCTCTTCTACTGAATTAAGCTGATTACTACACTTTTGGGGGTTTTGCTCATCATTGCTGCGTGATTAAATGTTTCTTCATTTAATTTTTTTCCTATTTTATTAACATTTGGCCAAAAACACTCTACAGAAGATAATCTGGAGCAGTAAAACATTCACTGTGCAATTGACAATAACGTCCGTTTCTGACTGTGATGTGAAACGTGACTGTAAAACCTTTGTCTAGTCACTTCATGTTTTTGACTCGTAGCTTTTTCCTTTGTGAAACGGAGCAGTAAGAGTGATATCTGTTGTAAAACAGGTCTAATAATAAAACACACTGAAAAGGATCAATTAAGTTTCAGATTTAAAACAGTTGGGAACTACTTATTGCAGAAGAAAGGATGTCTTCTTCACAGCGAGGGTGACAGAGCACTGGAACAGGCTGCCCAGGGGGTTGTGGAGTCTCCTTCTCTGGAGACATTTAAAACCTGCCTGGCCATGTTCCTGTGTGACTTGATCTGGGAGGATTAGACTGGATGATCTTTGCAGGTCCCTTCCAATCCCTAATCTTCTATGATTCTGTGAAACAGACTATTTCTTTGATGTAACTTATCAAGAGAAGTAACTGACCTCCTACGCCTCCAAGATGTTAATTATGTCTGGACAATTCTACACATTTATATTTCTTAACTGTATTCAGCGTTGCTTCATGTAAGAGAGATGGGGAAAAGGACAGACTCAATGCCAGTTGGGTGAAGTAGTAAGTTGGGTTGCAAGTGATTGATTGTTGGTTCTTACCAACTGAGCACCACTAAACATCTTGGTTTTGTTTTAATGCTTTAGTCTGGTGTTAGAGACTCCTCCCTCCACCACCCCTTTTGTGCACACAAAGTTCTGAAGAGCCTGTCCTCTAGATGAAGCCATAATGCCAATATAATAATTCCTTTTGCTAAGGGTTGCAAGGAATTACTGCTCCTTTTTCCGAAGTCAGAAACCAGGGAGTCTGTTACCAAGTTCAAATTAAGCTCTGTACCTCTTTACATTGTGAAATCTTAGGTCAGCTGTCGGCAGGTTCTGCGTCGCAAGTGTTCCCCAGCCTACGAGACTCCTGTGGCCTCGCTTAACCTTGCTGTGCTTCTCCCTTGCAGGAGGTCGTTCTTGCTCAGCCGCCTTCCAAACCCACCCGCAGGAAGCTCCGGACAGAAGCACAAGGGCTGGAGACCCCCGAGCTTTCTCCCAATATCAGTGTGACTTCTTTCCTGCCAGCAGTCAAGCCTCAACTTCCAGTGCAAAAGTAAACACCTGTACCAAGCATGCCGAACCGCGCCGTGAGATCTGATGTGGCAGGGTTTGCTCTTTGCGTGATTTTGTCCCTAGTAATTCTGTTTTTGAGAGTGCTGCATGAGATACAGGTCTCTGAAATCCACACCTGTCTTCTCAAAAGCAAACTGAGCCTGTATGACTGTGTGATCATATTTAACCGATAGGCTCTTCAAAGGCAGCCTGCCTCTTTATCTGGTAGACACGTCCGAATAGCTGCTCAACCAGCATGTCTAACACAACTCCTTTTAGCTCTTTGGGTTCATGTTGTTGTCCTCCACATGTGTCTTCTGAAATGTTTCTTGTTCATGTGGACAGATACAACCAGATAAATACTCTGGAAATCAAGTTAGGAAGTGGGTGATGTTGGTAATACCCTTTTGGTGTTGTGTTGTCACAAGGGAGGCTGGAAATGAGCTCTCTGCTGGTACCAGCTGGGCCATAGACCACTGGTAATAACCCAAAAGCGACCAAATCCATTCATGCTCTCATGAATTTAGCTGGTGAAGATGTCAGCAATAAAGAGATCTGTAGAGATCTCACTATGTTTTTATTTAATGGGAGTGGAAAAGGGGCTGCAGAAAGGCAAATGGCATCCTGGCTTGTATCAGCAACAGTGTGGCCAGCAGGGCTAGGGATGGAATTCTCCTCCTGTACTGGGCATGGGGGAGACCTCCCCTCAAGTACTGGGCCCCTCACTTCAAGAAAGAGATTGAGGGGCTGGAGCAGGTCCAGAAGAGCAATGAGGCTGGGGAAGGTACTGGAGGGAAAGGCTGATGAGGAGAGGCTCAGGGAGCTGAAGGTGTTTGGTCTGGAAAAGAGGAGACTCAGGGAGGACCTTCTCCCTCTCTACAACCCCCTGAAGGAAGGTTGCAGTCAGGGAGGGTTGGGCTCTTCTCTCAGGCAACTAGCAACAGGATGAGAGGGCAGGACCTGAAACTGCACCAGGGGAGGGTTAGGTTGGATATTAGGAAGCCCTTCCTCCTGGAAAAGGTGATCAGACCCTGGAACGGACTACCCAGGGCGATGTTGGAGTCCCCATCCCTGGAGGTGTTTAAGGACAGCCTGGCTGTGGCCCTTAGTGCCCTGGTCTGGCCGATGGGATGATGTTAGGTCATGGGCTGGTCTTCTCCAGCCTCAGTGATTCTGTGAAATGACAAGCAAAGGCACCTGAAGTTGGATCTCTGTATCTCCCCAAACCAAGAGTGCAAACACTCTAGCCTCCCTGAACAAAAAGCTTTTAAAAGACATCTGATTCAATCTGAAACAAAACCAAGCTGCCCAAGTCAGCTGAGCAGTTCTTAGCCAGCTGCGTATCAGTAGACTGATTCTGTGTTGCATAACTAGAGATAAGAATGAGTAAAAAGACCCACAGGATGCCCTGCAAGTGCTGTTTGGTGCTTTGGGAGTGCATATTCCACAGTGGTTCACAGAAAGATAACAGCATTTGTTAGCATCTCAACTTAATCCTGTTTTGTCGATATCCTTCCTGAAATGTGTAAGTGGCCACAGATGTTTTATCGCCCTGGGGCTGGGGGTTTTTCCTATCATGATTTCTTTATAGCCTATGGAGAGTAGCTTGAAGCAGAAAACTGACAGCTGTCTGGAAGATAACAGCATAAAGACCTGTCTGTGTGGTGAAACAGATTCTGTTGCAAAAATCAGTGCCATCAGCTCTGTTAAGGGGAAGAGCTAATGGGGACTCTGTACCACTATGGACCTCATTCAAATGGGGCATGTGTCTCAGATCAAATTTATCATTGAAAAGCTCTTGATGTCTCATGTAAAACTTGAAAATAATCTGTTTGGAGAAGGACTCGGGTATCCAGCCACTGTTTTCTGTATTTTCTTTCCTGTTGTTACCTGTGTGTGCTGGTTTAAGGGTTAACCTCTGACCTATCACACTCTGGTTCCTAGAAATCATTAGTCCTTATGTGCAGAACTGTATTTCTTTTGTTCTTAGCTGCCTAACTGTGATTTCCTCCAGATCAGTTACCACAGGCTATAGAGTAGTAATAATAATAATAATAATTAGTAGAAGATAAATCTTGTATTCAAGCAGCTAAAGAGGTGAGGGAAGTCCAAAAGCCATCTGCCTGTTCCTGTTTGTGACATCAGATGGTTTTGGTGGAAATGACTGCTGTGAATGAAAGGAAGATTAGTTTTTGGAGTAAAGAAACATCAGAATCACAGAACATTAGGGGTAGGAAGGGACCTCAAAAGATCATCTAGTCCAGTGCCCCTGCCACAGCAGGATCACCTGGATCGAGTCACACACCTTATGTGTGTGAGTATCAAGTCAAACCTCTTATGTCCCAGCTGACACCCATTGCCCCTTGTCCTATCATTAGATGCCCCTGAGCAGAGCCTGGCTCCATCCTCCTGACAGCCACCCCTCACATATTTATCAACATGAATGAGGTCACCCCTCAGTCTCCTTGTTTCCAAGCTAAAAAGACCCAGCTCCCAGAATTGGTGGTGCCCTACAAGAATCTGAGATGCAGAAGTACTTTCCACACAGAATGAGGTTTGTGTTTCTGTTAGCTGCCTCTGAATCTTTTCACTCTGCAAGTGTCTGAAAGGAGCTAACGCGAAGGTGCTGCAGTAAGCACAGCCAGGCAAAGATTATTCCTAAGCTGAATCAGAATGCAGCAGTTTTGAAATCACAGAGACAGCCTAAAATGCCTCTGTCCTTCAGGTTAACGAGTGTGACTGTTTTAGTTTCAGCTAGTCTGCCTGATGCAGCTGTCTCCTGTCAGTTTTACTTCTGTTGTAGCTCTAGTTTGTACCTTGGCTTGGAAGCGCGGTCCAGCGTGTGTAGAGCACAGAAGTGCAAAATGGGTGGCTGGTCTTGTGGCATGAGCCACTGTGGAGGCTCTTGATTGAAATGTTTTGTCTTTGTCTGTCTGGCAGACAGTCTTCCAAGCAGAAAAGGGCCATTCAGACAGCCATACGGAAAAACAAAGAAGCCAATGCTGTGCTGGCCAGGCTGAACAGTGAGCTCCAGCAGCAGCTGAAGGTAAGCAACGCACTGGAAACCACTGGGAAAGCTCCGCGCAGTCAGTTATGTGTCACTTTCAACAGAGAATCCTGCTCATCCTCTCACATGAACCCTACTGTGTTGCTTCCTGCTTTCCAGGAGGGGATAACTGTGCTGTATCTGTGGGTAGGATGAGGCTTTCTGGGGAAATTCGTATCCTCTGAGCTTACAGCTCCGCTGGCACTTCCAGTAGGTCTGAAAGTCACCTCTCTTGATGGTACTACAGAAGAGCAGCTCAAGCACAGCTTTCTCATCTTCTTATCAGTTTTGCTAAACAACTGTCTCCTGGTGTTAGGAACCTGGTGTCCATGGACTCACTAAACTGTGCTTTGTTTGACCGTCTGCCAGCTTGCCTTCTAACATGTTCTCAAGGTGCTGTTCTTCTTCCAGCTCTCTGATTTCTGGTGTCTTAATCCAAAAGCAGTCCCTCCTTCGGTTTTTCATCTGCTACAGCTTTTTCTTCCTGGCATGTTATGAACACACTTGTCTGCAAAGTGAGGGGAACCCCCAGCTGCACGTTTTCTTAAGTCAAGGTGAACGTCTGATTGACAGGAAGATGAATATGAGCCAGTTTTGCGACCAGGTGGCCAAAAGGCCAATGGCATCCTGGCTTGTATCAGAAATAGTGTGGCCAGCAGGAGTAGAGAAGTTACGGTCCTCCTATACTAGGCACTGGTGAGGCCAAATCTTGAGTGCTGTGTCCAGATCTGGGCACCTCAGTACAACAGAGGTGTGGCGGTGCTGGAGCATGTGGAGAGGAGGGCAACTAAGCTGGTGAAGGGCCTGGAGAATAAAGCTTATGAGGAGAGACTGAGAGCTGGGGCTCTTTAGTTTGAAGAAGAGGCTGAGAGGAGACCTCATCGCTCTCTACAACTATGTGAAAGGACGTTGTGGAGAGGTTGGTGCTGGTCTCTTCTCACAAGCAGTTAGTGATAGAACAGGAGGGAATGTGTTCAAGTTACAACAGGGTAGGTTTGGACTTGATATTAGGAAGAAGTTTTTCACAGAAAGGGTGGTCAGGCACTGGAATGGGCTTCCTAGG
Organism: Rhinopomastus cyanomelas; assembly: GCA_013400115.1. Lineage (NCBI taxonomy): Eukaryota > Metazoa > Chordata > Aves > Bucerotiformes > Rhinopomastidae > Rhinopomastus > Rhinopomastus cyanomelas. The sequence continues at coordinate 354,105 of VXBP01010256.1, forward strand.
GAGGTAGTTGAGTGGCCATCCCTGGATGTGTTTAGAGATTGTTTGGAGGAGGTGTTGAGGGATGTGGTTTAGGGGTCAACTTGTAAGGTAGGGTAGATGGTTGAACTTGATGATCCCAGGAGTCTTTTCCAATCAGAGTGATTCTCTCAATCTGCTAACCACCCCCTTCTAATCCACCCTGGTATTCCATTGGCCCTTCTTGGCCACAAGATCCCCCTGCCACAGCAGGATCCCGTAGACTAAGTTGCACAGGAACCCCTCCAGGTGGGTTTGAAACATCTCCAGAGAAGGAGACTCCACAAATCCCCTGGGCAACCCCTTCCAATGCTCTGTCACTCTCACTGAGAAGTTCCTTCTCATACTGATGTGGAACCTCCTCTGTTCCAGCTTACAACCTGTTGCCCCTTGTCCTATCATTAGATGCCACTGAGAAGGTTGGTTGTGGGACCCAAAAATTCCCAGATAGGCAGTTTTGAGGGAAATGTGATTTCCTAATAACATGCTTGTGGTAACAACCCAACAGACTAACCTGCTGTTACCTCAGCCTTTGGTAAAAATGGCTGATTGTGGCTGCATCCTGAGTTGTTTTGCTGAGCAGTGGGTGGCTGCTCATGTCCATGATCACTCGAGCAAGTGACTGAGACCTCCGTGTTGCCCTGCTGCAAGGATGAGGCAGTGGATGGCTGTGTGAGCTGGCTGTGTGGTGTTGGAATGACGTTTTGTGTCCCCCAAGGAGAGTTATTGAAGAGCAGAGCCCTGAGCCTCCAGTCAAGGCCAGCAGTTTGCTTGGCTGCTCTTCACTGGAGTAGGGTGGTCCATGTAAGTATCCCAAAGGTTACAGCAGCTCTCTCCTTCCTGCAGGAGGTTCACAAGGAACGGATCGCCTTGGAAACACAACTGGAGCAGCTGCGTCCCGTCACCGTTTTGTGACTTCGGGGAGCGGAGCGTGTGCCCCGAAGGCCTCGCGAGGAGAGGAGCGTGGCGCGTCTCATCACCGAGGCGGTGGCAGTGGGGACGGCCGGCTTGTCGCGTCGCCTTTCCCCGCCTTTGCACGCGTTTGCCTTTGCAGGTGGAGAAGGTACAGAAGGCAGATGTGTGACTGCTGGGTGTTCCTGAGCAGGGGGGTGCTTTGCCTTCTTTCCTCCCTCCTCCCCGCTTCATGTGTAAATGCAGTTTGCCACTGAAATGAGTAACCCAAGAGTATTTTATTTATGTAAAGAATTCCTGATGTATAGGTACTCTGCCTGCACTTACCGCCCCGGTCGTGCAGAGGTGCAGCCCTCCTGAATTCTTGCTTAAGTTTAAGACTCATCCTCTGAGATGGGCTTCAGGATGTTGCTTATTCCTGTAGGCTTGTGTCATGGCAGAGGAACTGTGGGGTTAGTGTGCTGCAGGAGTAGAACTCGCTGGACCTACAGAGTCTCTATCCACAATCACATCAGGTAATTATTTTCTTAGTGTTCTTCATGATCCAAGAGTTAGGGAGCTGTTGGGATGAGGGCTGGACTCGATGATCTTGGAGGTCCTTTCCAGCCGCGATGATGCTTTGGTTCCGCAGTCACGGATGTCTTTTAACGCCGTGTTTCAGGAATCCCAGCCACACGAGGGACAGGTGAAAAAACAAATATGGAAATGTCATTATTTTGGAAATTTAGAGAAAAACACCTGGTTGTTGAGCTGGAACTTTGGTATCACCAAGGTTTGGTCACCTGCTTGCGACTGCCGGTGTCTCTGCGTGCTTTCAGCATGCTTGAGATCGCTGGCTTGTAGCCTTTTTGTACCTTCTGTTTTAACCAGCAGCATGTTTCTAACGAGTCTGAAGATGCATTTGGGGCATTTTTCTAAGAGCTGCTTTGAGAACGTTTGTGTTAGTCTGCTCTGTTGTCTCTGTAGCTGTTGATTTCTGTTCAGGACATCTGCAAGAACTCTATTTCCAGAAGAAGAAAGGCAGCACAAGTGCTACGTACGAGGTTATAACATGTGATAGAAAGAGTTAACCTTCTCCCACAGCCTGCCGTGCCCCTCGCTGGAGATGCTGCTGGTAGAATGAAGCTGCTGATGCCCATCTATGATCATCAAGTTCAATCATCTGTTTTCTAAATTAAGAAGCAAAGATTCGTCTTTAACCTGAACCCAGTCCAGGGCCAACTGAACCCTCTGGGGACTTTCCCGTGGGTACAGCAGTCGCTGGCTTTGGTCTCAGTTCTCACGATGGAAGCTGGCTAATGTTACTCCCTATCTCAGGAGCCAGTGTGTTTCAACTGGGCAACTTCAGGCACGACAGGTTCAGCCCTCTTCTCCATGGCTTGACTGCGAGAGAATGTCACCTGGCTCTTACCCATCTTAAATGTGATGCCGTGTGCCCGTGTTTCGTGTCCTGCTGTTTGCTGACCTGATTTCAGCGTGCACATTGGTCTTGAACAGAGCTTCCTCCCTGTAGCTACAGGGTGCCCCTGGGGCTGGGAGGAAAGAGAAGCAGGTTTGAAGCAGCTGGGGGTTGCCTCCCTTCAGGGTGGATCACAGAATGGCTGTGGTGGGACACCAGCGGACACCAGAGCAGCCAGAAGTGTTAACAGATAAGACAGGCATCAGTGAGAGTGTTTAAAGCGATGAGGGAACAGTCCACTTTGGCTGAAAGGGATGTGGGACAGGGGGTTTGGGAGTTCTTTTGTGTGACTGTTGCGTAGCTGGGTCAGACAGTCAGTCCAGGTGAGTGACAAAGTGTGAAAAGGCAAACTTCTCCGGGAAGCTGCAAAGCAGCTGCTGCCTTCTTCCCGTTTGGTACCTTCAGCATCATTCCTTTCATGTGTTCACAGCACCAGCTCCTTCCTGAGGTTTCAAGGAGGTTAAGTGCTCATTCTTCATTTGCTTTTTAGTTGTGACATCATCCTGTGGCTCATGAGCCCCTCTTACTTGATAGGAAGTCATCACGCAGCACGCTTGGGTTCTGCTCTCTGGGTGATGTTTTTAAGGGAAGCTCTTCAATGATTACGAAGAAGCCTGTGTGTGGCAGTTTTAAAATGATGGAGAACTTCTTTGTGTTTGGTAGGAGCTTCCTCTAGAACAGTCCTGCATTTATGTCTCTTGAGTTATTCATGGAAGAGATGCTATTGGAAAGAAAAGTGGGAAAGGCTGCTTTGTGTGGGTTTTTTCAGGTGTCTAACACAGAGGGTTTGGTTTGTTGGCTAGAAGTGAAGACACTTGGTTAGCCAGCAGTTAAATATTTGCTCAGTTGTTACTCTACCACAACACTTAATAAACTAAACCTCTGACCATCCCTGAATGTTTAGGTTTGCAAACAACCCACTCAGTTTCAAGGCCGAGAGTATAAGTTGACTTGTGTTCTGTCAGTTCCTGTGATAAAGTGACACCACTTCCTACCAGGAGTGAAGTCGAGAGGAAATGCTGCTGTGTTGTGTGTTTGATGCAAGAATCCAGTCTCCTCAGTACTTTAGTGATGCAAAATGACAAAGTAGATCTGGTTTAGGGAGGCTGTTTTCGAGAGGAAGAGAAGGCGGCAGACAGTGCTTCTGGCAGTCGCCTCATGCAGCCACGCTTGTGGCTATTAGTAACACACAGTGGCTAGTCAAAATTCACATCTAGACCAAGTAGCACATACTGCACAAAAAGCCTTTTCCTTTCGAAAACTGTGGGCATAGCCAGAAGATTCCTTGCAGAAAGCTTTTCTTTCTGAAACTTGGAAGGGGAGATGTTCCTCAGCCCTAGACAGACCATCTGGTCAGAAAGAGAGACCACAGGCAGTTGGCTCGACGTTCAGAATGCTTCCTTGAGCTGCTGGAGAGCATTGATCCTGCTGTGGCAGGGGGATTGGACTCGATGATCTTGCAGGGTCCCTTCCAATCCCTAATATTATGTGATGCTGTGGTTCAGTTTTAAGACCCTGATGTGCCTGGCCCAAAACAGTAGCCTGTCCCACTTTACAGCCTGACCAGGGAGTGAGAACAGCTTTCTAGAAGCCCGAGGTCTTACCTCTCCTCAGTTCATGGTTTCTGTAGGTACTGGTGGTGGAACAGAATGTGCCCAGCAACATTCCAGGGTAACTGGAAGCAGGAGCTGGAGCGCAGCTTCCTTGCATCGAGCAGGATGCACTGACTGTGAGCCTGATGCCCCTTTCCAGGTCTTCAGTTTCCCGCAGTTATTCCGGTTTGGACAATGAAGTATCTTTGTCTGCAGGACAAGACTAGATGGAGCAGATAATGACCTTCCTCAGTGTGTGTGTGACTGTGAGCACTCACCTGTCTGCCTGTGGATCACACGATTCGTTATGGATCTGGTAGTGTTCATAGCACCTGATACCTTCCTATGAAAATACTTGTTGCAGCACCTGGTAATTCAGTGGCAAGTAAAGGAAGCAGCCCAGCTAAATGGAGTGGCTGGTTGCCTTAGCACATCGAGCCGTTTTGATCCGAGCTTTTACAGATGAATAATGGCCTTGTAATTAAGCAAAGAGCTTCCATTGCAACTGCAGAAACAGCTTCCGTGATCCCGTGTAAATCAGGATGCCATCTTCACACTGGTTCTGTGTGCACGACATGAGTTTTGCTGCTGGGAGGTTTGTGTCTTCATCTCATGGTTTGTTCTCCTCTCATGGAGAGGAACTGGTTCGGCTCTCATCCACACAGATCCAGCTTCACACTGCCAGGGCCAACCAGCATGGGATGGTTGTAACTTGCAGTTGTAAAATGCAGAGGGATGGACTTGGAAGGCTTCATAGGAAGCGTTTAGGTTGGACACGATCCGTGAATTAGCTGTTTGTGGTGTATAAGCTGTTTCCCTCCCTGCTGAGCTTCCAGATCACGAGCAAGAGAGCCTCTAAAAGCTCCTGGCCAGTGAGGGAGAGAAGGGTCTGTTTTCCAGCACCATCACTACTCAACCTTCAGCACACATGATCCGCGACAGAAAGCACATGGGGTTACAAAGGAAGGGCAAGAGGTCCCCGTGAAGACAGCCCGTCCCCTGACACTGTCTGAGGGACAGGACCTGGCTCCCTGTTTAAAAAGTTTGAGGACCCCTGGAGTAAATGTATTTTTTCAGCAAAAAAAGAAGAAATCTAAGCGATGTACTTTTGAGAAGAGATGGTGTATTTTGAAGCTTTTTTAGGTTTCTTCATGATAATGTGCTACGAACACAATGCCTGTGGTTTACTCTGTCACTGGATATTGGATGTAAAGCAGTCGTACTGAAGCGTTGTCCTTGCTCATCTAAACAGAAGAAGACACCCCGAGGCTGTTTGAATTTTAACTTACGAAGTAGGTAGCCGGGCTGAAGCCATCTGTTTTCACAGCTGCAGACTGCCCCCGTGGCACGCTGCACAACGCGTAGTGTTCTGTGCCATGCCCAGCTGATTTTGGGGAGTGTACGTGATACGGAGCTGGGGGCTGCACTGAAATAAAGGTGTCCTGTGACTTCCAGTTGCCTGACTTCTCTGGATTGTTTCGGCTGTTGATCGGGCAGATCTGCCGGGAGAACAGGAGCTGAGACTTGCTGTGGAAGAAAGAGCTGACCCTGAACTGTGCTTGTTCAGCCTGGGGAAGAGGAGGCTCCCAGGTGACCTTTGAGCAGCTTTCCAATCTTGGAAGGGGGCTACAAGAAAGCTGGAGGAAGGCTTTTGACATGGGTGTGTAGCGAGAGGACAAGGGGAAAGGGTCCTTCATCTGCTTGAGGAGGGGAAATTGAGAGTGGACATGAGCAACAAATTCTTTGCTGTGAGGATGCTGAGATGCTGGAACAGGTTGCCCAAGGCAGTTGTGGCTGCCCCATGCCTGGAAGTGTTGAAGGCCAAGTTGGCTGGAGCCTGAGTAACCTGCTCTAGTGAAGGTGTCCCTGCCTGTGCAGGGGGTTGGAACTAGATGATCTTTAAGGTCTCTTCCAGTCTTGGCCATTCTATGATTGTGTGCGTGACAGGGAGAGACATTTGAAGCGATACCGTATTTTCTTAGGCTTCACTGAAGTCAAAACTTTCAGTCAAAACTAAGTACAACTCTGTCAAGCCTTGGTTTGTCAGAGCTCAGGTTGTTCAGTCTGAAGAGGAGAAGACTTGGGGGGATCTAATGTTCTGTGATTCTGTGATCTTATAGTGACCTTCCAGTACCTGAAAGGTGCCTATCAGGAGGCTGGGGAAGAACAGTGTTCACAAGAGTAGGGAATGATAGGACCAGGGGTGATGGTTTTAAGCTGGGAAAGGGTAGATTCAAGCTGGACATGAGGGAAAAGTTCTTTAGTCTGAGGCTGGTTGATGACTAGAGAGGTGGTGGAGGCCCCATCACTGGAGCCATCCAAGGTCAAGCTAGATGGGGCTCTGGGCAATCTGTTCTAGTTAGAAATGTCCCTGCTTGCTGTAGTGGGGATTGGACTAGATTATCTTTGGTGGTCCCACCCCAGACAGGTACATCCTATGATACTATGGTACATGCTCCCTCTTCTAACGTCGATGGTATCATTGTGAAGGAAAAGCATTTCTGAGCCTCCAGCCGAACATTGATTGGAGGATGCCCAGGCAGGAGCAGTGTGAGTACTCAAACCATTCCCCCAACACCCCTGAGATGAGTGTTTTCAGCCTCTTGTCAACTGTAAGAGCTGAAATTAAACTGGGGAAAGGAAACCATTGGAAGATGTGGCCTTCACGGGCAGGGAGCTGGGAAGGGCTGCTGCACTTCTGTTCTTTAACTGGTACAATTGTGAAGAATTATGTCACAGCCATCCAAAGAGCAGGGCTTTACAAGAGGAAATAATTAGTGATAAATTAATTCTTACAGCATTAAGCCATGACAAGGGATGTTTTACTGGCCTGAAAGTATGTCTCTGGTGCACGTGAGGCACACGGCCAAGGCGTTAAAAACTTGTAAATACGCTGCAGGGAGCCATTCCGCACCGGCAGCGCGATGGATTTAGATGGCTCCTCCATTCTTGGTTTTCACGATTAGATGGTACTCTGGGGGGCCTTCATGGGTGTCTAGATTGGCTCTCCATATAAAAATCCATGTTCCTAATAATCTTCCTTAAAAAATAAAAGATGCATCTTCCTGCTCTAGGAAGAAGAAGTTCTTGGTGGAAAGAAAAGAAGCAGCTTCACACGTCCTTATCGTTCTGCTGGCTTTAAGGTAATGCAGCTTCACAAGGGTGCCTGCCTCGGTGGGCTGGTCATCTAGCTCCTATGGCAAAGCAGAACCACAGCATCACAGAACATTAGGGATTGGAAGGGACCTTGGAAGATCATCCTGTCCAATCCCTCTGCCACAGCAGGATCACCTAGACCAAGTTGCACAGGAACACATCCAGGTGGGTTTCAAACGTCTCCAGAGAAGGAGACTCCACAACCCCTTCTGGGCAGCCACTTCCAGAGGTAGGAGCAAATAAGAGAGCAAACCAAGTTTCCAATGTCTCTTTCCTTAAACTGCTCAGACTGATGTACTTGTGCAGTGAAGAAGTCACCCTCACCATGAAGAAGTTTTGTCTCATAGTGATGTGGAACCTCCTCTGTTCCAGCTGACACCCATTCCCCCTTGTCCTATCTTTGGAAGCCACCGAGCAGAGCCTGGCTCCATCCTCCCGACACCCACCCTTTCTACCCCCACACAAAGGAACAGCTTGCTTTAAGAAGCATTGCTGTCCACTCCAAGGAGGCTCAGATGGAGGGCTGCCACTTGATGCACTAGCTGCTCCCTTCCAGGGTCACTTAAAGAATTCAGTAGCCCATGCTGGCTGTCACAGGCTGAGGGTGCATTAAGCCCGCGATACTGGTGTTCAGCGGACCAGTACAGAGCAGGTATTGTTTACCAGTTCCATGCTCTTATCTGAGAGGAAAAAGCTGGCAGACAACCTTGCCTGGGTCTTGTTTCCCAGCCCCTTGCTGTTCCTGAAGGATACCCTACACTCACTGAGGAATAATGGTTTCCTCTTTCATTAAGGAGTTCTTACAGCAATTTCCCTTCACAGTAATCACCTTGGGGGATGGAGGTGTGCGCTTCCAGAAGTGATTAGCCCTTCAGGGGGGCCTGCGTTGGGAGGTACCGTTCCTGCCACCAGAAAAGCAGCTCCTCTTTGAGAGTCCTGGCTTGGATACTGAAGGGACAGGCACTGCCATCGGTCACTTGAAGGTACCAGGGATGAAAAGAGCCCTCTTTTGGAAACGGTGTTTTTCTAGTGCTTAGGACCCTTCCACAGGGTTTGGTTGCCCTCCATGTAGCCAGGCGAGCGTGTTTTTCAGAAGGTGCCTCTCCAGGGATGCGCTTGCTGAAGTTGTTCCTCAATAAATCCTCAGGCAGGGCTTTTAGGAAGAGGTTCTTTCCTGAGAGAGTGGTTGGGCACTGGCACAGGCTGCCTAGGGAGGTGGTGGAGTCACCATCCGTGGAGGTGTTTAAAAAACAAGTACATCTAGCACCTGAGGCCCTGCTCTAGGGGTTAGGGAGCTGTTGGGACTTGATGATCCTGGAGGTCCCTTCCTCAGCTCCTGATTCTGGGATTCTACTTTGAGGAAGAAAAATGCTGTTTGATTTCCCCCACCTCAGTTATGAAGCTGACTTAGCTTGCTGTGTGTTTTAATGGGTTGGACCTTCAGTTGTGCTTTGGTACCCTTCCCTCTGGTTTGAGTCATCAACTTTGCTCCTGATGGTGTCTGGCCTCCTGCCATTGCTTGGTTTTGCACGAAGAGTGCAGGTGCTCAGGACATAGTCCTGCTTTCAGCCCATACCCCAGGGGACTTCTGCTCTCATGTACATATGGATGGAAGGGTTTATGTCTTTGCTCTGCTTCGGTTGGCTCTAGAGATGCCTTTGGCTGCAGGTGATGAAGCACAGGGATCCTTCTTCATAACGTATCGACTTGGTGGAGATCATCTGGTTGTGATCTTGTGGCGCTGCAAGCTGGATATCAAAGCAGCCTGTGGAAGCCTGCACGTGGCTCAAACTTTGAGCAGAGAAACCTGAGGGTGCTTGACAGAGTTTTGGAAAAGGTACAGGAATAGTATTTAAGACTGGTGGAAACGCTAATGCAGAACAGGCAGGACCATGGCTCCAGGTTGGCCCAGCTCATCCTGGATGTTACTTGGCCTTTGGGTGTTGCCAGAAACTGTTGGAGGAAAATGGACGAGCTCTGCAGTTGTCGTAAATGGTTCAGCAACGAGGCTCTTGATTACCACTGCCTTGGCTGACGTGCTGGCACCTCTCGAACCTGAAGCGTGGAAGCAGTTTGCTCACGGCCAGCATCAGAGAATCATGGAATATTAGGGCTTGCAAGGGACGTTGAAAGATCATCCAGCCCAATCCCCCTGCCACTGCAGGATCCCCTGGATCAAGTTGCTCAGGAATGTGTCCAGGTGGGTTTTAAACTTCTCCAGAGAAGGAGACTCCACAACAACCCCCCCTGGGCAGCCCCTTCCAGTGCTCTGTCACCTTCACTGGGAAGAAGTTCTTCTCAGATTGATGTGGAACCTCCTCTGTTCCAGCTCACACCCATTGCCCCTTGTACTGTAATTTGGTGTCACTGAGCAGAGCCGGGCTCCACCCTCCTGACACCCATCCTTTTCCATATTTATCAACATTAATGGGGCCACCCTCAGTCTCCTTTTTTCCAAGCTCAGGAGACTCAGCTCCCTCAGCCTTTCCTCATCAGGGAGATGTTCCACTCCACCATCTTTGTGGCTCTACTTCACTTTTGACCACAGCATTTCTCTGTTCTGCGTGTCAGGACAGAGTCCAACCTGCAACGCACGCACAGCAGGACAGCCCCCGCGAGCACCTGCACGGGGTTCTGCGTGACTCTTGCCGTTGGCAGTGTTTGTTGTGCTGGGTTTTTATTTGAATCACTTCCTGTGTTATTTCTCTCCAGGATAGACAGAGGAATTCCCATCTGCTCAGCCAGTCTTCTCCCAGACATTTCTTTGCCTCTGGTTGGTTTTACTCCCTCTCCCGGTGCCTTTTCTCCTCTCTGTTACTGTGTTGCTTTGGTTTTATAAACAATCTGGCCCAAACTGAGGGCAATTTGTTGTCACATTGTTTCTAAGGCAGTGACTTTAAAAGAGGTCACAGGTTTTGTGGTGGATTTCTTCCCCTCTGGCTATCTGGCCTGCACAGATCTTCTGGTTTCCTGGAAGGGTGGGATCATCCTAGTGCATGTGGAGTTTGTCAACAGCGCTGTAGACCTCAGTGAAAGGATGTGTCAATCTCTGTCTCTCACTCTCTCAGTGATTGTGTCCAACGTGAGGCATCACAGAATCACACAAAATTAGAGATTGGAAGGGACCTCAATAGATCATTCTGTCCAGTCCCCCTGCCAGATCAGGATCCCCTAGACCAGGTCGCACAGGAACATGTCCACACGGTTTTTAAACATCTCCAGAGAGGGAGATTCCACAACACCCCTGGGGAGCCCCTTCCAGTGCTCCGTCACCCTCAGTGGGAAGAAGTTCCTTCTGATATTTATATGGAACCTCCTCTGTTCCAGCTTACACCCATTGCCCCTTGTCTTATCAGTAGATGACATTGAGAACCACCCTTCACATGTTTATAGACATTAATGAGGTCACTCCTCAGTCACCTCCAAAGTAAAGAGACCCAGCTCCCTCAGTCTTTCCCCATAAGGGAGTTGCTCCACTTCCTTCATCATCCTCATTGCTCTACGCTGGACTCCCTCCAGCAGCTCCGTGTCCTTCTGGAACTGAGGGACCCAGAACTGGAATCTTCAGGCCTTAGCTGACTGAGAGCCTGCATCTTCCTGAAAAAGCAGTGCTCTTCAGACAGATGGAAATTGTCCTCTGACCTCATGGGCTTTGATTCCCACTCCATCCGATAACAGCATTGCTGTGTGCATCTCCTGGGAGTGCAGATCCCAAGCCTGTGGTAATGATGACTCTCAGCCTGGGTTTAGGAAGCTCTCAGGGAAAAGGAAGCACTTCCTCATGGAAAAGAAATCCTCATGTGTCTGCCACTGGAACAGACTGCCCAGGGCAGTGGTGGAGTCCCCATCCCTGAGGGTGTTGAAGGACAGCCTACCTGTGGCACTTAGTGCCCTGGTCTAGCTGCTGTGATGATGTTAGGTCCTGGGCTGGACGATCTCAGAGGTCTTTTCCAGCCTCAGTAACTCTCTGACAACTTTGCAGGCAATTTTACATCCTGAGGTGTCTCATTAGCAGTCAAATCTACTTAGTGTCAAGAAGAAGAGTTGGGATCAAAGGCAGGAGGAGAGTGAGATATCCAAAATAGCTCTAATAAAATTAACAGACACATCCATTTTTATTTCCCCTGAATAGGAGAATTTATTGCTCCTCTTTAGATTTTGCAAAACCCTTTGAGAGTCCCTCTCACTTTTGCCCTCAGGTATTTTTGCCTTATGCAGCTTCTTTTACCGGTAGAGGCAGAGTCACAGTTCAGGCTTCACATGGAGCTTTGCTCTAGAAGAAATCAGGTTGATTATTTACTGCCTACACGCTAGGATGCCATATAATCCTCCCATCTGCTAGAAGGCCACAAGTTATTTATGTTAATCCTCAACCTAGATGTATGTGTCAGGAGCTGTTATTTTGTGACTACAGTTGCATCATCTGTTTTTGAAGACAGTGGGACGTGGCTGGCGTCGGGGAACCTGCGTTTGCTGCCTGTGTGGCAGGTGATGGAGGTGTGCAGGTGATGGAGGTTTGCAGGTGATGGAGGTTTGCAGGCTCACACCCATTGCCCCTCGTCCTATCACTAGATGACATTGAGAAGACCCTGGCTCCATCCTCCTCACACCCACCCTTTACATATTTATAGATGTTCATGAGGTCACCCCTCAGTCTCCTCCAACCTAAAGACACCCAGCTCCCTCAGCCTCTCCTCAGAAGGGAGGTGCTCCACTTCCTTCATCATCCTCGTTGCCCTGCGCTGGACTCCCTCCAGCAGCTCCACATCCTTCTTGAACTGAGGGGCCTGGAACCGGATACAGTACTTCAGAAGTGGTCTCACCAGTGTAAGGTAGAGGGGGAGAAGAACCTCTCTTGATCTGCTAACCACCCCTCTTCTGATCCACCCCAGGATGCTGTGGGCCCTCTTGACCACAAGGGCACATTGCTGGCTCATGGTCATCTTGCTGTCCACCAGGACCCCCAGGTCCCTTTCTCCTACACTGCTCTCCATCCTATGGGGACAGGTCAGTCCCCAACCTATCCTGGTACCCGAGGTTGTTCTTGCCCAGATGCAGGACTCTACCCTTACCCTTGTTATAGTTCATTGCATTTCTCTCTGCCCAGCTCTCCAGCCCGTCCAGGTCTTGCTGAATGGCAGCCCAGCCTGCAGGGGTGTTGGTGACACCACCCAGCTTTGTGTCCTCAGCAACCTCTCTCTTAACCAAACAGCATCGGCCAGGACCGTCAGCCTTCCTTGAGGCAAACAGGATTAGCCTCAGAACATAACCCACTTTTTTGAGGGCTGTCGTTTCAGCGACACTGAATTGTTTAGTCGTCAGTGACCTAATAACGTGTGTGTGGCAGGTGCAACGCGGCTCAGGGAACTAATGAAGTGTGGATGGCCCTGGCTCAAGAGTCTGGGGCATGAATCAGGAAGCTAATACGGGATGAGCCAGTCAAAGAGATTATTCTCTTGCACGAGCAGTGAGGACGGTTCCACAAAGCTATTGAAAAGCCTGCCTTCCTAGAAATCCACTCACAGAATCACAGCATCGCAGAATCATCATGGCTGGACAGGACCTCCTAGATCACCCAGTCCAGCCACACCCATGACAACAAGAAATCTAAATCCCCAAATCCCTAAATACCTGACTGATCAACAAACACAAGAGAACCCCCTCCATGCCGGCCACTACGGCAGGGTGTGAAGCACCATGGCTACATGTTTCTTAAAGACTTCTAGGGATGGTGACTCCACCACCTCCCTGGAGAGCTCATCCCAGTGCCCAACCACTCTTCCTGTCAAGAATTTCTTCCTAGTATCCAAAGCAAACCTCCCCTGCCTCAACTCCAGACCATGTCCCCTGGTTTTGTCATTAGTTACTGAGGAGAAGAGGCCAACACCCACCTCTCTACAACCTCCTTTCAGGTAGTTGTAGAGGACAATGAGGTCCCCCCTCAGCCTCGTCTTCTCCAAACTAAACCTGCCAAGCTCCCTCAGCCTCTCCCCATACGACTTGTTCTCCAAACCCCTCATGACCTTGGTAGCTCTGCTCTGGACACCTTCCAGCATCTCAATGTCTTCCCAGAACTGAACACAGAACTCGAGGTGAGGCCTCACAAGGGCCAAGGGCACCATAACTTCCTTTCTCCTGCTGACTCCTTTAAGCTTGTGGACTTCAGCAAAACCTCAAAGGGAGCCAGTAGCTGTGGCTGATACAAGAAATGGCCGTGAAAGAGGACTACCCTGTTTCTGAGCTTGGCATGTGAAACTGAAGCTATTGGCCCAGCCTGTGAATGCAGGCTCGTCCCTGTTTCACCACTGAGGTGGCCTCTCTGCCATGCTGAGCGCACAGGACAACCCAGACACCTGGAGGAACCCCAGCTGCACCCTTGCAGTGCCGGAGTGCTCGTCTCATGTGCCAAAGGCAAGCAAGCGAGGAGCCCTGCCAGGCAGGTGTCCTGTTTTAGCTCTGTCCCCCTGAGAGAAGCTTTCAAACTGTCTCAGGTTATGAAACACGGTTCCAGCCGCAAACGGATGAAGAAATGGTGTCTGAGCACATGCTGGTGTTTTGCAGACACCTCGTTAGACAAGGTCCAACCTGCGCGGGCAGGAACACACGTGCACACACACTCACGCGTGCACGAGCCTGACCGCAGTGATGGCCGTGGCACTGCTGCAGTGGCAAATCCAAGGAGCCCATCCTGTTGCCCACAGCTACACTTGGCGGCCAAATACCTTCCTCCTCAAATAACATCACGATCTGTGATGGGCTCCAGCCATGAAAAGAATTAAGACTATTTGACCAGATAAGGGCAGAGCCAAATCCTCACCCAGCCCAGCAGAGAGAGCGAGAGAGACACTTAGGGCTGTCCAGGGCTCGGAGCCACATAGACCCATTGAATCATTGGGGGTTGGAAGGGACTTGGAAAGGTCATCAGGTCCAATCCCCCTGCCAAGCAGGATCACCTAGACCAAGTCATGCAGGAACATGTCCAGGTGGGTTTTAAATGCCTCCAGAGAAGGAGACTCCTCCACAGCACCCGTGGGCAGCCCCTTCCAGTGGTCTGTCACCCTCACCGTGAAGAAGTTCCTTCTCGCATTTATGTGGAACCTCCTACGCTCCAGCTGACACCCATTGTCCATCGTCCTGCTGCAGAGAAGCCTGTTGCTTTGGTCTTCTGGCAGAGTCCCGCTGCACGGTGTCACACCAGCGTGGCACCATGACTCATCCCCCCACAGCAGCTCTGCTGGCCCACGTGTGCGTGCTTCATCCACCCCAGGCTGGGTTCTCACGTTGAGCTGTTTTGAGAGTCTTTGAGGGCCTGCGAGTCAAACACCGAGACGACGCAGTCACAGCTGTGCTCGCCAGCCTCCCGTCCCAGCTGATAATTGAAAGCAGAGTGTCTCAAGAAAAACTCATCTCTAGAGAAGACAGGCCCAGCTGTCACGAAAAAAACCCCATTCTGAAATAGACATCTGAGTCTGTAGGTGCTTGTGCACCTCTTCTCAGGTTAAGGCTGAGGTCACGAAAGACCTTGACTATTGTCTAAACTCGCTGGTGCCTGACTCCTGCAAGAGCTCATGGTTGTGTTAAGCAGCTGTTGGCAGGGACACAAAGCGTCCAAAGCTGCTCCGTTGCTCCAGTTGAGTGATTCTCTTGGGCACTGACTGAGTTTGTTCATTCACAGAATCACAGAACATTAGGGATTGGAAGGGACCTCAAAAGATCATCTACTTCAATCCACCTGCCACAGCAGGATCACCTAGACCAAGTCATACAGGAACATGAGCCCCTCAGTTCAAGAGGGACGTGGAGCTGCTGGAGGGAGTCCAGCGTAGAGCAACGAGGGTGAAGGAAGGGGACAGAGAAGGGCATCAAGGCTGGGGAGAGCTCTGGAAAACAAGCCCTGTGAAGAGCAGCTGAGGGAACTGGGGTTACTGAGTCTAGAGAAGAGGAGGCTGAGAGGAGACCTTCTTGCTCTCTACAGGTACTGAAAGGAGGTTGTCACGATGCTGCTGATGCTGTCTCTTCCCAAATTACTAATGATAGGATGAGAGGAAATGGCCTCAACTTGCATCAGGGGAGGTTAGTTGGGATCTTAGGCAGAAGTTGTTTCCCGAGAGAGAGGTTGGCCACCAGAACAGGCTGTCCGGGGAGGTGATGGAGTCCCCATCTCTGGAGGTGTTTGAAAACCGAGTAGCTAGAGCACTTGAGGCCATGGTCTAGGGGTTAGGAAGCTGTTGGGATGAGGGCTGGACTTGATGATCCTGGAGGTCCTTTCCAGTCATGATGATCCTATGGGTCTATGATTCTGTGACTCTATGACATGCTGCTGGGGATGCTGCACATCAGTGCTTCAGTGGAAGGTGTTGTGCTGTACACACGCTTGAACTCTTGGAGAGGTGCATTTCATAAATCAAGAAAAGCTTCCCTGAAATGAAGATGTTGTAGTGAACAGAGGAGGTGATGGGTAACTGCTCATGTCGTTCCTGACTTCAGAGAACTCGCCGTTTGCCTCCACGGAAAAATGCTCAGGAGGAATTAGGAGACACATGCAGCCTCTGTATTTGTGAGGTGAGCACTGAAACACGTGCGTCAGCTGCAGGCTGCTACTTGGCTCCGTTGCCAGGTCTGCCGAAGTCTTGAAACCACAGTTTGGAGAGAGGTGGTTAACTCCTCAACCTAAAGAAGCGCACCGCCGCGCAGCGTCGCTAGCTGTTCCCTCGCTAATCGCTCCTGCGGCCGTAGTCAGCTGACACCACATTCCTTGGCTCCAGACAGCTGCTCAGCCAGGCACAAGTAGTGGCCCTCCTCTGACACCACCCCTGCAGCACCTCCTTAATCCTTGCCGTGTTGTGCAGGCTTTCTTGATGCACAGAGCTCGGGCAGACTGGATGTGTGGGGGCAGCATCAAACCAATACAGGGCCAAAGGACTCTGAACCTACTGCCCCTGTTTGATTGCTCTGCTTTGTAGTTTGTTTGTTAAAACCCCTTCTTTTCTGCTTGTTACTGTTTTCTATCTATTCATTGATGACTTGGATGAGGGATTGGCATGCACTGTCAGCAAGTTTGCTGATGACACAAAGCTGAGAGGTGTCCCCGACACCCCTGCAGGCTGGGCTGCCATTCAGCGGGCCCTGGACAGGCTGGAGAGCTGGGCAGGGAGAAATGCAATGAAGTATAACAAGGGCAAGTGTAGAGTCTTGCATGTAGGCAAGAACAGCCCCAGGTACCAGTATAGGTTGGGGACTGACCTGTTGGAGAGTAGCGTAGGAGGAAAGGACTTGCTCTCAGTTCCAGAAGGACACAGAACAGCTTGAGAGAGTCCAGCCCAGAGCCACAAAGATGAGGGAGTGGAACATCTCCCTGATGAGGAAAGGCTGAGGGAGCTGGGTCTCTTGAGCTTGGAGAAGAGGAGACTGAGGGGTGACCTCATTAATGTCTGTGAATATGTGAAGGGTGTGTGTCAGGAGGATGAAGTCAGGCTCTTCTCAGTGTCATCTAGTGATAGGACAAGGGGTAGTGGTTGTGAGCTGGAACATAGGATGTAGGGGATCCTGCTGTAGCAGGGGGATTGGACCAGCTGATCTTTCAAGGTCCCTTCCAATCCCTAACGTTCTGTGATTCTGTGAAATGAGAGATATTTTTCACCCATAAATCTTCTTGCCTACATAATTTCTCACTGAAAGAGGTAGTTTGGCAAGATCACCACAACTGACACAACTGGGTCCAACTCTGTTAAGCCTCCTGCCCCGTGTAGCAGCGGAAGCTGTTCCCTGCCAGGCTGCAGAGTCACGAATGCAGAAGGGTGATATAAATACCAACAGATCAGTTTTTAACCAAGGCTTTAGCTGGAAGAGTCTCCAGAATTAAATGTCTGCCTGTATCCTGTACAAACAGCATTTGGCACCTCAGTGGAGTTCAGTGCTCAAAGTTCAAGGAACAACTTGGGTTGGGCTTTAGCTGCAGATGGATTGTCAGCAACTGTTGACTTGTTTCCTGCAGCGCCCGCAGCATCTGCAGTTGTGTAAAGCACGTGAGGTCACGCTGGCCTTAAGTGAAAGTGGCAGCTCGCGCAGCCACGTGCTGTTGGCAGCGCCAGCTCACATCAACCTCTCTTTCCTCCTTGAGGGCGGCCCCGGTGCCCAAAAGTGCAGACCCACACAGTTTGCACAGGAGAGCAAAACACAAACCGCTGCACTGTCGCTGAAACACGCTTCCCTCGGCCCTTCGATCCTTCTCAGCTCCTCCATCAAGAGAGGGTGGGTTTGAGGCCACATCCCTGGAGGTGTTTAAGGCTGGGCTGGATGAGGCTCTGGCCAGCCTGGTGTAGGGTGGGGTGTCCCATGGCAGGGGGGTTAGACCTGGATGATGCTGTGGTCCCCTCCACAGTGTCCCTGAGTGATTCTGATTCTATAACGTCTTCCCAGTGAGGGTGACAGAGCACTGGAAGGGGCTGCCCAGGGGACTTGTGGGGTCTCCATCTCTGCAGACGTTTAAAACCCACCTGGATGTGTTTCTGTGTGACTTGGTCTATGTGATCCTGCTGTGTCAGGGGGATTGGACTGGATGATCTTTCGGGGTACCTTCCAGTCCCTAATGTTCTGTGGTTCTCTGAGGGGACATCAAAGACTCAGTCTCAGCTGGTTTTCTGGCGTTGCCATGCTTTACCTGTCGGGGACAAGAGAGAAGGAACTTTGAGTGGAATGGATTTCTTACAAACAAGAGGGCTTCTCATGGCCAGGACTTGGGATGGGACTAGATGATCTTTCAAGGTCCCTTCTGATCCCTAATGTTCTCTGATTCTGTGATAAACATATGAAACCACAAAGACCATTGTTATTATTATTAATATAAATATTATTATATTGGTGGGCAGTGGGGATGAGTAGCAGAGAGGGAGGGAAACTGCGCTGTGCCCTCCTCCTGCATCACCCCATGAGTGAATAGCCTTGTGCCCCAAGGGGACATTTATATGAGGAACAGCTGATGCTGTTTAGACAGGAGGAGAGGAGACTGTGGAGAGACCTTCTTGGTTCCTTCAACTATTTGAAAGGAGGTTGTAGACAGGCAGGGGTTGCTCTCTTCTCCCTAGTAGCCACTGATAGGATGAGGAGAAATGGCCTAATGCTGCACAGGAGAGGTTCAGGTTGGATGTCAGGAGGACTTTCTTTTCTGAAAGGGTTCTCAGGCACTGGAGCAGCCTGCCCAGGAAAGGGGTTGAGTCCCCATCCCTGGAGGTCTTGAAGAGAAGAATAGATGTTGTGTTGAGGGACAATGTTTAGTGGTGCTGATAGGACTAGGAAAAGGTTGGAGTCGAGGATCTTGAAGGTCTCTTCCAGCTAAAACTGTTCATTGATTCTATGGCTTTTCCCACAGCAGAGAGCAAACAATAAGGGGAACTGGAGTTCGTGTCAGTCAGACTTTTGGGGGCTGAGATGACAGATTGAGGCAAATAGCAAACGCTCCCGGACCATAAGCCGTCACCGCGAGCGAGCAC
Source organism: Rhinopomastus cyanomelas (assembly GCA_013400115.1). NCBI lineage: Eukaryota > Metazoa > Chordata > Aves > Bucerotiformes > Rhinopomastidae > Rhinopomastus > Rhinopomastus cyanomelas. The sequence goes on from VXBP01010256.1 coordinate 372,728, forward strand.
ATAACTGAAAAGCAGGCAGATTGGAAAATTGTCTAAAAATAGTGGAGCAAAGATTAGCAGCACAAGAATCAGCTCAGAAGCATCAAGACACTCCTAGGCTTATTCAAATCACAAGTTCTTAAAGGAGGATTGCAAAGATGTCGACGATGTGCAAACAACACGTCTACACGTCTCTTGGGTTTGCCTGCACACCAGGAGAGCAGCAAGTTCCTGGCTGGGCACAGCGGCTACCTGGGAACTCCTGGCATTTTTGATGAGTGCCATGGAGAGTTTTATTATCAGGGAAAGGAATAGGATCGTTTTCTCAATAAAAATACCTCCTCAGTCAGTAGCTGCTGCCTAGCACTGAGAAGCGATTGAGGCGTCTTTAGCTGTCACTTCAGAAGACATATGGCAAGAAGAAGATCAACCTCGCACTGCCTTTCCCATCAAGATAGTTTCCCATTAATAGCAGGTTTGTCTTTGTGATGTGTGCCTTGGAACGAAAGGATGTGAGCTGTGTGGGGTGTTATGAGACACTCCTGAAGAACAGAACTAGGCAGAGGTGTCTGACCAGCTCCTCCCTTCACCGTTCTCTCCTCTGACCCAGCTCTGAAATTTCACAGCTGTCCTGTTTATTTCTGTTGCTCTTGCATTTTCTCCCACCTTGCTGTTTGGATTTGTCTGAAAAGCACCAATCATTAACTATTTATTACTTCATTAAAGCAACATGGTTCATGAATGTGTCTTCCCCTTCCTCCCTTCCTCCCTTCCCCCTTCCCCTCCAGTGACACTGAAGTCCCCTGCCCCTTGCTAGGAACCCAGTTACTTCTCCCACCGGTTTGAACTGCAGCTTTGGATATGTTAGTTGGTTCAGGTCTCCTGTGTCCCCAGCTGTGAAGCTACTGTCTCTGGTAGACTGGAATGCTCCACAGGCTCTGATGCAGGTGGTCAGTTTCTAGGAGGAAGATATTGTGGTCCTTCCTTTTTTTTGGCTGGTTTCTGTTTTCACTTATGCACATCCTTAATTCCTAGGAGAAAAATATCCTGAGCTCTAGGGGTAGATAGGACAAGGGGCAATGGGTGTGAGCTGGAACATAGGAGGCTCAACATCAATATGAGAAGGAACTTCTTCACAGTGAGAGTGACAGAGCACTGGAACAGGCTGCCCAGGGGGCTTGTGTGGAGTCTCCTTCTCTGGAGATGTTTAAAACCTGCCTGGCTGTGTTCCTGTGTGACTTGGTCTAGGTGGTCCTGCTGTGGCAGGGGGATTGGACTGGATGATCTTTCAAGGTCCCTTCCAACCCCTAATGTTCTGTGTCTCTGTGGTTCCTAAGAGCCCAGCAGACAAGCAGTTGCAGTCAGCCTGAGCAGTGCTCGTGGGGCCGAGCGTGTCCCTGGGCAGTCACAGATCCACTCTTCTAAAGCCCTTTAAAGATGAAGGCTGCTCTCTCATAATTCATCCTCATTGTTATGAGCCTTTCCATCTACAAAGGAGTGATGACACCTGCCAGGCCTGTGTGTCACTATCAGTGCAGGGGAGTCAGTTTAGCCAGCTGTGCAGGCCAGGGCAAGCCTCCGTGCCCCTCCGTTTGAGTGGGGACTGTGGTTACCTGCAGCTTGTGCCCTTAGTGTTGTGAGACTGGACTCATTAGTGTTGGCAAAGCACAGAGCCCCCTGGATAAAGGAGCTGAGCACTCAGTTTCCTTATCTGAAGTCCCTGGATCAAAGAGCCAAGGGCAGCCTTGCCTCGCCGCTAGATGTGCACCTGCACGAACTGTCCGAGTGGAAATCCAGCTGCAAAACCACCAGCAGTAACAACAACAATGAAGGTTGCAGCTGGCCAGCCTGAACACGAGGAAGTGAGGAAAATCCCAACACATCCACAGGTTTGTCTCTTCTAAAACAAAACAACCCCTCCACGGGATGTAGAACTTGTGGGCGTTTGGAAAGGAAACAGGGAAAAGGCAGAAAGGGCTTCCTCCCCTGTAACAGCAGCAGCTTTGGAGGAAGGAGGTTCCCGGTGAGCTGTTAATGGCTGAGCAATGAATTCCTGGTAGTGAAGGCAGGGGCAAGGCACAGGTGTGTCTCTGCCTCTGTTCCCTCTGCTGTCACACCATCAGAGCCACCTGCAGATTTTCCTGCTCCCCGGCAGCGCCCCGTAGCCTTCGTGCCCCTGTGTCTCAGGTAAGCACCTCCACACGGCGTTAACGTACAGGCAGAGGTGTTCGATAGACACCCTCTGCTTGGTGTGCACTCCCATTCCTGCAAGGCTTACCAAGGACACTCAGCCAAGGAGAAGAGAAAGGATGCAGACAGGTGGGCTATGGCTACCCAGGGATGGGGGAAAGCAGAGCAGCCCTTTCTGGGGGGCAAGCCCCATGTGCTGGCATAGACTGCGCTCTGCTCTTGGAGCCAGAGCAGACCTCCACCGGGGCTTGGAGTGCAGGGAAGCCGTTGTTCCCACCTCTAACACCGATCCATCAGCACGGCATGGTGAGAATCCTTGTTTGTAAGGTACCCCAAGACAGACATGAGGAGCAGCTCTCTAAAGAGAGGGGAGAGGTGATGGTGAGCTGCTGGGCACGTGGGACAGGAGCTGTAAATCAGACCCAAAAGGGAACTTTCCTTTGGAGCAGTAGAGGGACACCCCGTAGTCTTGCTCTGCCCAAATGCCCAAGCCTTCTCCAGCTTGCTCTGGTGCTTGCAAAGGAAACGCTGGAGGGCTGTGGCTGGGTGGGTTTAGGGGGGTGCATCAAAGATCAGTGAGGAGCAGAGGCAGACAGATAAAGCAGACACGAAAGACACTGGTCAGGAAATGTAATAGAATCGCTCAGCAAATCTAGAAAATCTGTTTTCATTAAATTTAGAGGGAAATACTTCAAAAAAAGGGAATGAAAAAAGACCACCAACTAGGCAAATGCAAGTTGACCTGATGGAAAGAAATCAGATGCTATTATTTCAGCAAACATTAGCAGTGATGGGGTTGAAACAACCCTCTGAATCCAAACTCCCCTGCTTAGGAGGCTGTTCAAACTCCAAATTTCCCTGCTGGCCTCAGCTCCTCTGATGGGCCAACCCAAAGCCCTGGAGATGAACAGTGGGAACATGAGGAACATCAGGAGCAGATCCAGCTCTGTGTGGCTTTGGCTCATTTCCCAGCAGACACAGTAAAAGAGGGGAGAAATCAAACCTGTGGAGGCTGGAAAGGGTTGAGACACCAGCATGACTCCTCTCATCTAGCTGGAGCTGTCTGAAAGCAGGGTGTACAGCTCTGCCTGGCTGCCTCAGCTCTCTTTAGAGTGTCTGGAGCTGCAGTACCTCCAAAGGATTATTCATCCCAACAACTACAAGTGTCTCTGTGCTATCAAATCACATCGCTTCCCAGTTTGCTGTCAGGGCCCTGTTTCCTCATCACCCACACGGTGATTCACACTGGGGTCCCCACCTGTAGGGAGTTTCAGAAGGAGCCCTGGCCATTGCAGGCAGGACAGCTTGCCCCAGCATCAGCAGGGACTACCTCCCACCCTGCTGTTGCAGACCTTCTGCTCTCATACAGCTCCACACACCTTCCTGACTCACAGTACCTTGCCTCAGTGGCCACTCACAAGACCATTGCCCCATCAAGAAAAGAGGGGACCTTGTCCTTTTGGAGACCTTGTCCCTTCATGTGACCATCTTTCCACAGACCACAGAGAGAGGATGAGTGGCTCCCTCAGCGCAAACCCCCTGCTTGCTGAGGGTGAATACTGTGAAGCCTCTCCTACCCAGGAGGATAACCAGCAGCACCTCTGAGACCTCTGTGCTTGGTGCTGCTGTAAACCCAGCACTTCATCAGCAGAAGTTCCTGCTGCAGAGCAGTGAGTGTGGGCTGGGAGATCAGACCTGCCCAGGGAGGCAGTTTTTTCAGAAGCCAACCCGTTAGACTTCCGAAAGATCAAGGCTTTGAGGAGGTGAGGAAGCACAGGGACTGAACTAGAAGAGAAATGAAAGGAGAGCTGCTTCATCTGTCATTTCTCTAATTGAAAGGCTGCTGGGTTCTGTGTGATGCTGAGGACTTAGGAGAGGGCAGCAAGTCTAGACTCTCCCTGACTGAATAGGTCAAGTCCATGGCAGGGGAAGGACATCCCTTGCAGTGAGCAGTACTGTTCAGACACTGAGCACCCGGGGCTTTTGATGGGCAGGGGAGTTGGAACTGGATGATCCTGTGGTCCCTTCTAACCCTGACTGACTGTATGACTTGGTCTAGGTCATCCTGCAGTGGCAGGGGATTGGACTAGATGATATTTCAAGGTCCCTTCCAATCCCTAATGACGAGTGGGGCACTTCAGGGCTTGGGCAACTGCAGTATCCCTGGGGCCAGTTCTTCACACCCAGCTTCCCTGGCCTTTTGAACAGGGTTCAGTGAGGAGTAAGAACAGTTGGCTGAGAGAGTAGTTGCAGTGTGAGACGAATTCCTAAGAACACCAGACATGTCTATAACTGTTTCCCACTGCAAGCCCCTGCCTGCTTGCTACCTCCCTACTTCTCTGCTAACCCAACCAAAACCAGAAAGAGACTGCATTTCAAGGAGAACAGAGAAGCATCATTAAGCCTGTGACACGAGTCTTGAAGTTACGGTGCAGCAAGTCACTGTGAAAACACGAGACACACGTGCTCTCGCTAGCTACCTGCAGTTGTACCCTTGTCCCAGGCTCAGCTTGGCAGGAGCGATACAGCTGCCACCTCGCCAGCTGAAGGCAAGCTTTCTCACCTTAACCAAAGGGTGAGAAGTTCACAACAAGGATGTGCTTAATCACAGAGCCACAGAATTATTGAGGCTAGAACTGAGCTCATCCAGCCCAGCCTAAGACCTAACACCACCACATCAGCCAGACCAGGGCACTACAGGCCACAGCCAGGCTGTGCTTAAACACCTCCAGGGATGGGGACTCCACCACTGCTCTGGGAAGTCCATTCCAGTCTCTGATCACCCCTTCTGTGAGGAAGAGCTTCCTAACATCCAACCCAACCCTCCCCTGGCAGCTGCCCTCTCGTGCTGTCCCTAGTTGCCTGGGAGAAGAGCCTGACCTCCACCTGACTACAACCTCTCTCCAGGGAGTTGTAGAGAGTGATGAGGTACCCCCTGAGTCTCCTGTTCTCCAGGCTGTCCTTCCACAAGCCTCTTTTGGCTCTCAGGTCCTGACAGCACTGGAACCAGTGTCTCCCATGCCACAAACTACAATTCATTGGGCAGGGTTGAAAGAGCCACGTTTCTCCTACTTATTAGCCCTCAAATGAACATGAATGAAAATGAATCAGATCATTCATCCCATCTGATAAGCTCTGTGTCAGCAGCACACAGATCACCTCTGAACGCTGATAGAAACCAGCCCTTGAAGTCAACAGCGAATTCTCTTCTGTAGGACCAGATCTCCTTTCATGTCCTTTCCATCAATATTCAAGGAGATGGATTTTCCCTCTTTTTCCTTTTTTTTTTCTTTTAGCCAGAAAATAAATCTGTGAAATTAAAATCATGTGAGAACACATGTGATAGTGATCACCTGGGGAGTTTCGCTGGCAAGGCTGGTGGGACAAGACTGAAACCTCTTTTATGGTCTTGGAACTGTCTGGTCTGAGAGAGGATAAATGTGAAGGATACGACCAATTACGCAGATCACATTTCAGGCACTAGCCGAGCTGCAAATCGTCCCGCGGTGCCCGTCTACTTCATGAGTGAGAAAACAGTTGAACTGTGCAAACAAAATTGTGGCTTCCCAGATTCTTTCCTGGTTCTGTTTGAGAGCTGCATGAGAAGAAAGTATTGGGCTCCGTGACAAATACATGACCCATCCTGCAAGCGCACGGCTCCCGCACTTGGCTGCGAGCGCTGGCAATCGGTTGCAGTATTTTCAGCTTTCAGTAGTTGGATCCATCATCCATGTTGGACAGACTTCTTTTTAGATCCAAAAACAATCGGGTAAGTCTTTCTTAGTGAGGAATTCCTCACCTATAATATAGGAATATTAAAATGTTAATGGCCACCAGATGAGGAGCAGATGGAGGATTCTTCGCAGAATCACAGAACTTTAGGGATTGGAAGGGACCTCAAAAGATCATCCAGTTGAATCCCCCACCAAAGCAGGGTCATCTAGATCAAGTTACACAGGAACATGTCCAGATGGGACATGTGGGGATGGAGACACCTTTTCATATTGATGTAGAACCTCCTGTTCCTGCTGACACCCGTTGCCCCTTGTCCTATCATTGGATGACACTGAGCAGAGCCTGGCTCCATCCTCCTGACACCCACCCTTCACAGATTGATCAACATTAATGAGGTCACCCCTCAGTCTCCTTTTTTCTAAGCTCAAGAGACCCAGCTCCCTCAGCCTTTCCTCATCAGGGAGATGGTCCATTCCCTTCATCATACTGTGCTAGAGTCTCTCCAGCAGCATTGTGTGATTCTTGAAGCCCAGAACTGGCCATGATATTCCAGATTTGGTCTCACCAGAGCAGAACAGAGATGGAGGAGAACCAATGTCTATCTGTGCTAAACACTCTGCTTCTGATCAACTCCAGGATGCTGTTGGCCTTCTTGACCACAAGGGCTCATTGCTGGCTCATGGGCTAGGTGTTCCTGCTGTGACAGGGGAATTGGACTAGATGATGTTTCAAGGTCCTTTCTGGTCCCTAATGATTTTATGATCCTGCTCTTGAAGATCTACAGAGAAATATTCACATCATTATGATAGGAATCTAGCCAACAGAAGCAGGTCATTTGCATCTACACTTTTGGCATCTAAAGGTAGCCACCTCATTTCCCTCTGGTGAAACACATGACTTTGAAGGTCTCCCAAGGAGATATGCTCTGTGAAATAGAAGCATTTAACCTCACCTCCACCAGGTGAACATGAAACTTCAGCAATACTCATCTGCTCTCTGAGGAACCTATTTGGCAGTGGCTGGAGCCTCTGTGGAAGATGCTTTTCAGTCCATGATGACCAGGGAGACTAAACTCATTGTGGCAACCACCTCAGCAGAAGCCAAATCTCCAGACAAAAGTCACGTGTTTTCATCTATGCAGTCTCCAGCCTTCCCTTCCTGCTCGCTGAGGTGATCGTGTGTTTAGAAGATAAATATGAGAAGGAACTTCCTCCCAGTGAGGGTGACAGAGCACTGGAAGGGGCTGCCCAGGGAGGTTGTGGAGTCTCCTTCTCTGGAGAACTTTAAAACCTGCTTGGCCATGTTCCTGTGCCACTTGGTCTAGGTGATCCTACTGTGTCAGGGGGATTGGACTGGCTGATCTTTCGAGGTCCCCTCCAATCCCTAACGTTCTGTGATTCTTCTATTTATGTGTCCATAGGACAGGGAACAGTCACCCAGAGACACGTACTCACGTAGTCATACTGCTGAAATCACGTAACAAGTCCGGAGATTAGACCAGACGTAGAACCCAGATATCCTCATGCAAACCCCTTTGCTTTGACCACTTGAGAATAGCCCTGCCCACCCTCCCAAGACTTACAAGCTGTCAGATTAAAACCTAAGAGGAAAAGAATCACAGAAACCTCAACTCAAACCATGAGATCGAAAATCTGTCGGATCCATAAAGTGAAAATTCTGTCCACAGGAAAATTCAGACACAATCACATTTTCTCATGAAATTGGAGCTGGAAACAAGGTCATTCTGGGGGGAAAAGAGAAGAATAATAACAAGAAAAAAACCCCAAACCAAAAACCCCCAACACTTAGCATCAGCCACTTCAGCCAGAGAGTCTGAAGCGTTTTGACAAGCACTGTGTCTAAGCCAAAAAACCCCAGGGCTAGATCTTCCACAAAATCACAAAACTTAAAGGGACGTTGTCAAAGTTGTTAGACCAAACACTTGAGCAACTTTAAACTGAGAGTCATACAGAAGGGTTCATATTTTTCTTCTCTGGAAGGAACAGCTGAAAGACATTTGTGAAGGGTTTGGTGCCGTAGCCTGCGCGTTTGTTCTGTGGCTGAGGGGAAAGTGTTCTGAGACTTCTTATTTTGCTGGGTTTTAACTTCTCACTTCACAGAATCATGAAACATTAGGGATTGGAAGGGACCTTGAAGGATCAGCCAGTCCAATCCTCCTGACACAGCAGGATCCCCTACATCCAGTCACACAGGAACATGTCCATGTTCCTGTTTTAAATGTCCATGTTTTAAATGTCTCCAGAGAAGGAAACTCTGTGGAGAAGGAGACTCCACAAACTCCCTGGGCAGCCCCTTCCAGGGCTCTGTCACCCTCACCATGAAGAAGTTCCTTCTCATGTTGATGTGGAACCTCTTGTGTTCCAGCTGACACCCATTGCCCCTTGTCCTATCATTGGATGTCACTGAGCAGAGACTGGGTCTGTCCTCCTGACCCCTGCCCTTTCCATATTTATCAACATTCATGGGGTCACCCCTCAGTCTCCTTTTTTCCAAGCTGAGGAGACCCACCTCCCTCAGCCTTTCCTCATCAGGGAGATGTTCCACTCCCTTCAGCATACTGGTAGGTCTGTGTTGGACTCTCTCCAGCAGTTCTGTGTCCTTCTGGAACTGAGTGGCCCAGAACTGGACACAACATTCCAGAGGTGGTCTCACCAGGGCAGAGTAGAGGGGCAGGAGAACCTCTTTCAATCTGTGCTAACCACCCTCCTTCTGATCCACCCCAGGATATCATTTGCCTTCCTGGCCACAAGGGCTCATTGCTGGCTCATGGTCATCCTGCTGGCCACCAAGATCTCCAGGTTCCTTTCTCCTGCACCGCTCTCCAACAGGTCAGTCCCCATCCTATACTGGTACCTGGGGTTGTTCTTGCCCAGATGCAGACTCTAGCTTGCACTGCAGACTGAAATACCCCTTTCTAACTAAAACTTGGTCATGTCCCCTCCTTTGCTCCTGCTGAGGAAGCTACAGATACAGTCCCAGTAAATGAAAATGGGACACAGGGAGGAGGCAGGAGGGGCCAATGTTTATTTCTGAGCGCGTCGTGTAAAACCAGGAGGCAGCACTAGTCCCTCATAAATCTCCCCTTTTAAACGATGCGTAGAGATCGCCGTCTCTCTGCTGTAGGTCGCTTCCCCCTGCAGAAAACAATCTTGTAGCTGCCCTCATTCACACGATCACAGAACATCAGGGATTGGAAGGGACCTTGAAAGATCATCCAGTCCATTCAAAGGGCAGGTGTCAGGAGGATGGAGCCAGGCTCTGCTCAGTGTCATCTAGTGATAGGACGACGGGCAATGGGTGTGAGCTGGAACATAGGAGGTTCCACATAAATATCAGAAGGAACTTCTTCCCAGTGAGAGTGATAGAGCTCTGGAACAGGCTGCCCAGGGACTTGTGGAGTCTCCTCCACTGGAGACGTTTAAAACCCACCTGGATGTGTTCCTGAGTGACTTGGTCTAGGTGATCCTGCTGTGTCAGGGGGATTGGACTGGATGATCTTTCGAGGTCCCTTCCAATCCCTAATATTCTGTGATGGTGTGATTACAAACATTTCCTCTGTTAAAAAGGTGTGGACATCAGCTCAACAGTAGGGGTTCACCAGCCAGTGAATCATAGTGTGGATGATGCATGGGAGAGTGGGGATGACAAAGAGGTCTTCAAACCCCCAGTGCACTCAGCAAGCAAAAACTTCATCTCTCAGAGTCTGATTTGATTTTTCACAAACTCACTCTGGTTGAATAAGACCCCTGAGATCATAGAGTCATAGAATCATTAGGGATTTGAAGGGACCTTGGAAGATCATCTAGTCTAATCCCCCTGCCGCAGCAGGACCACCTAGACCAAGTCACACAGGAGCAGACCAAGTCACACAGGACTCCAATCATCTACCCTACTTTACAAGTTCACCCCTAAACCAGATCCCCCTTCTTGAAGTGAGGGGCCCAGGACTGCCCCCGGTACTCGAGGTGAATCTCAGTCCACACCAAGGGCTTCTGAGCAGAGCATGGCCACTGCAGCACCATGTCCTGCAGACACACATGGGCTGGAGAGAGCCCACACAGTTTAGCTGCTGAGGATTTCAATTCTCGGTCCCTGAAACAATGACCACCCTCACTGCCAACAAAGCAAAGGCTGTGTGTGCTCCAAAATGCTGATGGATGTTCTCACCATGGGCAGTCAAACACTCCTGTCATTGTCTTGGGAAAAACAAATCTGAAAACATGCTTTAACTTTTTATCTGGAAGTTTTGGCCACACCGAGGCCAAAATGATGCCGTTTGTTTATGTGTGGGTAGACTTCTGCAAATGCCAGGCAGGGAGGAGGTTCATGGGGCTGAGCTGGATGAGGCCACTCGAAAGGTCATGACTTCCAGTCCTCCTGTAGGACTTCAAGCTCTTCTACACCAAAGTGGGTGTAAATCTCTGCAAGCCCAGGTCTGAGGTTGTTATCTGTGTAAATGCAGCTGGCACATGTAACCAGCAAGAGCTGAGAAAAGGGCTTGGAGATACAATCAGAGCTTCAACACCAAGGATTATGCAAGAAAACAGAGACAAAAGAGGAATTCTTTTCCTTTTATGATATTCCTCAGTATGAGTGTTATGAAAGGACCCTACCAGCATTTCTTCATCGTTTTCCCACAGTCATTTATAATAATCTCTTGGAAGAATCTAACTCCAACTTCAGCCCTTAAAGGAACAATTTGCAAGTTCCTGCACTTGTTTTGTTGTGTAAGTGTTTGCGTGAGCTCCGACAGAGCCATGAGATGGAGTTTAACTCTGACCTTCAAAGAGACAGAGATTATTTGGGGAATCAATCATTAGGGATTGGAAGGGACCTCAAAAGATCATCCAGTCCAATCCCCCTGACACAGCAGGATCACCTAGATCAAGTTGCACAGGAACATGGGCCCCTCAGGTTTGAAATGTCTCCAGAGAAGGAGACTCCACAACCCCCCAGGCAGCTTGTTCTAGTGCTCCATCACCCTCACTGTGAAGAAGTTCTTTCTCATATTTATACAGAACCTCCTACGTTCCAGGTCACACCCATTGTCCCTTGTCCTATCACTAGATGACATTGAGCAGAGCCTGGCTCCATCCTCCTCACACCCACCCTTTACATATTTATAGACATTAATGAGATCACCCCTCAGTCTCCTTCAAACTTAGGAGACCCAGCTCCCTCAGCCTCTCCTCATCAGGGAGGTGTTCCACCTCCTTCATTATCTTCATTGCCCTACGCTGGACTCCCTCCAGCAGCTCTGTGTCCTTCTTGAACTGAGGGGCCCAGAACTGGACACAGCACTCCAGATGTGCTCATACAAAGGGTTAAAAAGTTGCACAAAGCAGATCCCAAAGCTGGGTTGTGAGACGCTAAGACTGGCAGTTATGGCAAGTCCTCTGGATCAGATTAAACCCTGCGAGATGCATTTTTGAATCATCCAGGGAGAAAAAAAACCCAACAAGCAGAAGAAAAGGAAAAGGCTGCTGTTCTAACGTGGGTTACTGGAACCTCTTCTCGTCATCAGTAACTCAGCAGTTCTCTTCCAGCCGCTTTGTGAGAGAATCTGCATAAAAATAGCAACAAACACCCTCCGAATCCTTCTAAACACCAGTTGGGCTTCAATTCATCTCCCACGGTGCTTCTTGTGACAGCGGCGATGACAGCGGCGATTAGATAGGGCTGGCTCTTCACACCGCGTGTCACTCCTCAGTATCTGCCAAGAGCCCCTGCGCCAGGCAGGTGCTGGGAAGGAGAGATTAGGTGCAGCGCGTGTAATCAGCCTAAATCCCCCGCTGCCTCTGCTGAGTGATAACAAAACCTAAGCTGCTCCTTCCTTTCCACAAATTATAGAATCACAGAGTCACAGAACGTTAGGGATTGGAAGGGACCTTGAAGATCACCCAGTCCAATCCCCCTGACACTGCAGCATCACCTGGATCCAGTCACACAGGAACACATTCAGGTGGGTTTTAAATGTCTCCAGTGGAGGAGACTCCACAACCTCCCTGGGCAGCCCCTTCCAGTGCTCTATCACCTTCACTGTGAAGAAGTTCCTTCTCACACTGATGTGGAACCTCCCCTGTTCCAGCTCACACCCACTGGCCCTCGTCCCATCACTAGATGACACTGAGATTTTGCCCATCAGATGCTTAAGCTTTTCTTCCTCAGTTGCAGCAGATCTTCTTTAGTTCTCCCTAACGACTCTCACACTCCCCCACCAACGAGGGAGGGGATTTGGCGAGTGAATGAACACAGTGAACAGCAAAGTGTGAGGCTTGGCACCACGGACTGGATTTTGACACTTGCTGTGGTCGTTTTGAGGCTTCTTAAGGTGCCAGTCAATGGCTGACAGGGTGGCTCCTAGAAACGAAGTCCTGGTAATGAGATGTTGCTGCCTCTGTGGAAAAAAAGATCACTGGTTCCTGGTGCCAATTACTAATGAGGACTTCTTGGGCTTTCTGCTTGTTTTCAGAGACAAACTGCTCCTCAGCTTTGAAATGAGCGCGGGCTCACTGGGAGAGAGCCAGGCTGTGCTGGGTAAGACTCAGACACCTGGCTGTGGAAAAGCTTTCGTGCATGCCATGCTGGCCATGGAAAAGGAAATACATGTCACCCAGAATCACTGGCCACAGCCAACACCTGCGGGCACCTGTGCTGTGTCCTGCCAACATGGTCCCGCAACATTGACCTCACAATGGACAGTGAGGAAGCCACGTGGGGAAGACTCTTCCAGCGCTAGGAGCTGAACTCCAAGCTCGTTGATGTTTTTGTCAAACCAAGCGTGTGTGAGTAACACCCACGAGGCTGCTGCTTGGGCAGATGTGTGTCAGATGATCCCCAAAGTGCATTGAGGTGACACTGCAGCACCAGGCAACAGCTTCATCGCCTGGCTGAAATGCCGTCCTCACCACGCCGGCTCTCCTAGGAGCCCGGATGTGCCAGCAGACTCCTTCCAGAGACTGCAACCCAGCTGGGGGCATCTGTTTTCACTTGGTGCTTTGGGTATTCAAGACTTCAGAGGATGCTCCTGTCTCACAAGGCAGCCCAAGGGAGAGGCTTGGGGATTCCAGCTCAGGCTGCATCTCCTTTGAGCTGCTTTAAAAGGCAGCCTTGGGTCTTGCAGCTCCCCTCACCGTGTGCTGAGCTGGGTCTTCATGCAGAAGTGGTGGTCGCCCCTGTAGACTAAATAACTATAGGGCATGATGCTAGTCCCACACCATGATCTGGAAGGAGGAAGGGTTTTCCATGCCACCCAGACTCCCCTCATGCCTAACTCAGAGGAGCATCTTCCCCTCCCCAGAGTGAAGCCATGGCCTTGTGCCAGCTGGGAGGAGGGAGGCATGATCTGGCAAGAGCTGAGGCAAACATTTCCCATACCCTGGAGGGGGTGGGGGGAAATATTTAGTCACACAGAAGTCCCAGTTTGTTGCTTCATACTTAAAATACTGCCCTGTGCAGCTGAAAAAGCTCATTTGGGAAAAATCAGTGGATGACAAAGAAAGGAAAATATGATTAAATTCTCTGAATTTTATTTTTAACAATCGATGTCCCTGGCGGATGCAGCAATGCTGGACACGATGTTTATTTAGAACCCCACCACTTGATAGTTGTGGTTTCAGGGCATGTGTTTCTGTGTGGTGGATCAGGAAGAAGCATCTGCTGCTGACTGCATCTTTCGAGCAGGAAGGATTCTCTGGAGACGTTTAAAACCCACCAGGATGTGTTCCTGTGCAACTTGGTCTAGATGATCCTGCTGTGGCAGGGGGATTGGACTAGATGATCTTTCGAGGTCCCTTCCAATCCCTAATGATTCTATGGTTCTATGAACCCTTGCAAAGCACACAGACAATCATTGCAACCTTCTCAAGATGGGAACCTGCCTCTTCTGCATGTGCAACCACCATGATACCAAGGTAATCCAAGCCTTTGGAATCAGTGCTTGGGCTAGGCTGGTAAGAAGAGAGCAGCTACTTTCTGTAGTAAGGGACTCATTACTGATCAAGATGCAAGTGAAAACAATCCCCTGAGAAGCATCATCGCCATCCATAGAATCATAAACTCATTTAGGATGAAAAAGACCTTCCAGATCACCAAGCCCAGCCATCAGCCTGCCTGTACCAAGCCCACTCCTAAACCATGTTCTTAAGTTCCAGATCTACGCAACTTCTAAACACCTCCAGGGATGGCAATTCAACCCCCAACCTGGGCAGCCTGTTCCAATTGTTGATAACCCTTTCAGTGAATAAATTTTTCCTGATGTCCAATCTGAACCTCCTCTGGTGCAACTGGACAGGATGGCATTGGCATGTGAGTCAAAAAGGAGCTGGAAACTGCTGTCCTCAGGGTTGATGTGAAGCGCTGACTTGTGCAGAATTACCCTCTGGTGTCATCTGACAGCAGCATCCAGGAGAATGTCACCACATGGAGGGAGGGCATCAATCTGACCCCCGTGTTGCAGTGCTCTCCATGTATTGCCCGGCTTGCTGAAGGGCTCAAAGAGAATCATTTAGAATCATAGAATCATAGAATCATTACGGATTGGAAGGGACCTCGAAAGATCATCTAGTCCAATCACAGAATTACTGAGGCTGGAAAAGACTTCTGAGATCATCCAGCCCAACCCATGACCTAACATCAGCACATCAGCCAGACCAGGCTTCAGAGTACCACTGTCAGTCTGCCCTCCAGGGATGGGCAGTCCATTCTAGGGTCTGATGACCCTTTCCTAGAGCAAGGGTCTTCTAACACCCAACCTAACCCTCCCCTGGTGCAGCTTCAGGCCCTGCCCTCTTGTCCTTGTGCTAGTTGCCTGGGAGAAGAGCCCGACCCCCACCTGAGTACAACTTCCATTCAGGTAGTTGTAGAGAGGGAGAAGATCGTAGCCATGGGCTGCTTGTTTATTTTGATGTTTCTAATTGTTGCTATGGTAACACTTAAAATTTACATCCCAAGATTTACCTTGCTCCAACAGGCTCATTGTCTAGACAGCCTGTGCTGGAGGACAGGAATTATCCACGCGCTAGAAACTGCAGCCTGGATTCCTGGGTTGTTTTTTTTCCTCTTGATTTAGAACCAGGCGAACAGCAAGTACTTGTCCTACTTTCTAGTCAGTAAGCTGGAGTTCTGCATGTTTAATTATAAATCAAATAATTGACTACAAAGCTATTGTGGTGGGGCCCTCCATGCTGTTGATGGTTTTAATTGCAAAGTGCTACATGATGTGCTTCAGTAACAAGGAATAAGCCCTGAAGTAGCTGAGGAGATGTCCTACTTCGACTCTGTTTTTACAGGTGGGATGCAGGAAATTTGCCGGCGTGTGGTTCCTCTCCATGATGGATGTGGACAAGAGAACTGAAGGCTACACGAGATGCTGCTCAGGGCTGTGCTGCTGGTGCACTTAGCCCAGCGTTCACAGGCAGAGCCCAGAGGTAAAGCTCTCTCTCATGAGAAGAATCACAGCATCACAGAACATTAGGGATTGGAAGGGACCTTGAAAGAGCATCCAGTCCAATCCCCCTACCACAGCAGGATCCCCTAGATCCAGTCACACAGGAACACATCCAGGCAGGTTTTAAATGTCTCCAGAGAAGGAGACTCCACAACCCCCCTGGGCAGCCCCTTCCATGCTCCTCTCAATCCCCAAAGAAAGGCTTGCATGGCTCACCCTGGAGTAAAGGATGTTGTTTGTGCACTGAGGGCATTCATCACATCAGATGGCACCTTTGCCTGGCAGTCATGGATTGGAGTGAGTAGAAGGAGATACCAAAGCTCCCAAACTCCTCAGTGCCCATGGTGCCACTCATTGCAAGAGGAGCCAAGTGCCTTTCTCTTCCTGGACACAAGGACCCTAATGGCCTCCACTACCCTGTAAAATAAAAGTAAAATAAGAATATCTGATTCTGGGGTGTGTAAAAGGAGTCCTAATGGCAGCTGGAGGCTCTCCTTCCCTCAGGCCCTGCAGGGGTGTCAACCCAGGGCTGGTACACACTGAAGGAAGAAGTTCTTTCCTGAGAGTTGGGCACTGAAACAGGCTACCCAGGGAGGCGGTGGAACCATCCCTGGAGATGTTTAAAAATGAGCAGATAGAGCACTTGAGGCTGTGGCCTAGGGGTTAGGGACATGTTGATGTTGAGATGAAGGCTTGGACTTGATGATCCTGGAGGTCATTTCCAGCTATGATGATTCTGTGGTGGGTCCTGTCTCTAAAGCTGAGGAAAAATCTCATTCATCTTTCTCATTCCAGTATGGTGCTCAAGACCATAACAAGCAACCTCTCAAGGTCTTCCTCTCTATAATCCTTTGCAGACTGGTGGGCTGCTGGTTGTGTGGGTTGGAAATAGATGGGTAAGAAGACTGTAAAATTGCAGCCAGGACCTCTGGAGGAGCTGTCAGGGAGTCTGTGGCATGGCCCTAACCAGGTGCTCACTATGAGGCAAAGAGTGTTGATGAGGAAGGGATATAAGCTCCCTGGTGCCCAAAGGAGACCAGGAGATTGGGAGGTACTGGCTCAGAAAGAAACATCTCACTGGTAAAAGACAGTGCTGGCAGCAAATGATTTTTGAAGGTCAGATGCTTTTTCAAGGTAAGGAGAGGTGGCACTTCAACAAGTCAGGAGAAGCAGGAAGGGGGAGAGCAATTCTTGTTAGTATTTCCAGAAGTGTACAGGGACTTGCTAATGGGGCAGAGAAACTGTTCAACTCTCATTTTAATCCCCTTTTGTCTACAGCTCCACTCATCCCTGAGGATCTGGACCTGCATTTCCATGGACCTTCTCAGAAGCAGCAATAAAGTCCTCTGCTTTTGTTACCTTACAAAAGGTGTCTTGGAAGCCACCACCAGGACTGAGTGGAAAACTCTCTGTCCTTCACCCATCAAATCTGGAGCCTCTGCTGAACACAGAGACTGAGCAGGGCCAATCACCAACGTTGGTATGGCAGGTGTTTGGTCAGAATGAAGGCAAAATCCTCCAAGGCAGGTACGACTCCCTTCAAGGCTACTTTGCCATTGAAGCTGAATATCCCCAGCTGTGCTGAGCTGTGATTCTGTGTTTCTTTAAGGAGGGACAGATTCTCCTTTTCCATTCTCTTGCATGCGGCATCGGTTTCCAGGCAGTGGTGACTTAAAGCCCTCTATTTTTGTACAACTAACTATAGCAGCATAAAGCTAAATGGTTCAGATTACTGTAAGAACTTGAAGTCTAATCTCTTTTTCCTTTCTAATCAAACTGCAGCATTTGCATGTGTGAAGACAAACCCCCCCAGAGATTTTAAGGGAGGAATCAACAGGACCAACCGAGCACTGCGTCTGTCATTGAAGACTAACAATAAGAGGTACAAAAGTCTGTGTGCACTGTGTCATTTCACTGTGAAGCATCTGTGGAGATCTGTCTTCCTCTCTTCCACTCCCCCATGCAGGTGCTGCTCTGCACACACCCCACACCAGTGCCTCTCTGCCAAAGGCATGGTGTAGACAGATGATCCTCATCCAGCAAAGACTGGTGCTTTGGGTTTTTCCTTGGTGTGATGTGAAGAAGCGAAGGTTTAACCTATGGTGGGGGACTGTTTTGCAGTCACTCTGTGTTGGGGGATACAACCATGGCAATTCTGAGGGACTAGATGGAAGCACAAGGGTTCTGGTGCCTTGTCAAAGAAGGTGACTTCTAGTGAGGAGGAGAGGATTGAGTGGGAGAGGATTGAGTGAGACCCTGCCTACCAGAGACACCCAACTGCAGGAGTGCGGGCAGTGGGCTCTGTTCTCTAGTTGGGGTCTGCCCAAGACATCTAACTAGATCTTGGCCCCAAAGGGCACAACAATCAGCAAATAGATTTGATGGCTACGAGTTACCTGAACCCACAAAAGTCCAGAAGCCTGAGTCTTTCTCATCCTTCAAAGAAGCTAAGCACTGGGATATACAATGACTTCAGAATTCAACATAGGAAGGGAGACGAGGACAAGTATTGTGAGTGAGAAGAGTAATTGGGCTTTTGGAGAACAGAAATGCTTTGGCACAGTTCAGTTAATGGTTGGACTCAAAGATCTCAAAGGTCTTTTCCAGCCTAAATGATTCTATGAAGCGAGAGCCACACATGGAGCAGCTGGCTGCAGCGGAGCAGCAAAGTCCTTCTTTCCAGACTCTGCAACCCCGAGAGCAAACGGTGCCGGCCGCTGCGTCGTGCGGAGCTCTATTGCTGTAATTTGTATAAATCATTATGGAAATCTTTGTTTATTAATCCCTGATTAAAATCCCGAGCAATTTAGATGCAAATGAACTGCTCCGCTGACGATCCTGGCGAGCGGCCAGGCTGACCCTTGGCACAGCTGAGCTGGCTAGCATCGCTGCAGCTACGCTCCTCTCAGCCCCCGACGACCCAGCAGGCGTTGCTGAAATCTCCTCAGGCCTGAACCTCTGCAAGGTGCAGAGTAAGCTCATGTCAGCGAGAGGCTCCCTGTTTGAAAGGGCTTGGGGAGACCTCTCCTTGTTCAGGTGGGACCAGGCACCCCTTTCCCTCTTGTCCCCAGAGCGTTCCATTGCGCAGCTGCAGAAGCCCCTGTGTCATCAGCGCTTGTGTTCAAGGGGCTGCAGACCTGTCCGGGAGGAATTCACAGAATCACAGAACATTAGGGATTGGAAGGGACCTCGAAAGATCACCCAGTCTCCCCACCACAGCAGGATCACCTAGATCCAGTTGCACAATTCTGAGGGATGCTCTTTGCACAGTGACAGAGGCAATCCAAGGGAGGTGGTTTTATCACCGTCCCTGGATGTGTTCACAGGTCACGGAGCTTAGGGACGTGGTTTAGCGGTGGGCTTCAGGCAGTTAGGTTCATGGCTGGACTCTGATCTTAAAGGTCTTTTTCAACCTAAAGGATTCCATGATTCTAAACTCAGTGGCAGAGGAGAAAGTTGTGGGCAATCTCCTTTGTTTTCTAAGCTTTTGGCTTTGAAAGAGAATGAGTAGCTCAGCTTTTCCTCAGCTGTGTGCAATGACCAGGGAAAACACACTGTTAGAGCCTCACGAAGGCACAAAAGCTACTTGTGACATCTGTTTAGTTGGTGGCTGGTGAGTTTAAGGTAAACTTTGGTGCATGAAGGCTACTGTGTTTGAGAGTAAAAATCACATTCAGAATGATGGGTTTCACTCTTCCTCTGCCTTTTTCAGGGCTATTGACAGCTGGAGACAGCTGATACTGGAGACCTGGTCTAGGTGGTCCTGCTCTGGCAGGGGGATTGGACTAGGTGATGCACTGGAACAGGCTGTCCAGGGGGGGTTTGGAGTCTCCTTCACTGGAGATGTTTAAGACCTGCCTGAACATGTTCCTGTGTGACTTGGTCTAGGTGATCCTGCTGTGGCAGGGGGATTGGACTGGATGATTTTTTGAGGTCCCTTCCAATCCCTAATGATTCTATGATCATCATAGAATAGTTTTGGCTGGAAGAGACCTTCAAGATCATCAAGTCCAACCTTTTCCTAGCCCTATCAGCACCACTAAACCATATCCCCTAAGGCAACATCTACCCTTTTCTTAAACACTTCCAGGGATGCTGACACAAGCACCTCCTTTGCTTCCCCCCTACACTGACTCCATTTGTTATTCTATTGTCTGAAGTACTGGTTTGTTTTGAAGAAACAGCCTTAAACTCTTGGTTTAGCAAAAAGACCACTGTTTGTTTAAATCTAAGACAACTTTAAAATCTCAGACATTGTTTAATGTAAGGAATAAGCCAATGAAAGGGCCCATCCCTGCACATCTCACCAGCAGCATGATGACCCACGGGTGTCCAGCCAAAAGGCAATTGAAAGCTGCTGCAGAGGCCGTGTCCTGTGCAGGGTTCTGCTACAGCGGTGGAGCCAAGAAGTAATAGGGTCGTGCTGCTTGGATTTTGGGGCGAGCGCCAGGTTTGAAAGCCAAGTACTGCTTTACGTTACGGATTCCAGTCTCTAATGGTCTAATTCCTAATGAGGGTCCCATGGCACCAGTGCAGGAAGGCATCGCTCTTCTGAGGCCAGCAGAGCTCGTGGAGGACGATTTCTTCAGACACCAGAGCTGCAAATTCTTTGGTGCCTAGTGGGGGCAAAGCCCTGATCAAAGGATCCGGGACATTTGTGGCTGCGCTGAGCAGAGAGTGCAAAGCCTTTTATTCAGTGGAGCACTGCCAGGATGTCTCTGTCACCTGGCTGCTTGGTTTTACAGCTTGAGTTGGACTGGATTTCCAAGACATCCATCCCTCTGGACTGGGTCCAACATGCGTACTGGGCTGTGAAGCTGGGGCGAGCCAAGAGAGGACTATGTCCCTGCAGCATGCAGGCCAAGGTGGCTTCTGCACAGGGCTCAACCTCTGCAAAGCTCTTCTTCCCCATTGCTGTGGGAGAGTGTTGGTGTTCCTCCAGCTTCAAGCTGACGCACGTCTAACTGCAGCAAGTCAGACAAGCTTGCTGGGTTGTACCAGAGCCTAGAAAAGGAGGCTTCATTAGACTGTAAGAGGCCAGCTTACTAACAGAAGTCCACAGGAGTTCATGGTTATGCCTAGGAAGATTTATTTTTACACTAAAAGAACAGTTTATCAAGGGCAAACAGAGCTGGGCTTTGGTAGTCACGGAACTGTAGAATGGCTTAGGTTGGAAAGGACCTCAGATTCTATGATTCTATGATCATCTAGTTCCAATCTGCCTGCTGGAGGCAGGAACACTTCCGCTGGATCAGGTTGCCCAAAGCCCAACCAACCTGGTCTTGAACACTTCCAGGGATGGAGCTTGCACAACTTCTCTGGGCAATCTGTTTCAGTGCCTCTCCACCCTCATAGCGAGGAACTTATTCCTAAAATCTAATCTAAATCTACTCTCTTTTAGCTTGAAACTATTTCCCCTTGTCCTATCACTAGATGCTCTTGTGAAAAGTTCTTCTTCAGCTTTTCTGGAGGCTCCCTTCAGGTACTGACAGGCTGATATAAGGTCCCTCCAAAGTCTTCTCTTCTCCAGATGTGATATTTGCTTCAGGCCCAAAGCAATGATTTGTCTGTCTCTCCAAGGGATGTCAGTAGGTCTAACAGAAGATGTTTCTCTTCCCACAAGCTTCAAGTCCTTAAAATAGAGCAAAAATCCTGGTGAGACCTCGTCTGGAACATTGTGTCCGGTTCCAGGCCCCTCAGTTCAAGGACATGGAACTGCTGGAGAGAGTCCAGCGCAGAGCCACAAAGATGATGAAGGGAGTGGAACATCTCCCTGATGAGGAAAGGCTGAGGGAGCTGGGTCTCTTTAGTTTAGAGAAAATAAGGAGACTGAGGGGATGTTGATAAATATGTGAAGGGTGGGTGTCAGGAGGATGGAGCCAGGCTCTGCTCAGTGGCACCCAATGGTAGGATGAGGGGCAATAGGTGCCAGCTGGAACACAGGAGGTTCCACATCAATATGAGGAGGAACTTTTTCATGTTGAGGGTGACAGAGCACTGGAATGGGCTGCCCAGAGGAGTTCATAGACTCATTAGGGATTGGAAGGAGTCGTGGAATCTCCTTCTCTGGAGACACAGAAAACCCCTAAAACCCTAGATATGTTCCTGTGCAACTTGGTCTAGGTGATCCTGCTGGGGCAGGGGGCTTGGACTAGGTGATGTTGTGAGGTCCCTTGCAAGCCCTAATGTTCTGTGATTAAAGGTAGGTCTGGTTGCTTTCCTATTTAGTCTGATAACATATTTTTAACAAGGAGACAACTTCCCTGAATCTTTTAATGAAAACCTAATGGTGGGAAGCAGCAAGCTCAGACTTCCACCCCCCCCTGCAAGCTGTCACCCTACATCTTGCAGGAGAAGGGCTCGGCTGCTCCTGGAGAGCTTTTCCTCAAAATCCCCCCTGCTGGGCCCTTAAAAGCAAACTTGCAGAACTTCCAAATGTTTGGACTGGCTCCAAGTTGTGCCATTGAGATAAAAATGCCCCAGGAAATATGAAAACACCACTGCTGTGTCGTGAGCTGATAACGTGATCTAATGTGGTGGTTGTTTTATCCCCCTGACTGAATGAAGCAAAGCAGCCTGCTGTAAAAAAAAAAGCAGGTGACAACAGATCACTGGGGACAACTCAACAGGTAGTCCTAAGGAAAAGAAGCTTTTCATTCCCTAGGCACTTTGACTGGAAGGAGAAACAGTGATATGTGAGGGCTGAGCTGGTGGATAGAAACACACTGGGGTTTTTAGCTCCATTCTTCCCCCTGGAAAGCATCTCTCCCACCCTGGGCACTGAACTGGGAAGTTCCTGCTTAGAACTGTGGCACCCAATTTGACAGAATCACAGAACATTAGGGATTGGAAGCGACCTCGAAAGATCATCCAGTCCAACCTCCCCACCACAGCAGGATCACCTAGATCAAGTCCAGGCAGGTTTTAAATGTCTCCAGAGAAGGAGACTCCACAAACCCCTCGGGCAGCCCCTCCAGCACCCCGTCACCCTCACTGGGAAGAAGTTATGAGTCACAGAATCAGTCCAGGTTGGAAGGGACCACAGGATCATCCAGTTCCAACCACCTGCCATCTTGGGGAGATTCTTTCTGAAACTGAGCTTCCTGATTTTTCCCACCTTTAGCCAAGGTCCAAGCTGTGTCCTGGGAGCTATGTGGAAATAAACAAGTTACACTGAATAAATCTTTCCAAGAAGGGTGGGTGTCAGGAGGCTGGAGCCAGGCTCTTCTCAGTGTCATCTAGTGATAGGACAAGGGGCAATGGGTGTCAGCTGTAACACAGGAGGTTCCATATAAACATCAGTAGGAACTTCTGCACAGTGAGGGTGATGGTGAACTTTAACAGGCTGCCCAGAGGGGTTGTGGAGTCTCCTTCTCTGGAGATGTTTAAACCTGCCTGAACATGTTCCTGTGTGACTTGGTCTAGTTGATCCTGCTGTGACAGGGGGATTGGACTGGATGATCTTTCAAGGTTCCTTCCAGTCCCTAATGCTCTGTGAAAATGCTTCACGTGGAAGTGTACAAGGAACAGATACCTTCCACCTTCCCTGCCAGGATATTTGCATGTGTGTTAAATACTCTCTATCCTCTCAGGAGGGCTCAACAAGCACACACAGCCCAGCGCATACAGTTTGTCTCAGCCTAATGAACTCTTTAGTCCAAGTTCTCTGTGGCTTTGTGGGGATTAGGGTAGCAACCACATGTGTGTCTCAAGCTGAAATGAAACCATCCCTATAGGCAATCTGACTTCCAGAGTGTTTTCCTGTCAAAATTAATCTCAAAATCCCCAAATTATTTTCTTTCACCTTTTTTCCACTCACCCCCTCTCCCACCTCTCCTGTATGTGGAGCTTTGGCACAGTCTTTCAGGGGGTACACAAAGCTGAGAAGCAAGAGAGCAGCTGGCAGCAAAAGTATTTCTTATAGGACCTCTCCTCTTCACAGAATCACAGAACATTAGGGACTGGAAGGGACCTCAAAAGATCTTCTAGTCTAATCCCCCTACAGTAGCAGGATCACCTAGAACAAGTTGCACGGGGACATGTCCATATGGGTTTTAAATGTCTCCAGAGAAGGAGACTCCACAACCCCCTGGGCAGCCCCTTCCAGTGCTCTGTCACCCTCACTGGGAAGAAGCTCCTTCTCACATTGATGTGGAACCTCCTGTGTTTCAGCTCACGCCCATTGCCCCTTGTCCTATCACGAGATGGCATTGAGAAGAGCCTGGCTCCATCCTCCTGACACCTGCCCTTTACATCTTTTCTCCAGTGTGCCCTAATCACTAGAAAAACCCCCAACAAAACAGAGAGAGATGGTTTACTGGAGAAGGAAAAAATAGTTGTCCTTTATGTGAAAGAGTGGGGTTTGAACACAAAACAAGCATCTTGTAAAAGTTTTTAATTTTCCTGAGAGGTAGAAAACTCCCCTTGTAAATTTGAGGCTGAGGTGCTGAGCGCATGGTTTCCAGATGTCTCCTTGTTGAGGCAATAAGAGGTCATTGCTCTCACTCACCAAGATGGGTCTTGGGCAAATCCCGTGGCATTAGTGGGAGAGGTGTGAAGACCCTCATGTGTCTGTGATGGCAAGATGGCTGAGCAGTTGTTTCTGCAGAAGTTGATGCTAATGAGTTTGTGTTTTTAGCTGCCTTCACAGCAAGCTGCACCTGCAGCTGGCATCAGGACAGGCTGGGCAAGAACCAAAGTGATTTCTTGGTCACACTGTACGCACACTGTACACACACATCAGGCTGCCCAGGGAGGTTGTGGAGTCTCCTTCTCTGGAGACATTTAAAAACCACCTGGATGTGTCCCTGTGTGACTTGGTCTAGGTGATCCTGCTGTGGCAGGGGGATTGGACCAGATGGTCTTTCAAGGTCCCTTCCAGTCCCTAAGGGTTGAGTGATTCCGTGATTGAATGGCTACAACAGCATGTCTGCCACTCTGGCACTCGCCCGCATGCATTCATTCTTCTATCCCAACAACAGCAAAATAGCTTCTACTCCATCTATAGGAGAAGTCACCTATCTCAGGAGAAGGCTGTGGAGTATCTAGGTAATCATGTTCATCTCCTCCTGCCTTCAGCACCCATTGCAAAGGTGTGCAGCAGTGACTAGCACTTCTGAAGCAGCAGGATGCTCTGGCAGCCACAGTCTTTCCTTCCTGCTCCCCTTGAGAGGGATTTCAGCTGGGTAGGAGTGAGGCACTTGGGTGGGAGTGAGGCACTTACTACACATAGGTTCTAGGGTTTCATTTGCTGTGGTGTAGGTCTCTTTGCTTCCTGCCCTTGTCATTTCAAACTCCCTCTGATCTCTGTGGTCCAGCCCAGATTTCCAAACCACAGAGCAAATTCTGGGAGAGCACAAACTCTTGGCTGTTTTGAGTTTCTCCAGAGTTCCTTCTTTGAGTGCTTTTATGACTTGATTCAGGGTTGTACCCAAGCCTCACTGGTTGTACTTCTCATCAGTGCACGCAACCACATTTCCTCCTTGCTTAGAGCAATCATCTCTTTTCACGAGTGCTGGTTAAGTCTCACCCCAAACTGGTCTGGGAATGACTGAGGAGCAGAGATGCCTTTGAATGTGCAGAGAAGATGAATTTGCAAGAAGACTCTGGGTGCCCAACAGGACCAAGAGTTTAAAAAGCCCAAAAGCCTTTTCCTTGGCTTCCTTCACACTATCAAAAAGCTGCAGATTGCAGCCAACTTTGAAGCAACTTGATGGTTGGACTCGTTGATCCAAGGGGTCTTTTCCAACCAGAGTGATTCTGTGATTCTGTGATTTGAAATGACTAGTGACTTCCTCAGCCTCCACCTTACTCACATGCTGAAGGCCCCCAGCTAGAGCATGTCCCACAGGATACATGACACTCCATGGGCCATAAATCTTCCCAACTGCTTTTAAAGGACTGTGAGACACAGCCTTGCCCAGCAGGTCTCAGAACTTCTCACCCATGACTCTGCTCAGTCCCACTGGGATCTTTTGTGCCCCACAGGCAAATGCCACCCCAGCAGGGTGGCTGGTGAGATTCAGAGCACCTCAGAGGCTTGCCACAGGTCTGATCACTTCGCTGCCCAACAGCAGGATCAGCCTGTCCTCAAGCTGTTGATAACAGACCTTTGTCTAAGCTCTTATTGAAAAGCAAACATGAAACGATGGAGATGTCACAGTTTGCCCAACCAGCACATCTAGTGCTTAATCATCCTTACTACTAGATCCTTTTGATCGTGTCTATCCTCAAACTCTTTCATGACTTTCAAAGCCCATTATTTCCCATCCTCCCATCAAAAAGATTCCCTCGTATTTGCAGATAACTCTGATGTATTTAAAGACTGTTAGTGTCTCCCTTTGGGCTTTTCTAGCCTAAACAACTTATTTCCTTCAGTCTTACTTCATAAACTTCATTTTCTAGATCTCTAATTGATGTTGATGCTTTGAAGGACTGGATTTGGGACATAGCTCTTTTATTAAGGACTCTTTTATTAAGCTCTTTTATTAAGAGCTATTTTATTAAGCTCTTTTATTAAGAGCTATTCTATTAGCTCTTTTATTAAGAGCTATTTTTTTAAGCTCTTTTGTTAAGAGCTATTTAGAGCTACCTTAATTTAAAATATTAAGATGTGTTTGAAAGGGAACAGAATATTCCAGCCAAGGCCTTAGCAGCTCTGTATAGACAACAGGCAACTCAACCAGCTTCTTCTCTGGAGATGCTTAAAACCTGCCTGGATGTGTTCCTGTGTGACTTGATCTAGGGGATCCTGCTGTGGCAGGGGGACTGGACTGGATGATCTTTTGGGGTCTCTTGCAGTCCCTAATGTTCTGTGATTCTGTAAATGATGATGCTGGTGATGTAGCCCAGCACAACGCTTGCGGTTCCTGTAGCAGCAGTTCACTGTTGGTCTCTCTTGCAACAGGCACCCCTGAACCCTTTGCTGCTTTCAGGTGCTGTGCCCTGATGTTTGATATCAGCCCTGTCTTGGTATGTAAGTGACTGCTTAGCCTGCTGACAGCAAGTCAAATGGAAGACGTCGCGGTAATGGCATCCCACCCCATCCTTTTCTGGCTGCTGCAGCTGAGCAAGATCTTTCCAAGCCTGTCCCTAATCCTCAGCTCAGATTCAAAGGTTATGCAGTTTGCTAGCTGGTGACTCTGCTCTCCCAGCATGAGGCAAAGTGGTTGTGGTACATCACCTCCTAAACCTCCTCTATGGATAATCCGTTGTCTCGTTTCCATACGTTCCCCCATGCTGGTGCCTCTTGCCGTGGGGGCTCAGCTCCTCTAAGCAAGAAGCAGCCTCATGTTCTCTCTCTCTATACAGTGACTGGGATGACAGGCTCCTGATCCACGATCAAGGATCCTAACTAGAGTGACAACAAAAATGATACTGTCTGTACAACTGAGAAGTTCCTGTTAGTGGCCAAACGGGAGAGGAGTGGCGGCTCATGGTTGAATTCAACTTTCCTATTGTAGCTCCAAAAACTTCATGACTGAGAGCAGTTTTGGAAACTGCTGTTTTGTTAGGAAAACACTCGTTTTCCAAGGAGAATGGGACATTCCTCTGTGTAGAAATGTCACATTTTCACCTGGGGCATGCTCATGGAAATGAAAACTTGACTTGCTGCTGTAAATCTTCGCGAATTCCCGTGCATTTGCCCCAGGTGAACACGTGATATTTTTACAGACAGGATGGCTCAGGTTTTGCTGAGAGAGGCAAAAAAAGGCCTTTCTTGTGAAAAAATAAGAAGGCAATGGTAACTTTCTGTTTGTGAAGGGCATCCGTACCTTTTACTGGGGGAAAAAACAGAAGAGGAGGAAAATGGAGGTGAGCTGTTGAATTTACAAACGTACTGTAGAAAAATGACTTTCTGAGGAGAACTAATAACTTTCCCATTAAAGTCTCAGCTTTGCTGGCACTAATATTGTTCAGTGTTCAGCAGTTATCGTGTTGAATACAGAACAAAAAGGCAACCTGCATTCATCCAACCCAGCTAAGGCAACCTGCATTCATCCAAAACTTCCACTAAAATTGATGCAAGAGATGTCTGTGAAAGGATCTTTCAGCTAATGTAACTGTGCAATGGAAGAAATAAAACAAAAGGCTGTTTCTGTCTGTGAGCTTTCTCACATCTGGAAGACTGTGTCCAGTTCTGGGCCCCTCAGTTCAAGAAGGACATGGAATTGCTGGAGATAGTCCAGCGCAGAGCCACAAAGATGATGCAGGGACAACGTCTCCCTGATGAGGAAAGGCTGAGATTGCTGGGTCTCCTAAGTTTAGAGACAATAAAGGGCCTGAGGGGTGACCCCATTTATGTTGATAAATATGTGAAGGGCAGCTGTCAGGAGGATGGAGCCAGGCTCTGCTCAGTGGCATCCAGTGATAGGACAGGGGACAATAGGTGTGAGCTAGAACAAAGGAGGTTCCACATCAATGTGAGAAGGAAGTTCTTCACAGTGAGGGTGACAGAGCACTGGAAGGGGCTGCCCAGGGGGGTTGTGGAGTCTCCTTCTCTGGAGACATCTAAAACCCACCTGGCCATGTTCCTGTGTGACTTGGTCTAGGTGATCCTGCTGTGGCTGGGGGATTGGACTAGATGGTCTTTCGAAGTCCCTTCCAATGCCTAATGTTCTGTGACTCTGTGATTCCACTTCAGCCAGTCCCCAATGCAATGCAGTCAGATGAACTTTTATTTCCAAAGCTGTAGAAGGAGGAGGAGTGGACTTGCTGGCCTGGGTTGCACAGTGTTGACAGTCACTTAAAGAGAGGACAAAGTGTCCCTTGTCCCCCCATTTTTCTTGACTGTGCTGTCTATGGGGGAGAAGAGAAGGGGGTGATAATGTAACGGGGTAAAGAAAAGGCTGCCCCTGGGATACTCTGGGACAGTTCTTCTCTGACAGCCTGGTGTGAGCTACTCTGTGGCCATCAAACAAGACATCCGAATCACAGAATGTTATGGATTGGAAGGGACCTCAAAAGATCATCTATGTCCACCTCATCTCTTCTGGAGCAGTCCTGGGTGGACTCTCAAGGTTTTTATTTGGGCTAGCAAGTCTCTCCCACCTCTATTTTCACTCCATACTAGAAAATCCACGTGGTGAGTTTGCCAAGGGGAGATGAAAGATTAGCTCTCACATCTTCCAAAATGGACTAGCTGGGTCACTAACCCTTCAGAAGCTACCCAATCCATGTATGTGCTGAGGAGCCTTTCCTGCCTATTAGACATCTCACATTGCTTTTCTGCTCAGGGATCTCCAAAAACCTCTTGTAATCTAGGGCTGTTCCATCCTGGAAAAATGTGGGGTCCTCCAGGGCTGGTTAAAGGTTATTTGCTTCAGACCCTTGCTGCCTGCCCTCCCTCCTGTCCATGCTGTGCCTTTGAGGGATGGGTTCTTAGGTGTTGAAACCTAGTAAAAGTTAATTGTGTTTGGAAAAAACCTACTTGAGCAGCCTTACCAAGGGTGGGAAGATCTTCCCTTCCAACCACACAACCAGAACTCACAGATCCTGGAAGAGCCTGGACTGTCCTGGGCACAGAGTGATTTGGGAGCCACCAGCTGTAAAGCAGCCACTCCCTCCTCCTCCTTGATGGGCTGCTGTGTGAGCACAGAATTGAACGGGGAAGAAAAGGGACATTTCTGCAGGTTTGAGTTGGTTCTTGACCTTTTCATGCTGTAGCTGGAGTGCTGGAAACACAGAAGGGGGTTATTTGCTGTCTGAAGCCTGGCTGCTGTACGGAGAAGCTTCTGCTTGTTTTGTGTGCCAGTGAGTTCAGCAGCAGTCCTCGTGTGCGTAAGCCCTTGTTCTTGCCCACTCGGTTGTAAGGAAGTGGGAAGCTGATGCTAATCCCAACAAGGGTCACTGAAGTATAAAAAGAAAATCCCAGCCAGCAATCTACACACCCCAGAAAAATGGCCCCCCTGTGTTCCTAAACTGGGAAAGTCCTAAAAGCTTGATGAAAACTGGCATTTGAATTGGCAAGAAAGCTCCCCCTCACTCTGTGCAAGTACATAACATGCAGCAGTAGCAAAATGCTCTCTGTAGTAGTGGAGTTTTCTCCTCACCCTAGGAGTTATTAGGTAAATCAGTGCAGTAATTACCACAGCTCTACCTCTGTGGAATGCATCTGCTCAGCTTGCTCCACCTCATCCTGCCAGGGAACAGGGTTTCTGTTAACCACTTGCCAGTGGTGACACTTTGGTGGCCAGGGGCACTGAGCATCCCCAGTAGCCCCTGTGTTGCCACTGGGCAGGTACAGTCAGGGCTGTAAAGTTTTGCCATGAGGCTGTGTCATTGGTGGAGCTACCTCTACGCAAATGCTTGCTGCTGGCTTTGGAGGTGTTGCTTTCGGCTTAGAGAGGAGAAGTTGTGGGCACTGAGTCTTGTGTCTTTAGTGATCACTCCATGGCCATAAGGGGTGGGAGAGAGCTGTCTCCCTCAGGCAGAATGAGCGACCTCTGATAATCAAATGGGGATACGGGCTGCGTTAGTGCCAACTCAGTGCTTGCTGTGAGCATTGCCCACTGTCACCACAGCGACAGGGCAAGAGGAACAGCTCAGACCAGTGCGACTGAAGGGTTTCTCACTGACCATTGGCTTTTAAGGACAGACCCCAGGATCTTTGCACTGCCCCCCAAATCAAACTAAGAGAAATCAATAGCATTTAAGTGTAAGAAGAAGAATTAGATCCATTTGAAGCCTTAAAGATGAGTTTCCAAACCAGTCACTCACTGCATGTGCACTGGTGGCTAAATAGACCCAGTAGACCTGGAAATCCATGAGAGTGAAATATTTACAGCCTATGCCTATGGGGTTCCTACAGGAACAAAGGGGAAGGCTGCACTATTTTGAGCACTGCATGGCCTTGCTGAGCATGGAGAATGATCTGATATGGTTGATGCACAAGCCTTCTTTGCACTGAGGTAGCCACCGCTCCTCCCCATGGCTTGAGGTATCATAGAACTGTTTGGTCCAGAAGAGACCTTCAAGATCATCAAGTCCAACCTTTTCCCAGCTCTATCAGTACCAGCAAACTCTGTCTGCCAATGCAACATCTACCCTTCTCTTCAGCATCTTGGGGATGAGGACCCAACCCCCTCCCAGTGGCTGACAACATTCTCAGGAAAGAATTCCTCCTGATATCCAACCTGAACCTCCCCTGGTGCAGCTTAAAGCCATTTCCTCTCATCCTATCACTGGCTGCTAGAGAGACTACAGCAACCTCCACCTCTCGACAACCTCCTTTCATGTAGTTGTAGACAGCAAGAAGGTTTCCCCTCAATCTCCTCTTCTCCAGGTTAAACAGCCCCACATCTCTCAGCCGTTCCTCAGATGACACCTATTCCAGATCCTTTCCTAGCCTCTGTCCCCTCTTCAGCCCTTTGACGTCCCTCTTGTGGTGAGGGACCCAAAACTGGACACAGGACTCGAGGGGTTACTCCACTAGTCTAAGCTCCCTGGGGCCGTAGAGAAAAACGAGTTAGTACTTAACTTAAATAGCTTCTACCTCCCTGTACCAGATGCCCCTGGAGTCTTTGCAATTACTCTTAGGACACAAGAATAGTGACCACCCAGCGGTGCTGCAGATAAATCTGTTCGGCAGCACGCGCGCTTCGCCTGCCAACAGCACTAAACAAATGCTAGTTAGTGAACTTTGGCAGTAAATCAAAGCCACGAAAAGAAAAACCCCCAACCAACCTCAAACCCCAAGCCAGCAAATCTTTTCTGCCTTGATTTTGGAACACATCCCCCAAACGTCCCCAAAACTAGCTCTAAAAGATGCTTTTGCAGCGTGCAGGAAGGTTTTCTATGTCTGAGGGGTTTTGGAGTGAGGAAGGATTTAGAGAGAGTGGCCACTCATCTGGAAGACACCATAGGACCAGTTCCCAGGATCCAAACCAATCCAATGGGACACAGTTGGTAGAGCGTGGGACTCTGGATTCCTGGGGTCATGGGTTCAAGCCCCATGTAGGACATCTTGAGACAGTAGGCTTACCCTGCTCCAGCAGGGAGGGTTGGATTAGATGGATCTTTCGAGGTCCCTCGAAACATTCTGTGATTCTGTGATGGCCTTGAGCTCCCTGTGCAGCTTCCCCAGTCCTACAGAGAAGAGCTCTAAGGCTTTCCTGGGTCTTCCAGTAGCCTTTCTGCATAGAAGAGACTCATTTGGCCCTGGGCTTGGCACGAGCTGTGAGCTCGTTGGAAAGCTGGGTGGGATTTGCTGCTGTCACAGTGTTGGAACTGGCAGTCTGAGATTCCCTGCAAGGACTGACGGGTCTCCCCATTGATTTGGCACCAGACCCTTCCTCTCAACCGTCGTCATATTCCTCCTCCTGGGCCAGACGGGCTCGGGTCCAGCAGTAAATACACAGAGTAAAACACGAGATATTCAGAACATTTCATATTATTATCATTATTTAAAAGTAATTTATTTACCTGGAAAGGCTTAGCTCATGCTCAGCATCTGGTTTCCAGTCGGCTCCCGCTGCTTCGTAGTTTTTCCTAAGCCCAGTTTTCCAGCTGAGTAGACAGAGGAACAAACCAAGACCAAACGCTTTGCCAAAGGTCACGCAGAGAATCACTGGCTCATGCAGGATTTATAGGGAGACTTGCCCTGGCTTCAGGCAGCAGTTCACGTTGTCTCTGTTTGGGTTTGCTCTGACATTCGGGGTTCCTGGGTCAGCCTCGCCAGTTCGGAAGACTTTCTCATGAGTCTATTAATATTTGCTGCTTCTTAGAAAGCTGATTAATTGTTCAAGAATCTCAGGCTCGTATGAATTAAGCTCTTAGTTGTGGTGACAGCAGAGCAGAAAATAGCTTAGAACAAAAGAAGATTGGTGGCTCTTCCTCGGGCTTAGAAACTGCAATGGAAGCTTCCACCCTTTTAAAACCTTGTAATTTTTTTAGACCAATTCCTCAACTTTGGAAACCAGCCTCGTATTTAGTGACTGCTGGTGGGGAGTGTCGGTCTGCTAGAGGGGAGGAAGACACTGCAGAGACATCTGGACAGACTAAGTCAATGGGTAGAGGCCAACGGGCTGAGAGCAGGGTCCTACACTTTGGCCACAAGAACCCCCTGCAGCTAACGACTGGGGGATGAGTGGCTGGAGAGCCGCCTGGCAGAGAGGGACCTGGCAGTGCTGGGTGACAGCTGGCTGAACAGGAGCCAGCAGGGTGCCCAGGTGGCATTAAAGGCCAACGGCATCCTGGCTAGGATCAGGAATAATGTGGCCAGCAGGAACAGAGATGTAATTCTCCCCCTGTACTGGACACTGGTGAGGTCTCACCTCAAGTACTGGGGCCAGTTGTGGGCCTCTCATTTCAAGAAAGAGATTGAGGGGCTGGAGTGGGTCCAGAGGAGCAGTGAGGCTGGGGAAGGGGCTGGAGGGAAAGTCTGAGGAGAGACTGAGGGAGATGAGGTTGTTTAGCCTGGAGGGGACTCAGGAGGGACCTTCTCCCTCTCCATAACTTCCTGAAGGGAGGCTGTAGTCGAGTTGGGGTCAGGCTCTTCTCCCAGGCAAGAGGACAGGGAATGAAGCTACCGGGGGGGGGGGGGGGGGGGGGGGGGGGGGGGGGGGGGNGGGGGATGTGTGTGTGTGTTAGGTTGGATGTTAGGAAGCCCTTCCTCATGGAATGGACTGCCCAGGACAGTGGTGGAGTCCCCATCCCTGGAGGTGTTTACAGACAGACTGACTGTGGCCCTTAGTGCCCTGGTCTGGATGTTGTGGTGATGTTAGGTCATGGGCTGGGTTGGATGATCTCAGAGGTCTTCTCTAGCCTCTGTAACTCAGTGATTCTGTGAGTTGCTGATACTTCTGAGTTTTCCTGTATCTTGTATCCCCAATGATGTGAATTGCTTTTCTCCACCTTCTTCTTGACACCTAAACCAAGGATGTTGCTTACTTTTCCAATTGTTCTTCAATTTTTTGGATGCATTGGAAAAATTGGAAGCATGTCTTCAGAATATTATATTATTTTTTGCCTACACAGAAGGCTCCACATTTCTCATTCACTCAAAGACTTCAGAAAAGACTCAGTGTCAGACAGAGATACCGTGATGATCAGGGGTAGTAGGTACTTGCTCAACCTTCGCTCTCTCTGAGATATACAGTTGCTCAGAACTTCTGAAAGTGAGGCAGTGAACATGATGCATAGGACCAATATTTATTAACAACCCGGCAAGCCAGGCAGCTTCAGCTATCAGTGTGGTGGAGATCCTCATGCAAAGACATGAGTTTTTGACAAAGATAAGCGGATAGAACTTAAATTGAATCTTACCAGCAACGGCTATTTTTGGTTTTAATCAGGACTGCACTGAGTTAGATAAAGGTTTTGGCTCAACATCTACACAAAATATACCAGCAGGCCTGAAACTGCCCGTCTGCCCTGTGAACACTGAGTAATCGCCTCGCACTCCCCTTCCTACATGCAGGCAGACCTTAACATCCCTGCAGTGTTAAGTGCCTAGTACAGCATGTAATTATATACAGAGAATTATCCCTGCGCTATGATTAGCCAAATGCATTCATATGCATGTGAATTACTCTTTGTGCTGACAGCACAAGCCTGGAGGCTGCTTTTTCCTCCAGGAGATGGAGTGGAATGTGCTTGTGTGGTCCTCCAGGACCGCACATCTCATACCTTAGCTGTCTGTTGCAGCTGAAGCTGGAGGTGTCACTGCTTGAGTGCTCTCTGAATATCATCAGTGCTCAAATGCATTGAGTTGCAGAGGTTGTGTGTTAAGCTGACATGAAGAAGATAGTGATTTTAAATAAATTAGTAATTTTTCTTCGAATCCCTAGCAAAGAGCTTGTGAGAGTGCTCGGGTCTTGTCATGGAGTAAAACACATGTGCAAGTAGGAGAGATTGAGCTGACAACAGGTTGTGCTTGGTGGGTGGCTCTTCATGGAATCTTTAGGCCTGGAAAGGACCTCCAGGATCATCAAGTCCAGCCCT
Source organism: Rhinopomastus cyanomelas (assembly GCA_013400115.1). Taxonomy (NCBI): domain Eukaryota; kingdom Metazoa; phylum Chordata; class Aves; order Bucerotiformes; family Rhinopomastidae; genus Rhinopomastus; species Rhinopomastus cyanomelas. Next base: position 407,043 of record VXBP01010256.1, read on the forward strand.
CAGCCCAACAGCTCCCTAACCCCTAAACCATGGCATCAAGTGCTAGATCTACGCTTTTTTAAACAATTCCAGGGATGGTGATTCCACTACTACCCCGGGCAGCCTGTTCCAGTGCCCAACCACTCTCTCAGGTAAAAAACTTCTCCCTAAGATCCAGTCTAAACTTCCCCTTCTTCCTGGGTCTCTTCTTTCACGTGGCAGTGAGACTAGGGGTCCTCAGTTAGAGGTCATTAAAAAAACATTACGTGTAATTTTCTGCTGCATTTTACTCTTTGGAAAGAAGGTGCAGGAGTTGGCACGCCATGCAAAGTACAAATACACGCAGTGCAGGGCAAGCGGCTTCTCTTAGGAGATGGTGATCCCTAAAGTATGTGCCTGGGGGCTACGTCTTTGAGCTAAAAGCACTTTGTTTTCCTTTTCTTTTTGGTCCACCCTTGCTAATTAGCAGACTAATCAGCAGCAGCCAGCGATTACAGGCAGGAGTGGAAAGGAGGAAGTTTGTCAGCTACAGACTATCAGCCAGATCTGTGTAGCTCTTTTGTTTTGGAAAAAAATCAGATGCAAGCGAAGGTGCTGAGCGTAGGAACACCGATGTGTATCTGTGAAGGCTACAGCATGGCAGGCACAAGAGAACTTTGCAGCCAAAGCAGATGAATGCCCCCTGAATGAAAGCTCTCTTTGTGTGCCAGCTCGCTCTCAGCACTCTTGTGCCGTTCAGTCTGAAGACCATTATCAGCAACACTCAGCACAGAGGACTGAGCTTACTGGGGAGGCAAGAAGCCCTGGGCATCTCCATCAGTGCTGCTGGCTTGACACCAAGTTGTGCAGGACAAGGGGTGTCTTGAGTGGCTTGAAGGGGCCACATGTAGAATATCTCCTGCCTGTTGCAGTGGTGCCTCCTTGCTCCGTGAGAGTAAAACATGCCTGGCTGCCCCCACCTTGCTTTTCCACAGATAATAGACCACAGCAGAGTGGGATCTCTCAGCACCTGGGGTAGGGTCATGTCATCTAGTGATAGGATGAGAGGCAATGGGTGTCAGCTGGAACATAGGAGGTTCCACATAAATATGAGAAGGAACTTCATCACAGTGTGGGTGATAGAGCACTGGAACAGTGCCCAGCCACTTTCTCAGGAAAGAACTTCTTAAGGTCCAGTCTAAACCTCTCTTGGTGCAACCTGTGGCCATGTACTGCTGGTGGACTGAAAGGAAGGCATTGACTGCACGCTCTCTGATCACCTCTCTTCCAGGTAAGATGTTTCTATGCAAGCAGAGAGACTCCATGTTACTTCTGAGGAGATGACAATCAAATCCCCAGAGTATTGCATAGCATAGGATCGGTGCCAGCATGAGGGTTGAAGCCAGTTGCCAGGGAATGGTGGTATTTGTGAACTATTTTGGGGAATGATTGAGCATCTCAACCATCAGTCAGAAAATTCAGCCTGAGTACTGTTACTGTGCCTTTGCCTTGGATCTGCTGCTGGTCTTTGCTGCAGTGCTGAGCTCCCACACTTATTATCCAGGAGCTCTTATCCAGGAGCTTCAGTCAGCTGGAAGAGAAGAGCTCCCTAATGCCCAGGATAGCAGTTCAAAGCCGATTGCCAGCCATCCAAATGTAAAACAGCCAGTAACTTTCAGATACTGCATTTTCTATCAGCCTCTGGCCATTTTATTCTACTCATTAAAACAACCAGGTTGTGCCACTGACCTCAGTTAAACCCACAGTGAGGTCTGACCTGGCTTTATTTACACATTAAGTGGACGTGGTGGCATTCATTCATAAGGTGTCATCTGCATCTTTACCTGCGATACCTTCTAAACTGGTCTCCTTGCCAATGACCTTCTAAACTGGTCTCCTTGCCAATGACTTTTCCAACCACTTGCCTTAGACAAACTGGGCAAATACAGGTGGGAGGCTGGGATGTGCCCTCTGGCATCCTAAATACTTCATCCCTAAGCTTGAAATCTGGATAGAGCCTCAGAAGTGCAAACTGCTGGCCCAGGAAAATACAAGAAGGTTTTCTATGATGGTTCTGCCTATAAGACCACCCTGCCAGCAACTGTGTTCTTCCTGGGTCATTGTTTCTTGATTTCTTCAGGGTTAGTTCTCAGAAGACTTTTCTGTGCCCTCTCTAGCTAATCTTCTCCCTCTTTTGGTAGTTTTTCAAACACCAAAAAAGATCTAGTCATCCAAGACCTGTCTGTAGATGATCAAGCCCATCCTGTTTAGCAGCAAGCTGGCACGCAGAAATGCAAGCACTGTCATGGTCCTACACCCCAGTGGAATCTGCTCCTCCCTGGAGGTTTTGACCCTTGGCTGAAGATCTGCTTCCTCTTGCTATTTAGCTGTGCAAGCAGGCAAAAGAAGCCTCTGCCCACCTACCTAGAAGTTTCCCTCAGTGAACCCACACTAAAGCAAACCCTCACTTTCCAATCCCTTCTGACACAACCCAACACAGAGTGAGACCTAAGTTGGCAGGTTCCCCATTCCTGCAATTCAGTGATCGTTCAAGAATTAATTAGGCAATAAAGCAGAGGAGATTCAGCTCATTTGATCTAAATGCTTGCCAGGGAATGGTGGCTGTGGCTCCGTCTGATGTACAAACCTTATAACTCCAGCGCTGATTCCATGCTGTCTCCAAGAATACATTAGAACCAGCTGTGAAATGCAGGGCTGCCATAAACTAAATTGAAGAGAAAACTCTTTTGAAACCTTAGCCTAGAAAAGCATTAAGAGATCATCAGGTCTGCTTTAAATAAGGCTATTGATGTGAACTGTCAGAAGTATAAGCTGTGTATGATCGGAAGTCAATAAGCCAGGACAATCAGAGGGCTCTGCGAGCTGCTCACACCATGATGGGAGCTTGATTGCAGAGATGCCCACTGTCCAGCTGGAGAATGGTTTCACCACTAAGTACTGAGGAAAGCAATTCTAATAGAAGTTCAGAGAAACTGCTGGACTAATTCCCTGATCCCACTAGAAAAATTCCTTGCAAGCACAATCCTGTCGCAACAAAGGGCGTTTGGGGATGTCTCTTCCAATTAACAAGGCAGCTCCTTAATAATGGAAATGGTTGCCCTTAAAACACCTCTTATCTTTTCAACACCATCTAGGTCCTACTCTTCAGATCAACTCTGCACTCATAAAATGCAGACTTTTCCACAGACTCAGATCTACAAGGAGGTGTTGGCTGCCCAACTCTGAGGAGCCTACCTCCAGCAAAGATACGCAGCACATGATGGGTGGCTGGAGAGCAGAGAGGCCCCTGGCTGACAACTAGTTGAACAGGAGCCAGCAGGGTGCTCAGGTGGCATGAAAGGCCAGTGGCATCCTGGCTTGTATCAGCAATAGTGTGATCAGCAGCAGTAGGGACATAATTCTCCCTCTGTACTGGGCACCCGGGAGGACTCCCCTCGAATGCTGGGGGTAGTGCTGGGTCCCTTCTTCAAGTAAGAGATTGAGATGCTGGAGTGGGTCGAAAGGAGCAACAAGGCTTGGGAAGGGACTGGAGGGAAGGTCTGATGAGGAGAGGCTGAGGGAGCTGAAAGTGTTTAGCCTGGAGGAGAGGAGACTCGGGGGGACCTTCTCTCTCTCTCCAACTCCCTGAAGGGAAGTTGTAGTCATGTTATCCATGATTTATGCTGAACAACTTCCTACATCTTAAAGGGGAGTTTCTTCTTCTTCCCAGTGAGGGTGACAGAGCACTGGAACAGGCTGCCCAGGGAGGTTGTAGAGTCTCTTTCTCTGAAGATGTTTAAAACCCACCCGGATGTGTTCCTGTGTGACTTGGTCTAGGTGATCCTGCTGTGTCGGGGGGATAGGACTGGATGATCTTTCGAGGTCCCTTCTGATCCCCAATGATTCTATGATCCCGTGCTGTGTGGTGTACCGCCAGCTGTTGTCTGTATCACCACAGCACCTACCAGCCTCAGAGAGGAAGGGAAGCCATGAACAAAGAAATAAAAGACAGTCACAGTTTCAAAAAACCTCTCTGAGGTGTAAGTCCTGGAAGGCATTTAAAAGTAAAAATCAACATAAGTCAGCTGTTCTCACCCTTTTAAGACTTTCACCTTTTCTTTCGAAGTGAAACTACGACTCAGATGCTTTTTCTTACTTGTCCACCGTCCTTTCAAGTTTTATCTACAAGGCCCTAGATAACGTTAAGCCTGAAACTGAAGATGTATCTTTTGTTGGTGTGCTGGCGTTACCTTGATAACCCTGCAGCACAGGGTACCTCAGTTGTACTGGGATCTGTGTCCTTCCAACTACCCTTCAACTAGATAAGCTTCAAGGGCAGGAATTTTTCCAGAGGTTCTTCAGTGCAGACGGCGGATACACAGATAACATCCCAGTGAAGCACAAAGCCGACCAAATGTGGTGGTCTGGACCACGAGGCAGCTCTGCCATGTCAGAATGCACTGCATAATCAGGATATTTTTGTTAAAAAAAGTAAACAGAGGGTATTGTTTACTCAAGAGACAACCCCACTGTGAAGGCTCTGCTCGTTCTTCTTCTGTGTAGAGTGAGCGTTTGGCTTTGAGCACCACGTGCCTCTGTAGGTGCGTACGGTGCTGCTGCTAGTGGAAGTGGGTCAATAGTTCGTGTCTAGAGTGATTTTCAACCTTGTTGCCAAGAGACATGTGGAAGTCTGTTGCCTGCTTCCAGATGGAAGAGAACTATCAGGAGGCTCATATAAGTTCTCCTTTGATACTCTAACAAATCTGATAATGTTTCAGGAGTCTTTCTTCTTCTTCATCTCCTAGACAAAAAAGAAATCAAAACCTTCCAGCCAGTTCAGGTTCTGAAGGTGGCTTGAGGCTTCACTGAAGCCACAGAAACATTCAGGTTGGAAAAGACCCTTGGGATCATCGAGTCCAACCATTAATCCTACTCAGCAAGTTCACCCCTAAACCAGATCCCCCAGCTCCACATCTTTTAACTTCATCCAGGGAGGGTGAAGGCCCTATAATCAACTGAGCAGATGGTGAACCTCCATGAGAACAGGCTCATATCTTCTCATTCCATTTTCTGTGGCAGAGGACACCAGTCTTGGCAAACCACCTGCCTTGAGTTTTTCACATTTGCTAGCAAAATGATTGCTTTGGTTCATTATTGTTTTAGTAGAAGATGGAACATGAGGCAGCAGTGCTGCCCTTTACAGAGGAAAAACTGGGAATCCAGCGTGATCTCATGACTCCAAACATAATCAGATGATAAGTGTGGGAAGCTGACCCAGCTATAATGGTGCCTTGTACCAATCAACAGCACAGGATTAGTGGGATTAAAGTAAATCTTGTTTCTGGCCATCCACATCTGAATTTCACTTTGGCATCTGGTCAACAAAGCAACCGCCTTTTGTAAGGTAGCATGACAGATTTCTTCTTCCATCATGGAGACAAAAGAAGAGAGATGTTCTCAGAAAGTTTGTGAAATGGTCTGTATTATCTCTGGAGATGATGCTAAAACTGGAGCAGAATGAAACTCTCAACTTGCATTTTATACCAGAGTGCAACACAAGTCTGTGATGAAGTCACGCTCATCTTTACCTCTGTTTAAGTGCAGTAGAAGCAGCGTTTTACCTTGTCTTTGTCACAGAATCATGGAACATTAGGTATTGGAAGGGACCTTGAAAGATGATCAAGTCCAATCCCTCTGCCAGAGGAGAGCCACCTCAACCAAGTCACACAGGAACAGGTCCAGGTGGGTTTTAAACATCTCTAGAGAAGGAGACTCCGCAACCACAGTGGGCAGTCTGTTCCAGTGCTCTGTTACCTCATCATGAAGAAGTTCCTTCTCATATTGATGTTCCAGTTCACACCCATTGCCCCTGTCCTATCATTGGATGACACTGAGTAGAGCCTGGCTCCATCCTCCTGACACCCAACCTTTCCATATTTATCAACATTAATGGGGTCACCTCTCAGTCTCCCTTTTTCCCAACCTCAAGAGACCCAGCTCCCTCAGCCTTTCCTCATAAGGGAGATGCTCCTTTCTCTTCATCATCTTTGTGGCTCTGCACTGGACTCTCTCCAACAGTTCTGTGTCCTTCTGGAACTGATGGTCCCAGGACCAGACACAATATTCCAAATGTGATCTCACCAGGGCAGAGTAGAGGGGGAGGAGAAACTCTTTGGATCTATTACCCACCCTCCTTCTGATCCACTCCAGGATGTCACTGGCCTTCTTGGCCACAAGGGCTCATTACTGCCTCTTGGTCATCCTGCTGTCCACCAGGACCCCCAGGTCCCTTTCTCCTAGGCTGCTCTCCAACAGGTCAGTCCCCATCCTATACTGGTACCTGGGGTTGTTCTTGCCCAGATGCCAGACTCTAAACTTACTCTTGTTAAAGTTCACGTACAACTTCTCCTTGCACCTCACCCAGCTTCTCAAGATGAAATATTTCACATTACAAGCACTGTTCCCTGTTGTACAAAGAGGGTTTGACCACAGGTGAACGCCGACTGACAGACTTTGGTTCTTAGATGCCGTGGAGAAAGGCGACTCAAGGACATGTCAGGACATGGGTGTGCAGAGGAGTGAAAGAACTGGTACCTTACAGTGGCAAAGATGCTGAGACTACAAGCATCAAACAAGGCACAAGGCTTACAGCTACTTGAACACAGGTTCTAACAATCTTTGCCAGCAGCTTTCCTCTCCAACAGAGACTCTAAAAATGAGTTTTACATCTGATTCTTCATAGTGTTAATTTCTCACAATGATGATGGCTCCTTAAAGATTCCTCTTGAGTGCCCCTAGTTCATGAGCTTGCAGCTAACAGAGCCTCCTACCCAGGCACCAGAGAGAGGCATGCCCCACGTGTGGACGTGTCCGAACCAGCTCGGTGCAGAAGGCAAAGCTCAGTCCCAGCTCAAGAACAAATGAGCTGCACTTCTCCCGCTCCCCAGGTTTCTTGCTGCGTTGTGGAGTTGCTGACTTTGACAAATAGTAATGGCTAAAAAATACACTGAACGTTTGCAGTGCTTAGGAAATGCCATGTCTGCACTTCACGTGTCTCCAGCTTCGTCCACCTTCGCTAGGGCAACTTTGAAGCGCTGCTTCCTCACTCCCTGAAACCAACAGACTTTTTAACCTGTTCCCCGGGAAAATGCTACTCAGAACGATTAACAGTGGTAAAGGCTGCTCCTTGAACTGTAAAAAATTGCAGTTCATAATCCCTTCAGGCAGGGATTAACTTCTTTATGTCTGGAACCACCGCTCAGATATTTTCTCCCTTCTTCCCTCCCAGTGCCGGGTGGAGGGGACAGCAGCCCGCTCCCCATTTTCAGCAGTGTCTGAGCTGGATGTGATGTCACTCTGGTTTATGGGACTAAAAGACCTGACCTGGCATGTATGGCTATTTTATTCTATTAAAACCTTGCCTTTAAGAGTAGATGTCTGCACACAGGGGCTGCCTGCAACTCTAGCTGTTCCCTGTGGTCTGAGGGCTGCTGCTGCTGTCCTTTAGAAGCAAAGATGAATAACAGCTCCTTAATCTGAATGCAACCAGATGTAAAGATCATGCTGTCGAGAAACAACATATCACGTAGCAGTGGTGCTGCTCTAACTGGGTATTTTCAGTTATATGGGAGGTTTTGGGTCAGAATGAAAGCATTAGAGCAAGTCCAGCAGGAAATCTAATGCCAGCAGTGTAGAGCTGTAAATATCTTGTAAGGGGTGAGAGTCAGGACTTCAGTGATACTTGTGACGATACGAATGTTATCAAAGCCATGTGGCCAGTCAGCTCACACAAAACCAGCCTCAGCTACATAGAGAGGCAGGAGTGTTCCTGGGTGACTTGGTCTAGGTGATCCTGCTGTGGCAGGGGGGTTGGACTAGATGATCTTTCGAGGTCCCTTCCGATCCCTAATGATTCTATGATTCTGATTTCACTTATTGCTCATCGTTATTAAACAACTCATCCAGTAAGCCACTCGAGACATAGCATTTGGCTTCCAGTGCTTGGGGCTGGCTACCAGCCCCTAATATCAAGGGTCTAATAAGGGGGTCTCAGACAAACAGCTAGGATGAAAGGCTACCACTGAAGTCCAACCCAAATCCTTCTATGACTCATTGAGGCAGTGCTGCGTGACACGAACATGCGGGGTGCAGCACCATGCATCCTTCAGCTCACACCAGTGCAAGTCATAGACTCACAGAATCATTAGGGATTGGAAGGGACCTCGAAAGATCATCCAGTCCAATGCCCTATTTATCCTATTTTAGGTTCACCCAGATCCATCCGTCCTTCCCTCCTCTGAGACATTATCCCTTTGGTGGAAACCTCTCTGGGAGGGCCTGGGAAGAGCGGAGACCTCTCCAAGTGGCACCCTGGAGGTCCTCCACTTTCCCAGTTCTTGTGAAAGTCAAGGCAAGTTTGGATGAAAAGGCTTTGCAGAGGTGAAGTGTGATAATCACGACCTGAAGCTTTCTAAATGTCCCGAGGGGAAGGAAGGCTGCTGGTTGACTCTGTCAACTCCTGACACCAGAGCATTCTGTGCAAAATTCATCAGGGGTCAAATGCATCTCCCCACCCTCCAAGTCTTTCTGTTTCTCCTCTTTGTTATGCACATAGAGTGTTAATCACCTGATAATTTGCTTCCTCCAGTCCACACACTTTGCCTTTACACAGGATTCACTTTGACAGCTGCTGTAAACTGCTCCAATCAAATTCCATCACGGTCACACCGGCTGTATGGATTGTCCCCAGCATCTTTAGGATGCATTTCAGCTTCTGTAGAAGAAAAATTAGAGGCTATTCTTCAACAGTGACCCCCCTGCAGAGTAAGCCTTAACCTTTGTTCTCCTCATCTAAGGTATTAAATTAATTATGGAGAGCAAGATAAGTAGCTTTCAAGAGCAATTTGTGCTTTAGTAACTCATTTCATGAAACCCAAGACCTTATACTTGATCAGTGAGGCTGCAGTGAATTTTTAATGTGTTCTGCACACGGAGTTTTCTGAATTGCCACTTCAGTTTGATTTCACTTTGCCATGCTCGGTGTACGTGTGTCAAGGAGGAATCTTAGGACTGGAATTCTGCATCTAGTCTGGAAGCGGAAGCAGCTCACACCCATTGCCCCTTGTCCTATCATTGGAGACTGGCTCCATCCTCCTGACACCCACCCTTTCCATATTTATCAACATTAATGAGGTCACCCCTCAGTCTCCTTTCTTCCAAGCTCAAGAGACCCAGCTCCCTCAGCCTTTCCTCATCAGGGAGATGGTCCACTATCTTCATTATCTTTGTGGCTCTGTGCTGGACTCTCTTCTGGAACTGAGCAGCCTCCTTCTTGTTGTTTGATTATCAAAGCTTTTTTTGAATAAGACATTATATACAAACCCCAAAGCAGCAGGGACCTAAACACTCTGGGTTCCTCATCACTCACATGAGCTGTGTCTTGACATGTTCTTGAGTCAACAGCCTCACTGCAACATCCTGGTGTGTGTAGCGTGGGTTATACTCCACTACTGTGAAGAATGAGAAGGAGTGTCCTTGGTTCTTGTTCAGATACTCAGATCATTTCTATTTGCCTGCACTGCCTTGGCTGCTAAAGAGAAAACACACCTAACTCAGCCAAGAGGCTTGATCGATAACAGATGCTCTATCAGTCATGGAGAAATCCATGTCAAACTCTGAGCCAATACTTCAAGCACAATGGCCTGGGATAAGGATGTGGACATGATTCGTACAGCAAAGTGTCCAACTGGACTGGCGTTCCAGTTAATGAACAGGGAGATGTTTTCTGGTTGGACACGACAGGTGATGACTCAGCATCTTCAGAAAAGTTTCTGTGCAGCAAAATTCAGTGACCCTAGTCACCCTTCCTACCGACTTACTTTGGGTAAAGTCAGCAAGGTACTTTATAACCACTGTGGCCATTCCCCTTCTCTGATGTTTTCCCCATATATTCCATACACCTTCCAAACCTTCCAGGGCTGGTTTTGTCCCTGCCTTTGAGATGAGAAGAGCAAGAGGCTCCAGGAAGTTCACTGGAAACCCTGTCATTGCTAACCTAATGCAGAAGCTGCTGAGATATAGTGTGAGCACATCCTGCTCCAAATGGGAACTACTAAGGCCCAGGCTCATCCTACCTGACTCTTGATGTTGGTTTGTAACTACGATCACAGAGTTAGCGATTAGAAGGAACCTTGAAAGATCATCTAGTCCAATCCGATTGTCACAGCAGGATCATCTAGATCACGTCGCACAGGAACATGTCCAGGTGGGTTCTAAATACCTCCAGAGAAGGAGATTCCACAACCCCCCTGGGCAGCCTCTTCCAGTGCTCTGTCACCCTTACTGGGAAGAAGTTCCTGATGTGGAACCTCCTGTGTTTCAGCTCACACTTGTTGCCCTTGTCCTATCATTGGATGCCACTGAGCAGAGTCCGACTGTATCCTCATGACAGCCACCTGCCCCATATTTAAGATGTTCAAGTTAGGGAGATGGTGACTCTACAAAGTAGAGGCTGATACAAGTATTTTTAGAGCATGACTGTGGTCTTAGCCAGATGAATGCATGAGTCTCCTTCTCTGGAGACATTTAAAACCTACCAGGAGATGTTCCTGTGCGACTTGGTGTAGGTGATCCTGCTCTGGCAGGGGGATGGGACTAGATGATCTTTCGAGGTCCCTTCCAATCTCAAATGTTCAGTGATTCTGCGATTAGCAATTGTGCTCAATAAAAAAAAAAGCAAGTACAAGGGCTTCTAGAGACCTTCCTTCCATTTATAGTCACAGACAAGAGGGTCAGAGCACTCTCCAAACTAGGTCTTTATCGCCTCACTTCTTACCCGTCAAGGACCTCTACTCACAGGAAGAAGAGGGAGTTGGGGTGTAGGGAGGAGAGATCCTGCAGTCCACCCAACCTTGTTTTACTGTCACTGATAAGCAAATTGATGCAGAAGAAACAAGAACTATTGGAAGTTACCCAGCCCTCCTCAAGACGTAGCCTTTTCATTTCCAGAAATACTTTGCTTAATGTTTTCCTTTGAACAATAAATATCCTGTAACATTTGAGCGGTTGTAAACATCTCTTCTAAAAAAATTACCTCCTGAGCCTTGTTGTTCTCCAGAGGGTATTATATTGGGTTAAACTTTTCAGCAGGCATTTTGATGCATCTGCATAAATGTCAGTACTTCCAGAACAACTAGGGCCAGTAAGAGCAGCCTGTGACAATCAAGTCACTTGGCTTAAACGTGGTGGACCTCAGTGGGTCTCTTGAATTTGTTTGGTTTGGGGTTTTCTTGACACAGAGCTGTCAGTGTCGTTGATTTGTTTGATAATGCTGTGTTAATCCCATTTGGTGTCATAAAATATACTCTACCTCCAGTCCCAGCTCTCTCAGCCAGGTCAGAGAGTGAGGAAAGTCTGGTGAGGAGAGGCTGAGGGAGATGAGGTTGTTTAGCCTGGAGGAGACTCAAGGAGGGACCTTCTCCCTCTCTACAACTACCTGAAGGGAGGCTGCAGCCAGGTGGGAGTCACGTTCTTCCCCCAGGCAACTAGCAACAGGAGGAGAGGACAAGACCTGAAGTTGCACCAGAAGAGGGTTAGGTTGGATGTTAGGAAGCCCTTCTGCATGGAAAGGGTGATCAGACCCCAGAATGGATTGCCCAGGGCAGTGGTGGGGTTCCCATCCCTGGAGGGGTTTAAGGACAGGCTGGCTGTGGCACCTAGTGCCACGCTCTAGCTGATGTGATAGATTTAGGACCTCCCACAGTCTTTCCTCTACAAGCTTCAATTGTCATGCTTTGAATTTCACGCAACTGAGCGTCTGCACGGGAATTATAAGCAGAGCTCTTCGGAGTGTGTTGGAAAATGAGTGGCAACAGAACAACTGCTTGGATTGATAGGGAATGGGGGCAAGTTGCTTGCAAATTTTGCTGCTGCTCCATCATCCCTTATCCATTCTGATGCTCCTTTTCAGATTGCTAACTCAGGGCATCTTGTGACCAGTTTTTCTGACTTCAAGCAATCGGTTGCCATGGAAACAGAGTGATAGCTTTGGGCATCTTTTGGGCCAAATTTCAGTGAAAGTCTCAGTGGGAAAATTGTCGCGGTGTGACACCCAGGTTTGAAATCAAAGCTAAAGGATCTCAGCTTCACAAAGACTTGAAAGAGATGTTGTTGACCTTGTCTCTTCCAGTAGACAGGGACTGGTAAGAAGTGAAGGAGTTGGGATAAGCTGTGAATAAAGAAGACAAAAACACACACAAGGAGATAAAGGAGATCTGAAAAGAGACAACATATCAAAGCATCTCCATACAGATGTAAGCAGGACAGTGCTGGGGAGTGATGTTTGTTTGCATGTGTGTTGTAGTAACATTGTTAACCTGTTTGTAGACACTGTTTCTGCTGTGAATGGCATCAGCTGCTCTGTTAGGGACTGGAAGGGACCTTGAAAGATCATCTAGTCCAATCCCCCCACAACAGCAGGATCACCTAGACCAAGTCACACAGGAACACATCCAGGTGGGTTTTAAACATCTCCAGTGAAGGAGACACCCAGTCTCGCTTCAGCAGATGGAACCATAAGTCTAGCTGGGAAGTTTTCTGTGCTTTACCAAAACTCTTTTAATACCTTCTTGTTTCTGCACCTGCAGGAAATACTGTGTCATCCACCAAAACCAAATTTCAAGGATTAGCTAATAACATTTGCTTTGAAAAAAGAGAGAGCTGATTCTTAACCAGTATCGCGAGTCTTTGAAGTCTCCGTAATCTATTTTCCCTGGCTGCTTTTAATGAGCCTTTGAATGTTACTCTGCAATTTCTTTTTTCTTTTCTTTTCTCTTTTGATAACTTGGTGGGGGAAGGGAACACACACTCACTTTTCTCCAAGGAATTTCAAAAATTCAGTGTCGAAAATAGCTTTCACAATGCCAGTATCCTTTGAGCACATCGATGATAAATAAATCACAGCCCTGCTGGATGAGATGTAGGAAAAAATGCCAATTAGTTCATCTGAGTCCAGGTCTTTTTTCTTCATGTAGGCTGGCTATCTGTGGAGGTTCTTCTCATTCTCTCTGGTATCCTGTTTTCTGTGTTATTGTGTGACTACATATCTGCCCACATCACAGTATCAACGGTGTTGACAAATGAGCACAGGTAGCCCTCAACTAGTTTGGTTTGGAATCTAACAGGTCAGGAACGGCAGCATGGAGCTCAGCCGTGACTTTTGTGCTCAACCTTTAGGGTGGTTTTTGCACATAAATTGCTGCTGTTGCTACATGAGCAAGCTCACTTACCTCACAGAATGGTAGGGAATGGAAGGGACTTCTGAAGATCATCCAGTCAAAACCTCATCCTGCTAGAGCAGGATCGCCTAGAAGACATCACTCAGAAACAAGTGTAGGTGGGTTTTGAATGTCTCCAGAGAAGGAAACTCCACAAACTCTCTGGGCAGCCTATTCAAGTGCTCGGACACACTCACCACACACAAGTCTTTCATCAAATCATAGAATCATTAGGGATTGGAAGGGACCTCGAAAGATCATCCAGTCCAATTCCTCTGCCACAGCAGGATCACCTACACCAAGACACACAGGAACATATCCAGGCAGGTCTTAAACATCTTCAGAGAAGGAAACTCCATAAACACCCTGGGCAGCCTCTTCCAGTGCTCTGTCACCCACATCATGAAGAAGTTCCTTCTCATATATTATGTGGAACCTCCGATGTTCCGGCTCACACCAGTTGCTCCTCATCCTATCACTAGATGACACCGAGAAGAGCCTGGCTCCATCCTCCTGACACCCACCCTTCACATATTTATAGACATTATAATGGGGTCACCCCTCAGTCTCTTCTTCTCCAAGCTCAAGAGACCCAGCTCCCTCAGCCTTTCCTCATCAGGGACGTGCTCCACTCCCTTCATCATCCTTGTTGCCCTATGCTGGACTCTCTCCAGCAGCTCCACATCCCTCTTGAACTGAGGAGCCCAGAACTGGACACAATAATTCACATGTGGTCTCACCAGGGCAGAGTAGAGGGGGAGAAGAACCTCTCTTGATCTATTAACCACCCCCATTCTGATCCACCCCAGGATGCTGTTGGCCCTCTTGGCCATAAAAGCACACTGCTGGCTCATAGTCATCCTGCTGTCCACCAGGACCCCCAGGTCTTTTTCTCCTGCACCTCTCTCCAACAGGTCAATCCCCATCCTATACTGGTACCTGGGGTTGTTCTTGCCCAGATGCCAGGCTCTACACTTACCCTTGTTATACTTCATTAAACCTCTCTCTGCCCAGCTCTCCAGCCTGTCCAGGTCTTGCTGAATGGCAGCCCAGTCTGCTGGGGTTTTATGTTTCAATGGACCTCCATGCCGGGCTTCAGTCCTCGCTCTGAGCACGTAGCCTGGCACGCCTAGCCTGAGCCTCCACTGACCTTGCCTTACTTTACACAGATGTAAGTCACTGATTTGACTGCAGAGGTGATGTGCCTGAATCTCACCACTGACCACACTTGACCTTCCCAAAGCTGAGCACCCAGCTCCTCCCTCTAGCTCACAGCCCACTGTCAGAAATACACTTGCAGGCACGTGCTGTGGTTGCACTGGCACAGCTGCACGACTGAGCTCTTCAAAGCGTGGAAGGCTCCATCCTACTGCCTCTGAGACGCATCCCAGCTGATGCTACCAGGTCAGAGGAGTAAGGAGGGATTGGTAGGGATCTCAGCCTCACAAACCAGGGCTATGATCCTACATCAGGTTTGTGCCCTCGCGTGCTAAACTTTGCTGTGTGTGCACTGCTGCACCTGGCAGCCTGAGCTGCCCTCGCTGATCCTGCACGACCACAACCACAGACTCGCTGCTGACGCCTCCAGAGGAGAGAGAACAAGCCCCAGCCTGTGTAACTTCTTCATTAGTGCTGCTTGAAGCCATAATTAGACAATATGAGAGGATTTTCCTCTTGCCAGCAGACAGACTTAATGTACAGAATCTGAAGTAATACTTCTCAGTATATTGCAGCTCAACAGTAAACAGGATGGGGCTGGGGTTTTCTGTGCACAAGGAACAGAGCCCACGAGGCAGAACCCAGAAAGAGCTGGGACAGAGGCAGGTAACTGTTAACCCACTGCTTTAGCTCTGTTTATTCTTAAAACAAATGCAGACCCTAACGGCATTCCATTGTTTATCATGTTCCTGCATCTGTCGGAACCCCCAAAGACACCTTTTCAGTTTCTCTACCACATTTTTCTGGCTGAAGAGCAGACCGTTAATTATGCTTCTATAAACTTTGCTTTCCTTTGAAACAGTAATCACTGCCTTCATCAGACTGTTCCTGTTAGGGTGCATTTTCAGAGCACTTTAAGCATCACTTGTTAGTTACATGAAACAGGAAGCCCGATTTGACTGGCCACGATGAGACCACAAGTTGTCTCTGGCTAAAGATTATTCATAACACAGTAAGATTCTTATTAAAAGCTAAGCCACTGGCTCTGCTTCTAGCCCGGGTGTTGCCACGTGGAGAAACTATCCAGCTGCTCAATGGTATGAGCCAACCTCTGCTGCTTTACAGTAAAGGGTTAAAATAACGTTTAGGATGCCTTTCCCTGCCGCTGGTGGAGGGTTGGAAGCACTGCCAAGCCACTGAACATAAAGCTACTCCTTTGGTCTCCACTGTGGACAAAGGTGGAAGACAGAATTAGCCCATCTACTGAGTTGGTATTTGTCTTTTGTTATGTTGATTTCTTTCAAAATCAAAGGGTTGCTCCTGGCAGGCAAACTTTTATTCATAGTGGAAATCATACAACTGGAAAGGCT
The DNA here is from genome assembly GCA_013400115.1 of Rhinopomastus cyanomelas. NCBI lineage: Eukaryota > Metazoa > Chordata > Aves > Bucerotiformes > Rhinopomastidae > Rhinopomastus > Rhinopomastus cyanomelas. Next base: position 422,803 of record VXBP01010256.1, read on the forward strand.
ACGTGCAGGGTGACATGAGCTTTGCGCTGACTTGCCCCGATGGTCTTCAAACCAAGTTTGCTTCCTTTTCTGCTGTTTTGTCCCCTGGAGCACAGGCTTTCTGATGAGCTACACTTCACACAGAATCACAGAGCATTAGGGATTGGCAGGGACCTCGAAAGATCAGCCAGTCCAATCCCCCTGCCCCAGCAGCATCACCTAGATCAAGTCACACAGGAACATGTCCAGGGAGGTTTTAAACATCTCCAGAGAAGGAGACTCCACAAAATTCCTGGGCAGCCCCTTCCAGTGATCTGTCACCCTCACTGTGAAGAAGTTCCTTCTCATGTTGATGTGGAATCTCCTCTGTTCCAGCTGACACCTGTTGCCCTTGTGGTATCACAGAACCACACAGAATCATTCAGGTTGGAAAAAACCCTTGGGATCATTGAGTCCAACCATCAACCCTACTCTAAAAGTTCACCCTTAAACCAGAACCCCCAATACCACATCTAAGTGCCTTTTAAACTCATCCAGGGATGGGGACTCAACCACCACCCTGGGCCGCCCCTGGTGCCCGGTTGGCTCAGTTCGTAGAGCATGGGAGTCTGAATTCCTGGGGTCATGGGTCTGAGCCCCATGTAGGACATCTTGAGACAGTACTGTAGGCTTACCCTGCTCCATCATGGAGGGCTGGACTTAGATGATCTTTCGAGGTCCCTTCCAACCTCTAACATTCTATGAATCTATGAATTATTGGATGCCACTGAGCAGAGCCCAGCTCCATCCTCCTGACACCCACCCTTTCCGTATTTATAAACATGAATGAGGTCTCCTTTTCTCCAAGCTAAGCTGGAGCACGACCTGTGCATAACACACTCTCCCCTCACAAGCCTGGAAAGATGAAACCAGTCTCCATCACCCTCACTCTTCCTCTGCTGGAATCCACTTCAGCAAATTAAACAGCAAGAGCCACCAGGGGATGGTGGACATCAGGTGCTGCAAGGAAACATGGATCTGCTCCCCTTGCTCTACAGTTGCTTGCTGTGCCTCACTCTTCAAGCAGCAGCCAGGGCTGAACGAGATAAGGAAACGCCACAACACAGAAAGGTACAAGTGAGGTGAAAACTCACCCAACCAAACTGAAGATCCTCCCCTCTGGGAGGAGCAGCGGGAATCAGGGAGGCATTGACCTGACTTGACTTTTCCCAGAATAGCTCCTTTTTCAGCATCTCACCATCAGCACAAGAGCTGGATGTGACATTTCACTGGCCTCGCCTTGGTGACGTGAACGCCAAGCTGGATTGACACCAGAACACAGGAAGTTGAAGTGACTTCCACATCTACAGTCAGGACAGTTAGGACACGCTCAGCGCGCAACTGGCACGTGCCGAATTATTTTGGGAAGCGCGAAAACACGCGTGGTTCATGTTGAACCAAAAAAATCACCTGTCAGGGATGGGGTTTCCACCTTCTGTTCCAAATAAACCCTCCTTTCTCCACACCGGTGTTGGTGCCGCTGTCCTGACACAGGCAAAACGTCAGCCGAGGTCAGGCGAACCAAGACGGCAGACTTGGCTTGACGCGCACCAAGCGCCTGATGCCAGCAGGCAGAAGTACAGAGAACAGTGAAAATACCCACAACGGGCGGCTTAAACCCCCACTGTCATCAAATCAAGTGCAATTAAGAATTCAAAGCGATGAAGAGGGTGGATGGATCTCGCTCTGGAAATAAAACATCTTCTCCCTCCCTTCCACCCTTCCGTTTCTCTCGAGAGGATTGTATTTCTTCGTGAAGAACACTTTTGTTGTTTAGTCTGCCTCTCATCATGTTTTATTAAGATATAACAAGGGCTGTGTGGAGTCTGGCATCAACAACAACCCCAGGCACCAGTATAGGGTGGGAACTGACCTGTTAGAGAGCAGCGTAGGAGAAAGGGACTATGATTCTGTGACCCGGTGGTCAGCAGGATGACCATGAGCCAGCAATGGGCCCTTCAGCCAAGAAGAGGTAGATCAGCTTTCTGGTGGTTAGCAGGTTGACAGAGTTTCTCCTCCTCCTCTACTTTGTCCTGGTGGGAACGCATCTGGAATATTGTGTCCAGTTCAGGGCCACTAAGTTCCAGATGGGCACAGAGCTGCTTGAGAGAGTCCAGTGCAGAGCCACAAAGATGATGAAGGGAGGGGAACATCTCCCTGATGTGGAAAGGCTGAGGGACTGGTCTCTTGAGCTTGGGGAAAAAAGAGACCAAGGGATTAACCCATTAATGTTCATAAATACAGAAAGGGTGGGGGTCATGGGTGTGAGCTGGAACAGAGGAGGTTCCACATCAATCTGAGAAGGAACTTGTTCCCAGTGAGGATGACAGAGCCCTGGAAGGGGCTGCCCAGGGGGGTTCTGGAGTCTCCTTCACTGGAGATGTTAAGGCCCACCTGGATATGTTCCTGTGTGACTTGATCTAGGTGATCCTGCTGTGGCAGGGGGATTGGACTGGCTGATCTTTTGAGGTCCCTTCCAATCCCTAATGTTCTGTGAGTCCATGATCTTTGTTCATTGTTCGTGATCCTGAATGTTCCCACTTGGGACCCTAGAGATCAAATTAACTGCTTCCCTGGAGAGACTGGAGACATCACTGTGCTCCAGCTGAGGTCACCAGCAGTTTTGCCCAAACAACACTCTCCTGTATTCTATGATTCTACTATTCTGTGTAAAGTAGTCTGACTTCACTTGGAGAGCTTTGACAACTGAGGAAGTACCCACCTGCCTGAAGTCCAGCTTGGATCTGAAGGCTGCTGCAGCAGTACTGTTGCTTTGCTGTATCTGGGAAAGGGATCCCAAATGTCCTAGAGGATACAACCCCCTTCTTCTGAGGTGACAAACTGCAAATCAGCATTCTCTAGGGCAATGGTGTGGCCACCTGCACCCATCATATTAAAGCAGTTAGAACCATTTAATGCAGTTTACCAGCAACCTCCAACTTCAGTTTGGTTTGGTCTTGGATTTATTGCACATTCTTAACCATTATGATTTGTAAAGGCTTAAATAATAACAGAATTTAAACAGTTTTCATCATTTTTCCCCTTCTCCTTTCTCCTTCACTGGAGAGGTTTAAAACCCACCTGGATGTGTTCCTGTGCGACTTGGTCTAGATGATGCTGCTGTGGTGGGGGGATTGGACTAGATGATCTTTCGAGGTCCCTTCCAATCCCTAATGATTCTATGATTTATTCCTTCTTTGACACCTCTCAGTGCTAGCAGTCAGTGGGATGCATGAATGTGAAATTAATATCAGTATCAAAGGAAATGACAGGATTTCTTACCAGGAGGATGCTCCAGTGAGGACTTTTTTTGTCTGACTAGCAATGCCAGGGAGTAGAGATGGAAAACCTCCAGTAGGTGTGCACCTAGCAGGAACTTGCTAGACAGATAAGGAAGTTTTCTTATTAAAACAGACATTTCTTCGTAGTAGAATTCAATTAGCATGTCTGTCCTGACTTCAGGCACATTCTAAAGGAAGTGTCAATTTAATAATCACTCTTCAGCTTGAAATGTCATCCCGGCTCTGATTACAAGTAAACTCTGTAACAGCTGTAATTACGAGAGTTTGGAGAATGTGAGTTAACTTGCAGTGTTTAAATTCTCTTTCACCTGCACTTCATGGTTTGCAGTTCAGTTATTTCTTTGGCTACAGGTATTGGCACTTTTGTTGGCCCTGTGTTGTGCCCCCAAAATCAGTGCCTAGAACAGCAGAGTCACACAGTGAAAGGCAATCCAAATATGACCAATACCAGAAAGAGCAGTAGCCAGATCAGTGTAAGGTGGTGGCAGGGAAAATCCAGTTGCACAGTCATCGCTCTGAAGTCCATAGACATCCTCACCAGGAGTCATCGCTCTGAAGTCCATAGACATCCTCACCAGGAGTCATCGCTCTGAAGTCCCTAGACATCCTCGCCAGGAGTCATCGCTCTGATGTCCATAGACATCCTCGCCAGGAGTCATCGCTCTGATGTCCATAGACATCCTCACCAGGAGTCATCGCTCTGATGTCCATAGACATCCTCACCAGGAGTCATCGCTCTGAAGTCCATAGACATTCTCACCAGAAGTCATCGCTCTGATGTCCATAGACATCCTCGCCAGGAGTCATCGCTTGCCTTGGTACATTAGCAATGTTTTCTTCAAAGGGACAGATCACATTCAAGGAGGAAATAATCTGTGTGTACTGAACAGAAGAGCGTTTTGGGGAAGATAAGACATTGTCAAAAGCTCAGTTACAGAATCACAGAATCATTAGGGATTGGAAGGGACCTCGAAAGATCAGCCAGTCCAATCCCCCTGCCACAGCAGGACCACCTAGATCAACTCACACAGGAACATGTCCAGGTGGATTTTAAATGTCTCCAAACAAGGAGACTCCACAACATACTTAGGCAGCCTCTCCCAGTGCTCTGTCACCCTCACCATGAAGTTCCTTCTCATACTGATGTGGAACCTCCTCTGTTCCAGCTCACACCCATTGCCCCTTGTCCTATCACTGGATGCCACTGAGCAGAGCCTGGCTCCATCCTCCTGACAGCTGCCCTTTCCATATTTATCAACATTCATGGGTTCATCCCTTGATCTCCTTTTTTTCCAAGCTCAAGGGACCCAGTTCCCTCAGCCTTTCCTCATCAGGGAGATGGTCCTCTTCCTTCATCATCTTTGTGGCTCTGCACAGGACTCTCTCCAGCAGTTCTGTGTCCTTCTGGAAATGAAGAACCCAGAACTGGACAGAATACCTTCTACTTTGTCACCAGGATTTAGCACAGAGGCTAAATACCATGCTGGGGATATTTCTTTAGATTATGGAAAGTTTCAGCTCCATCAGCTTCCCTAGAAGGACTGGGCTTGGTGGTTGGTTCCTGCTGAGGACCAGTAGGTACGGCATGACCATCTCCAACTGGAAAGATGGGAAACCAAGGCTTGTATCCAGATCTCACCATCAAACCAAGCAGGTTTTCCCAGGGAACGTAACTTCAAGGCAAAATAATTCTTAGAGAAAACAATCTTTTGCCTGGAGAAGCTGCTCAAACACACAGACCCTCTTGACAAAAGTATTTCCCAGCTCAAGTCCTAACATTCCATGTTTTGAACAGGATCTCAACATGTTCCTGCTGAAAGGAGCTGGCAAATGAGCACATCCAGACTCACAGTGACCTGATCTGACTGTGCTGCTTTCCTGCCTTATAGGCTTCTATCTTTAACGTAGCCTTGGTGTGATTAATGAACATCGCTGTCAGGTCTCAGTGCAGAACAGCAGATGAACCTTGAAGGAACTTTCTGAACAAGGACACTTTTTGCTAGCCTAAGTGGGTACAGGTTTGGCAATGCTCTGTCTGTGACATCTTTGCTGAGGATAAAGAAGAGATATACATAGGTGGTGTTAACATCAGCAACGACAGATGCCACATCATGGTCAAAAGGCCACAACTTCATTAATATGATGCCTAAAGGCATCCTCCTGACAGCCATGGAAAGACAAGGAAATGACAACAGCCTACAGCACTCGGCTGCCTCTCCTCCCTTTCAAGCACTGCAGAACAAGATGTGCTGCAGCAGGTCAGAGCAGCCCTGCCATGCCACCTGAAATTGCCTAATCCCACCTCCCTGCTGCTCCTTGCCGTGGGGAGCCATTCCTTCTCATCTGCCAGTGCCCCTGCCCTCTGTCTCCACCAGCACAAATGTCTCTGGGTTGGTGCTGCTGTAAAATCACACCTCAGCAAGGATCCCAGCAGCAAATGCAAGCCAGGGGATGCACACAGCTGTGGTAAGGGGGTGGGAAGCTACACAGCTCTGTGTTAGTACAGGGTGCCTGTCTGCTGCCAGCAGTATTGATGAGACACCAGATAGGTCCTTTATTTTATCCCTTTTTCCTCACTCTCCCACCCCTACATTGTGTCTCTAAATCAAACTACCATGCAGCCTTCAAATGCCGTGGGTGAAAGCCAGTGTCATCCACAGCAGCGTCCCAGCCTAAGCCCATGGCAGCCACGCAGGGAATACAGCTCGTGCACATGCAGGGCAGCAGCACTGTCCAACAGGAGGCTTCTCCTGCCATAAATAAACACACAAAGAACTGTTTCACAGATTTCTCTGTGCTCATGACTGATATTCTTCCTGACACATCTCAATCTCCAAGGTCTGTAAGCCTAGTGATGCGGAAGGTTGGTCCAGGCTGATGTGTTCACAAATTAATACCCTGAGGAATACTCCTGAGGTTTCAGTTCAGCCCAGGGAAGCTGTTCTCCTGGGCTGCCCCTGCAATCAGAGCAGAGGGACTGGCCCCTCTGAGGGGCCCTTCGGAATGGAGGCAGTGTTCAAAACCCTGCATGAAAGACTTTTTCTTCCCATCTCCCTTGGCCACAGAGAGAGCCCCCAGAGAATCATTCTGTGAGGCTGAGGTTAACCTGTGGGACTGTTCCTACTTACTACATCCGCTACTCAACAGACAAACCCAGCGCAATCCCAGGGATAACTGAGAAACTGCTGAACTGAGATTTGTTCTTCCCAATATCACTGATGGAAAATGTGAAGTAGGTGTGTGAGTGGGCAGTGATAGAAGCCCCCATCTCACCTCCTAGCGTCGGCAATGACAGGAGCTGCATTGAAAGGAAACTGAGATGTCATCTCCACCTGCTTGGTGGAAGGTACTGGCATCCCACACCCAACCCTGTGCATGGAGTCCTGCCTAAGTTGGTCAGACATTCTGTGCAACTAGGAGGCTGTGGGAAGGCACAACCTAAGCTCTTGTCACTTCTGGCTGGTACCTGTTAGTTACGAATGGCCCGATGCAATGGCTCCTCAGCTGCCTGGGAGAGAGATGGGACAAACACCTGAGCTGCTTTCCTGAGAGGCAGCTCCTGCCCGTGCCTGCTAAGTGCTATAATGCTATTTCCAAACAGATTTCACTCCTGAGATCCTTCTCTTATGATCCCACACCAGCTTGGACAGCTGCTGCTCTTTCTGAAGGCCTAAAATTTAACCACTCCCTTCCTCCTTTATGAATCTCAAGGAAAATATTAAGATGCTTATAAAAAGTATGTTGTGACTCTCACAGGTAGGAAGGGCAGTACAGTGCATTGACAGATGGTCAAGGGAGGTGATTCTCCCCCTCGACTCTGCACTTGTGAGACCCCACCTGGAGTATTGTGTCCACTTCTGGAGTCCCCAACAGAAGAACACAATGCTCTTGGAAGATATCCAGAAGAGAGCAACTCAAATGATCAGATGGCTGGAGCATCTTCCTTATGAAGACAGGCTGAGCATGTTGAAGTTTTTCAGCTTAGAGAAGAGGAGGCTCCCAGGTGACCTTTGAGCAGCTTTCCCATCTCCGAAGGAAGGGGGCTACAAGAAGTCTGGGGTAGGGCTTTTGACACAGGTGGTAGTGAGAGGACAAGGGGAAAGGGTCCCGGACTTCAAGAGGGAAGATTGGGGTTGGATATTAGGAGAAAATTCTTTGCTGAGAGGATGGGGAGATGCTGGAACAGGTTTCCCAAGGCAGTTGTGGCTGCCCCATCCCTGGCAGTGTTGAAGGCCAGGTTGGCTGGGGCTCTGAGTAACCTGCTGTAGTGAAGGTGTCCCTGCCTGTGCAGGAGGGTTGGAACTAGATGATCTTTAAGGTCCCTTCCAACCCTGGCCATTCTGTGATTACTTGAGCTAAAAGCCACCCTGCTGCAGAAGAAACTCAGGAGTACAGGGTACAAATGCCCTGATGCTTTTAGCAACTTTCTATTATAAATATTTTGGGTACCACTTGAGCACTGCCCTCATGTCTGCAACAGCTCTCACATCCTTGCCCACTCCCACTGGGTTACACCTGAGTTTCAGGCTCCCCTGGAAGTGTGGGGAGATGGTGCTGAGCCTGGGGCAGGCAAGGGCAAACTCTGTGTCCTCCTCCCCCCTGCTCCAAGCTCAGGGCTGGGGCTACCCATTTCGAGCTGAGTTAGAAACTTGACCTAAAAACCCTCACCAACTGCACAGAGGCACAGGGTGAAGGCACAAGAGTTGTCCGTACCAAATCCAGCAGCAGGGCCAGCAAAGTTTATCATCTCAGACTTCAAGCGCTGTGAAAGGAACCATATCCACCTCTAAGCTTGTCCCTGAGCCTGCAGAGCCCGGGATGTGCATACCACTGGTCTGGTGGTGATGCTCTTTCTGGCACAGATATCGGCAACTCCCACTATTTGACTAGAGGCAACTGAAAGCTGCCTGTGTGTGGCCATGTAATGACAGACTGTATCACAGCACACATGTGCAGGGATGACAAGTTAAGGTCAAGTGGGCAAACTAATGTTTCCTAGCTGTGGAATGCCTGCATTTGCAGCTGCGTGTCTGTCCTCCTACAGCAGCTCTGTCTGTGGTATTTGCTCCTGGTATTTACCACCAGTAATTTACAGTTTATGGTTGGATTTTATGCCAGCTCGTTAGGCAGGTTCGGCTTCCAGGAGTGTAGGAAGATGATTCAGGGACTGGAACATCTCCCTGATGAGGAAAGGTTGAGACACCTGGGACTGTTTAGCCTGGAGAAGGCAGAGAAGGCATCTGATCAGTGTTAGGGTGGATGCCAACAAAATGGGGCCAGTTTCTTTTCAGTGTTGTCCAGTGATAGGAGCAATGGAAGCTGCAAGACAGGAGGTTCTACCTGAGTGTGAGGGAAAACTTTACTGTAAGAGCAACAGAGCACTGGAACAGGCTGTCCAGAAAGGTTGTGGAATCTCCATCCCTAAAGACTTTCAAAACCCACCTGGATCCAGTCCTGTGTGGCCTGTGCTAATTCATCTTGCTTTGGCAGGGAGGTTGGACTACATGATCTCCAGAAGTCTCTTCCAGGCCCTATCAGTCTGTGATTCTGTATATAAGGCACTTGTATTACAAATTACTACAAATACCTGAAAGGAGATTGTAGAGAGGCTGACAGGACAAGAGGAAATGGCATCAAGTTATGCCAGGAGAAGTTTAGGTCAGGCATCAGGAAAAACTTCTCCATTGAAAAAGTCATCTTGGAATAGGCTGCTCAGGGAGTGGGTTGGATCACTAACTCTGGATGTTGTGCAGATATGGAGCTTAGAGACATGGATTAGCGGTGGCCTGCGTGAGTGAGGTTACTGGTTGAGCTTGATGAACTTAAAGCTCTTTTCCAACCAGAACGACTCCATGATTATACGTCAGAAACAGTTGACAAGAACCCAGCTTTCCCTGATGCTTCCCGAGAAGACAAGTGCCCCCGTCCATCCACGTAAATTTGAAGGTGACACCAGCTGACACCCACCCATCCCGCTGACGTGGGGCCCTATTTGCCCCTCTCGGTATCTTTCCCTTCGTTCTTCTCGCAGCCGGGCAGCGCTGCGGGCGGGGGCGCAGAAGAACTAGTGTCCCCGGCCCCTCCGCTGTCTCCAGCCCCAAAGGCACCGCCGGTGCCTCCCTGGTGCCTCCGCAGCGCCTCCCCGCGGCGGCGACCGCTCGGCGCCGCCCCGGTCTCCCTCCCCCGCCACGGTGCCGAGCGGGAGGCTCGACCGCTCGCTCCTCCTTGCGGCCGCGGGATTCCTGTCTCCGGGTTTTCGAGCCCCCCCTTCACACCCGCTGCCGGAGCGGGACGGCGAGAGAGAGCGGAGCGGCAGCGAGCGAGCGAGGCGGCGCGGATGCGCCCCGGCTCCCCGCAGCGGTGGATGCTCGGCAGCCCGGGAGCGCGGCGCACGGAGCGAGCGAGAGGATGAACCGCCCGCCGGCGGCTGCCCGCGAGTGACGGCGGCGGGGCACGGAGCAGCAGCGGCGGCGGCGAGGAGGAGGAAGGCAGCGATCCTCGCCAGTGCCCGCGGGAGCCCGAGGGAGCCCCGGCCGAAGGCTTGGCCATGCCGTTCGCCAAGCGGACCGTGGAGCCGCAGCGGCTGTGCCGGCGGCAGCCCGCAGCCTCCGTGCTGGAGGAGAGCTGGGGCGCGGAGCTGCTGCCGCGGGACCCGCCGCCGGAGGAGCTGGGGACGGCGGCGGGCGAGGGCGCGGCGGAGGCGACCAGCCCTGGGGATCGGGAATCGGCGGCCGTGCTGATGGTGCTGGACCTGTGCTCGGTCAGCAACGTGGCCCTGTCGCGGATCCTCCGGCAGCTCTCCGACGTGGCCCGGCACGCCTGCACCCTCTTCCAGGAGGTCGAGGCGGACATCCAGGGAACCCACCGCCGCGTCCGGGCGCTGCACGGCCGCATCGCCGCGCTCCAGGGAGCCGTGCGCGGCCTCGACCCCAAGCAGGAGGCAGTGCGTGAGTACCGCGGGATGGGGAGCCCGCCGCCCCGCGGGAACCAGCCCAAGTTTGGGGCTGGGGCTGGTGCAGAAGAAGCCGCAGCGGCAGGGTGGGTGGGAAGGGGCCGGTTGCCGGTGCCGAGCGGGCGCGGGTCGGGTCGGTGGGCGCCGCCGGGCGCCGCGGCGATGCCGGCGGGAGGGAGGGATGATGTCAGTGGTTTGTGCCTTACGTAAGGAGCTGCTGGCGGGGCGCATCTTCTGCAGCCAAGGCTTTGGCTTGCGACGGGGTGGGGGGACCAAGCGTGTCTGCGAGGTGGTGGGAATCGTCCCTGCGTCCCTCGTCGTGTTTAGTTTTTCTCCCTTGGCTGGCGCGCCCCTCTTCCCTGTGGGATTTGGCTTCCCTTTACAAGTGTCTCTGACTTCCCGATGGGAATGTTAAGCTCTTACGTAGAAATAAGAAAGCCGCTGCCGTCGTTAGCCAACTTTCGGGGACGTAAAATGAGGAAGTTTGGTTAATGACTTATTTCTGTTTAAAGAGTGGCCCTGAAGAGCCGGGAGGGGGAGAGGGGAGGGAGGGGAAAAGATCAAGGCAATATGCGACTTGTGTTGTGAGCGCTCACTGCCCGAATCCTGCTTCTTCTCCTCCCGAACTGTGGAAGCGGTGACAGGCTCCGCACTCCCGACAGCTGCTGATTGCTGCTGCCGGTGGCTCGTGTTCTGTAAGGATCCTGGGCTCGCACTGGCGCATTCGTTTCCCCGGCGCCTGGGAATATGTTTGGGGGGTTGTTCTGATAGGTAGGGCTGCGGATTGGAAGTGTGGAATAGCAGAGATTGGTGCCGAGTCTGTCCTCTTAATAACTGGTTTAGGAGGAGCGATGCCTTCAAAGGGGAATTTGGCTCAGTGTTTGCCTTCTGATGCTCCCCTCTGAATCCCCCGAGTACCTCCGGTGAGTACCGTGAGGTGAATTTGCACGGGGGTAAATGCCCTCCTGCAGGGGTTTGTAATGAACCTGCCGCTTAAAAATGCTGTGCTCTGGGTTTTCTCCCCATCAGAGCAGTGTGGAAGAGGGGTAATTCTTGTAAGATCAGCGGAGCTGTGCCGATTAACAGAATCCAGCTTTAAATATTCAGTGGTATTTAAACTACATCGTCGGCAGCTGGAGAGTGACTTTGCTGGTGACACTAATGCACATCAACTGTAGATCAAACCGAGGGAGGCTCTCTGTGGTTTCAGGACCAGCGTGTAATCAGAGCAGAGTGCTGGGCTGTGATTGGAAACTGCGATGAGAAGGAGGCTTGGCCGAGGCAGTGAGGGACCTGTCTGAGGAAATGAAAACTCCTCGTATCACATTCTTCACCTCTAAGTCTTTTTGAGGGTACGTACTAATGTAAGTCAGAGCAGAGCTGAGCCTTTCTAATCCGTACGACTGCTTTTTCTTTTCTTTTTGGATTGTGCAAGTGCAGCTTGTTTTCAACTCACAGTGCAAACCCTTGGTATTACAGCCCAGTTATGTCATGTGCTTAATTAGAGAGTCTGGCTTCACCCCTGTGATGATACAAGCAGAATCCGCTGCTTTGGTGTTCTTCTGCTTTCATTTAAATCCATCTTCCTTTAGGAGGGGAGAGACTTTTGCTCATGATCTTCTCCATGTCTGCCAGCTCTCCCTGCTATGTACAGCGCAGCACCGCTCACAGAGCTGCAGATGTTCCTTGGTCTGGCCAGCCGAGGGCTCATCCACAATGCCAGGCTTTGCCACTGCCCATCCTCCAGTAGGTTTGTGCCTCGCCTCCAGCCATGCAGCTGCTGGAAGGGACATCACCCAGTCCGCATCGTTTCTTTCCATGCAGCGCTGTGCCACATGTGCTTTGAAAGTGAAAGTCTCCCCGGGGACCCATAGTGTTGTGCAGTCAACCTCCTTGTGTGCTGCTTTTAGTCCCCATCCAATGCTGGACCAGCACGGCTGCGTTTGCATAGTGCTACATCTGACTGTCTCTGCTGGATCCTGAAGCTGAGCTGCACCATACTGCAACTCAGCTTACGTGCCCTGAATGTTCACATGCCTGTCCCCTTGGCCTCCACACTACTCAGGGTTCCTAACACTGCCTGGCAAGAACCAACCCACCCTTGCTGTAGTGCATGATTATAGTGTGCATCCTCCTCTCTCGGCTGACACCTCCTCCTTCGTTATCACTTTCAGCAATGTGTGTTTTAAGTGTGAAGCGCCTACACAGTTCATTCCTGACTGTATTACACTCAAGTCATTCCACCCAGTTAGTGTTTTGAAACCAACAGAACAATCTCAGGTAGTCCCGGGTCTGCTCAGGACTTCACCAGCATCACAGGATGGTGCCTACCTCCTTAGGCAAACAGAGGAATGGTGAGGTGACCACTACACTATCTTTTGGCTGTCCAGCCCAAATGACACATATAACAATCACTTGTAACTCAGTGGAGGTTTGGTGATGCTAAACTGGTGACAGGCAGGTTGTACCCGTGTTGTAACTGTAATGGTTGCATTGATCTCACTGCAAACTAGGGAACTGGAGGTGCCGGTCTGTTTGGTGTGTTGGCTGAGACCCTGTGTACTGGTGTGTTAGCACCAGGACAGTGCATGCGTCTTTTAAGTACGCAGTTTGAAACTGCGAGGCTGTCTTGCTACAGTGAGACATTCTTGATGTTCTAACACCAAGCTCAGCAGAGTGATTTGAGAATAATGCCACCAGACGTGCCCTAGATACTGAGCTGTGACACTGGAAGGCCTTTTTCTCCGTGCATCTTAAGCCAGCTGGATTCCAAGATTCCCTTGTGAAGGCACAGTTCTGGGTGAGGAAAAGGGATGATGGGCTAACACCAAGAATCATTACGGATTGGAAGGGACCTCGAAAGATCATCTAGTCCAATCCCCCCGCAACAGCAGGATCACCTAGACCAAGTCACACAGGAACACATCTCTATGCGGGTCTTGAACATCTCCAGAGAAGGAGACTCCACAACCACCCTGGGCAGCCTGTTCCAGTGCTCCGTCACCTTCACTGTGAAGAAGTTCCTTCTCAGGTTGATGTGGATCCCATTTAGGGATCTGCTGGCCCCAGCGGTTACAGAGGGGCTTCCCTATGCTGTTCATGGTCCCTTGCCCAGAATGCCATCCCTTGGCGATCACAGAGGTGATACCAAGGGGAAGGGAAGAAGGAGTTTTCTTGAAGACTGGGTATCATATGATTTTATGTAATAATGGCATATTTTACACCCAGAATTATGTATCACTGTGCTCAAGTGAAACATCTCTGTTGGCAGTATAAACAGAAAATGGAAATGAATTAAAAATGACATTTTTCCAGTAGCTCTTGTCACTCCCACTGTCGTTATAACAAGGCCTCAGCATTCTCAGCCCTGATGCTATCTAAGTGGTGAACGTTTACAAGACTGGGTATTTGTTGCTTTAAGGAAGGTACTCAAACTCCTCTGCTGAGCTCCTGGTAGAGTTATTTACCTCTGTGTTGCTCTTTTGTTTCTAGGGCAGTTCACAAAGTATCCTTGGAAGATCTTCTCAGGCACAATAAAAGACTAATTCTAGGCAGTCCCAAGCAGGTCAGCTTCAAAAACTCAAGGTCTGTTGCCTTTGCCTTCCCAGATGCTGCCTGTCCTTTCATCTTTCTTAACAAGCCTCTGGCCAGCTAGCATTCTGCAAATAGGAATCCTTTCCCACCCTCTGCCTGGAAGAGAAACAAGGGTGAGAAATGTTTTCCTGTTCAGCTCCTAAACTAACTGCTTTGCCCTTCTGCCACTCCAAGTACTTCACTGCTTTTCATCATGAGCAGCTCCAGGGTCTGCTTCTAAAGCAGAACCATGTGGGAATGACATGATTGTTGTCAGGCTGGCTGTTGCTTAGACTTTTCTTGTTACCAGCGAGAGAACTGAGCGGCGTGCTGCTGCCCAGTGTTAGTATTAGTTGCCTGATTTTTCTCGATGGTGCAGAAATATAGAAGTTCTGGGTGTCTGTGGTGATTTGGGACTCAGCACCTCGGTTATCCTCGGCAAAGATGATTTCTCAGTCTGGGGGTTAGAGATCTGTCAGTGGAGTGTTGTACTTTCAGAAACCAACGGTATTCTTTTGGAATAAACGACCATGACTATGGGGCAGATTCTGAAAGCCCTGGCTAGCAAGCTCCTCTTTGCACCCTGGCATCCTGGAGAATTCCACACATTCCAGTCCTTTTTTGTGTCCTGAAAGTACCAACATGTTGCCAGTAGTTGGTCTTTCTCTTTCTAAACGCTGTATCACTTCCTGCTCTATCTTCCCTGCGCCACTTTTCCATTCTGGATTTTCCCACGAGTTTGCAGTTAGTGCTAGAGCTGTTAGAAGTGTGTGGATCTCCCTTGTTACTCTGCTCTTCAGAGTCTCCCCCAGGTCTCCTCCACAGTCAGCTCCCCTACAGGTTTTTCTTCTTTCCTGAAGTGCCAGTATTGAGATAAAAAGTTGACAGCTGTGAATGGATTCTTTATCATTTTAGACTCCACATTAATTCATTCTGTTTGATTGAGGTTGGTTACTGAGCACAGCCTGGCTGGTTTCACTTTTGCTTGTAGTGTTTTTCTTTGTGCTTTTTAGTGGTGGGATTTTGACTCTGTTTAGTTTGGGGGGGGGGTTGGTAGTGGGCTTTTGTTTTGTTCTTGTTTTTCACACATTCATATAACGCTCTTCTGTTTGGGTTTTGGGCACTGTGGGGAAATGTTTAATTAATTGTAAGGTTTTTATGTACCTTCTGCCACTTTTAAACAACATATGTTGGACCCAGAGCTCCTCAGATAGTGCCTCCCCTCCTCCTGAATTGCTGCTGAAATGGAAGGTGGGAGCTTTTGTACTTCCTTCTCAGGATACAGTTGCACTGAAGGCCCTCCCAGACTAACTGTTGCTGAGGATGCTTGCAGAGGTCTTCAGGCAAGTGCATAAGACCTTAAGATCAGATGGTCTCTTGAAAGAAAAAAGAAGTGCAAGTCCAGGTCCCTCCCAATCCTTAATGTTCTGTGATTCTGTGAGGAGATAAGTTTTGTACTTTATCCAAACTTCACAAAATCTTAGAGAATTCAGAATGAAGTTTTTATTATATGGATGTTCCCTTGTGCTGAGGCAGGACTGTAGATCTCCATGGGTTGGATACATCTACATAAAAATACATTTGATGCTGCTGGAGATAAATCAGAACAGATTTCTACCATCCCTTAATGCTTTATACTGTAAAAGATTATCTAAGTATGAAGGGTAGTTATACTTCTAGAAGCACCTACAGATGTAGCCTGGGGGACATGAAGTACAAGGATGTACTCAGAGTTCCCTTTGTGCATTGAAATATCAATTAGCAAATCCTTGTTGAGTGCTGAATAAAACCCTCAAAGGAAAGCAGAGTTGTGTGCTGGATGCAGTAGTCCATCACCTTCAGCTTTGTGTCGTGCACCTGCCCAAATAGAAAGACACATCCTCTCCACCTGTTCTTTTTGGAAAGGTGGAGGACTTTTGGTTTTACCTGCCCGGTGTGTTTTTGTGGTGCTGTGCTGGTTGCTGCATACTCATGGGTGTTAGAGAACTCGCCCCTCTGGTGCACTTGACTGTAGTTTGCGGATGAATGCAAATAGCCCAAGTTGTGGGTGTGGGAAAGTTGGAGAATTTCCTCGGTGCTTGCCTTCTTCTGAATGCACAGGGCTGAACTCAAGTGAGCAGAGTAGAAAGGAGCAGGAGGCCAACGCCTGGGCTTTCCTGCTTGCCTCTACTCCTGTCAGAACAACAAAGGGACAGGGGAAGAAAAACCTGCTCATGAAAGGATCCCATCCCCACCTTATCCGAACTCTACCTAAAGCACCATTAGCTAGAGTACCATCATTTAGGATGAAGATTCCTTATCTTTGTTTACAGAATAGCAGTAGGAGACCTTTTATGCAAGAGCAGGACCATCAGAGGCTGAGCTCCAGGGGTTTTTTTTCCTGGTGCATTTAGTAGGCACCTAAAGGTAATGGAATGGCATTTGTTAGGGATATAAAGCTTTGGAAGTTGACTCTGGCCTCTTTGCAGATAAAAGCAGAGTGTAAAATCCTTTGTCCTGCTGAGGTCAGTGAGACTTTAGGTCTGGCTCTGAGAGGCCAGTGCTCAGGTAGATTCAGTAGCCTTTACCTGGCACAGACTGGTAACAGATGAATGGCAAAGAGTGGTGGGTTTTTCTCAAAGCCATTGTCTGTTATATAGACAGATACATCACAGAACATTAGGGATTGGAAGGGACCTCGAAAGATCACCCAGTGCAATCCCCCTGCCACAGCAGGATCACCTAGACCAAGTCACACAGGAACACATCCAGGCAGGTTTTAAACGTCTCCAGAGAAGGAGACTCCACAGCCCCCCGGGCAGAAATTTCCCTGAATCTCATTTACTTGTTCTTCCATCTGTATAGTATAGAAAATGTTTGCTGTTCCGTAGTTCTTAGCTGTCCATCCCACAACTAGTACTTAAACAGAGGTAACTGATTTGAACTGTTTGGGGATTTTGTTGCTAGATGGAGAGCCTCACACCCACCCTTCACATATTTATGAACATTAATGGAGTCACCCCTTAGTCTCCTTTCTTCAAGCTAAAGAGACTCAGCTCCCTCAGCCTTTCCTCATCAGGGAGATGTTCCACTCCCTTCATCATCTTTGTGGCTCTGTGTTGGACTCTCTCCAGCAGCTCTGTGTCCTTCTTGAACTCAGGGGCCCAGAACTGGACACAATCTTCCAGATGTGGTCTTACCAGGGCATAGTAGAGGGGGAGGACATAGTCTCTTGATCTATTAACCACCCTCTTTCTGATGCACCCCAGGATGCCATTGGCCTTCTACTTTTGGTTAGTTCCCTGGTTGATACAGGAGAGATGCGGTGATGAAGAAATAAGAGGACTCCTGTTATCATCCCAAGGATACAAGGAAGTCATTCACCTGTTGAGTCACATGCAAAAAACATGGTAGTTTCCCTTTATGAAAGATGAAGGATCTGGAGTGTTTCCAGAAAGCTCTTACATACTTGTCCAATGTCCTTGGAGTGTGGGAAGGACTGGAAGGAAGCAAATATAAATATCCAGCGTAACGGTGCCGCTTCACTGCTGTTCTGGATCAGCAGAATCAGGTTTTGTTGACATTTCTTACACAGATGTTGACTGTTCTGTGGCTTCAGTTTCAAGGATCAGCTTGTGGTTGATCTGGCAGAGAGATAGGTGAAGGTGGGGAGGAAAGAAGGGAAGCTGGTCCTTCCCGCTCTCTGGCACGTGCACCATCTCCACCTTTCCATCTCCAGTCTGGCAAAGGAGATGTTTAAAACCCACCTGGATGTGTTCCTGTGTGACTTAGTCTAGGTGGTCCTGCTGTGACCGGGGGACTGGACTAGATGATCTTTGAAGGTCCCTTCCAATCTCTAATGTTCTGTGATTCTGTGAAAGGCAGGATTCCTACGAGTGGCTGCTTAGAGGCAGCACCTTGCTCTTCCTCTTTCCAAACTGGATAGCAAAGCAGTTGGAGTGCAGGGGACCCCTAGCTGTTTTAAAAAACCCCTGATCTCACACGTTTCCTTCACACATGTTGCACCTAAATCAAGCAGAGACCCCCAGGGAGCTCCTGAAAGCAATGTTACAGTGGTCAAAGTGCGGGGAAAAAGATATCTGAAGAACACACACAGAATCATAGAATCATTAGGGATTGGAAGGGACCGTGTAAGATCATCCAGTCCAATCCCCCTGCAACAGCAGGATCACCTAGACCAAGTCACAGAGGAACACATCCAGGCAGGTTTTAAATGTCTCCAGTGAGGCAGACTCCACAACACCCCTGGGCAGCCTGTTCCAGTGCTCTGTCACCCTCATTGTGAAGAAGTTCCTTCTCATATTGATGTGGAACCTCCTATGTTCCAGCTCACACCTACTGCCCCTTGTCCTATCACTAGATGACACTGAGCAGAGCCTGGCTCCATCCTCCTCACACCCACCCTTCACATGTTTACAGACATTAATGAGGTCACTCCAAGCACAAGAGACCCAGCTCCCTCAGCCTCTCCTCATCAGGGAGGTGCTCCACTTCCTTCACTACCCTCGTAGCTCTACAGTGGACTCCTCCAGCAGGACATATGTGGTTTAAAAGCATCACTGCAGAGTCGTGTGGTCCTTGGAGTCAGAGAGCTGGGATTTTTCAGAAGCTGCTCTTTCCAATCACTCGGCATCTCCATGTAATCAGAGGCTGACATCAGCCTCTCGATTGGAACTACTTGAGCTATTAGGCTGTGAAGAGCAGACACTCTCTGTGTTACCCAGTGCATGTGTGTGTGTGCATGTGTGGAGAGGGGGGGAAGGTTTTTTTTTCACTTCCTTTGATGTATTAGCATCAAGAGAGGGAGTCTTTTCTTCATTCCTAATTGCTTCTCGTCTTTGAATTTATATACCAATATGTAAGTAACTGCAAAGGGAGATAGCAGAATTTATAAGAAGTTCAAAAAGGCAGGGCTTAGAGCACGATTAAAAGAGGAGATAGCACAGAGCGGGTGCTGTTTTTAGCTGAAATATCTCCCTAGAATATTTTCCATTTACATTCTCATTATATCTAACTGCTTCTAATGCACTGCTTAGTTTAACAACTGGCATGTTTTTAGGGTAGATTTTATAGCAGACATACACCCACTGTGTTCTTAACTCAGGACTTTAAATTGCAGTATCTGTATTGGACAATCTTTTCTTACACCTTCTTGGCTGAAGGCAGGAAGAAAGCAATAGTGATGGGAACCTAATTAAGCCTGTGGTTTAATTACACTGAGAGCCGTGTGCTTGAAATGCAGCCGCATTCGGTGAGTGCTGCGTGGCATTGCCATGTCCAGTCCTGGCAGAGAATAACTTCTTGTTTTTTCTTTTACTAGGGTCACTGTAGTTCTTACAAAGCCACGACAGCTTTCTTTTCAGCTGCCAAGGCAGCTGGACTTTGAACTGTAGCCGCTCAGACCTGGACTATAGCCGCTCAGACCTGAAATATAGCCTCTTGGACCTGAGCTACAGCTGCTCGGACATGAACTGTAGCCCCTCAGACCTGAACTGTAGCCCCTCAGACCTGAACTGTAGCCCCTCAGACCTGAACTGTAGCCCCTCAGACCTGAACTGTAGCCCCTCAGACCTGAACTGTAGCCCCTCAGACCTGAGCTACAGCTGCTCAGACCTGAACTGTAGCCACTCAGACCTGGACTATAGCTGCTTGGACCTGAGCTATAGCCACTCAGATCTGAACTATAGCCACTGAGACCTGGACTATAGCCACTCAGACCTGAACTGTATCTGCTTGGACTTGAACTATAGCCGCTCAGACCTGTCTGTGCACGCTCAGTTTTGCTTGGTTCTGGTTGATTCCCACCACGCTGCCACAAGAAGAGTATTGCCAAGCATTGCTCTCTTCACATGGTCTGTGACACTGAGGTGCTGGAGCAGGTTCAGAGAAGGGCAACAAGGCTAGTGAGAGGGCTGGAAAATAAGCCCTATGGAGAGTGGATGAGGGAACTGGGTTTATTTAGTCTAGAGAAGAGGAGGCTGAGAGGAAAACTTCTTGGTGTCTACAGCTACCTAGAAGGAGGTTGTAGCCAGGCTGGTGCTGGTCTCTTCTCCCAAATTACTAATGATAGGACAAGGGGAAATGGCCTCAGGTTGTGTCAAAGGAGGTTTAGATTGGATCTTAGGAAGGATCAAAGGATCAAAGGAGAGTGGTTGGGCCCTGGAACAGGATGCCCAGGGAGGTGCTGGAGTTCCCATCCCTGGAAGTGTTTAAAAACTGAGTAGCTCTAGCACTTGACACCATGGTCTAAGGGTTAGGGAGCTGTTGGGGTGAGGGCTGGACATGATGATGCTGGAGGTCTTTTCCAGCCGTGATGATTCTGTGATTCTGTGACTCTAAGTGACTTCAGAATCAGATCTTAACTGATGAAGAAGTCCAGGATAAGCAGCAGTAACTTGCTGTGATGCTGGCAGGCAGACTTTTTCTCAGATGCAATACTTTTCTCACTGCATTCAGTATTCAATGATAAATGATAAGGAGCAATTTAATTTTAAGCAAGATCAGACATTAATTATTATTAAATATTTACCATGCAAATTAGAGCAGCCCCAAAGAGCAGGTACCACTCAGCTCCGTTTTTTTTTTCTCTCTGTAAGGTTTGCTGATGTGCTCGCAGGAAAAAGAGGGCCATGGTCTTTTCTTCAGTGAAGTGACTTTTGGTGAAGAGTTTGGCCAAGAGTTAGTCCATTTCTTAAATATCTCCCTGTTGAGGAAAGGCTGAGGGAGCTGGGTCTCTTGAGCTTGGAAAAAACGAGACTGAGAGGTGACCCCATTAATGTTTATAAAAATGTGAAGGGTGCGTGTGAGGAGGATGGAGCCAGGCTCTGCTCAGTGGCATCTGATGACAGGACAAGGGGCAGAGGAGGTTCCACATAAATAAGAGAAGGAACTTCTTCCCAGTGAGGGTGACAGAGCCCTGGAAGGGGCTGCCCAGGGGGGTTGTGGAATCTCCTTCATAGTCAGTTTTTGACATTTAAAACCCACCTGGACATGTTCCTGTGTGACTTGGTCTAGGTGATCCTGCTGTGGCCAGGGGATTGGAGTGGATGATCATTCGAGGTCCCTTCCAGTCCCTAAATATTCTGTGATTCTGTGACTGCTTGCTGGCTTTCACATGCCCAGCTCTTACCCTGGAAGCCAACTGACTGTCAGCACAGTGCAAGTTTTTAATGTCAGCATCTTTTTCTCTGTCTTTTCTTTTTCCTCTTTGTTTTTTTGGGGCATGAATTTCTCATACTTATCCAAAATGTGTCTGCTCAGCACAGCTTCTGCTGCTTTGGGCTGTGCTAAACACAGCTTTTCTGGCCTTCCTGTACCCCAGCAGCTAACATCACAGAGGCTCCTGTCTCAGCATGCTGTACAGATCCAGCCTCTCCTCTCATGCTCACCCTCTTCCCTTGCCACGAGTATTGCTGCAGGAATCTGCAGTCATGTTCTCTGCAGCAAATTGCCTTCAGCCTTGCACACAGTTAGCATGCCAAAGGTAAACTTTCCCCACAGGATGGATTATTCTGACAACACCATTTTTAGCCTGAAACAAGTACTGAGGAACAGCACGTGCTGTGGGGGGATAGCAGGGGAAGGGGTGGGCATACCTGTGTATCTCACACCAGCCACTGAGAAATTTTATGCCTGTTATTCAGCTACAGTTTCAGCTAAAGGTGTAGAAATCATAGAAGTGGCTGCCAGGTAAAGGAGAGAAGGGACTATTCCTGCTGCATTTGAAGGAAAGGCTTGTTCTTTATTAGACACCAGAGATCTGCTGGGGAAAGAATCCTGTATAAATGTTCCATGCCAATAAAAAACTCAAACTCCAGTTGGAGCTCACGTTTTCTTCAGTGTGAAGGTCAGTCCTTTGCACGAGATACAAGCTGGAGAAAACCAGGCTGCAGCAGCGCCGGTCCCTGCAAAACCGCTTGTTCCTCGTCCCCTTTCCCCTCCAGAATTACTGATTATTTCTTTTCAATTTTAATCTTTTGGGGTTTTTTTTTAAGGAAACTTACTGACTGGAGTGGCTTTCCTTTTGGGGTGTCCTGCCTTTTGCTCTCGTGCTTCTTGCTGTGGTTTTGCGGGGGATGAAGCTGCGCTTTTACCTCTGTGTCGGTGGCAAAGGCAAACCCCCGTCATTGCGAGAATTAACGGGATGAATTTTTACGAGTGTGGTTTGTTCTCCATTGATTATCTGTAAAGTGATGCTGTCTTGTTCAGTTAATAAACCACAGATAATCTGCTAAGATTTAATTAACCCTCTCCGCCAAGCACAACCTGCTTTTAATAGGTGTTGTAAATGCATTCGTTGTACCTGGCACATTAAAACCGCCGGTTTGAGTTCCTTTACTTTCAAATGTCACTCTAGCTGAAGTATATTTTGTGGCAATCACCTTGTCATTGTTCTGCTAGTAGCCTAAAATAAGTATCTCTACTTCATGATTTAAGCAGTATTTTTTGGCCTCTTTTACAGATGTCACAGGCTTGATTCAGCCGTGGTGCCCTGACTGATGTTGAATAAGCTGTGCTCTGGACAGAATTACAGAATCACAGAATTATGGAGGCTGGAAAAGACCTCAAAGATCATCCAGCCCAGCCCATAAACCTAACATCACCAGGGCACTAAGTGCCACATCCAGCCTGTCCTTAAGCACCTGCAGGGATAGTGACTCCACCTCTGCCCCAGGCAGTCCATTCCAGGGTCTGATCACCCTTTCCATGAGGAAGGGTTTCCTCACATCCAGCCTAACTCTCCCCTGGCACAGCTTCATGCCCTGCCCTCTCGTCTTACCACTAGTTGCCTGGGAGAAGGGTCTGACTCCCACCTGTCTACAGCTTCCCTTCAGGTAGACTAGGAGGCATGCATTTACTGTTCACTCTGTGTTGCTGTTAGCTGGTACAGATAGGTGCTCACAGCCTGAAAGGAGCCCCTTTGCAAGCCAGAGTGGCTAAGCAACGCTGGTCTACATGCTAATGTCCCCATCTTGCTCACTGCCATCTTGCTGACACGCCTAGGGCAGGACTGTGTGTCTGGGCCATTACCTAGGGCATGGGGCTACCCAAGCAGTGACATATCTGCTGTCTGCTGGCCATGCACCCCGTTCTGGCCCAGCAAGGCAGTGGAGCTATGGTAAGATAGCCATGTTGTACACACACATGAGCAGTTGCCAGCCATGTGCACCGTGCTCTGGACCACATCCGTTTGAAAGAAGCTAGCTGGAGGGCTTGGGAGGTGAGCTAGCATGACAACCTGCAGCAGCTTTGACCAGATTAAGTCACACACATCCCTGTGTGGCCTAATGTAGGTGATCCTGCTCTGACAGTGGGTTTGGACTAGATCTTTCCAGGTCCCTTCCAATCCCTAATATTGTGTGATGTGCACATGGTCCAGTGGTGATGGTGGTGTTAGTTTGAAGATTGGACTTGATGATCTTGAGGTCCTTTCCAGCCTTGATGATCTTGAGGTCCTTTCCAGCCTTAATGATTCTATGATTGTGGGTTGACCGCAGACAAGGCTGACTGCCCATGCCTGGCAGAGGAGGAGAGAGGCCAAAGCAGGCTGGACCTGTGCTTAGGGTTCCCCTGGACACTTGACTGCCTGCTTATGGTACCCCTCAGTGCAACACTGTTTTTTTTTAGGGACCTCTGTCCATGCATGGAAGATGTACAGGGCAATTCTAGAACAGATCTGATGATAAAGTACAGGTGTGGTGTGGAAATGTGCTCCACTGGTTTTGCAGTGCTGAGTCTGTAAATGAGTGAATGGGCAACAGCTACTGGCGGCAGTATAATGGGGCTATTTATTTAAGAAATTGTCCAAGTGGAACTTAACATACATTATTAATGTGGATTAGAAGTATTTTTCATTTATCTGCATGTTCCTAAGTGCTGCAGTGAAGGCCTCAGCAGAACAGCAATTCATCAAATGAAATGAGAGGAAGCTGCAAAATTCCTCAGTTTAGGGTGATTATTTATTTCCTTTTGGGAACTCTGTTTCCTATTTGGCTGTAGATCTGACATGAGAAGCAGCATCTTGGGCTGTGAGAATAGAAGGTTCTGTTACCATAAAATAAATGAATGATTGCAATTTTGGTCTGACCTTTTTAAACAATAGTTGGAATAGAAGAGGCTTGGATGGCATCTTCTTCCTCAATACTCTGTGTGCCACTGGAAGAACAACTCTTTTAGTAACTGCATGCATAAACACACAGCTAGGTAAAATCACAGAATCACAGAACATCAGGGATTGGAAGGGACCTCGAAGGATCATCCAGTCTAACCCCACCCCAGCAGGATCATCTAGACCAAGTCACACAGGAACATTTAAAACATGAACAGGTTTTAGATATCTTCAGAGAAAGAGGCTCCACAACCTCCCTGGGCAGCCCCTTCCAGTGCTCTGTTACTCTCACTGTGAAGAAGTTCCTTCTCATATTGATGTGGAACCTCCTCTGTTCCAGCTGATACTCATTGCCCCTTGTCCTATCATTAGATAAAAGGAGGAAGATCACTGGAGAACTGGTCACTGAGGTTAGGAACTCTTCTAACCTCTAGCAGGAGAGCAGAACCTCTACTAGGAGAAGAGAATTCTACACCCACGTTAGCAACTCAATGAAACAATGGAGAAAATATTCACCTCTCATTAATAAGGTAAAAGTTATTTGATGTCTCTTGTACTTGTTTTGACTTTGTGTCTTCATCCAAAAGCATCTCGTGTTTGAGTTCGCTTCCTTCCCATTTCCTCCCTCTCACAATGGAGAATTAGTTTGGACTTGAGAGTTTCATGGAAAACCTTCTACTGGATATAATGGGTGATCCCACCACAGAAGTGGGTTGTGTCTTGCTTGGGGTTGTG
Organism: Rhinopomastus cyanomelas; assembly: GCA_013400115.1. Lineage (NCBI taxonomy): Eukaryota > Metazoa > Chordata > Aves > Bucerotiformes > Rhinopomastidae > Rhinopomastus > Rhinopomastus cyanomelas. Next base: position 447,491 of record VXBP01010256.1, read on the forward strand.
GAATTATGCTGCTTGGTTGTACTTGCAAGAGTAAAGCCCTTGCTTTTAAATGAATTGTCCCTGTTGTATTGCAGCAAGGGTTGGAAAGTAAAAGAAAAAGGTGGAAAACCTCAGCCAAGGTCATAAAATTAGTTCTTCCAAGAAAACAGATGGGTAAATGAAAGGTACAGTTGTACAAGGCTGCCGTGTAGTCTGCAGGTTCACTGCAGAAGTGTGTGGTAGTTATTATTTCCAAGAGATGCCTCCCCTGCCTTCATTCGCCTTTGAGACAGCCCAGTCGTGGGCTTGTTAAGTATGTCTCTACGGAAGCTGGCACGCACTGACCTCGTTTGCTGCAGTCTGCTCCTCTGTAGACTCCTGATTGTAGTGGCATGAGCCAGACGGACACGAGCCCTCGAGCTGGACAGCATAATTAGGTGCCCTAGGGTTGAAGGCTGGCACTGACTGAGTCAAACTTTGGACAATACTTCAGTGTTTGCTTGTCCAAGATTCATCTGCTGCATCCAAGAAGTTCTTTGGTTGGTTTTTTCCCTTTCTGATGATATCTCTTGTGTCTGAGGATGTTAAATTACATATTGATAATGCTTTCATCTGCATGATGCTGGGCTCTCACTACTCCTTGCTGTCCTGATAGCACTAGAGAAACATTTTACAACCTTGTAGGGCTTGTGGAAGTCCACCTGTTTTTTTTTTCTTTCAAAACTCTACCGAATTTTTTCTGCTGGTTTGGAGTTGTGGTGGTCAGTGGTGAGTGTCACGTGAACCCCTGCTCCCTGGGACTGATTGGGGGGAAAAAAAAGGAAAAAAGAGAGTGCCTGTTATGCTTGAAGAAGCCACCTCAGGAGAGTATCCACCTGTGATTGCAAGAGTCCCCTAACTTCTGTGAATATCATAGGGTGAAGTAGGTACCACCATGGGTTCTGTAGGTGTTGGTTCTCAGCTCTGTGGCAGGGTGACAGCCCATCCCTTCTTCTCAGAGGTGGTATCACACAAACGCTGAGGACAGGCTGGGTTGTGTGGTGATAGGTGCTGTACAGGTACCCACGTATACAGACCTGCTTTGTAAATTACAAGCAATTTGTGAGGCAGAGAACCTTCCACATCAAGAGCACTCTGTCCTTCATGGGCAAATGCTTCCAGCTGCTGTGTGGTTCTTCCCAATGGAGGCAGAACTCCCAGGTGGGGTTTTCCAGCCGTCCTTCAGCAAGCAGAATTTATTATTGCAGACAGCTGCAGCTCTTGCCTCGTGAGAGCCAACCTTACGTTGGGCTAAGTTTGCAGTTGCCAGACTTTCTTTTGAGATCTTGCTCATTGAGAAGATTGAGCTTTCGTACACTACAGACATGCCCTGGTTAATTACAGTCGTGTTAAGGATGAGGTTGTACCTTGGGACTGGGTTTAATTAAAAAATGATGTTGGCAAGTTTATAATAAATGTCTGATATGTTCTGTCTGGCTGCTGGGTGCTAAGCTGTAGCTCTCTTCAGATGCTCTCCCAGCTTCAGACAGAAAGGGCCACCTGAGCTTGACATCAGTACTAATGGAAATGAAGGACAGATTGTCATCCTCTGTCCAGCCAGGCTGATGTTGGCAGCTCACTTTTCACTGCTTGGACTTGTGTCTGGGCTTTGGGAAAATATGAGAAGGAACTTCTTTGTGGTGGGAGTTGTGGAGTCTGCTTCTCTAGAGATGTTTAAACCCTGCCTGGACATGTTCCTGTGCGAGTTGATCTAGGTGATCCTGATGTGGCAGGGGGATTGGACTGGATGATGTTTCGAGATCCCTTGCAATCCCTAATGTTCTGTGATTCTGTGATAACATTTGTGTGGGTGGGAGTGAGAGGAAATCTTGCAGGGGAGAATCTGAGGCTTTCCCCATGCGGTGAAAAAAACCACGATCATGCATGTGAGAAATGTGGAGTTTGAGGAACTTTGTGTGGGTGGTCTTGTTTTGATTCTTTCTCCCCCTCTCCCTTTCCCTTCCCACTCATGTTATGCTGAAGCCTGTCATCTATTTAACTTGAGCTTTTCTAATAATCATAGATAATAGTCACTTTATTATTGTTTTTGTTGTCTGAATGCACAGTCTCTCTGAACTGTAGAAGCTACAAGATCTCCTAGACACACTTTTTTGTTAGCCCTTGGCTCGTGAGAGATGGAGCTCTCCATGATGCCCATCTGTTAGCAGCAGGTTTAAGTGTGATTAATGGGAAAGTTGTGAGAATTGCAATAGCTTTTGCTGCTCTACAACAGAATCTGTCGCTGTTAATCTCCTGCATTATTAAAAGCTTAAGATAGTAAATCTAATGTTTTGGAAAGCTGTAGCTTGTCTTTTGTTACCATCACCTCAGTCTACCTTTACAATAATATTTGCTTTTCCCCTGCACTTCGCAAGCTTGGTAGGGGCAGCGCAGATACAAGTGACCTGCAGAAGAATATTCAAATGATCATGAAACTACAAAATCTCTCAAGAAAGGGAGGTTCAAGCATAAAAGGATTTGTGAAACATTCAGTTTGACTTGGATTCCTGAGGTGATGTGGTCAGAGCAGGGTGTATGAGAAGTAAACCCTTTCCCAAAATGCAAGTAGCAGCTGGGGAAGTCACAAGCAGTATCTTGATGTGGTGGTTCTCTGCCTGGGTGGATGTTAGGAATCGTTTCGACTTACCCACTCATGACAGTAGACAGACCTCAGTAGTGGTGTTGATGTTGTTTAGTCAGAACTAGAGTGTCTTTAGAAGAGATTGTGGGCAGGATAAGATGATGTTAGGACACAAGCAGGGGTTGCTTGCTGGAGCAGGCTGACACTACAGGAAACAAATAGGGAAGGACCTGGGGAAGGAAAATTGCTTTCTTCGTATGTAACTGCTTGTGCTGGAAAGGATCAAAGAAACCATAATGAGTTGGACTCTTTCTTTAAAGAAAATTTCAGAAGAATGATCCAATTAAACAGTAGTTTAGTAAATTTCTGCAGGTGGCTTGTAAAGTGTAATGAGATCCCCCTTACCTTTTAAACCCAGATGTACAGCTCTGCTCATTTGAGTGGAGGTGGAGTTACTCATTCCTGGATTTACAGTGGGAGATCGGTGGAGGACAGGGCTTGCTGTAAAACAACTCTGTGGCATGATGAGAAGGTGCTTTTGTTTCCAGCAGAGACAGCAATAGTGCTTTGGTCTAGATATTTCAAAACTGCTTTTAATGCATGCCTGTAAGGTCATCAGGCGCTGCGGGACAAATTGAGACCTGCCTTGCGATGAAACGCCCCCTTGCTCCATCCCGCGCAGCATCTTCACAGCAGCCAAGCAGCTTGTCCACATCCAGTCTTTGCAAAGAGTCAAAATCGGGTCAGGTAGGTTAATGCTGTCAGTGGGGTGGTTACAGAATTTCTAGTGGCAGAGATGAGGCTAGACTCTATTGGGGTTTCTAGTTCTTTTGTGTCCCCCTCTATAACTGAGTCTTTGAAGCATTTAAAGTGACTCCATTAATGCCTATAAATATGGAATGGGCAGGTGTCAGGAGGATGGAGCCAGGCTCTGCTCAGTAGCACCCAATGATAGGACAAGGGCCAATGGGTGTCAGCAGGAAAAGAGGAGTTTCCACATCAGTATGAGAAGGAACTTCTCAGTGAGGGTGACAGAGCACTGGAAGGGGCTGCCTGGGGGGATTGTGGAATCTCCTTCTCTGGAGACATTTGAAACCCTCCTGGCCATATTCCTATGTGACATGATCTAGGGGATCCTGCTGTGGCAGGGGGGATTGGACTGGATGATGTTTTGAGGTCCCTTCCAATCCCTAATGTTATATGATTTAAGAATTTGAAGTGCCACGATTAAAAACTTTAAGGACCATGCTTTTTCTTTTATCCTCCAAGAGGAGAGATGCCAGTTCCACTGCTCTGAGCCCCTAGGAAGACTTGCAGACAAGGAGCTGTCAGTCAGACCATGCACAGTAAAAGGGCTTTCTCCCCTTTGTGCTAACATGCACACTGCTGAAATGAAGAAACACTTCCTTTTTAGTCCTCAAGGGCTGCAGTGGCCCATCCTGCACCCACAGGTCTCAGTGTTGCTCCTACCATGGCATCCTGTGAATTCGATAGTGGCACCCAGTGTCCTCCATCCATTGGCAACAGGAGAGTCCTGTACCAAAGGCTTCAAGCAGTGGGCTGAGGGGCACATAGCACATTACTAAACTGGGATGCTGCTCTGCTTTGTCCCCTTCCCTCCACTCTTTGTCAGTCAGAGACTGGTGCTCTGCAAGAAATCCCAAGAGCTTCTGGGATGGTGTTTCAAGGCTTCACAAAGCTGTGTAATGTATAATCTGGTTGCAGGAGCGCTCATGGATCAGCTCTGTCCTGGAATTAAAGAATCATTAGGGATTGGAAGGGACCTCCAAAGATCATCTAGTCCCATCCCCCTGCCACAGCAGGATCACCTAGACCAAGTCACACAGGAACACATCCACTCCTGTACTCACATTGCATGTATTCCTGGAAAAGGGAATTTTACCTTGATCTGGGAGAGTGTTGAGATTAAAGGGAAGGAAGATTTGTCTTTGCCTTGAGTGTCTTGCTGAGTTACATTTTCAGCTTGCTTTTTAGCTGTGAAGAACCATAGGGGAGAGGGTTCAGTGCAGCAGCTCCGTGTGTGTCTTTAGCAAGTGCCTGCTCAGGCAAGGCAAACCATGACTCAGCTAGTAGCTCTGATGTACCAGAACTGGCAAGCGCTGGACACTCCTGCTACTGGATCTGGCCCAGTTGCTTGATGTGGAGTGATGAATAGATGAACATTCAGCAATGCTGTTGCACAAACAAGTAAGTTAATAAAAAGCAGCTGATTGTGTCGCCGTGCACCGTTAGAAACTCCGAAGCAGCACTGAGACCATTTAAAAACAGATGTTCGTGTCTGGAAACTTGTAGAAATGTAGAGTGTTAAATTTATTTTTGGGGGGGGAGACGACCCCACAACAGGATAGACACAAAACAAACTCTTTACCTTGTCCTGAAGTGATTTCACAGTGAGGACTTTTATTAAAAAGTCTGGGTTTGACAGTGAACTTGAGCTTTGGATTGTCTTCACTTACAACTGGAGCTGCACGGGCATTCTCCAGTGAGAGAGCTAACTCGCAGGGGAAAGGTTTTTGAGGGGACACGCTGAAAGAGAACCCCCTGTGAGAACTGGAATTATACAAACCAGCTGCCTGGCCTCGTATAAAATTATACCAGCCTTTTGTACCTCTATGTAAGTGGTGTTTAACCCTTGCCATCATTACCACATAGTGCTGCGACAGATGAACTCCTCAGCTGATGGCTGAGTGGGTCCTGAGCACAAAGCACAGACTGATGAGATTGTGAAAGGACACAGAGCTGTTGGCAGGGCCAACTGTTAGTTCTTTATTCAGACAGACAAAGATTCGTGGCCTCCTGAATCACCTTTGTGGGTTTTTTCTTTCAGCGAGCTCCTTCAAAGAGGCAAAGAAAGAAAGGGCCCAGCATGTGGAACAGTTCTGAAAATACCTGAGGGTGACAGCTGGTTTGGGATGGTGCATTCAGCCTCACTGTTGCTGAAGCGCGGTGAAGTGTGTCTGTGGAGGTGTTCCAGGGCCATGGGAACAAGCACACAGCAATGTTGTTTAGCCTGGAGGAGGAGAGGCTTGGGGGAACCTTCTCTCTCTACAGCTACCTGAAGGGGAGTTTTAGTCAGGTGGGGGTCAGGTTCTTCTCCCAGGCAATTAGTGACAGGACAAGAGGGCAGGGCCTGAAGCTGCAGCAGGGGAGGGTTAGGTTGGAGGTTAGGAAACCTTTCCTCATGGTAATGGTGATCAGACCCTGGAATGGACTGCCCAGGGCAGTAGTGGAGTCCCCATCCGTGGAAGTGTTTAAGGGATATGGGGCAATGGTTGTAAGCTGGAACATAGGAGGTTCCACATCAATATGAGAAGGAACTTCTTCCCAGTGAGGGTGACGGAGCACTGGAACAGGCTGCCATGGGGGGGGTGTGGAGTCTCCTTCTTTGGAGATGTTTAAGACCCACCTGGATGTGTTCCTGTGTGACTTGGTGCAGGTGATCCTGCTGTGGCAGGGGGATTGGACTAGATGATCTTTGGAGGTCCTTTCCAATCCCTTATGATTCTGTGACAGACTGACTGTGTCACTCAGTGCCACAGTCTAGCTGCTGTGGTGATGTCAGGTCATGAACTGGGCTTGATGATCTTTGATGTGTCTTCCAGCCTCAATAACGATTCTGTTAGTGATTCTGCTGTAACAGTGATAGAAGCAGCCCATGGTGCCCCCTGTTACAGACCTGTCCTGAGGTAGCACAAGAAGAGGGCTCAGAGGTGATAAAAAACATTCACCAGAGCTTCATGACAATCTTCAAATACTCAGGAAAATAGTTTTGGCAGAAAAGTCATGGCTGATAGCAGATAGTTTGATCAAAGTGTAAGAAGTGTTGTTAAAAAAGCAGTAAAAAGTAGTAGCCCACATGTGCAGTTCTATCCTGGGCAATGAAGGCTTGGTTTTGACAAGTCCCTTGAAACATCAGTTCCACACATGTTTGGGGTTTTTTTCTACCCTATATGTTGTCACTGCACATGCTACCGGTAATTGCGTGGGGGAATGGGGTGGTGTTTGGTCGGTTTATTTTCGGGAATTCTTCCTGAATCCTTGTCCTGGGTGGTGAAATGTGGCCAGCAGCTCTGCAGACTACCTGTGCATTGCCTGGGAATTCTCTGCAGTTGGTTTCGTTTCTCTGAATACCCACTTGTTCTTGCATTACAAAGCTGGTTGATTAAAGAATCCCAGAGCTCTTTCCCTGTGCTATTCATTACTTTGTGTACCTCTTTCATGTGCCCTTATATCTAAATTAAACACATCAGACCTCTTCAGTCTCTTTCCATCTGTAGATCTTTTCATGCCACTAATTATTTTTATAAGCTGTTTCTGGAACTCTTACTTCTCTGTATCATTCACCACTCAAAGGAAGCTGCAGACAGCAGCGTCCTTATGTGCGTGTTCTGGGAGCTCCTTTCTCCTCGGCTGCTCTCCCCATCCTCCTTGTCTCTCCCACATCAGTGCTGTAGCTTTTCCTCGCTGCGCCGTCTAATCCCAATGACTTCATCCATTGTAAGTGAAGACTATAGAATCCTTCATTTATATGTATTAATCTGATAAGTGACTACAGGCTTGGTTGGCTGCCATATTCGTGTGTAATCGTTAACACAGCTGAAAGGCTTTTTTCATTATTAGGAACCAAAGTGGGGTCTTTAAAGAGCAGTGTTTTGAAAAAAGAGAAAGCTGTGTTTGTTTTGAAAGGAAGATTTATTGGGATGATATAACCACCTTGTGCTGTCTCCTCACCTGTTTTTCCTCAGGGAGACCATCAATCTTTATTAACATTTCTAAATCAAAAGATAAAAATGGTAGACAAATTCCAAAATGGAATGAAAATGCTAACAAGGGCTGAAAGAGAAACCCCTTCCTTTTCATACCTGCTGAAACGGAATTCAAAGAGGAGCTATTTCACTCTATAGACGTGTGGGATCTGAGAGCACCTGGTTGGCTCAGTTGGTAGAGCATGGGAGTCTGAATTCCCGGGGACATGGGGTTGAGCCCCATGTAGGACATCTTGAAACAGTGCTGTAGGCTTACCCTGCTCCAGCACGGCGGGTTGGACGTAGATGGTCTTTCAAGGTCCATTCCAACGTGTAACATTCTGTGATTGGTCACAGGAGACTGGACAGAAGGAACGTGGGTGTGTGGGTCCCATCTGGAAGGATCGCTCATCTGAACTCCTAACGTGGGCTTCTTTTTTATTGTTTCATCTTACGGCCCCCAGACTTTCTGCAGTAATGTAAATGCCTCATGGAAAACAGCTTCGAGTGGGTCCTTGCTGAGGCCAGTTTCTTGGCCAGTTTCTCACCTTGCTTTACCATTTTCTTGCAGTCCAAAGCTGCTCTTCAGACTGTCCTGACCTCTGGCTTTGGCAGCGCTTGTTCCACCACAGCCAGATGTTGATGATTCAGTGTCTAGAGATCCATGTTTGTGCCACAGTCCCAACGCTGGGCACATTTTCTAAGCCTAACTCATTTAGTCCTCTCCTTTGTGTCATGCCTGCACCTCACCTCTGAGGTCCTCTGACTGCTGGAGGGGACTGCTAGGTTGAACATTTCTGTCGCTATTGCTTAGTGGTGAACTTGGAAGAGTAGGGTTAATGGTGGGACTTGATCTCAAGAGTCTCTTCCAAGCTGAATGATTCTATCACATGGGAAAAGATGGGTGGGAAACTAATATCCTTAGAGAAGTGGGCTGGTGGAAAAGCTGCCCAGTGCACTTTTTGCTGCAGGGGACAAGAAGAAACCTTGATGTGCATCCAAAGCAAAGTGAGGCTTGCTGAGTGCTTGGAGGATGAAGGTTTCAGAGAGAAGTTGTTACGCGTGATCCCAGCACATTGGAGGGACATTTGCTGAAGAAGCAGCAGTTAGGCTGTAGTGTTGGGAGTTTGTGCTTATTTCAGGAGTCATACACAGATGTTTAATAGCTTCTCTGACTCTGTGACTTGGTCTAGGTGATCCTGCTGTGGCAGGGGGATTGGACTAGATGATCTTTCAAGGTCTCTTCCAATCCCTAATGATTCTGTGATGCTCTGTGGCTACCTGAAACCTGTTTTCCCTCTGAACATGGTCGGATAGCTGCCCTGTGCAGGTAGAAAAGTCGTCCCTCCCTAAATTAAGATAAACATTTAGTGAAGAAAAAGGTTTACACAGTTTATTAGGGTTGGATGGAGCCTTCCAAGCCCATCAGATCCAACCCTCCTGCTCCAGCAGGATGCAAATTACTGAAAAGCAGAACTGCCTGAAAAGCCTCAATCAGCTCCACTAGACCACATCCAGCCGGGTCTGAAACATCTCCAGAGGAGGGGACTCCACAACCTCCATGGGCAACCCCTTCCAATATTTAATTGGAAAGGGTATTTAATTGACTGTGAAGAAGTTTTTCCTCAGATTGAGGTGAAACTTCCTCTGTTCAAGCTTGCATCCATTACCCCTTGTCCTGTCTGACACCACTGAAAAGCGAGGATTCCTTTTTTCTTGGCACCCAGCCCTCATGTATTTATAGACAGTAATTAAATCCCCTCGGGAAAAAAAAGTCCCAATGTTCTCACTCTCTCTTCATAAAGCGGCTGTTCCAGACCCCCAATCATCCTCGTAGCTCTGCGTTGAACTCTCTCAATTAATTCTCTATCCCTCTTGAGTCAGAGTTCAGTAAAGTGTCAAATTAGGTGAAAAAAGAGATCATTTTCAAAATTCTCCTTTCTTTTACTTTTCTCTCCCAAAAAGTAGCCCGTGACCCAGCAAGGTGAAGTGAAAGCACGCAGCTTGTCCGACTGTGGTCTTCAACGCACTCGGACCATGCGGCAGCCTTAGCTGTGGTTTCTGATGTCCACAGATGTGTTAAATACACACATCCATCCACGTGTGTGTAAATTGTAATAAATCCAATTATCAGGTGTATTCACCCGCTTCACTGTCTCTTTGAAGGTTCTTTGCAGCCGTTTGTGTTTTATTGTGTGTGGAAAGGAAGGGCAAGCTGCAGGTTTTTTCTCATTTACAGACAAAGGGTACCGCTGTGATCCGGTGATTGATTTCCTTGCCTGACTCACTAACCACAAATTAGTCCACAGCTCTTCAGCACTGAGCTGCACTGGGTCAGGGTTGAGACTGTGGGTTATGTTAGGGAATCGGAGCAGGAGAACACACTTTCTGATTAGTTTTTCCTTTGTGATCTAATGCAGTCTGTTGCATCGCTGGACAACATGAGCTTCGTAACCTCTAGTGTGCCGCATCCATTTCTTCTGCAAATAGGCTTTGATTAACAAAGCCATGGTGAAACTGGAGGAATTTCTGACGACATCCTGAGGGGTCCTAAGTTGAGGAATGGGGCAAAGCACAGCAATTTTGATTACTCTCTTGTCTAGCCCTTTCACTCAGCAAGGGTGTGACCTCTGATGCGTGTGGATCATTGTGAACACACCGAGTAGAGAGGTAAAATATCTCGGAGGAAAGAAACAACTTTCAAAGCAGTGTTCCAGTAGGGGGAAAAAGAACATGATGGGCATTGAGAGTGATGTTTGAGAGATAGCAGGTGCCTTGTTTTAAACAGAGGATGTATATTCTACAGCGACAGCCTTGGCTGATCTTTTCTTTCAGTCAAATCTTAACAGACTGCTGGTCTTTACACAGCGCTGCTTAAGGTTTAATTATGTTAGTCCCCATGTCTGAAGGGAGAAGGAAGGGGTATTTAAAACTCCAAAGGATATGATTAGAAGTTAGACTGGTCTGGAGAGGGAATAAAGGCTGCCTTTCCCTCATTGTCTCTCTCTGAAGTACAGCGGCTGGTAGGGGGGAAATTTACTTCTCGTGATTGAGTGACCTGATTTTGTCTCCCACTTGCACAACACAGCCTCTTGTAAGAAAGCGACTAGTCTTAAATTCATACATAATTGCACAGCAGGGAGACTGAGTTTAAAAATGCAGATTTCTGGGTCTTAAGCAGCAGAAATCTATTTTGAACCCTTGAACTTCCTTTGTTGTTGAAATGACCACCTACAGAACCCCTTTGCAGAGAGCCTCTGCCACACAGTAGCTTCTTTTATATGGAAAAGGGATCTTCCCCCCACCTCCTCTTCTCCCCTCTATTCTGACATGAATGTGGAGTCTCTAATGGAGGACGCTCATTATGGCACTTGCCTGAGTATGTCTAGGCTGTGTAGTAGCAGTAAATGAGGGTGTATTCTGCTCATCAGTGGTACTGAGCTTTGAAACAGCACTGTCTTTCTTTTTGGGAGAAACTAGGGTGCTTGTTTCATTTTATTCATTTTCTTACTGAGTTATGAGCTCAGTGTGTACAAGCCTACCCCTATTTGTGTCTAAGGGACTGACGTTTGACTTGTTCACAGTCAGGTGCTCAGCAACTGAGGAAAACATGGAATTTTATCCTGGTTTCGATAGACCCTACTGTTACTTTCCTCTGTATTAATTATATTAAGTGCTATAATTGTAATGAACCATTGAGTATGGATTAATACAGCCCGTGTTTGTGTTTTATCACACTTGCTGAATGAAGCCTTAATGTAAAGGGCTTGACAAACATCCTGTGAGGAACCCATGTGAATACCAGCAAGAAAATGAGAAGAGTGGAGGATACTTTACTTGGTATCAATGACTTCCTAAACCCTCAGGTTTGCAGTTCACAGAACATTAGGGATTGGAAAGGACTTTGAAAGATCATCCAGTCCAATCCCCCCGCCACAGCAGGATCCCCTAGATCCAGTCACGCAGGAACATATCCAGGCATGTTTTAAACATCTCCAGAGAAGGGGAGTCCACAACCACCCTGGGCAGCCTTTTCCGGTGTTCCATCACCCTCAACATGAACAAGTTCCTTCTTATATTGATGTGAAACCTCCTTTGTTCCAGCTCGGTAGTTTTCATGTTAACAAACCAACTAAGCTCAAACAAATTAACTGTAAGTGTGTGGAAGAACGGATTTTGTGGAACGGATGATGTGGAGACAGAAATGTTTCAGTCATTGTAGAATTACCTTCTGTTACTCAACTTCAGATAACGGAGAATGAAGAAAAATGTCTGCACTGGGAGGATTAATTCCACAGTTGTGTTCTTGTCCTCATGTTGATGCAGAGCTGGATACAGTGGGGTTCTGGCCCTGTTGAGTATTTTCTTAAGTGTGACCTGCCTTTAGAAATATTTTAGGGTGTGCTGCAGGGAGAAACACGTCTGTCCTGACTTGTCATGGAAGCAAATGTGATGTTAGTGATGTTAATGTGGAAACTTAGAATCGTAGAATCGTCATGGCTGGAAATGACCCCAAGGATCATCAAGTCCAGCCCTCATCCCAACAGCTCCCTAACTTGAGGATCATGACCTCAAGTGCTACATCGACTAATTTTTTGAAAACGTCCAGGAAGGGGGACTCCACCACCTCCCTGGGCAGCCTGGTCCAGTGCCCAATCACTCTCTCAGGAAAGAACTTCTTCCTAAGTTCCAATCTAAACCTTCCCTGATGCAACTTGAGGCCATTTCCCCTCATCCTATCATTAGCAATCTGGGAGAAGAGACCGGCACCAGCCTTGCTACAACCTTGGTTTAGGGACTTGTAGAGGCCAATCATGTCTCCTCTCAGCCGCCTCTTATCTAACTTTTTGCAGAATGCAGCTGCAACTTGTTTGTGTAGAGCCTGAATGGTTTGAACTCCTCTATGAAACCACATGTCCCATGGCAGAACAACCACCAACTGGCAGTCCATACTAGCGTGTGTGGATTGCTCTTCTGATGGCAAGAGATTCATGGGAGGGCCTTTCAGGAGGTGTCTTTGCCCTCAAAGAGTAACTTTGGTTGGGAGACTCTTAGACAGCAGACAGCAGAGATGGGGGCGTGAGGATGACTTTCATAGCTGAGGAAGATGGTCTGTTTTGTAACATGATAACAAGCATGGCAAGTAAGGCTGCAACATTGGGCAGGTCTAACTCTAGGCTAGGGCTTGAATTGAGCTTCTGTGGGGTTTGGAAGATGTGAAGCAGCCTTTCAGTAGAAGGCTGGTGTGGGTTGCTAACATTTTCTGGAAGTTGGCCCCGTTGGATGGCATTTCTTCTTGAAGACTGTAATAGTTATGGGTTTGGATTGGACTGCTGAGACAACCGGCGCTATCTTTTCTCCTCTGTGTACTGTGTGCATGTCTAAGACCATCTAGTTTAGGAGTGAAAACATCAGATTAATTGGTTCTGCACTATCTCCCAATGCAAAGACCTTGTTACCTCCTTCAATCTTGGTTAAAGGAACCGTATTTATCTTATTTTTAACCCTGGGACAGAGCTGCTAGATGGGAAATTCCTAGCTACAAGTGTATTTGCTTTGGAGAAAGCCTGAGAACCCTGGTTTCAGAAGCTGTGATTTGAGAGCACTGTGTGATTTCTGCCTAGCTTGGAGCAGGCTGGTATTTACCTTACACTGAGCCCCCACGCTTTTCCTGCTGCTTCCCAGCAGCCACGTCTGTATTTCATACATATTTCAGTAGCTTTGTGTGACTGACCAAGTGTACTGGAAGTAGCTGGGTCTGGTGGAAGGGGATTGCTGTGATGCAGCTGGGGTTAGACTACCCGGTGGATGACTTGTAACGAGGTGAGGCACCTGCTCAGTTGCAGACCAAAGCCAAAGGCTGAGACACCTTTCCTACTAAGTGGTGTAGTTGCTTCAATGCATCCTCTTTTCCATGACATCACAGAATTACTGAGGTTGGAAAAGACCTCTGAGATCATCAGGCTCACCCACGACCTAACATCACCACATCAGCTGGACCATGGCACTAAGTGACTCATGCAGTCTGTCCTTACACACCTGTAGGGATGGGGACTCCCCCACTGCCCTGGGCAGTCCATTCCAGTGTTTGATCACCCTTGCTGTGAGGAAGGGCTTCCTAACACCCAACCTAACTCTTCTGTGGCAGCTTCAAGCCCTACCCTCTTGTCCTGTTGCTAGTTGTCTGGGAAGAGAGACTGACCCCCAACTGACTACAGCCTCCCTTCAGGTAGCTGTAGAGAGGGAGAAGGTTCCTGCTGAGTCTCGTCTTCTGACCCAGACCTTTTCCAGTTGTTGGGAAGGAAGGTGCTTGCAAGGTCTTCTGTTGTTGAACAGGCAGAGTGAACCATTATGGCCACCCTACAAGCTGTGGCACAGTCTCCAAGATTTCTGCGCCTGTGGCATGACCTCCCCTAGAGGATTTTTTTGCATGTTTGTTTTCTTTTTCAAGCAGAGGAACACCGAAGCGTTAAGAGGAATTGCTCTGCAGTGAAAGAGCATCTTGTAATCCTCTTGCTTGCCTAATCTGCACGGGAATTACAGTTGGATTTGTTTCTGACCCTTTTGTCACTGCGTGACATGGGGAGAAAAAAGTGGGCAGCCTTGGAAGAGATTGTGGCATCAAAAAGATGGCAATGAGAGAAACACTGAAGCCATGGGTGCTCCCTGAGGCCTTCTGTCCAGGAGAGAGCTGTGCCTGAGTGAAATGCCCCGTGCCCTGCACATGGCGCTAAGTATGGAAGCAAACACATTTTGTTCTCAGCTCGTTACAGCTGGTGGCCTTGGATGCAATTAACACCTGTTTTATTAATCTTCTTGGGTGTTGAGCTCGCATAGGGTGGACTGTTGGCGAGATGTTGTTGGTAGCTGTTTGGAGGAGCATTGAGGGAAGGGGACCTTGTGAAATGGCAGATGAGCTGTTGCCCTTGGTTCATGGCTAGCCGACAGCGTGGGCGTCGTCGTCAGCTTCTGTGATTTTTATTGACCGTCTTCCACTGCCAAAAACTAGTGTCATGTCATGTGAGCCTCAGCTCCCCCTGCTTCTAAAGAAGGAAGTTACTGGCTTGTCTGGTTGTAAACATTAGTGTTTTGAACTTTTAGAGGTTCACAGCCCCAAAGGCAAATGAAAAGCACAAAACTACCATTTGAAAAACAACACGCACAGCCCTGGGACTTGGGGCTTATTCATATGTAGGCAGACTCTTGTTTTAGGAGCCAAAGGCATTTGACTACTGATCTTTGAATACTTGGGCTTGGCAGTAATAGACAGAGATTAGCATGCGGCCTCTCTTTTAAGGTGATTTTAGTTGGAACTGATCTCAGCAGCTTCAAATCCAAAACATAAATAAATGGTGGGTTGTCTGTCTAGAGGACTTCTTGACAGCAATATGCCTGTGTTTTCTTTAAGTGCAATAGGGAGGCAGTTTTCCATCCTGCTCAAAGAATTTTTGCTGGTGCATTCACTGTGTATTTCCACAGGTTTTCTTCTCTGTTTTTCCAGAGCAGATCTTGATAGACTTTGCTGTTTAATCTGGAAGTAGTAGTGGTCTCAGACAGTGGTAGGACCTTCTATTTTTGCAAAGAAAGTAAAAAATTACAGAGGGATATTAGTTAAAAGTGGTGGAATTGAGGTAGTTTTTTCTTTCAGAGCTGGCCAAGATATATTAAAATGCACAGATATTTTTCTCTTGACATTCCTCCTGCTAACTCAGAGTCACGGAATTACTGAGGGTGGAAAAGACCTCTGAGATCATCAGGTCCAGCCTACAATCTAACATCACCACATCACCTAGACCATGACACAAAGTGCCACAGCCAGGCTGCCCTTAAACACCTCCAGGTATGAGGACTCCACCACTGCCCTGGGCAGTCCATTGCAGGGTCTGATGACCCTTTCTGTGAGGAAGGGCTTCCTACCATTCAACCTAACCCTCCTGTGGCAACTTCAGTCTCTGCCCTCTCATCCTGTCTCTAGTTGCCTGGGAGAAGAGCCTGACCCCCACCTGACTACAACCTCTCTTCAGGGAGTTGTAGAGATAGAGAAGGTTCCCCCTGAGTTTCCTCTTCCCCAGGATCAACACCCCAGCTCCCTCAGCCTCTCCTCATCAGACTTTCTCCCCAGTCCTTTCTCCAGCCTCATTGCTCCTCTGGACCTGCTCCAGCCCCTCAATCTCTTTCTTGAAGTGAGGGGCTCAGAACTGCCCTCAGTACTTGAGGGGAGGCCTCACCAGTGCCCAGTACAGGGGGAGAATTACATCCCAAGTCTTGCTGGCCACACTACTGCTGATCCAAGCCAGGATGCCACTGGCTTTTCATGCTACCTGGGCACCCTACTGGCTCCTGTTCATCCGATTGAACTCATGTCTAAATGAGATGAATCTGGATAAACACTACGTAGCCGCTATTGATTGTTTTTTGTGTGTTCCCCCACCCCCAAAAAACCCCTCCTCTATAAAGATTTTAAACTTCTAAGCTATTGAATAGACTTACTTAAAACAGCTCTTCATTTTATGATTCAGGGGTTGAATATTTTATGGCCAGCATTTCATACCACGATCACCATCTCTCTGGAAATAATGTGATAAAGGAAATAAGGAATACTACCTGCTTTTTGATAGACATAAAGTTACTCCTAGAAAACCCAGCTGGCAACGTTTGTGTCTCCATCTGAACGTATAAGGGAGTGAGATCAGCACCACTGGTCCTGTTGTTCATGTACAGGCTGAATTGATGCCTTAAGGATTAGACCTGTAAATAGAGATGTTTGGGTATGTCCTTAAATCTGTCTGCTTTTCCAGAAACCATTTCCTTTGATTTAATGAGTCTTGAGGCTTGTGAGTTTGACTTCAGGCTTTAAAATACAAAAGGCTTTTAGCACAGTGATTGATAGTGGAGGAACAATAACCGGTTTGGATTCAGTCGGAGCCCTCTACTTCTTGGCAGTAATAACATTAACTTTATTCTGCTTTTGTGAGATGGGCTGGTTTTTTTTGTCCCCAGCAGAGCTGCAGTTATTTACACAAAGTCAGTTTTGCTCTTCCATCTCAAGATTAGGCTGTTTTCCTTTGTTTTTCTGTGATTTTAGTTACTCTGTTCTACCTCCTGGTTCAGCTCAGCTATGGCAGCCCTTGTCTCCAAGCATTGCCAGCCACGTCTTATCCTGTAGATCACATCTTGTGATAGAAATTCCTTCCTTACTGTGGTTTGCTTGTAAAGCCTTCAGTGTTGCCAAGAGCTGGTGGCTCGACCAAGACCATTCCAAGCAGTAGCAGGAAGCCCACTGATTTGAAGAGGCATGGGATCAGTGTGGCAGTAGAAGGAGGAAATGCAAGGAGTTGCAGAGATGGAGAATGAGGGTAACAGTGCTAGCCCTGTGCCATTCATTAGGAGGATGGATGGGTGTCTGGGTGCCGTGCATAGCATGTGTGGGTTTCTCTGCTGTTAGGTACGTGCTGCTGCTCTTTCCACTGCCCACTTCTTTCACAGATTCACAGAACATTAGGGATTGGAAGGGACCTTGAAAGATCATCTAGTCCAATCCCCCTGCCAGAGCACTTTTATTGCAGTGAGCACTTGAAAAGCAGTTTAAGAATGATGTATTCCTAAGTGTTAGGGGTGTGTTGGAATGTGAGCAATTATTTTCTCAGCACTTAAATAGTTTTTATGATTAGGACTTTCATTGGCAATTGAAAGTTTTTATAGTTCCCATGTCAGCAGGAAAAAACCCTTTGACAGCCAGTCAAGGGGACACTTGGAGTGACTCTGGGGGTATGATTCCTGTTGCCTGTCCTCATCCCCAGACCGGGGCTGACCTGCTTCTACAACTGCCTGGCTTGAGGGGTTCTCTGTGCTGGCACAAATCTACCTTTCCATCATGTTCATGAACACAGCCTTGGCACTATTACAATTTGGGCTGATTTTACTGAATCCCATAAGCAGAGAAGGCAGCTTGCTGCTCCTTTCTGCAAAAGCAGTGGCTCTGCTTTATGATGCTGGTTTTTTTGTGGGGTTTTTTTCCCTCCTTTCCCAAACTGCTAACTGGGATTGTTTATATTTTACAGTATTATTACTCCTGTTATGAGCTGCCTAAGGCAGCCACATCAAAGTACTGCAAAGCGTGTGTAGTGCCAGCTCAAATAATAGCAACAAACGCTGGTCTCTCAAACCTTGGTTTGGTTTCATTGTTTAAGAAGGAAATGAGTTGGTGGGATCCCTGTCTGTGAGAGTCTTTGACTGGAGATCATTGTTCTGGCACTCAAATCCCTATTTTGATTAGAAAAGAAGGAAATACTTTGAGCTGATGCTTAGATAAAAGCTGCAAATGATATTTATCACTCTCTTAAGGAGTTTTCTTTTAATTTCAAACCTCACAGGAAAATCTCCCTTTTGGTTTCCTTTTTTTGGCACTTCTGCACTCTTTGAGGTGGCCGAAGAGGCAGCACTGTTGTCATGGCTCCCACAAGGCTCTGTGTCCTGGCATCACCAGCATCAGTGGGGATTTGGCATTGATTTTGACTGGGACACTCTTTTGGCCATTAAGGATTTAAAGAGCAGTCCGACAAGAGCCACTGTACTTGTTAGGTGATGTGGGCTTCTTGCATCCAGTTTTCGATATAGAGAGGGTAACGCTGACCCTTTCGGTCATCCTGGGGCTCCTGCAGGCACCACAACCCACAGGGCTGAGAGGAAAGGCTCCAGTACACACTGTCTCAGCTCGTGCTTCTGCGCTGAAGCCATTTGTTTAGTGCTCACAATGGCAGGAAGCCATGTATTTGGGTCCTGACAACATGCAAGCACAAAGATTTCTTGAAGTATATGTTCTGAAGTGAAAAAATGACTTACTTATGAATGAAGACTGTTCACATTTCAGCCTGGTTGCCACCACTGCCCAAAGTATGATTAATATTTGTGGCTGTGATTTGTGGCTCTTCTCTTGTTTTATTTTTCCCCCAGACTCCCCTTTTGAGAAGTTGGTTACGTGTTGTCCTATATCTCAGTGGCTGACAGCAGCCTTTAAGACTTGCTTAAATGAAAAAGATTAACTTTCACCGCAGTCTTTACTCCCAGAAACACAGCCAGTTCCTAGCAGGAGTCTGACTCAGCACAAGTAGGGGCAAGACAGGAGAAACTGAGCGTTAAAATTGTTCATTTCATTGTTTCTTTCTAGAAACCTGCTTTTTCATGGGGCAAAATGCATAATATTCTGCCAGTGTGAGAGAGGACAACTTGAAAGGGTTACAGACGTAAAGAGGAGAGATTGAGGTTGGACATGAGAAACAAATTCTTTGCTGTGAGGGTGGTGAGATGCTGGAACTGGCTGCCCCATCCCTGAAAGTGTTGAAGCCCGGGTTGGCTGGGGCCCTGAGTAACCTGCTCTAGTGCAGAGGGGCTGGAAGTAGATGATCTCTGAGATCCCTTCCAACCCTGGCCATTCTGTGACTCAAGTACACCACAACTGACTTGTCAGCTGCTTGTATTTATAAGTATCATAGTTTCAAAGCATAGCTCATCTGCAGTCACAGTCAGTACTGATCTCTGCTCACATGGACTTGCTTGGCTGGCTCCCTTGTACTCTGTTGACTGTGCCATACTGCTTTGGACGTTGTCAAGTCTGGACATTCAGTAAGAGGATGCTTGAAAAGTTCTCTTTCTCACATAGGTAAGAAAGCCCTCAAGTCTTCACTTCTGTGCATTTTTAGAACAAACTTTGTGACCAGACCATTAGAAATAATCAAGCTCCTGTGCATGAATGCTTCGCAAAACTAATTGAAGATTCGCCTCGCTACAACCTCCTTCTAGGTACCTGTAGACAGCAACAAGGTCTCCTTTCAGCCCCCTCTTATCTACACTCAATAACCCCAGTTCTCTCAGTTGCTCTCCATAGGGTCTGTTTTCCAGACCACTCCCCAGCCTCATTGCCCTTCTCTGGCCCTGCTCCTCAGCATCATTATCCTGTGGCTCCCAAAACTGGACCCAGTACTGAATGTGTGGTCTCACCAGTGCAGAGCACAGGGGCATCATCTTCTCTCTACTCCTGCTGGTTACACCATTCCTGATCCAGGCCAGGATGCTGCTGGCTTTCTCTCACCTCTCCTTTGTGAGACATCTTCAGTGTTTTGCTCCAAAGCTACATAACAAATGCCTGTGTCTTTCCCACTAATATGTCTTTTCCCTTTAACTGTTTATCCTTTCTTTGTCTTACTGAGCATTTCCAGCATTCGCTTACGGTGATGGCCTGGGAGTGTGATTAAATCATGATTTACTAAACCCTGCCAAACCTAAAGTAAAATACTTTTAACATCCTCCAGCTGTTCATCATACAGAATATTTGACTTATTTTTGGTTTTTTAAAAATATTTAGCTAGTGTCCTGTGAAAACACTCCTGGGAAAGCTGCTCATGCAAGAGCCACTTGACTTGCTCAAGAAGCAGCATCATATACTTGGTCTTGATGGTTAACAAACACCAGCCAGGAGCTTCCCAAACACCAGGATGGAACAGCAAACTTGGTCTGACATGGCAACACTGACAGCACACACAAAGTGAGACCTGCAGTGGAGTGATGGTGTGCAGGCTTTCTGGCTCCAAAAACAGGAAGGGAAAGGTGTTCATTAATTACAGTGCTTGTAAGTGATATTATCTTTCCTTGAAAGTTAGGAAATGCTTCACTTCAGGCAAAGAGTTGGGTTTCTTTCCTTTTTCCATGGTCCTTTTTTGTATCTTGAGCCTGTGCTCTTTGAATTTGAGTTGTGGGAGCTCCAGGCACTTGTGAATATGGACAGGGAAGCAGATATCCACATTTGTAGCATCGTCCTGTCATACAGCTTTTGGGGAGACACAAGTTATGACTCTAAGTATAAGGTGGACAGCAAGGTCTTTACAGGAGTTGGAGTCACACTTTTTGGGGTACTCAGGGAAGAGCATGTCCTCACCACCTGAGAGAAGATTTCTTGGGGTTATCCTCAAGGGTATCCTTCATGAAGTTTTCTCCTGATTCTCCTGAGATTGTTGCTGTCAATAATCTTAAAAATTGTCCTTGCTTTGGGCACATCAGGCCTCTTGACTAAGGTAGCACTGAGTGATGGAAGCTTTCTGGCTCTAGGAAGAGAGGAAAGATGTTCATTAACTGCAATGCATGCAGAGTGTTTTTTCATTCCTTAAAAGTCAGGAATTGCTTTCACTGAGGCAAAGCTTTAGATTTTTCTCCTGTTGTTTTCTGTGACAGGCATCAGAGGGGGCTAAGCAAGAGGAAGTATCCAAACAACTCTTGAAAAAAAGTATTTATTGAGGGGAAAGTCTGATGAGGAAAGGCTGACAGAGCTGGGGTTGTTGAGCCTGGAGAAGAGGAGACTCAGTGGGACCTTATCTCCCTCTACAGCTATCTGAAGGGAGGTTGTAGTCAAGTGGGGGTCAGCCTCTTCTTCCAGGCAACTAATGCAGGGCCTGAAGTTGTGCCAGAGGAGGGTTAGGCTGGATGTTAGGAAGCCCTTCCTCATGGAAAGGGTGATCAGACCACTTGAATGAACTGCCCAGGGCAGTGGTGGATTCCCCATCCCTGGAGGTGTTTAAAGACAGATTGGTCTGGCTGATGTGGTGATGTTAGGTCATGGGCTGGGCTAGATGAGCTCGAAGGTCTTTTCCAGCCTCAGTAATTCTGTGATTCTGTGGTCTATACTTAAGTTATCTCCTGTGTAAAACCAGAGTGTACCTGTGCAGCATATAAGCATGCTGGTGTCTTGGAGCTCTGACAAGCTGACCTCCCTCCCTGGTGAGATTGCTGTAGCACCATTAGCCTCAGTAGCACAGGGCTGGAGAGTAAGTGGCCACTCACTTGGCTGCTCACCACAGCTGTTGTGACTGCTTTTTGCTGTTAGAGAATAGAAGAGATTTTTCTCCACAGTTACAGTACAGCTAGGCTTTAATGTTCTTGCTGATTACCACTGACCCAAAAAGTCTGCCTAGCAAGACTTTTATATGGAGTATGTGTCAGTGAAGCTTAAAGTCTCTTCTCCTCCCCTAGGCTTCACTCTGCAGTCATGTCTCTCAGACAGCTGAAATGCCATGTCTCATTCATTGGGCTTTTTAGGGAAATTCTTGATCTAATCACTTCGGAATATTTTAAAAGGTTTTCGATAACGGAAGGCTAGAAATGTCCTTTGGAAAGGACTGCATCCCTGAAAAGTGTGAGCACATCATTTAAAAACTCTCCCTCTGCTCTCTCTCTGATTTATCCCCACTGAAGTATTTCCTGTTTCTCACTTGATCTGCCATAGTGGTCCTTATGTGTCTAGTGGTCCTCTATGGTTTTATCTGTGTTTTTCAAATGAATTGCAGCACTGGAAAGCCATGGTGACAAAGGCTGCACCAGTCAAAGGAACAAACCAGTCCACAACCAGTCGTGCAACTGATTTCCATTAGCTCAGCAAATAATATGGAGCCTGCTGTATCTGTCACAGTTATGCTGTTGCTAAATGACCAGGGTTTTTCTAGAGGGAAATTGAAATGATTCTTCTGATGCTTCTGTCCCCCCTGCACTGAGAAGGTGAACTGCTGAGACCATAAACGTGGCCTTTGCTCTATTACCTGGATGCTTTCAGCTGGTCCATTATTAAGATAGATTTTTCCCAGTAT
This sequence comes from Rhinopomastus cyanomelas, assembly GCA_013400115.1. NCBI lineage: Eukaryota > Metazoa > Chordata > Aves > Bucerotiformes > Rhinopomastidae > Rhinopomastus > Rhinopomastus cyanomelas. The sequence continues at coordinate 469,486 of VXBP01010256.1, forward strand.
AAAATCCTTACAGCTGGGTAATTAAAAAAAAAACTAAACTGGATAAGAAATCTTACACTCAAACTGAGGCCACAACTCAACTGCAAAAGAGATCCTGTGTAGTTATTAGGTCTCAAAAAGAGGAGAGTCAGGGTTGACCTTATCTCTCTCTACAACTACCTGAAGGGAGGTTGTAGTCAGATGGGGGTTAGGCTCTTCTCCCAGGCAACTAGTGCAAGGACAAGATGGGAGGGCCTGAAGCTGTGCCAGGGGAGGGTTAGGTTGGATGTTAGGAAGCCCTTCCTCATGGAAAGGGTGATCAGACCCTGGAATGCAGCACTTGAGGCCATGGTCTAGGGGTTAGGGAGATGTTGGGATGAGGGCTGGACTTGATCACAGAACCACAGAAGATTAGGGAGTGGAACTGACCTCAAAAGATCTAGTCCAATCCTCCTGCCAGAGCGTGATCCTGGAGGTCCTTTCCAGCCACAATGGTTCTATGTGATGTGGCAAGAGGCCACCATCCCTGTTGAGAGGCAGAAAAGATGCAGATTGTTCTATACCTGGCTAGCTGCCTGTGTTGTGGTGGCAAGCAGGCTGGTTCACCTCTGTATTTCTACTTTTCATGGGTGTAAACACCCATTAAATGCTTAGGGAAGAAGTAATCTTTTCACAGATATTGGCTAATACCTAGGTCAGGGGGTCTTTGACATTACTGAGTAGTTTGGACTCGGTATAAATCAAAGTAAGTAGGCAGTGAAGGCTGTTTAAGCTGCTTATCAATCGAAGAAGCGCTTGTTTGAATTGGTGATGTGCCCATTCATCTTCACTAAGCACATTCATGTTTATAGTCAGAAATTAGAGCTGAAGAAGCCAAGGATTTTAATAAATAATTGATAGTGCATACTTGCTGTGGCTGTGCTCTCAAAGGAAAGAGAGGATGGAGGGAGAATGCATGCAGAATATTTGAAAGAGAATAGCTGAATTGAAGGTATAAAATGTCACCCTACCTTGACATCAGTATAGTGACTGCAGCACATTTGATTCCTGTCTTCCTCAGTGCTGGCTCTCCACAATACTTTCTCCTCAAAATAATAATGAGAAGATTCCTTTTTGGAACCTGCTTGCTGCTTTCTGAGCAAGGCTATGTATGACCTTTCTGGCTTGCTCCTTATGCTGTTCTGTGTCTGGCTGTTGAAATAAAGAGGAAACGCTGACATGGGATGTTTGTATGTCCTCCCAGCCTCTCCTTTCTCATGTAGCCATGTTTTAAAATAGTATATTTTGGCCTGATCCTAATGTCAGTGGGAATCCTTGTATGTAACTGCCCTCTCTTCAGGAACATGGCCGAGTTTTTCTGCTGAGGTATTCAGCTGGTGATGACCCTAGATACACATACACCTTTGATTCTCTTAGAATCATCATTCAGGTTGGAAAGGACCCCTGGGATCATCAAGTCCAACCATCAACCCTACTCTACAGGTTCATTCCTAAACCAGATCCACCCCAACACTACATCTAAGTGACTTTTAAACACATCCAGGGATGGGGACTCAACCACCACCCTGGACAGCCCATTCCAGCACCTGACCATTCTCTCTGTGAAGGATTTCTTCTTGATGCCTAGTCTAAACCTCTCCTGTTGAAGCTTGAAGCTCTTCCCTCTGGTTGTGTCTCTAATTACCTGTGAGATCAGCAACAGCATCTCTACATTGTCATTTCAGATAGTTCTAGAGAGCAATGAGGTCTCCGTTTTAGCCTCCTCTTCCTCAGACTAAACAGCCCCAACTCTCTCAATCTCTTCTCAGAAGGTTTATTCTCCAGGCCCTTCACCAGCTTTGTTGCCCTTCTCCAGCATCTTGATGTCTCCCTTGTACGGAGGTGCCCAAAACTGAGGTGTTGAGTACAGGGGAACAATCACCCCCCCTACTCCTACCTTCTTGAATTGATGGAGGGAGCATAATGGAGATTTAGAGAAATCAATCTGATTATGCAAAGTCATCCTTCTGAAGTAAATGTAGATGTGAAATATATGTCTGCAACCCATTCATGGGTCCACCAGTGCTGCAGGAGGCTTTGAACTTTTTGTCTGGCATTGTAATGACTCAAAAATGTCTTCAGAGGATAAATGTAGTAAAAATTTCCGAAGAGAATAAACACAGAATCTGAATAATCTTTACCTGCTCAGCCCTTGCTGATAGCCAGGGACATGATGTGCTGAGGGGGGGAAACAGAAATGTGTGGGAGGGGAGTCAGAATCATCAAAACACCCAGAGGGAATCTGAGCTTCTCCAGATGACCTGGTCCCCATGAACCTTTGTATAGTTGAGCTTTAAATTGCCTTGCAGCCTCTTTAAAAAAAAAAAAACAACAAAAACAACAAAAACCAAACTGAAACCAACAAAAACAAACAACCACCAACCACAAGTTACACAAAATCATTTTGAATGATGGTTTCATTATTCAGCTCCAGTGGATAAACTTCCTCCGGGCTTAATTTGAAGTGCGGATTTCTACTATATGAAAGTCAAGGCCCTGGCCACAGTCTCTCCCCGTAGCTGGCCTCAAGAATTAATTCTCTTTGTTGGTTCTCTGGTGTGCTCCTCTGAATTACTTGTTTTAATTTCTGTCCTTAAGCTCTGCGTTTTGTTGTGGTCGGGTTTGTTTTCCCAGATCTCTTCACGCAGATGGCAACTCTTCCTCCTTACATCTGAGCGGGGAGGTGGTTTCTGTGTGGGTGCCTGCACGAGTGCCCACTCCCCTTGGTGTTCACGAGCCCTTGGCTTCTCTCGCACCTTGTAATCACGCAGGGTTGGCCGAAGGAGAGCAAGGGGAGTGTGTGGAGTGTGAGTGAGCAAGTGGGAGGGGAAGGAGCCAAGCAGAAAGCCGGCGGCAGGATATGGCTCACTGGCGGCAGGATACACCTCACCAGCCGCAGTCAGTGTGCCAGCCCCTTTGTGAGCCACACAAGGGACTGGGAGTCAGTGCAAGGTGCTCCAGGGTCTCACCTGGGATTAAGGCATTTCCTTGGTGCTTTTTGTGTGCTATGATGGAAGAAGATTGGTAGTGATGGTGTTCAGGGAGTGCGTGTCCGTGGTAAAGGTAAGTTTGTTGTGCGCTTGTAGTAGGCCTTTGTGAGGCCTCGCCTCGAGTTCTGTGTTCGGTTCTGGGCCCCTCAGAAAAGGACCCGGGGTGCTGGTAGACATCCAGCTGAACATGAGCCAGCAGTGTGCTCAGGTGGCCAAGAAGGCCAACAGGGATCCTGACCTGGATCAGGAATAGTGTGGTCAGCAGGAGAAGGGAAGGTATCGTGCCCTTGTACTTGGCCGTTGTGAGGCCTCACCTTGAGTCCTGTGTTCGGTTCTGGGCCCCTCATTATAGGGAAGACATCGAGATGCTGGAAGGTGTCCAGAGCAGAGCTACCAAGTTCGTGAGGGGTTTAGAGAACAAGTTGTGCCCTCATACAGGCTNCACTACATCTAAGTGACTTTTAAACACATCCAGGGATGGGGACTCAACCACCACCCTGGACAGCCCATTCCAGCACCTGACCACTCTCTCTGTGAAGGATTTCTTCTTGATGCCTAGTCTAAACCTCTCCTGTTGAAGCTTGAAGCTCTTCCCTCTGGTTGTGTCTCTAATTACCTGTGAGATCAGCAACAGCATCTCTACAATGTCATTTCAGATAGTTGTAGAGAGCAATGAGGTCTCCCCTTAGCCTCCTCTTCCTCAGACTAAACAGCCCCAACTCTCTCAGTCTCTTCTCAGAAGGTTTATTCTCCAGGCCCTTCACCAGCTTTGTTGTCCTTCTCCAGCATCTTGATGTCTCCCTTGTACGGAGGTGCCCAAAACTGGGGTGCTGAGTACAGGGTGACAATCACCCCCCCTACTCCTTCTCTTCTTGAATTGATGGAGGGAGCGTAATGGAGATTTAGAGAAATCAATCTGATTATGCAAAGTCATCCTTCTGAAGTAAATGTAGATGTGAAATATATGTCTGCAACCCATTCATGGGTCCACCAGTGCTGCAGGAGGCTTTGAACTTTTTGTCTGGCATTGTAATGACTCAAAAATGTCTTCAGAGAATAAATGTAGTAAAAATTTCCGAAGAGAATAAACACAGAATCTGAATAATCTTTACCTGCTCAGCCCTTGCTGATAGCCAGGGACATGATGTGCTGAGGGGGGGAAACAGAAATGTGTGGGAGGGGAGTCAGAATCATCAAAACACCCAGAGGGAATCTGAGCTTCTCCAGATGACCTGGTCCCCATGAACCTTTGTATAGTTGAGCTTTAAATTGCCTTGCAGCCTCTTTAAAAAAAAAAAAACAACAAAAACAACAAAAACCAAACTGAAACCAACAAAAACAAACAACCACCAACCACAAGTTACACAAAATCATTTTGAATGATGGTTTCATTATTCAGCTCCAGTGGATAAACTTCCTCCGGGCTTAATTTGAAGTGCGGATTTCTACTATATGAAAGTCAAGGCCCTGGCCAGAGTCTCTCCCCGTAGCTGGCCTCAAGAATTAATTCTCTTTGTTGGTTCTCTGGTGTGCTCCTCTGAATTACTTGTTTTAATTTCTGTCCTTAAGCTCTGCGTTTTGTTGTGGTCGGGTTTGTTTTCCCAGATCTCTTCACGCAGATGGCAACTCTTCCTCCTTACATCTGAGCGGGGAGGTGGTTTCTGTGTGGGTGCCTGCACGAGTGCCCACTCCCCTTGGTGTTCACGAGCCCTTGGCTTCTCTCGCACCTTGTAATCACGCAGGGTTGGCCGAAGGAGAGCAAGGGGAGTGTGTGGAGTGTGAGTGAGCAAGTGGGAGGGGAAGGAGCCAAGCAGAAAGCCGGCGGCAGGATATGGCTCACTGGCGGCAGGATACACCTCACCAGCCGCAGTCAGTGTGCCAGCCCCTTTGTGAGCCACGCAAGGGACTGGGAGTCAGTGCAAGGTGCTCCAGGGTCTCACCTGGGATTAAGGCATTTCCTTGGTGCTTTTTGTGTGCTATGATGGAAGAAGATTGGTAGTGATGGTGTTCAGGGAGTGCGTGTCCGTGGTAAAGGTAAGTTTGTTGTGCGCTTGTAGTAGGCCTTTGTGAGGCCTCGCCTCGAGTTCTGTGTTCGGTTCTGGGCCCCTCAGAAAAGGACCCGGGGTGCTGGTAGACATCCAGCTGAACATGAGCCAGCAGTGTGCTCAGGTGGCCAAGAAGGCCAACAGGGATCCTGACCTGGATCAGGAATAGTGTGGTCAGCAGGAGAAGGGAAGGTATCGTGCCCTTGTACTTGGCCGTTGTGAGGCCTCACCTTGAGTCCTGTGTTCGGTTCTGGGCCCCTCATTATAGGGAAGACATCGAGATGCTGGAAGGTGTCCAGAGCAGAGCTACCAAGTTCGTGAGGGGTTTAGAGAACAAGTTGTGCCCTCATACAGGCTGAGGGAGCTGGGCAGGTTTAGTTTGGAGAAGAAAAGGCTTTGGGGGGACCTCATTGCCTTCTACAACTACCTGAAAGGAGGTTGTAGAGAGGTGGGTGTTGGCCTCTCCTCCTCAGTAACTAATGACAAAACCAGGGGAAAGGGTCTGAAGTTGATGCAGGGGAGGTTTGATTGGATATTAGGAAGAAATTCTTTATAGAAAGAGAGGTGAGGCACTGGAATGGCGTTCCCAGGGAGGTGGTTAAGTCACCATCCCTGGAGGTGTTTAAGAAAAGTGTGGCTTCACACCCTGCAACAGTGGCAGGCATGGAGGGGGTTAGTTTGTGTTTGTCCATCAATCAGGTATTTTAGGGATTCAGGTATTTGTTTCTTGATGTTGTGGGCATAGTTTGACTGGGTGATCTAGGAAGTCCTGTCCAACCATGCTTATTCTGTGATGCTGTGATTCTGTTTAGGTTACGATTGGAGGGGGAACATTTTGGTGGTGTTTTCCCTGTTTTCAGCCGTTTGAGGTTTAAGGACTTACTAGAGTGGAGGATACCCGTAAGTTACTAGTACAATAGCCCTGATGGGATTGATTTTTGTCTAATGATTATTTAATGTTTGTGAATGGCACTCCCTCTGTGGCCAGTGAGTTGTGGCCAGTTTAGTAGGGTTAGGTCGAGGTTGGACTGTGATCTTGAAGGTCTTTCTCAACTTGAGAAATTCTGAGTAAGTGTTCATGCACTCCTCAGCCTTCCATTAAAGGAAGAGTGTTTGGGATCCTTCAGCTAATATGGTGCCTTTTAATGGGATGCATTGAAAAATGCTGTCTGTGAGGACACATCAGAATGAAACGTGTCCCTCAGCTTGTGTGTGTCTGTACTGTGTCATGCAACATGCCTAATATTCTAAGTACCTGACCAATGTAAATCAATAGTGACACTACAAGATTTCACAGAACCACAGAAGGACCTTGAAAGATCATCCAAGTCCAACCTCCCTGCCAGAGCACCCTCTGAAACGATTTACTGACTAGAGACCCTGAATGGAAGTGGCCTCATTACCACTCTGCTATAACCCCCATGCTTGATGTGCAGGTCCAGATGACAGCAGATCCTGTCAGGATCTCAGTGGTAAAATAACCAAGGTGTTGCACACATATAATGATTTCTATTTCTTAAGATTGATTTTGGGTTTTTCCATAAGCAATGTCAAAAGGCTTCATTATCCCAGCGTCGAACTCTATACAAATGCCAGTCTTTCTGGCAAAAGTGCATTGGTCTTTTTGATTTTCTTTCTTTGAGCTAACTTGATTTTATTCATCCCATATCCCATTGCTTTGTACCGAGAGGTACATGAATGAACTAATAAATAAGCAAATATGTCTGAGGAAGGAGGAGGAGGAGGGGGAAAGTCCAGTCCACAGCTTCATAAACTTCAATGCCACGTTAACCCGTTTCTCTCCTATAGCAGACCTGCTATAGTATCACAGTGCTTTAATGTTTAATTCACTTTGATTTGCGCTACAGAAATATCAAGTGTTTCTGCAGGCATCTAAGGAGCACTGTTGGGAATAAAATTCTAGAAAGACCTTCAGAGAAAATTAAGGAAGAGACACTTTATTGGTTTTTATTCCAGTCCTGCAGTTCTGCTTTGTGACTCTGTTTTTTCCCCTCTGTTTAAATGAGTATGTGGGGCAGATTGATTTTAATATCATGTCCTCATTTCTGTGTGTGACCTGTGGAGGCTGTCTGTGGCAAGATTAGAAAAACAAGCAAATGTTTAATTTTGTTAGAGTGAGTGGAAAGGATTCAAAGGCCTTGCTGCTGTTAGAGAACAAGACTGCTGCAAAATGAATGTATTTAAATCCGCTCATCGGGAAAAAGTCTTGATCAGCCCTTCTGTTCCTGCTAACTTCAGCCAGCCAGGTCATGTGCATTTCATCAGGAGTCATTAGGAAAAAATTAACAAAGCCATTAACTCTTGTATTAATATCCTGTCAAAAAGGTGGTCAAATATGAATGAATTGTGCCACAGAGACTCTGCAGACTCCTTCCAGTGGTGCTTCATGGTCTAGTCTTCTCTGCATTGCATGATAGCATGAAGGGTTTGAAGTGCTTCCAGACAGATGTCAGGGAGCATTGCACAGTTAGATGTGCTGCCTGTGCACAGTGTAAATGCTCAGTTCTCTTCTGAGGGCATGGTGTGATGGGAGGGGTAAGGGGAAAAGCTACCTCATTGTCACCAACTCCCTAAAAGATATGGTGGAGCTTCATGTGGGACTGAAAAGCTTGAAGAGATATGCCAACAAAACCATTCTGCAACATCCATTTAGCTCCAAATATGAAATTCTACAGAGAACATGTCCAGGAGCTTTGTTTTTATGCTTTACCAAACTCCTTCAGGCCACACCTAGCTTTTGGGCCACCACAATGCTAGAGAACAGTTGCACATTGAAAGTAGAGGATGAGGGACACCTCCATGGGTGTCTGTGCATTATAGAGGAAGTGAACTTTGTAGAGTAGGGTTGATGGTTGGACTTGATCAGTGATTCTGTGAAGTGAGCTGGTTGGACTTCACAACTTCACACATGTTACTTAGAGCTGACAGTGGAAATGTAAGGCCTGTTTCTGTGTCAGGGGGATTGGACTAGATGATCTTTTGAGGTCCCTTCCAATCAGTAATGATTCTATGATTCTGTGTCTCACCCAGAGACCCTTCTATGCTCATGTCATTTAGATGTTATAAGAATTTCCTTCACTAGAAAAAACTTCTTCACTGAAGGAGTGGTGAAATATTGCAACAGGCTGTCCAGGAAGGTGGTAGAGTTGCCATCCCTGGAGGTCTTCAAAAAACTAGTAGATGTGGCTCTGGGGAGGACTCAGTTTAGTGGACATGGTGGGGTCAGGTTGATAGTTGGGCTGGGTGATCTTATAGGTGCCTTCCAACCTTAATGATTCTATGATTCTATGCTGGCTGAGGGACACAGCAATGGCACCCCAAGGCCCACAGCTCCAGCTCTCACAAGCACCACGGCATACGCTCGTGTGAAAACCCTCGTTCTACAGGAGTTGAATCAGAAAATCCTAGCATGTAGGCACCAAAATGAAGACCAAATAACGGTCCACAGAATTACTATAATTCACCCAATTTTTTTCCAGGCTCTCTACACAGTGCTGGTGGTGCCGGCAGACTGCGGAAGTACATGTGCAAATAGCGAAGTAGTAATTTGCAAGTGCAATTAGCTGGTTTTGTGAGTGCAATCACAGTAATTGCAGGAGCCTAACTTCTGTGCTTCACTGTTTTTAATCTTCAGAGCAAAGACTAATTAAACATTAATAATAACATTAACAGCAAAATTAACATAGATCTATTTGAGACCATGAATTACTTGCTTTGCTGCAACTAACAGCGGTGTGAGAGAGAACAAAATGCATGTGGAACAGAAAAAAGCAGCGGGCTGCATTTTTCTTGGCTTCCCCCCACACAGCTGCTTCATCACCATGCTGCTGTCACAGCAGTAGCAGCAGACAGACTTGGGTCTCACTGTGTGAGGATTAGGGCTCTGTGTAATGAAATGGAGACAGCGCGTGCTGTAAGATGGCATGGAATGCAGGAAGTCATTCTCGGGTTCCCATTGCATATGATGCTGCCTACGTACATGCAGTTTACACACAGTTTTATTAGGGTTGGAAGATGCCTTCAAAGACCATCAGGTCCAACCCTCCCGCTCAAGTAGGATACAAATTACTGAAAAGCTAAACTGTCTAAAAAACCTAAACCAGCTACGCAGAACCACATCCAGCTGGGTCTGAAACATCTCCAGAGAACAAGAAGCCACCCTGGGCAACCTCTTCCAATATTTCATAAACCTGACAGAAAAGAACTTTTTCCTCAGATTGAGGTGAAACTTCCTGTGTTCCAGCTTAGACACATTACCCCTTGTCCTGTCTGACACAATTGAAATGAGAGGATTCTTCTCGACACCCACCCTCATATAGACAGTAATTAAATCACCTTGTAGCCTTCTTTTGTCCAAAATAAGAAGTCCCAAATTTCTTGGTTTCTCTTCATAAGGTGGTTGTTCCAAAACTCCAATCATCAGATCATCCAACCCAGTGTAGAGAGTACAGGGCTGTTCCTGGTTCTTTACTAGCACCAGGACAACAGTCTGGCCATCAAATGGTCCAAAGATACTAGAATCATTGAAAAATCAGAAGAATCATTGGAATTTTAAGGTTGGAAGAGACCTACAAAGTCATCCAGTCCTCCTACTAAAATCTGTAAGATGTTGGAAGGCTTCTAGAGGAAAATAGGCTTTGTAGAGACTTAGGGCATGAGGTAAAAAGGAGATTGGAAGCTGTTGTAATAGTGAGTGCTATGGAAGAAAAAAGGCACAGAGCTGAGAGTGGAAGAACAATACAGCTGTAATAACCAATCTCAAATGTCTGTTTTTGTTCACAAGCACAGGAAGTAGCTTTCTAATTTCTTATCTTGCCATATGGTGGGTGTATGAAACACAATATTAGGACGTTGGCTGGTTATGGATGGCTTTCTGCTCTTTACTTACCTGCACTGCAGCTCTGTCAGTCTGTTGGTGGCCTGAACAGCATCAGGCATGAGCTACTGGCCAGAAACAGCATCACCTCTCCTTCAGAGAGGCAAAACGTGATGCCCTAATAGTGCTAGTGGTCTATTAGCCCCTTACCCATCCATGTTTTTAAGCCTAGAGATGTAGTTTTTATCTGGCCTTCAGGTTCTCCATCCTCTTTAATTAGCCCTTTCTGTTCATAGTCTTATAATTATGTTTTTAGTTTCTGCAAAACAACTTTAATATTGATTGGGACAAACTGTCCTCATCATGGGGTGCTCACTTCAAGAGGTCCAAATGACCCACAGTTTTTTATAATGACTGAAAAAATAAGAAAGCTCTGAGGTTGGGATGTAAAATGAAACTGCAGAGGAATGAGATGAAAGCATAGAAATAGAATTCCTTAATACCGTACTATCATGGTTGAAGAAGCTGTCATGACTCTATCACAGGCTGGGATGGCTGCTTTATCAGGCGTGAACCTCCATTTATCATCCTTTCTGTGAAAGTACAGAAAATGTGTAGATGGGAGTCAACTGCAGGGGCTGTTGCTGCACTTTCACTTTTTAAGTTGTTGGAAATACTTGTCAAGAATCTAGATGGGGTCTGGTAACAAGTGGTGTTCATCAGGGTTTAGTATTGGGGTCTATTCTCTTTAATATCTTTATTAATGATCTGAATGAGGGGATTGAGTGCATCATCAGTAACTTTACAGATGACACCAAGCTGAGCAGGTGTCATTATCTGCTGGAAGGTAAGGAAGCTTTACAGAGGGATCTGGGCAAGCTGAATCAATGGACCAAGGTTAATTGTATGAGGTCTGACAAAGCCAAGTGCTGGGTCCTGTGCTTGGGTTATAACAACCCCATGTTATCACCTCTGAGCCCTCTTCCTGTGCTACCTCAGCCCAGGTCCATGATAGGGGGCACCATGGGCTGCTTCTATCGCTGTTACAGCAGGAACACTAACAGAATCACAGAATTATTAAGGCTGGAAAAGCCCTCTGAGCTCATCTACTGCAGTCCATGACCTAACAACACCCCATCTGCCAGACCATGGCACTAAGGGCCACATCCCTTAAACCAGGGATGAGAACACCACTGCCCCGGGCAGTCCATTCCCGTATCTGATTACCCTTTCCATGAGGAAAGGCTTCCTAATATCCAACCTAACCCTCCCCTTTAAACAACTACTGCCATCAGAATCACTTTCAGGACACAAGGGCCATCTGAAAGATCTTCTTTCCCTGCAAAACCTTCAGCTGCAGAGGAATTATTATTGTTATTGTTACTACTGAGGCTGGAAAAGACCTCTGAGATCATCAAACCCAGGCTATGACCTAACATCAACACATCAGCTAGACCATAGCACTAAATAAAACATGCAATCTTATGCTTCAGGGAAAAGCATTTGAAGTTAAAGCCAAGCTCCCGTGCTTTCACTAAAGTAAGCTTTTCACCCACAAAGACTTCCATTCTCTAGGGTTAACAAGACTAAGTCTGCATTTCTGAAAGATTGTTTTGAATATTTGCTAACTTGTGATGCCTGCTGATCTAGCAGGTGATACTAATTGGAAAAGAATTTTTCAGGAATGTATTTCAATCAGAAAGCTACAAAAACATAAAGACATGAGACCTTCCTTGGGACTTTCTGAAAGCTGTTAGAGCCAAAAAGGACACACACCCTGTTCACAAAAATTCTGGTGCGTGCTTCAGCAACCCAAGGATACAATGATGTCTTTGAAAACACTGTGGTTTATCTGGTCAGTGTGGTGCCTTTGACACAAAAGAACTGTTTGAGGATCTTTTGAGGTCCCTTCAAATCCCTAATGATTCTATGATTCTGTTGTTTCAGTAATTCGCTCAAAAGGCCATTTGTTTGAAATGTGCTGCCTTCCAAAGAGAAGCAACTGCCTCACACTTCTGTGTTAGCAGGTTTCAAACCATAATACACCTACCAGACATACACATTCCAACAGGATGCAGAAGTCTTCAGTAACTATTTTAAAGCACTAGAGTAGTTTTTGCTCACTTAATTTGTTTAAATCTCTTCACTTTCCAGCTGTGAGCCCAGTCATTCAGAAGGACTACAATAAAGACCACCATATTCACTAAATTCTTATTTTGGAAGTGCAGTGCATTGCTGATGACTGGGAGGGTATAATCCTGACTGGCTGGGAGGTGGTGTGACTGCCTGGAAGACTCTTGGGTTTATAATCCTTCATGCACCATACCATTGAGGGAAGTAGAACATCTCCCTGATGAGGAAAGGCTGAGGGAGATGGGTCTCTTGAGCTTGGAAAAAAGGAGACTGAGGGGTGACCCCATAAATGTTTATAAATATGGAAAGGGCTGGTGTCAGGAAGATGGAGCCAGGCTCTGCTCAGTGTCATCTAATGATAGGACAAGGGGCAGCGGGTGCGAGCTGGAACATAGGAGGCTCACCCTCCTTCAGTGAGGGTGACAGAGCACTGTAAGGGGCCGCCTAGGGGGGTTATAGAGTCTCATTCTCTGGAACTGTTTAGGTTATGTTAAAAAATTCTCTCCATATGTCCTTTCTTTTTGTTCCCTTGGACCATTATACCACCTACGTTTTGATAGCAGTCTTGTTGAGTACTTGATTCCATGAGAACTTTGCCTGGGTTGATACAGCCAGGTGTCCCTTACTGCCCATCACAAATGGCTTTAAAAGGAAGGTGGTACTTCTCACCAGGCTTGTTGTAATGGAGTGAGTTCATTAGACTTTCCATTTTCTAGTGGAAGAGAGAGAAAGACTGGAGCAGATCAAGGGAAGTTATTCTACTCCTTTATTCTGCTTTCGTGCAGCCACACCTTGAATCCTGTGTCCAGTTCTGGTCTCCCCAATTCAAGTGGCACAGAGAATTAATTGAGAGAGTTCAATGCAGAGCTACGAGCATGACTGGGTCTGGAACAACTGCCTTATGAAGAGAGATTGAGAACTTTAGGACTTCTTAGATTGAATAAAAGAAGGCTACAAGGGGATTTAATCACTGTCTATAAATCCATGAGGGCTGGGTGTCAAGCAGAAAGGAATCCTCTCTTTTCAGTGGTGTCAGACAGGACAAGGGATAGTGGAGGCCAGCTTGAAAACAGCAAGTTTCACCTCAGTCTGAGGAAAAACTTCTTTACAGTCAGGGTTATTAACTATTGGAAGAGGTTGCCCAGGGAGGTGGTGGAGTCCTCTTCTCTGGGGATGTTTCCAATGTGGTTTTGTGGAGTTGATTCAGGCTTTTTAGGTGGTTCTGCTTTTCAGCAATTTGTATGCTGCTTGAGCAGGAGGGCTGGACCCAGTGGTCTTTGAAGGACCCTTCCAAACCTAATAAACTGTGTAAACTATGGTGCATTCCCTGTGATGTGTCAGAGCTGGGCTGAACTTACGAATGAGAGTTTTCAGATTGATTTATTTGCCAGGTTTAGGGGAGGAAAGCGGTAATCCTGTAAAGGGAGACTTGGCCAGCTTTAAGGGCTTTGCTGTGTGGTGCTATCAGTTCATGCTACTTTTGGCAAATGCTCTCCTGTACTAGACTGAGTCATGATTGCAGATCACTGTCTGGGCTTGAGAACTGCGGCATTTCCTGTCTGTCGTCTTGCAAGTGGGATGAGTTTGTGGTGTATTCCCATTCTGAAGTCTCATTTACCACTGCTTGGATAATCTGCTTGCATTTTACTCATTTACATCCATGCAAGTACAATCTAGAGAGAATGTTTTCGAGAGAGAGTCTTCATCAATCTTCAGGTTTGGAGGGAGTCGGGGAGGAAGGGCAGCTGTATAAGGAAGTGGGACATATATTTTCTATCCTATTCTAACAGAGAGGTGGGAATGAAACTAAGGGGGAAGTTTCCCTTGTAGTATATGTGCTGTGAGAATGCAGAGCATCTGGGGAAAGAAAGTAAGACATCCATCCACAAGTGATCTGAAAAGCAGACTAAAGATTAGGGAAGGAGAGAACAGTCATTTTAACCTTGGGTTTCACCGAAAGGAATGCTCTGTAGATGTTCCACCTTGCTACAGGAATGAGACCAGTAAGTAAACATTCTTGTTATGGGTTAAAGAAGGAATCTAGAAAATTCCACCTTTTTTAATGAAGAGGAAATTCTTGCAAAAGAAATGGATCCCACAAATTCACAAATTAATAATAATTTCTGTGTAATAGTAAGGTATACAGAAGTTATTACAGAGTAAAACACAGAGTTTCTAAAAGGTACTGCTTTTAGTTTAGGTGGGAAAACACCTTTAAATCAAAAAGCCTAACTATTAAAACTCATACAATCAAAGGCAGCTCAGGCTGGAGAAGACCTGAGAGCATCATACTATCCATCTTCTTGCCCTGAGGTGGATCAACTGTACCAATGCCGTTCCCAGAAAGGTGTTTGTTTAACCTTTATGGAAAAGCCTCTGATATTGAAGACTTCAGGACCAGTCTGTACCAGAGCTTTGCTGTTTTTATCATGGGAAAGTATCTCCAGCTATCCAACTGGAATCCTCTGCGATGTAAGCCCATTGCTTACTACCCTCTTCATGAGCATAGACTATTGACTTTTCTCCATAGCAGACTTTATATATGAGAAGACCGTTGTTCTACATCCTCTTTTCTTTCAGACTAAGCAGGTCTTTCACTTTGTACTCTCGGGTTATTATTTTTCTAGATGCCCCATCTTTCTATTCTTTGTACTATTTACAGAAAAAAAACTGTCTCAGAGTGATGTGCTCTCTTAGAGTCTGTAAGGAGGAGTAGTGGATAGAGCAGTGGCTTTTGCTGTTTCCTTCTAACTCAGAGGGTCCAAATACTGAAATGGAATATTTGTGCACATTGCTCTGAAATGTCAAGTTAGTAAGAAGTCCAGATAAACAGATTCATTGTGTTTTGACCTTATTAGTCCATTCGAAGCAAGTTGCAAAATCTAGCCTCAAACCACTGACATTTAGTTTGAAAACCAAACATTTTAACCACAGTCATGCATTTGGCTTATTTTTACATCTCTGCTTTGAAAACTTCGCTCATCTCTAAACGCATATCCACAATTATACAATTTAAATTTTATTTTTTTACCTTTACAGAATCATAGAATTATTGAGGCTGGAAAAGACCTCTAAGATCATCAAGCCGAACCCATGACCTAACATCACCCCATCAGCCAGATCAGGGCACTAAGTGCCTCAGCCAGTCTGTCCTTAAACACCTCCAGGGATGGGGACTCCCCCACTGCCCTGGGGCAGTCCATTCCAGGGTCTGATCACCCTTTTTGTGAGGAAGGGCTTCCTAACATCCAACCTAACCCTCCCCTGGCAGCTTCAGGTCCTGCCCTCTCATTCTGGCACTACTTGCCTGGCCCCCACCTGACTACATTCTCCCTTCAGGGTGCTGTAGAGAGGGAGGAGTTCCCCACTGATCCTCCTCTTCTCCAAGCTAAACATCCTCAGCTCCCTCAGCCTCTCCCTATCAGACTTTCCCTCCAGTCCCTTCCCCACCATTGTTCCTCCTCTGGACCTGTTCCATCCCCTCAATCCCTTTCTTTGAAGTGAGAGGACTAGAACTGCCCGCAGTACTGGAGATGAGGCCTCACCAGTGCCCATTGCAGGGGGAGAATTACGTCCCTAGTCCTGCTGGCCGCACTATTCCTGACACAAGCCAGGATGCCATTGGCTTTTGTGTGACCTAGGCACCTTGCTAGCTCCTGTTCAGCTGCTTATCAACCAGCACTCCCAGATCCCTCTCTGCCAGGGGCTGCTCTCCAGCCACTCATCCTGCAGTCTGCAGCTGCAGGGGGTTCTTGTGTCCAGAGTGTTAGACCCTGCCCTTGGCCCTGTTAAACCTCATCCCGTTGGCCTCTGCCCATTGACCCAGCCTGTCCAGATCCCTCTGCACCATCTTCTTACTCTTCAGCAGATCAACACTTTGCTCTGATTGAAATTATAATCTTACCTTCCACTCAGTCTCCTGATTCCAGGAGCTTGGGCTGTAAGACAACCCCACTGTATGCAATTAATGAAGTTACTGAGTGTGGTTATTGGGTTTTTTTGGAGAGTAACCAGCTTGATTAGGATTGCAGTCTTTATCACAATGAAATTTAAATATATTATTGTTTTTTTAGTATTACAGGTCTGTAGAAAAAATAGTTTCTGATTAAAAAAAAATCACTGGATTCTTCTGGATGTTCATTTCCTTGCCAATAGCTAAAAAAATCGGGTGGAGTTACTACTGCTGCCAGTATCAGGCCAGTTAACTTCAGCTTCCCTTTCTGTCCTTTGTGGAAAAGATTAAGGAGTGACTATCACTGCAGCTTGAGTGAAGATGTTAATCTCCACCCATGTTTGGAGGGCTGCATTACTCTCTGTAGGAAGGAGTATTTTATGACAATGCCTTGAATTTATTTGTTGTTTTAAAGATTATCCTGTGCTGAAAGCCTCTACATCCCAGTGTTGTTTTTTCTGCCCTGCCAATCCCTTTAACCTCTGCTTCCTCTGCTGACATTTCATTTTCTTCTTGTTGTTGTCTGCTCCAGCTGATCACTTTTGTAATTTTGCTGTTCTTTTACCCTTCCTGCCCTCTCCTTCACTTCTGTTTTCTGCACATGCAGCTTCCAACGCAGCAGGAAAGGAAGATGGAAGGATTAATCAAGAGAATCTCAATCAAAAAACTATACTAATCTAAAAGGCAGACTGCATGGCTTAGGATGTATAGCATTGCTTTCCAAGTCACCAGTGTTGGCTGTGAAGCCTCCAATGAAATGGATGGGTGGTCTTGTCTGGATAATCAGCAGAAAAATTGGTATTTTTTACGCATTCCCCACAGTCCCATCTGGCAGCTCCTTTCAGGCAGCCGTGGTGGGAATGCCAGGATTGAAATGGTGCATTAATATCTTCTCAGCCTGTTAAAATGCATCCTTCCGAGCCACTCTTTGTGCCTGCTGATAGGCAAACAACTCCAGCGCTGCTCCTGGCAGAGTGGTTTGCTCATGCTTTACCCAGTGTGCACACACCCTGCTTACAGCAACCAGCTTCTCTTTGGTGCAGACAGCATGAGCTCACATATGTCCCCAAACAAATCACCTATTAAAGTGATAATGAGAGCCTAGGCAAAAAGTTTTCCTGCTCTCTGCTTGTTCGTTCTTAGGCTGGGGTGGGTGGAATGCAGGCTGCATGGAATAAAACTCACCAGGGTTGTGGTCCCACTGCTTTGGAGGCCATCAAAGTGGCCTCCCCACCGCCTGTGCTCTTCACCACCTTTGCCTTGCCAGCTGTGGGACAGCTGTGGCTGCATATGGAAGAGCATTTTGAGAAGCTCCCGAGTTACATGGGGACTGGGATACAGAGCAGGAGCCAGTATAAAAGCCAAGACAGGCTTTTGTATTATAATAATAATTTGTATTGGAAGGAGTGTTTAAAAGAGTCAACTCCCTGCTATAAGCAGGCACATCCTTCATGAGACCAGGTTGCTCAAAGCCCCATCCAACTAGGCTTTGAATGCTTCCAGGGATGGAGCATCCACGGCTTCTCTGGGTAACCATTTCCAGTGCCTCACTACTCTCAGAGTAAAGACTTTCTTCTATACAACTAATGTAAATCAACCATCTTTCAGTTTAAGGCCATCACCCCTTGACCTGTCAGTACAGGGCCTTGTAATAAGTCCGCCTTCAGCTTTCATATAGACCTCCTCCAGGTACTGGAAGCCATGTAAAGATCTTCCTGGAGCCTTCTCTTCTCCAATTTGAACAAGCCCAACTCTCTCAGCCCTTCTGCACAGAAGAGGTGCTTCATTCCTCTAATCATCTTTGGGGCTCTCTTCTGGACCTCCTCCTATAGGTCCCTATCTTTCCTGTGCTGAGTGCTCCAGACTTTGACACAGTACTCCAGGTATGGTGTCATGAAAGCAGAGTAAACCAGGAGAATAAATTCCCTCAGCCTGCTGGCCAAGATTCTTTTGATACATCCCAGGATATGGTTGGCCTTCTGAGCTGTGAGCACACATTGCCATCTCATGTCCAGCTTTTGATCCACGAGTACCCTGAAGTCCTTCTCTGCAGGGCTGTTCTCAATCCTTTCATCCCCCAACCTGTATTGATTATAAGAATTACCATGACCCATAGACAGGACATTGTACTTGGACTTGTTGACCCTTAAAAAGTTCACATGGGATGAACGTGGGTGCTTGAGTGGTAATGTAGAGGTATTTCCACTGATACAGGTACTCACAAATGAGAAATAAATTACTGTGTTGAGAAATATTTTATACTGGTGTAACTCCATCTGTGCTACCTCTTTAATTTTGCAGGTATAAAATCACACCCCCAGCAGAAGTAGTCAAAAATTATGGAATCTTTGGGTAGAGCAAGCCTTGGAGGAATTAAAACCCAGAGGGACTGGCTTAGCTAGAACCACCAAGTTATTTAAACTAAGCCATCTGTTTTTTTGCCTGAAGCAGTTAAGGATGCTGATTACCTTTCAGGTTAAAGTAGGGAAGAGGAAGAAGAGTGTCTGGTAACTGCCGTAGGGCAACAAGTGGCTGAAGGCAGTAGGAGAGGGCCTGTCTCCTAAGGTGATGTGTCCATGGGAAGGTGCGTGTTTAAAGACTGGGCTATATCAAAAGACACTAAAATGTGTAGCAAGCATGCGTAGCTTGTCTGTTCTCAAGGAAACTACTGCAGGATTTGATGGAGGTATATTCCACTCTCAAACAGAGGGGAAGATTCCTCCCTTATGGTTGTGGCCCTCTGCACAACCAAGCATTATGCCATGACTGCAGTTGATAAATAAAACCATACCTGAGTTCCTGCTAGCTCTTACGATCTTAACTGCAAGTACAAGTCCTGAGCTCAACACACTGTATCTGGATTTTTGTATTGATCAAGTTGGAAGTGATGAGATGCAGCTGAGGATCTTCTCCTGGGCAACTAACATCAGGATGAGAGGGCAGGGCCTGAAGCTGTGCCAGGTGAGGGTTAGGTTGGATGTTAGGAAGCCCTTCCTCAGGGCAAGGGTGATCAGACACTGGAATGGACTGCCCAGGGAGGTGGTGAAGTTACCACCCCTGGAGGTAGCCCTTAGTGCCATGGTCTAGTTAGGTCACAGGCTGGGCTTGATGATCTTAGAGAGGTCTTTTCCAGCCTGAATGATTCAGTGATCTTCCTTGAAATTTACATTTCCTTTTAGCTATCCAAAACAAACACTAATAAATCCACCAGCTCTTCACCCTTTTGTACTCCTTTGTGCATAGTGGCTCTACTTTCATTGTTGTGATGCTGCTAAAGGGTTAACTTCAGTAGTTTCCCCAGTGGAACATTTCAGAAGCTTTAGTAACTCCTTGCTTAAAAACAGAATCGCAGAACATTAGGAGTTGGAAGGGACCTCGAAAGAACATCTAGTCTAATCCCCCTGCCAGAACAGAGGGATTGTCTTTGCAAGGACAGCTCCCTGGATTATCAGTCTGCTCCTAGGCTAAGATAGTTGTGGAATGACCCTTGTTGGAGTAAGTCCTTCTTCTTTTAAGAGAGCTTTGACAAACATTTGACTGGAATTTCTTTCTTGGTAATTATTAATATGTTGGCTTAGATCCATGAAGCTGAGTTGGTGGGTGTGCTCAGTGTGAGCAACTGATGTGGCATGTCCAGCTACAGAACCTCTTTCCTATCTTCCCCTTGCCATCTTGATTTGGCCAGTGAGAGGCATCTGAATAAAGAACATTATGACTAAAGGAATAGACGAAAGCAAGAAAAAACCCTGTTCCTTGCTTCTACAGGTGGGTGACCTGGGATTTCCTTTGCACAGAGGGGTGAAGAACTTGCTGAGATACTGCTGTCATCACCATATTGATCTTTTTTTAAAAGCTAACTCTAAATCTGAACATTAATCTCTCATGTTGTTAGAAGCTCCAAGTGTAAGGCATTGCTGTTAATGTTTCACTTAGATAGGTGGGAATGAATATTTATTCCAGAAGTCCACTCATGTCTGACCATCCTCTCTCAGCTGTGAAGCTAGTGAGCAGTATCCCAAAAGGAAAGCAATTCGCTGCATCTGAAAACCTGCTCTGTGTGACCTTTGAAAGGAAATAGCCGAGAAACTCCAAGCTGTTTTAGAGCAACCTTGTTAATTTTTTAACAAACTCTTTCAGATCCTGACATGGTTTGGCAAAGTTAATGTTTGGTAAACTGAGTAGCTCAGTGTTAACTGCTTCATCCTTTAACTTGGGTGGAGGAGGACCACACCACCTGCGGTCGGCACAGCCTGCTGGGACGAAACTGAAACGCAGCCAAGTCTTCAACTGTATTGGAATCGATAGCTGTCTGCCTGCCACAACCCCAGGTTTGCAGCCTGCAAAACAGCCATAAATCACAGCAGGCAGCTTCACTTGAACACCCTGATGCTCCTAGGACCAGAGTACCATGAGGACACAAGCCTAGTTAGCATAAATCCTGCTGAGGCAAATGTGTGACGAGGCGATGCAGCTGCACTCTGAGGATGGTGCAGGACCAGCTTCCCTCAAAGGCTGCAGGTGTTGGGCTCCGCACCCGCTAGGGCAGCTCCCGGGGGGGAGAGCAGTAGCAATGCCAGAAGCTGTAAAACAAGTACTAACCTGTTTGAGGAAATGTGGCAGCCTGTTTCTTGAGGTTGTTATGTTCGGCTCTAACACTGAAGTGGCCCTGTTTCACATGGACTGCCTTAGCCTTTACGGGTTTTCAAGCACGTTGTGGATGCACTGAGCTCGTAGCTGTGTTTGTTCTTGTCTGTGAGTGCAGTCAGAGGGTAGGCATGCAGACGTGCAAATACAGGGATGGACAACCCCTCCCTGCCACTGCTCTTTCTGGCCTCATTTTCCCTTTTTGACTTCTCTGTGCACACGGTATGTGTTCCTCTCAGTCATCCAAGGCTCAGCTTTGCTGTTCATCCCTGCATGGGGTCAGATGCGATTGGCTTTGCTGGTGCTTGTGTGTACTCAGGAATATGAGCTAACCCAGGAGCTAATATGGACATTTGGCACAAAGATAATTCAGTTTAATGAAACACCATCTTAAAGCTGCAGGTGGGATGCTGTTTAGGGGCTTTGCCTTGCCTGAGCCAAGACAATTACAGTGTTTGGTGGGTCAAGGACTTGGATTGAGACCATCACCAAGAGGAAGCTTCATTCAGCTCCTGTTAGGACACGGAGAAAAATCAGATCAGCTGTGGTCAGTGGGGTTTCTTCATCAAAATGTTACAGTTCAGTGGCCCTGATGTGGGGGATATTTTAGTCTGGGAGGTTTATTGTCTTATTTCTCTTTATGTTTTCTCGTGGGCTTTTTTGAACAAGGCTGAAGTGTCAGTTGCTATCATTTTGGTTGGTGTTTCCAAATAATCCTTTTAGTGTTCCCAGTTAGCCAGTGTCACTGAACCAGGACAGTAACAGTCTTGCTCCATTGGCTGTTACTGTTTGCTGAGGAGTTAATGTAAATTAGGGCAATCAGGAGGAGGAAAGCAAGGGGAATTTGACAGTTCCTCCTGTTACAGCTCTGCCCAGCACTACATATTTTATTGTAAGTCCAGCACTAAGGGAGATTGATAATATAAGATGAAAGGTTCGTGTGATCTCATGGATCGTAATAATGACTGAGGGACCACTTATTTCCTCCCACTGTGCTCCCAGTCTCAATCTCATTGTGAACGTTTTTAACTTCAGCGCATTGTTTAAAGCCCACAGGTCTGGGTTTCTTTACAAGGCTTTTCTTGTGGTGCAGCTTGGTCTGATTGAAACCACATTTTTATATGTGTCAGAACCAGTTCAGCAGTTAGAAAGAAATCATAGTATCGATTGGATCGTGTTTCCTAAGTGGATGTCACTGGCTAATTCTTTTGTTACACCATTTAGCTACACAAGATTAAGTGGGTGGTTGCTATTAAGCGGTTACATATGGGTCCTATTAATTCACACATTCTGGCACTGCTTTTTGACTAATATCTTGTCAAATAGGCTAGGATTTCAAAACTTTCTAAGTCACTGAACTGCAGGGACCCTTCGTTTCCAAAGCAAAACTTTGTCTACCTAGGGGTCCACAGGTTAGCGTAGTGTTGACATCTGAGTGACTTCTGTTTCTTTACCAAATCATTTGCAGAACAAAGCACCTTTCACCCCCTCATTAGCCTTCCTGTCTGAATATATGTGGTTTGCAAAAATAGCTAAGAGTGAAAAAGGTGACTTGTGCATCTCCTGTTGTCTTCTGGTACCCACCTCCAGGAGTGAAATGCTCACCTTGTTCCCAAACTTTCTTTCATCCCTTCTGAATCAGGCTTCTTGTCTTTCTGTCATTCTAAATCAACATCACTTCATCTTTGATGGATGTTGGGTGATTTTTGCTGTCATAGCCTATGATAAGCCTTTGTTTTCATTGCTCTCCTCTCTCCTGACAAATGCTGGAGCCTGTTTGAAAGCACTCCCATCCTTTTTGTATTCAGGGTTATAGGGTGGGGAGAAGAAGAGATGCTGTGAAGCTTCACAGCAGAAAGGCACAATGCAGTTTGAGAGACACCCACCCAGTTTTTATAGCCATTACTTTCTGTTGGGCTATTTTCACATCAGTTGTCCAGAGGCCTCTGTTCTTGCAGCTCTTTTTGGTTGGGAGGACATCACTTCTTCAGAGAGGCAAGAGAAAGAGAAGCTCCTTATTCAGGGTGAGGAGCAGCTCAAGTGTAGTTATCTCACGGCCCTAGGACCTGGCTCCTCTGCAAAGTCAGAGGAGTGTGAGCTCTACCTCTGGGGTGATGCTGCTGACAAAAACTTGGTGGCAGCAAAAGGGAGATCTTGCAGTCTCTTGGTAGCCTGAGTGGATTATGGGAATGATATGATACTGGCTCAGGAGAAAATGGATTAAGTCAAGGATTGAAGGGAAAGGCACAGGTCACTGCCCATTTTCTCAATAGAGTATCAGATGTAAAAAAAAAAAAACCAAAAAGGAGCAATTTACCTAAACCAGAACATTATTTTTTGAGCCTTTCTTTCCACAGGAACATATATAAGGTCCTGCTTTACTGGTTGTGGCAAATGCGTTTGATTTGTAAAAACAAAGAAGCACAACACCACAACCCCAAATATAGTCTCCCTCCAACTGCTCCATTGCCCAGACACTGGGAGCATCTCCAAGGAGGAGCACTGTCTTCTTTGGTGTCTGTAAAGCAAGTGGTTTGTGGAAGGTATGGCCCTAAAAACTGCAGTGAGGATACATTCCCCATGCTCTGGCCTCCTCTGATTTGCTCTGGGTTTTGCTCTTTTTTGAGATGCTTGTGGGGCTGAGGTATGAGCATGCCTTGCAAAGCCAGTTATTTTTCTCCTCTTGGCTGGTTCTTTAAAGCAGAGTTCCCACTGGCACTCCTCTTGCCTCCTGCCCAGCTCTTCTTCAGAAGGGAGCTTTTCTTTTCCCTTCCTTTATGGATTTTTGGTAAACATGTCGTGTTGCAACAGAACAAGCCAATGAAAGTCAAAACTTCCTCTTTTCCAGTCTGTAAACATTTCCTGGAACAATATGCTCAGCTTTGAAACCCTTTCCAAAGAGTATCTTAAGACCTCCCTCTCTCTTTATGAGTCACTTAATCAGACCATCATTCCCTTCTGTTCAAGCCACATCCAGGCAACCTTGCTAAAGCAGTAAGGATTTAGGATTGTGGGAAACCACTGCCAGGTTAGGCATTCCTTTGGGACATGCAGCTGGTTACCAGCTGCTGGAGCTTCTTGGGAGTCTTTGGCCTCCAGTCCCAGGTTGCAGATTCTTGGAGGAGGAAATTTTTCTTGGATACCGTGTGTTTGTCAGAAGGATAAAGTTCATGGGCATGATAGAGGAGGCTGTGCTTTTTTTTGTTGTGTAGCCTTTGTAAAACAAGTAAGCTAGCTGTTTGCTCCCTCTACCCTACTGGTAATCCGTTACCTATTAGACTTGACTACACTGTGTAGCAGAACTGAAACATGAAGGGAAATTGAAATAATATGAAGTCACGCTTAGAGCGTGCAGAGGTTAGCCCTGCCATGGATTTATGCCAAGAGTAAGGACCACAGATGAATGAAGTAAGTTGAGAGACACTAACTGGGAAAACTGGAGCTTTACACCACATCTGTGTTATGGGGACCGTATAGGAGGTGCTGTGAGGGTCACCTGGCCATGTGCTCCATGACTACTGGAGACATTCTGTTGCTGCTTCCAAACAGTTGTACTTACCGTTTGCTTATTTGAGCTAGCAGAGAGGTTGAAGTTCTCCCAGCTGTCCCCAATTCCTGAGCTACCACAGTATCATGGGGACAGAGCTAACCTGGAGGAAGCCCTCAGCTTGTGGCCCTGGTGCTCACTTAGGTTAAAATATGTTAAATGCTATTGTTTAGACCATAAACATCCTTCTGCTGTTGTTAGGGATCCACACTGATTCTGCAACTGTAATCAAGGTTGACATTTACTATACAGGAAATTAGATGGAGTGTAACTTTACAGGTTTAGGGAGGTGTTGGGTAGAAGAAGAACTAAAGTGCTTCTGAAACCTTGTTCTTACATTTCCTCTTTTAGGAGAAGTGTGCCTCAGTTCAGACCGACTTTGTGGAGTTGCCTGTGTCCCTGGTGCAGTGTTTTAGCCCTCAAGTATCACTTTCCATATTTTTTCTTATGTGACTTGAGAAGAAAAGATACTCCCCTCTTTTCTCCTTCTTCCTCCTTCTTATCATGGTCACTTCAGCCTGACAGAGTGTGCTGCAGAGAGAGAGAGATGCTGGTGGGACCTGTCTCCATGAGGACTGAACATCTCTGGGATTAATTTCCCTAGTTAGGTCTGAGCCCAGGTCTATGGGTACAGTGCAGAAGACATCAATTCAAGAGAGCTGTAGCTCTGTTTCCCAGACCAATTAAGGGAGAGAAAGGATTTTTTTTTCAGTTAATTTTTTTCCAAGGTGGTTGGTTGGAAGATTTTCTTTCTAATGATGATTTGAAGGCTCGTGGGGTTTGGTTCTATGATTAATTATGGGTTAAGATGCTTAGAGCCTTCAAGAAGCATGCAATTATTATTTATTCAAGTCAGAATACCAGTAAATATAATGAAGTGGAGCTTAAAATAAGCATGGAAGAGAAAGTAGAGAACATTTTCTGCTGTACACAAGCAGTTTTGTTTTGGGCTGAGACTGTGTGCAAGAGAAAAACTTGAAAGGGAACTTAACCACCCATCTCCCAAGGGACCCAGATCACTTAAGATCAAGACACAGCAAGATGGAAAATGAGGCAGAGAGAGAAGAGGTCTTCCTATGGTTGATGCAGAGCAAGAGCCTGGCTTTAGGAGCCCCAGTTGTCCCTAGGCAAATGCTAGTCTTTGTGAATATCCCTCCCTTTCCTTGTTTCTGCTCTGGTGTAACCAAGCACCTCTGCCATTCAACAACCTGAACAGCCGTGTGGTGCTTCCACACATGTTCTAAGGTTCAGCATGTGGAAGAGCACAGTGAAGAGGAAGGTTTCTTGCATGATGGGTGTCAGGAGGATGGAGCCAGGCTCCTCTCAGTGTCATCTAATGATAGGGCGAGGGGCAATGGGTGTGAGCTGGAACATAGGAGGTTCCACATAAATATCAGAAAGAACTTCTTCACAGTGAGAATCTATGACTCTGATCAGAAGGAACTTCTTCACAGTGAGGGTGAGGGAGCACTGGAACAGGCTGCTCAGGGGAGTTGTGGAGTCTCTTTCACTGGTGAAGTTTAAAGCCCACCTGCGTGTATCCCTGTGTGACTTGATCTAGGTGATCCTACTGTGGCAGGGGGATTGGACTAGATGATCTTTTGAGGTCTCTTCCAATCCCTAATGATTCTATGATTCTGGGAAGATTTACTGTGAACTTCATCATGAAAGGTTAAAAAAAATCAACACAACCAACTCATCCCCTATTTTCAGTCTTTTTTTTCTCTCCATACATAGTAAGTTAAATCAGTCCCTCGTTTTCACAGCAATAACATAAGGGGTGTGACTGAATAGCAGCCTTGAGAAAGTAATAACACTTTGTTCTGCTCAGCGATCCATCTGATATGGACTTTGCCCTCGACAAGTGTGGCTGGAGTCTGTTCCAAGAACTATAGAGTCTGAGAAGGCTTGAACGTAAAAACAAATACTTGAGTGCAGGAGAGGCAGCCTGGTTGTTGCAAATGGCTTTGCCTGCCAAAAAGCTGGTAATAGCATGTTGGCCAGGCATCTTTGCTTTCCTAATTGGAACCACAGGCTTTTGATTACAAACCTTAAGAATAACAGTACCTCCTCTAATTTAAACTCCCCTTCTAACTTCCACGGTGTGATTTCTTGCTGTAGCGCTTGCCAGTGCAGGCTGCCTGCATTTGCCTCCCCTTTCATCCCCAGGCCTTGTTCTGTTGTACTTCAAACCATCACATCTTTTCATCATCTCAAAGTTATTCCCAGCACCCAGGTTCTGCATGGACTGACATTTAGTGAGAGTCTGAGATTGAAGGGAGAGGTTTGTGCGAGTTTGTGGGAAGATGTTGCTGCTGTTGGTAAGCAGGCATGCACCAAAATCGTGATGTTTTAGGAGCTGTGCTACAAGTACAAAAGGTCACTTCTAGATCTCTAGACAGAAGTTGTGTTTAAAAGATGGTATTTTGAAGTTGGCTTCAGATTGCAAATTCAAAAGAGAATTATGTGAAAGAATTCATATGTGAGAAATGAGGAATATTTGGAGTAGCCCAAACTTTATCTGTAAATATAGCCTGTAAATAATAGCCTATTGCAGGACACAGTGGACACAGGGAAAATCCATCATCCTTTTGTATTCAGACATGTGGTTGCATGTACTCTGGGGCAGTGTTTTTTCCATTAGACAATGACAACCTGAAATCAGATGAGTCTGTGAAGCTGAGTTGGTTACAACATGATTTTGATGGACACCGGACAGTCTCCCAAGAAAACTTTATCTGTAGTGCAAAGCTGAATCCTGCCTCATTCCCTCCCAGCTTCCTGACCAACCAGCAGGCATATGGGAGCCAGGACTAGGGAAGTCTCAAGTCTGCATCATTGGTAGCCTGGTTTTGCAGGTACCTAAGCTGTGACTACTATGAGACTCAGATGGTAGGATGCCTTGAAATCAGCCAAACTCCTCTCTGAAGCTCTGCATGTTCCACCTCTTTGAGCACTCACAATCCCATCTTCCAGGGCTCAGGGGTCTGCAGAAAGATTATTCAAGAAATATCCTAATTACAGAATTTGAATCATCCTGGCTAGAAAAAATCTCCAGGATCATCAAGTTCAACCTTCATCTCAACATCTCCCTAACACCTAGACCATGGCCTCAAGTGTTAGATCTACTCATTCTCTAAACACCTCAAAGGAACAGGACTCCAGCACCTCCCTGGGCAGCCTGTTCCACTGCCCAACCACTCTCCCAGTAAAGAACTGCTTCCTAAGGAACAACTTGAACCTCCCCGATGCAACTTGAGGCCATTTCCTCTCATCCTATCATTAGTAATTAGGGAGAAGAGACCAACACCAGCCTGGCTACAACCTCCTTTTTAGGGAGTTGTAGAGAGCAAGAAAATCTGCTCTCAGCCTCTTCTTCTGTAAACAAAATAACCCCAGTTCCCTCAGCCACTCTTCTGGCCTGTTTTCCAGACCTCTCTCCAGCCTTGTTGCTCTTCTCTAGACCCACACCAGCACCTCAATGTCCTTTTTATGCTGTGGTGCCCAAAACTGGACACATTAAATACAGGTATTTCATGCTGTGCCAAGCACTGACTATGCCAACCCACTCTTGTGGCTGGGTGTGGCAAGCTGTTTACCTTGGACCTACGAGACTCCATCAATATGTTTGCAGTAGCTCTTTAGGTATCTTAAAATCAATGATCACTGTGATACCAGTGTGTGCTTTGCAAGTGCTGTGGAAAAATATCCATAGTGTTTCCACTTAGCAAGACCAGTCTCTAGTCCACAAACCCCTTCAGCAGCAGCACGTATGGGATTCATTCCATCTGTGATAGCAATGGTTAGCACATTCCTCCCCATCCCACCAGAAAAAACCCAGTAGCTAAGACTGTAGTTTTAAGAAAACAAGATTTCTGCCTTCCACTTGCTTGGCTTTTAGCTTTCCTGATTAATTTTCCTAGGCTGTTTCATACTGGAAGCTCTGTGGTAAATTTTAAGTGGGAAAAGCAGTAAAAATTTCAGGGTATTTCTGCTTTCTCAGTGTTGTTTGGAAATCTGCAGTGCCCTGAGTTTCACAGAATCACAGAACATTAGGGATTGGAAGGGACCTCGAAAGATCATCTAGTCCAATGCCCCCACCACAGCAGTATCTCCTAGATGAAGTCTCAGAGGAACAAGTCCAGGAGTCCTCCAGAGAGGGAGGCTCCACAACTCCCCTGGGCAGCCTGTTCCAGTACTCTGTCACCCTCACTGGGAATAAGTTCCTTCTCATATTTATGTGGAGCCTCATATGTTCCACTTATGCCCATTACACCTTGTCCTATTGTTGGATATCACTGAGCAGAGCCTGGCTCTGTCCTCCTGACCCCCACCCTTCACATATTTATCAAAATTAATGGGGTCACCCCTCAGTCTCCTTTTTTCCAAGCTCAAGAAACCCAGCTCCCTCAGCCTTTCCTCCTCAGGGAGATCTTCCACTCCCTTCATCATCTTTGTGATTCTGTACTGGAGTCTATCCAGCAGTTGTGTTCTGCTGGAGCTGAGGGGCCTGGAACTGGACACAATCTTCCAGATGTGGTCTCAGCAGGGCAGAGTAGAAGAGGGATAGTTCATGATGTAGGAGGCACACTGTACTGCTTAGCTGAGCCAGCATATAGTCAAGTCGTTGTATATTCAATTGCTCAGTGAAAAGAAGTCCATCAGCATGATTTGTGTCCAAGTTGTCCATCTTACTAACTTCAGTCAACCTCTGTTCCTCTGCCTTCACTTGTTTAACCGTGTGTGTTTGTCAGCAGAGCCAAAGAGTGTCTGAATGTCTCTGCCTGAACTAAACCAAGGGGAGGGAATAAAACCTCTTTTTTTGTTTCTCCTGAGGCTTCTTTTCCCCATGGGAGTCTCTAAACGGTACCAATCAACAGCTCTGGAACACTGGCAGCAGCAGCTGGGAGAGATGGCACGCCCATGTGGGACTTGACACACCACCACCTTTTCTGCAGTCACAGCTAAAAATCCCATTTTTAACACTTTGGAACAAATAATATGTTTAAATAGCCATTAATTTGTAGCTGACACCTTCTC
This sequence comes from Rhinopomastus cyanomelas, assembly GCA_013400115.1. Lineage (NCBI taxonomy): Eukaryota > Metazoa > Chordata > Aves > Bucerotiformes > Rhinopomastidae > Rhinopomastus > Rhinopomastus cyanomelas. The sequence goes on from VXBP01010256.1 coordinate 498,692, forward strand.
TCAGTGCTTTTGACAGCCTGCGTGTTTCCTTTGCAGAGCGTCACACTGTGTCTGTGTAGAAGCTAATAATACAATTTTTGTAGTTATTCCACAGGCTGTTTGGCTCTGACATTTCTAAGGAGTCTAAACAGTGCCATAAGTTCTTCCTCGAAGCTTTGGCAAGGTTTAAATGAATGACTTTTGTTGGACACTGTTCGGATGAGGGCCGGGATAGGGAAGCGGACAAGAAGTTTCAGTTAAATCCTGAAATCTGAATTACTCAGGACTTGGAACACAGCTCTCTCCCTATCCAGCAGGTGTTTGCATTCCCTGTTATTGGTGCACAGTGTGCCCTTTGATTCCAGTTTGAATCCAAAAGGATGCTTCGGGTTATCACAGAATGTCTTTGGTTGGGAGAGACCTTTGACCCAACACTGCAAGCTAAACCACGTCCCTAAGCACCGGGTTTACACACTATTGAAATACCTCCAGGGACAGTTACTCCACCACGGCGCTGGGCAGGCTGCTGCAGTGTTTGATAATCCTTATCCTTATTGTTGTTAAATTTCCTATCATGTTATTATAATAAAATATGAGCCTTTCCCAACACAGAGCCACAAAGATGATGAAGGAAGTGGAACATCTTCCTTATGACATCTTCCTTATGAGGAGAGGCTGAGGGAGCTGGGTCTCTTGAGCTTGGAGGAGACTGAGGGGTAACCTCATTAATGTTTATAAATATGTGAAAAGTGGGTGTCAAGAAGAAGGAGCCAGGCTCTTCTCAATGTCATCTAATGAAGGACAAGGAGCAATGGGTGTCAGCTGGAACGTAGGAGGTTCCACATAAATATGAGAAGAAACTTCTTCACAGTGAGGGTAACAGAGCACTGTAAGGGGCTGCCTAGTGGGGTTGTGGAGTCTCCTTCACTGGAGATGTTTAAAACCTGCCTGGCCATGTTCCTGTGCAACTTGATCTAGGTGATCCTGCTGTGGCAGGGGGATTGGACTAGATGGGTCCCTTCCAATCTCTAATGTTCTGTTATTCTGTGATTCTACTGGTAACACCTCTCCTTGCTAAATGTATGGGAAGAGTATTTCCAGAGTACTTGGCTGCTGTTTAGTGTTGTCTGATGTAGTTCTCCTCAAATTTGAAACTGCGCAGAGCCTCAAGAGCAACAAAAACTCAATGCAAACACAACGACAAAAATAGACTTTCTGGTGAAGTCCACATCTCTGCTTAGCGTAGGCTGGTGTCCATCAAGTTTGGGAGAGCTGGAATGTCCACCTTGCTCGTGCTCAGGCTTAGACACTTAAGCCCTCCTCTTCATTCAGCTGTTCCTAGAAAAAACCATAAATTAGTGAGGCTGACGAGGCACACACTTGGAAGTTGGGAAATGCCCTTGTGCATTATGGCAAGCTTTAATTACCAGAAGAGTAGCAATTATGGCCTAGAAAATTTGAGCCCTGTGCACTTAAAAGTTTGAACAGAAAGCCTTTATAAGGAGCTGGAAAGCTACAATGGGAAGGGTTGCTTTCTCCCTCTAATAACATGCTGTCAGATCCCATATGCCGTATCAGATCTTAACGGATCTTTAACATCAGTGCTCCCTCTGCCACTCGCTTTGTAGCCCATTACGTTGTGGGGGCAGTTGTGCAGCCTGGACTGTGGCACTGTTTTCCCACGTGAGGGAAAGCGTGACTTTTACAGGATTTGTTAAAATATCTGAGACTGTAGGCTTCAGCAAAGTGAGGTAGCTCCTGATGAAGCAGTAAAGGTCCCTCAGATGGATTCTGAGCCCCTCACTTAAAGAACGAGATTGGGCACTGGGGAGGACTCGCCTCGAGTACTGGAGGCAGTGCTAGGTCCCTCACTTCAAGAAAGAGATTGAGGGGCTGGAGCAGGTCCAGAGGAGCAATGAGGCTGGGGAAGGGACTGGAGGGAAAGTCTGGTGAGGAGAGGCTGAGGGGGGACCTGAGGGTGTTTAGCCTTGAGGAGACTCAGGGGAGACCTTTTCCCTCTCTACTACTCCCTGAAGGGTGGTTGTAGTCAGGTGTAGGTCAGGCTGTTCTCCCAGGCAGCCAGCACCAGGACAATAGGGCAGGGTCTGAAGCTGTGCCAGGGGAGGGTTAGGTTGGGTGTTAGGAAGCCCTTCCTCATGCAAAGGGTGATCAGACCGTGAAAGGACTGTCCAGAGCAGTGGTGGAGTCTCCATCCCTGGAGGTATTTGAGGGCAGCCTGGCTGTGGCCCTTAGTGCCCTGGTCTGGATGATGTGGTGACGTTAGGTCATAGGCTGAGCTTGATATTCTTTGAGTCTTTTCCAGCCTCAATAATTCTGTGATTCTGTGGCTGGTGTGTGACAGCTCATTTCAGAACAGAATACATATGCAAGTTTAAGTGCTTTTCTTGCTGAAATGGTGATAAAGATTGACCCAGCTTCCATTAAAAGAAAAATATAAAACCAGCCTTATCAGTCCAAAACTGATGGCAAATCCCAACTACATCTGAAAAGGAGGTGAGACAACATCTGGGAGACTTATCCGTGGATTTTTATGAATAGCTGTGTCTGATGTTTGTGTTACAAAGAATGCTGCTGAGGATGTGCCATAGGGTACCAAAACATCCGTTTGTCCTTGAGGCTGCCTGAGGAGCTCTCTGCAGTCATTGTCCACCTCTTCTGCAGGTTTCTGAACTTGTAGTCTGAGGAGTTTCTAACCCTTGTGGGACCTGCAGAAAATGGAGCAAACATGAGCCGGTCCCGTGCCGCAGGAGAGTGGCCATGGATGAGCGCCTTGGCAGTTTTCGTTGCTTCTATTTCAGATTCCGTGGGTGGCAGGGAAACAAGCAGGAATTAGGTCAATTTAGCTCTTGCTGCTGCTTGGGAAAACCAAGAGCAGCTGCTGAGACAACTGCAGGAGCTATTCCCTCTAGAAGAGCAGACAAAAACTGAAGCTGGGGGATGGGTTAGGACAGTAAGCAGCGATGTGAGGAGAAGGAGGATCAGCTGCTGGAGTTGCCTAGACTGGGAGCGGGCATTGCCTCAGGTGGATGGTGCATAAGTTGGCTATATGCTCATGTCAGTAGGTCTGGGAACGTAGTAACAGCATCCTCCTGCATTCTGGGAAGACAGAAGGAAGAGTGTGTGTTTAGTTTGCCCCCTGCAACTGCTCCGGAAATGTTTCCTCTTCCTTTACCTGCTTCTGTTTGTACCTGCAGAGTTCAGGTGAGGCTAAAATCTGTACCTGTGGAAAAACATAGATATTGTAGCTGGGTACTGGTTGTATCTCTGGTAACTGAGGAGATATGGAGGAGCTGGATTTCTAGCTAGAGCATATACAAAGCAACCAGAGGAACATGCTTTCTGCAGGACATGTTACAGGGATGTGAACTCAGTACCCTGAACAAAACACTGCTGTGTGGAAGCCAACAGACTGCAATTTTTTGCTTAGTGATTTTCTTTTTGCTTAGTGATTTACTCTTCTTTTTTCCTTTTATCCATCCCCCTGAGTTCCTTGGTCAAGGCTCAGCCAGCCTGCAGAAACAGCTGGAAGGGCAGTGCAGTGGGTAGGAGTGGGCAGACAACAAGGAGGAGAGATGTGGCAGTGTAGGAAGCCTGTGGGGCTGCCCCACTCTCCTCTGAAACTATAACTTAAGAGGGAAAAATTGCCTTTAACAAATGTAAGATTTTCCTCACTTGTCTCTGTTGGATATGGCATCTAAAAAGAGATCTGGTCTGGAGCTTTGCGAAAGACTAAATCCTTGCTTTGATTTGTTGCCTCCCTGGTAGCTGGCAAGGCTGCAGTCAAGCATCCACCATATGCACAGCCCTAAAGGTAGGCTCCAGTGCTTTTGCTAATAGCAGCAGCGCAAAAGAAAGGGAGAGAACTTGCTCTTCTACTTTATAATCCATTGATATTCAGACAGTGTGAATTTGTAAAGCAAAACCCTTAGAGGAAGTCTAGTTATTTGGAAGGTGACAACTTGCCACCAAAAATAGTGATGTTGGTTTAATTATGCCAGGGCTTGAATTAAGGTTGCAGACTTTGTGCTCCGTGCTCAAGGCTTGGTGGGTGCTTTGTTCATCTTGCCCAGTCCTACCAGCTGTCAGGTCACAATAAAGTTATGTCTGAGTCACTGGTTTCCAAAAGGATGACAAGTACGTTGTGTGCACTGAATAGGACAATGTTGGTCCTCCACCGATCCTGCCAAGTTGCGTCTGGACTTGGGCCATAACTGCATGATAAATCCAAACCAACGCTGTTGACTGTTAAAGCAAGCTGGTCAGCTGTGGGGGGAGGAGAGGAGTATGAGGCACATAGCCGAAAAGTGGGCTGGGATGACAACAGGAAAGCTACTGGCCCCGTTTCAGCTTTCAGCAAACAGAATGGGTCACTGGAAAGACACAATGGACCTTGTTTGCAGCGAAGCTGTGCAGAAGCCTGTTTTGGAGGTGATACCAGGCAAGCTATTAGCTGCTGATATGGGTCACTGGTCTTTGTGTGCTTTGGTCCTATTGACACTATCTTGTTTAGTACCACTCTGAATTGCCAAGCTTGTTGTGCAAATATAGAGAAGGAAGGGTGCTCTGCAGTTTTTGGTCAGTTTGTTTTTTGGTTTTGTTCTTTTAGTTTGCTTAGATCAGTAACAGAATCTTCAGGAGCGTGATGCTGATGGGGCAGATATCTGCAGAAGTAAGCCTTGCCCTGGGTCTGCTCCCCACTAAGTGAGCAGTCTCCAGGCTGGATCAGTTGTGGTTTAAGGTGGCCTGCATCTGTGACTGCTCTTCAAACCCACTGGTGGCAAGGCCAGGAAGCTTCTGCTCAGACACATGGCAACTCCTGGTGGCTATCTACACGTAGCAGGAAGATGCCAGTGATCTGACATCTCGTATTGCTGTTGCTATGGCTTTTGACTGTCGTCTTAGTAGATGATGCATCTTATCTTGATGAGGAGGGGACCTGATCATCCTGTCATCCAGGACAACCAGATAATGATTAAGTTGCAGATTGCTGAGTTTACTGCTGCCTTGGCTTTCTTTTCATACAGGACACATGCTGAGGGCTTCAGCGCATAAATATTCCTTTCTGGTGCTTAATACACAATCACAGAATTGGTTTGTTTGGAAGGGGCTATTATTATCAAGTCCAACCATTGACCCAGCACTCCCAGATCACCACTAAAGCATATCCCTCAACACCACATCTACATGTTTTTTAAATACCTCCAGGGATGGTGACTCTAGCACTTCCCTGGCCAGCTTGTTCCAACATCTAACAACCCTTTCAATGAAGAAATTCTTCCTAATATCCAGGCTGGACCTTCCTTGGTGCAACTTGCAGCCATTTCCTCTCATCCTGTTGCTTGTTACTTGGGAGAAGAGAACAACATCTACCTCACTCGGGCTTTCTTTCATGTAAAGGCTGATCCTTGAGTCTCCTTGTCTCCAGGCTAAACAACCCCAGTTCTTTCAGTAGTTCATAGGACTTGTGCTCTAAACCCTTCACCAACTTCATTGCCCTTCTCTGGAAATGCTGCAGTAGTCCTTCTACTTGTGAAGAAGTCCTTCTTGTAGTGAAGGGCCCAGAACAAAACCCAGTACTTGAAGTGAAGCCTTTACCCTGTTTGCTTATACCATCTAGACTGTGTGTGCACCAGAGTAAAACAGGGGACAGTCTCCTGATCTGGTGTTGTATCTTTCCATGGACTGAGTTTGGTTGCAAAAGTGATGTCTCCTGTTATGACATTGCTGCTTTCTTCCTTACCTTGCTTCCACCTTGCTTTTATATTAGAATACAGTCAAACATAATGCAATCATTTGGGGCAAATGTTTGCAGAATATTTATCTGATAGTCAAGTTAGTAAAAATCTGGAATAACAGACTAATATCTGATGGGATATTTAATTTTTAAAGAACAGTGCCATAATTTGCATAAAATATTTGCTATAAATACATTACAGAATCACAGAACAATGGGGATTGGAAGGGATCTTTACAGATCATCCAGTCCAATTGATCAGGTTCCCCTAGATCAATTCACACAGGCTCATGTTCAGGTGGGTTTAAACGTCTCCAGAGGAGGAGACTCCACAAGTTCCTTGTCATATTGATGTGGAACCTCCTCTGTTCCAGCTCACACCCATTGCCTCTTGTCTTATCATTGGAAGACACTGAGCAGAGCCTGGCTTCATCCTCCTGACACCCACCCTTCACATATTGATCAACATTAAAGGGGTCACCGCTTAATCTATTTTTTTCCAAGCTCAAGAGACCCAGCTCCCTCAGCCTTTCTTCATCAGGGAGATGTTCCACTCCCTTCATCATCTCTGTGGCTCTGTGCTGGACTCTCTCCAGCAGTTCTGTGTCCTCCTTACTGCAGGATAACATTACTGGCTGATTTCTAGCTTGCAGCTCAGCTTTGGATTTGGCGAAGTGAAGGTGTTTTGGTTTTGCAGACAAAAGCTATAGAGTTCAGTCCCAGTTCAGTGGTTGACCCAGGTTATGGGAACTAGTTAATTTTCCTGAGTGTGATAAAGGAGGTAAAAGATAAAGGTCATACTACGACTAGGATTAGTTGGGTGAATTAAAGGACATGTGGAAACACAGCTAATTAGGATAAGGGCCACACAAATGCTACCTTCTTCTAATATGCCTCAGCACTGCAGAGCCTTGAAATACAACTCCTGCACAAAGCAAGCAGGACAAGTAAAGGTGCCACATCCAACAAGCCACAGGGCTGAGCACCAAAGATCAAAGGGATACACAAATAAGTGTTTTGGGGTACTTGACTTTTAGCTAGTTTCAACATTCTGCAGTGCAAGAAAGCTTTTCCTCATGATTGTTCCTGAAAGCAGTGTCCTTTTGCTGCCTGCAGTTATTAAACTCCCATCAAGTGCAGCAGCATGTGCAGGACAGGTAGAGGTAGGTGTCAGGGTGAATTTATATACTGAAAAACTGGAACATCTTTTCAACAGTGACTGACAGACTTACCAGCTTCAGTGAACTGGTTTGCACTAGCAACGTGGCCAGGCAGAAGCAGCTCGTTTGGAAATCACCAGGGTGTTTGCAGCACCACAATGAATATGGAGAGGACAGCTGAGTAACTGGTGAAGCGTGGGCCAGGCAGCTGGTGCCGGTGGATGGGGTGAAGTCTGTCTTCACCCAATAAATCTGTGACTTTGTCTTTGCCATAGGGCTGAAGAGCTGGTTACAGACTGACAGAAGCACCTTTGGCTCATTGTGTGCATCTTTGGACGCGTCAAGAGAAGCATGAATGATGTGCTATATTCACATTTGTAGTTTGTGTTGGAGAGAGGAACAGAATGTTGGTTTGGGACTTAGACTACCTTTTCCTGGGAAAGAATGCTGCTTTACATGGGCTCTCTATGTATGTTGTGAGGATCTGCACTTTATGAAGCAGAAGGGGTCACTGATGTGTATCTGGCCATACCAGCACGTAAGTGTATTTATTGTCATTAAAAAACAGAACATGAAGTTTGCATCAGTGTTCTGTCTGCTGTCAGTCACTCCTCATTTACCAGGAGATAACAGCAATAGGAAGGTATTAAAGCCATATGGGGAGCACTGGGGAAATGGATGAGGGCAGTATGGAAAATCCCAGTTACCTCTGAGGTGAGAAGAATGTTGAAGTAATGAGAAATTGCAAGGGACTCCCATACACAAAGAAATGTAAATGATAAAAGCAGATTTGGTGTAGATGAGTGTAGATTAGAAACTGCTAACTAGCAAGTCAGTTCTTTGTGGTAAGAGGGTTATGACAGAGAGATTTCGATTAGAGTCTGGCTTGAAGCAGATCCTTGGAATAATAAGCAGAATCAGAAGTAAATAACATCAGAATCTTAATTTCAAAGAAAACTATAGGTTGGAAAAGACTTCTGGAGGTCACCTGGTCAAGCCTCACAGAGAGGCTCACAGCAGGGTTAATTTCAAAGTACTTAGTTTAATAATTCAAAATATTAACATGAAAAGCAGCACTGGAAATGATTTCCAGAACGTACCATTTGAAGAGGCTAAAACACAGCCGAAATGCAGTTGGCCATGGAGTGATTTTATGATCTAAAGTAAATCACTACCCTGCCAGGCATATGTTTTACTGCATGGGATACCCACTTGAAGGGCTCATACTAGGCTGATGTTTGCCTCAGAACTGAATCTTTCCCTTTCAGAAATCCTGTGCTCACATGGTGGGAAGGCAAGTCTCAAAAAGCTGCCTAGCTGCTGAGCTGGACCCATTCTGTGTACATGCTGGTGCAGCTCCACCAAATTCTGTGGAGCTGCTGTGGCATAAAATGAGGATGGATCAGGCTCGAAGTCTTTCTTCTGAACTATGAATGTCAGTACTAGCCTAGAGAAATACAGTTTTTAGGCTGATGTGGTCTGACACCACATTCTACAGCGGAGGCAGTGGACAGCCCAGTGACTGGGTTAGCTCCCGAGGGACAGCAATGAGTGATGGGCGGTTGTTTTTTTCCTACACACAGGCATTCTCCATCCAGGCTCAGGAACATCCAAACCCGACTGATCCTCATAAAGAGTTGCAGTTTGGGTCCTGTGCCACTGAAATCTGTCCCTTTACTCCCTGCATTACTCATCTTCCTTGAGGGCCTTTTGCTGTAAGATTTGCTGCTGCGGTTTCTGGAAAGCAGCTTCTTGCAGAGCGTGCACCTTCCATCATACAGGGGAAAAGGCCTGTCACAGATCCTTGTTGTCAAGTCCACAGGCAAAACAGACTGAAAACAGAAAAGAATTATCTTTGCTAAATCCTTCTAGCATCATAAGGGTTTTTTACTAAACTGGAATGTGCCCAGTACTCTTAGAAGGAAAAGTGATATTCTAATGTGAAAGATAATGGCTGTCTTCACTGAAAGGTCTGGAGTCATAGCCCTTCAAGGCACCTCACAGTAGGGTTGTGCATCTCTGTCTTGAGCTCAAGGAGGATGTTTGGAACATCTGCAGTGTTAACTGTTGTTACCTTGTGCACTGCTAAAAATACTGTCAGCTGTAAAGAGGGCAGTGGAGACCCTCTGGCCACAATTTCAAGCTCCGCTTTAGAAGAACAGTGCCTGGAGAGGGCATTTATGATGTCACTTGTTTTCTGCTCTCCAAACCCCAAAGTGCTGAAACTATTTTGTCTTATAACAGCGGAACAAATAGAAGGGTTTTGGGGTTTGATTTCCCTTCTGAGTATACATGGTGTAACCTGTTTGTGGCATGTAGATGTGACACATGGTCCTGGAAGGTTAAGCAAGACTGTCTTCTTCTTTGAGGCAAGATCCTGTTTAACCTTCAAGTAACGTGGTCTACCTAGACTTCAGCAAAGCCTTTGACATAGTCTCCCACAGCATCCTTATGGGAAACCTGGCAGCCCATGGCTTGGATAGGTACTCCCTTTGCTGGGTTTTAACCTGCAAAAACTGGGCACAGAGGGTGGGTGTGAATAGTGCTGCATCCAGTGGGGTCCCCCAGGGATCAGTATGAGGCCCAGTTCTAGTCCACATCTTGATTGATGACCTGGATGAATGGATCAAGTCTACTCTTAGTAAATTCATGGGTGACATCAAGTCGTGGTGGGGGTGTTGATTGACTGGAGGGTAGGAGATTGGCTGCAAAGAGGTCTGGGCAGGCTGGGTCAATGGGCAGAGGCCAAAGGGACGAGGTTTAACAGGGCCAAGTGCAGGGTCCAACACTTTGGACACCATAACCCCTGCAGTTACAGATTAGAGGATGAGTGCCTGGAGACTAGCCTGGCAGAGAGGGACTTGGCAGTACTGGTTGGCAACCAGCTGAACAGGAGCCAGCAGTGTGCCCAGGTGGCATGAAAGGCCAATGGCATCTTGGCTTCTGTCAGCAATAGCATGGCAAACAGGACTAGGGACCTGTGCTGGGCACTGGGGAGGCCTCACCTCTAGTACTAGGCGCATTTCTGTGCCACTCACTTCAAGAAACAGATGGAGGGGCTGAAATGGGTCCAGAAGAGCAACAATGTTGGGGAAGGGACTGGAGGGAAAGCCTGATGAGGAGAGGCTGAAGGAGTTGGGGATGTTTAGCCTGGAGAAGAGGAAACTCAAGGGGGACCTTCTCCTTTCATACAACTCCTTGAAGGGAGGCTGTAGTCAGGTGTGTAGTGCCAGGACAAGAGGGCAGGGCTTGAAACTGCACCAGGGGAGGATTAGGTTGGATGTTAGGAAGCCCTTCCTCATGGGAAGGGTGATCAGAGCCTGAAATGGACTTCCCAGGGCAGTGTCGGGGTCCTCATCCGTTGAGATGTTTAAGGACAGGCTGGCTGTGGCACTTAGTGTGCTGGTCTGGCTGATGTGGTGATGTTAGGCCATGGGCTGAGCTTGATGACCCCAGAGGTCTTTTCCACCCTCAATAATTCTGTGTTTCTGTGATTATGTACTAAGTTTCATCTCCTAATGGCTACGATTTCTAATGTTTAAGCTGTAATATTATGCGACTCGAATGAATGAAGTCCTACTTCCACTACTGTAGGCTAACCATAACAACTCTTACGAGCTCTGCTTTGAGTATTTGTTAAGGGTTGTTATACTTCAGATTGTTAAAGAAACAACCTTATAATAAAGAAAAATAAAATTTACCGACCGTTAGAGTGGAATTTCATTATGGATTCTGTAATACGTGGCAAACATTTGTTGGAGAAGCTCATAATTCAAGCCTTTTTTAACACAAGTAACAAACAAATTATAGTAATTTTCAAAAGCATCTAGAAACAACAATTGTGAGACTGTCTGAAGCTAAACGAATCCTAATGAGATGCAGTGGTAGCAAGAGCAAGGCAGACAGAAAATCTATACAGATAATTAAGAAATTATCCATTTGGAAGAAGTTTAACCATCTTTTTACCCTCTCATCTGTGGAAGCCAATGCACGCAACTTGTTCGTCCTTCTCACCTCCAATTAGTTAACAATAGCATAGGAATTGCTACAGCATAAAGAGGCATTTGGGAATAAAGCACGGGAGCTCAAGGATTGGTTGACACTCAGTCTAGCTGACTCTTCTATTGGCAGAGCTAAAATCCCAGTACAAGATACTGGCCCCAGGGGTAAACAAACTCAGACCATTTTTCAGAAATAACACTGTGATGCCTACAAAGGACAAGAAAAGCAGAATAATAACTGCCAGCAAACTCATGAGTCTTGTCCTGATTTGGTTTGTGCCATGCTTAGAACTAGGGTGACCATGAGCCAGCAATGTGCCCTGTGGCCAAGAAGACCAATGGCACCCTGGGGTGGATTAGAAAAAGACTGGTTAGCAGATAGAGAGAGGTGCTTCTCCCGCTATGCTCTGCCCTGACGAGATCACATCTGGAATCTTGTGGCCAGTTCTGGGCCTGTCAGTCCCAGAAGGACACAGAACTGCTTGAGAGAGTCCATTGAAGAGCCACAAGGATGATGGAGTGGAGCATCTCCCTGATGAAGAAAGGCTGAGGGAGATGGGTCTCTTGAGCTTGGAAAAAAGGAGACTGAGGGGTGATCCCATGAATGTTGATAAATATGGAAAGGTTGGGTGTCAGGAGGATGGAACCAGGCTCTGCTCAGTATCATCTAATGATAGGACAAGCGGCAATGAGTGTCAGCTGGAACAGAGAAGGTTCCACATCAATATGAGAAGGACCTTCTTTGCAGTGAAGTAACAGAGCACTGAAAGGGGCTTGCCCAGGGGAGTTGTGGAGTCTCCTCTGGAAACGTTTAAAACCCACCTGGACATGTTCCTGTGCAACTTGGTCTAGGTGCTCCTGCTTTGGCAAGGGGATTGGACTAGATAATCTTTCAAGGTCACTTCCAATCCCTAGCATTCTATGATTGGCTTTACCCATTCAGTCCTTTCACTCTCTCCTGTTGGTTTGAAATGCGAGGATCTTTTTGTGCAGTTTTCCCATAGATGAAAAGTCATCAATAACATCTCAGCTGTGGCTGTCTGTGGAGTAGAGGGATACTTTGGTGTTTGTAAAAAAAAGGGAAGAAGAAAGATTAGGTACCCCTATAATGAGTGCCCTTCTTGGTAGGATGTGTAGTGACACTAGGAAAAGCAGGTGGTGTATACAGTGCATGCACAGGAGAGAACTTCTCTTGTTATACTTGTACTGCTGTTTTTGTGGGGCTCATCTTTAGAAGATGGATCTTTGTAACAATAATAAGCCGAGATAATGAGGCAGTTGAAGCCCAGGAGTTGTCTGGGCTGGTTAGTCTAGAGCAGTTTGGGGTCTGAAGGAGAAGAAACAAAGGAATTCATGACTCTGAGTTTGAAAGGAAAAAGATGAGACTGTGGGAGTGCCTGCTACAGTCCCTCTGTCTGCCATAGTGGGACCTCAACATGTTCACCTCTGAAGCAGATCATTGCATATCTGCCCTTCAGAGGAAAAAGGCTCTGGCTGACTGAAGCATGGCTTTTAAAGACCAAGTTTAACTAACTAACTGTGCTGCTTCATGTGTCTGGACAAGAAACCAAGACATTTTCTTTTTAGAGAAAGTAGTCCCTCTTCTTCCTTCTTCCCTTTCCCAGCATCTCCCTTTCCTCAGCCCTCCCAAAATTAAGCTATGAGGAGCTGAAAGCAGTCCATTATGTAAAGATCAACTACATGTTGGTGTTAGGTTCCTTACTCCAGCGCAGCAGGTTGATCGGAGCTGTGCAGTGCGACGCGTGTTGCTGGGATTGCGCAGTGATTCTGAATTGCTGTGCTGATGCAAATAAAAATGTGTAAGTGATGTCACCCTTGATGAATGTAAAACTGAGCAAAGCATATATGGAAATGGCAGTAAAACACTAGATGCCTTTTTCCAGGGTAATAAAGACTTTCTAATTTGTCTCTGTTTCTAGGAAGTAAGAAACACTCAGTGTAGTGGGACGAGCGCGTTTTGTCTAAGTGGTTCTTTATCAAATGTAATTGTGCTAAGGTGCATTTTTATACTGCTTGACTTCAGCGTATTGAAGGCTTTTCATTTATCAGTGAGAAGCCAAAAGTAAAAAAGTGATATGAGGACGTGAAGGAATGAATGGCTGGGGATCCTGCCTGACTTTCCAGAACTCAGGTGTTTCTCCTCCTCTCAGATTCACGGCCAAGTTCTTGGTGAGCAGCTCCACAGTGTTAGATGCATTACAGCGCACACACAGATACACACAGATCATTAGAGGTTGGAAGGGAACTCCAGAGGTCATCAAGTCCAAACTCCCTGCTTTAGCAGGATCATATAACCTAGGGAAGGTCACACAGGAATGCATCCAGATGGGTCTTAAACATCTCCAGAGAACTGAGGAAAACTCAATCACATTCATGGTGTACCCACACCGAAGTGCAGATGGGAGGGATCTGCAGACTTCTGCAGGGCCAAACCTTGAGCTTGTCCCTGCGGTTTTGAGCATGTCCTCAGGATCCCTGCTGCTGCCTTGCTCATATGCAATTACCACTTCCCTGCCTTAGCCCAGTCTGATTTTTCCACTGTAGAGCTGGAAGAAGTCGTTCAGATCACCTCAGTGTCTGCAACATTCATGACAGCTCTCTGTCTATCTGATTCCTGCTGACAGATCCCCCAGTCTCCCTAGAAAATGTATTCAAGTCCTTTCCTGTTCTTCCTGTTCTCTCCCCCTTACACTTAATCTAGATGTCTACTGCTACAACTTCATTATTCCTTATTTTCTGCCATTACTTCTTGTGCTGTTCATGGAGCATGGTCTTTCTCACTTTGCTTTCATCTTTCACACACTTGCAGTTTAACACTGTGAAAGCTGCATGGAACCATCCTAGTTAGATCCTACTAATCCTCTGGCATTTGAAGAAGTCAGAGAAAACTAGGGGCTTAAGATTTTGGGAAAGATTCTTCTAAAGATATGGTAGTAATGTTTAAACTTCTCTGGAGGCATTTAAAACCTGCCTGGATATGTTCTGGTGTGACTGGATCTTGGGGATCCTGCTGTGTCAGGGGGATTGGGCTAAATGATCTTCGGAGGTCCCTTCCAATCCCTAATGTTCTGTGATTCTGTGACCTCTTCTCTGAACACTAAAAGGAAAACATTGTGGACTGGATTCTCATCTTGTTTAGGCCATTATCCACTGTTTAGTGGAGTGATCTTACTATAAATGAAAAGATGATGATGTCCCTCGTCCCCTACCACCCCACAGACTAAGATCGGGGCTGGAAGGTGGGTGCACACCCAGTAATAAGTAGTGAAAGTAAGAACAACATCTCCGACTTCTGCACCAGTGATGAAATAACCCGTCTAGTGGTTTTAATTATCTCTGGAGGTCTGCTTTCCAAAGTTATGTGTTGTGGCTTTCAAAGAGACAAACTCCTGAAGTAGTGGGAATGCAGGATCTGAGAAATCTCTCTGTGGCTCGCTGCTGCGCAGACAGGACCAGTGTTAGACCAATCAAAAACTGAAGCATGCGAAAGGGCCAGGGAGGGAGTGGGAGGATAAGGGAGGAAGGAGGGAGTTTGAGACTGCAAGAAAACAGAACAATTAAGCATGAACCTAGAGCTGACACCCTGCCCTAATTGATTTAACAATAATTAAAGACTTTCAGTGTAGATCAGCGTTCTGCCGGTTCCCAGCCGTGCAAAGAAGGATGAGCCGTGCAACGGTAACCAGCTCCTATTCATCACAGGCAACACACACAGCAATTACCAGTGCTGTCTATAAACCTAAGCAGACTTCTGCATTAATTGATTTACAGGGACCTTTTATCCTCGTTCTCTTTTGTTTCCTCCTTTCGCCTCTTATGTTTTTATTTGAAGGGCTGGTTCATTTGGCCACAGCACACAGCAGTGCCTGACCACAGGGGACCTGTCCCTGGGATATAGGGTGGAGCTGCTGGGATTTGAGACAATGTGCTCTGCAACTGTGCTATCCTTCGAGTCTGTGTTTCTCAGGGCACTGCCTGCAAGACAGTTTTTCTTCTGAAATTCACTGTAGTAAGCAAAATGGATTAGACATCTGCTCTTTCTACTTCCCTTCCCCACATCTCTCCTTGCACCGCTGTGTTTTCAGTGGTGATGTGTTTGCTTCTCATTTCACACTGAATATGAGAGGGAGATCTCGTTATTTCTGACTTAGGTATTCACATGTGTCTCCCTACAGTGTGCCTTGCCAGTCTCCTGCTTGTTACAACATCAGAAGAAGAATTCATAGTGCTGGTTTATCTGCTATTGGAAATGTCTCTAGGGGTAAAAGCAGATGCTGGAAGGAGGGGAAACAGAAGAGGAGAGCACAAGTGAAGCAGCACAGGGCTGCAGCTTTCAGGGGTGAAAATACAGCCTTATCTTAGTTCTCTTGCTTATTTGCTCCTGTTCTGCTGGCTGGACAGGCAGAATGATCAATGGGATGTGAAATAACCAAAGATGTAGTGAGTACTGGAGCGCTGGAACAGACTATCCATGGTGGATAGCCTTGTGGAGTCTCCTTCTCTGGAGACATTTAAAACCTGCCTGGATATGTTCCTGTGTGAGTTGGTCTAGGCGATCCTGCTCTGGCAGGAGGATTGGACTGGATGATCTTTCGAGGTCCCTTCCAGTCTCTAATGTTCTGTGATTCTGTGTGATTCAGTAATTCTGTGATGCAATGGGCAGGAAGCTTTTATATCTTTGAAGAAAAACTGGGGGACAAAGATGGTTGTAAGTCTGGCTGGTAGCTGTGGAGCAAAAAGAAAAGGGGGGAAAAAAAGGTTGGATACTTAATCCCAGTCTTTTGTTGAAGAAGGAACAGTAGTTTTATTTTAGAGCTGAAAGGCTTCCAAACATGGAGAACACCCATCCACTCCTTGCACAGTATATTGGAATCAGATGTCTCAGTTTGGTCCTCTGGGTGTGTTTTTGGTTTCATGTGTCTGGCTCCCTGTCTCATTTGATGCAGAAGTGGGTAGTTGATGGCAACTCTGGCCATTAGTATGACATTTCAAGCTGTGCCCACAGAAAAGTAAAAGGCAGTAAAATGTCTTAGTATCTTCAAACATTGCTGTTTATTCTACATGAGCATGGAGCAGTTCAAATGAGGGATCCCAACTCCATTATGCAAAAGACACAGAACAGTTGAAGCAAGAAGGCATCTCTGGAGGGTATCCAGCCCAGCCTTTGTTCAAAGCAGAGGCAGCTGCAACAGGTTCCTCAGAACTGTGTCCAAATGGGTTTTGAATCACAGAATCATTGATCTGGAAAAGACCTCCAAGATCATCAAGTCTAGCCTATGACCCAACATCATTAATACCTGGAAAGATGGAGACTCCACAGTCTCTCCAGGCAGCCTGTGCCAGTGCTTGACCAGCTTTTTTACCCCCGTGTTTGATTTTGTGCTCAGGGCACATATCTGCCCACAGTAGTCTTGTGCTGTCCTGCGTAGGAGAAGGATATGGCTCGGGTAGCATTTGTCTGCAGGTGCCACAAAGACATGTAGCTGCAGCTGCAGACTTGCATCTCTCTCTTCCATGGTCAATCTCTCTCTTCCATGGCCTTATCTCTCTCTTCAATGGCTGTGTCCTCCTCCCTCAAAACTACGGGGACCTCTCAAAAATAAGGCCCCAAACAACTGGAAAAATACTCTCATTTGCAGAGACACAATTGGCTCTGCCTGAGCCAGAGGTGAGTCCGACCCAAGAGCTGTCACCCCATTCTTACAGGAGCCATGGCCAGCAGCTCCCTCCCTGCTACTAAAACCCAACACAGTCTTAATCCCGTCTTGAATCTGAGCTGATGCCTAGTGAAATGGTTAAACTACTTACCTCAGCACTTAAAGGGATGTTGTGAAAACAAACTGGTGTTTATGCAGCGCTTTGAAGGCTTAACGCCTGCATTATTTATTTAGTGTTATCATCAGAGCAGTGATTGATAGCTTCTGCTGGTATTGGCATGAACCTGTGAATAATGTACATCAGGAGAATGGCAGTTTGTCTGCAAATGGAAAAACCAAATGGAGGGGATCCTTTGAAATGAAAAAGAAATAAAAACAACAAAACTATAGAACAAACCTTAGAAAACATATTGCAGTGGTAAAATTTCTACTGAACATGTTGTTTTGTCTCACAGGCTGACTAGCGTGGTCTGAAATGTCCACATTTTACTACAGGGAGCATTTTTCATTCAGGAAGAAATTACACTAAAAAAACCCCATTAGTGTTTTAAAGTTAATGGGAGACTGGTAGTAACTCTCTGCGACATCTACTTAATAAGCTGTTGAAGTGGTTTAGTGATCAGTGAGTGCTGACATTGCAAAAAGGGGAAGGCAAACTTTGGCACTCTTCTCTGCCTCCTTGTTGTGTAGATGATGAGAGGAGCATCCGTGGGACCCTGAGTCTGAGCCGGTTGGAACACCTTACCTGCTGCTTGCTGAAGGCTGCTGGGAAGAAGGATGCAACCAGTCTGCTCTTTTCCTGTTGAAAAAGAAAAGATAACTATATTCTCTGGAACACTGATTAAGCTGAACATACAGCTACTCCAGTGTGGGCATCTGTATAAGTGTCTTTTGTATGGCTGCCTTGTGTTTATTCCCCTTTTTGCATGCCAGGCACTGCTGTACTGGTGTGCTGCAGCATGAGGATCTCTGTAAAATTATCTGCATTCTGGTAATTATTTTTAAATCAAGAAAGTGAGAGGTATCCCTGCCCATGGCAAGGGGTTGGAAGTACATGATCTCTGAGGTCTTTTCCAGCCTAAACCATTCTGTGATTGTGTGATGCCTGAAGCTGTGTGTAACTCAGGAGTATTGTAGCATGCAGGAGCTGGCTTTCTCTTGCTTTAAGGTATGGACTTCTCCACATGTCCTGCAGGCCTCCGTTGTACGGATGTGAAAGGCACGCACCACAGGGAGCCCCTGTTGTACTCAGGCTGTGTTGCTTCTCCTAGAATAGATTTAATGATCTGAATTAAATTCTTCAGGTTGTAATTGTTGCTTACCTTTCAAAACAGCTGGCAGTACACAAATAAATGTAGTTTGCCATGTTAGCACAGAGTTAGAAGGCATAAATGAAACATTCTCTGAGGTTAGCATCCTTCTTTAGAAGAGTTTCACAGAGTCACAGAATTATTGAGGCTGGAAAACACCTCTGAGATCATCAAGCACCAGCAATATAGGTGACTCAGATCCCAGTGTGCCTGCTGCTGCCAAAGTGAGAGAACTGCTGTGGCTCCTCTGCTCTCATTGCCTGTGGAAAAAGTCATATGAATGATGATGGGATGAGACTTGTGAGGCCTTACTGAAAGAATTCTGAACATTCAAAGGATTTGAATAGTCTAGAAAGACTACTGCAGGATCTGGAGGGGCTGGAAAATGCTTGCTTGAATGCCCTTCAGTGGGTGACCCTATGAAAAGGAACATTTTCTATTCCATAAGATCACTGAGAACCTTTATTTTGGTGCCTGAGGAGGTCATGCCTGAGAGTCTGGTCTGCATGAAGACTTCTCTTTGCCCTCTCTCCAGCCATCTGTGCTGTGAATGTCTACATCCAGACATGTATGTGTATATGCCATGTGTGTGGTGTGCATGCAAGTATGTATCTGCTCTGTGGATGGTATCTGCCATGTAGATGCCACATAGACAGTGGCATAGGATGGGTTTTGGGATGCTTTTTTACCTCTCCATGCAAATACATACAGAGAATCAGAGAATGTGTTGGGTTGGAAGGGACCACGAAAGGTTGTCTAATCCAACCCCCAAACAACAAGCAGGGAACTAGAACAGAGCCCCATCAAGTCCAGCCCTATCAAGTACAGCCTTACTGGTTTTATTTTCCAAATGCTACATTAAAAGTGTTTGGAAAATGTATTTTTGATGCTCTTTTCCTGTTTCGCTGAACCCAGCAAGAGGAAGTAAAACCCAAGGATGAAGTTAGAATTTAATGGACCGGTCCTATAGTAAGAATAAACTGTTGTGATTTAACCAGGATCCCTGAAGGTGGCCTGAGAACCTTAGCCCAGGTTTTTTTGTTTGATTGGCCTGTTTTAATGTCCTCAACTGTCTCTTACTCTGTTATTAACAGAAAATACTGTGCCAAGGATCAGATCTATGTACCGAGCGTTCTCCTCTCTGCGCTGGCACGCACACATGGGGCTGGGCAGTGCTTAAGTAGGGATTGGCCGTACAGCTCAGAGAGCATGGTTGTGCCAGGTGACTGTTCCCTATGGCTTCTTTTAGGTTCATAGGTATAGAGGTAATGAATAAAGACAGTTCTACTCAGGGTCACCTTTACAGCTGATTGTAAGGATTAATAGTCCCCATCATTTGTCCACATACCTTTCAAATGATAATAATTACCATGGGTTAGTATAGGTTCCAGCTTTTCTGCTCTTCCTTTGCCCATCTCTTCTTCCTGATCTGATTTGAAGTGTCCCCCTGCAACATTAAATACAGCACTTGGGTTCCAAGAATGAGGTAAACAGAGGAAGATGTGCTGTAAATTGGTATTTGTAGGTCGTTTTAGCCAGGCAGGCATTTCAGGGAGCCCATCAAAATGCTTCAAGCATGTAAAGCTCCTCCTGGGAGATCAGGTGAGGCTTGAAATACATTCTGCAGTTGGCTTTCCTTGTCAAGTTTGATTGCAGAATGGGGCTCGATGAGATTTGACTGGGATTTCCAGTCTGCAGAAGATGTTATTGGGCAGATCACTGGGAGCATTCCCCATGCTGCTGCCCTCCCATTTGGATGGCTAGAGTGATGTGCTGCAAAGTGACAGCTCAGGGACGTGCAAGCGAGATGCTCTCTGGCGTGCAGCTGCTCCACTGGGCATTGCTAAGGTAAAGTTGGAATCTGCTGAGACGCCACTGGCTCTCCACAACACGGTGGAAGGAACTAATGCTTGGATACCAGTGCTGCAGCATTTGAGAGGCAGCCTGGCCAAGCATACTCATGCTGCAAGCTGCTAGAGAAGCTCTGTTTCTTCTGTGGGTCTTTCTTATCTTCCCTCAAACTCTGTGAAGCAAAAGAGAGCCTTTGGTCTGCAGTGTAGACATCTGGGCTGCATGTACTGCATTTATAGGGGCTGGAAAGAGCGTTTGTCTTCTTTCCCTCCTTGAATCTTTCCTATGCTTCCCACAGTCCTTTCCCCGTGTCCTACAAGGCAACCTTTGTCTTTATATAAAAATATATATAAATGTATACACTTTGCTGTCACCTTTGGGTTAAAATGCTAGTCAGTACGAATGATTCTCTATTGTCTTCTGGAGTTTTGATTTGTGGATGTGACTTGGGAAGAAGGGAAAGCTTTCTCTAGGAAGTGTTGCCGCTGGAACCTTTGGGACTCTGCTAGCTGTGCCCCATTCTGCACTGACAGGGATGTGTCTGGAATGTCATCTAGTGATAGGACAAGGGGCAATGGGTGTAAGCTGGAACATAGGATGTTCCATACAAATATCAGAAGGAACTTCTTCCCAGTGAGGGTGAGGGAGCACTGGAACAGGCTACCCAGGGAAGTTGTGGAGTCTCCTTCTCTGGAAACTTTGAAAACCTGACTGGATGTGTTCCTGTGCAGCTTGGTCTAGGTGATCCTGCTGTGGTAGGGGGATTGGACTAGATGATCTTTGGAGGTCTCTTTCCATCCCTAATGTTCTGTGATTCTGTGGAACCATTCACTGACCTGATTGCATACCTCAGCTAGCAATCAGTGTTGTTTCTTTATCAGAAGACAATAAGAAAGGACATATGGATGCTGAAATTTCACTGCTAAAGCTAGATCCTTCTCTATTTGAAGCAATGAAACACTCTTGGAGACCAGTTGCAGTAGCACATATGTCATGGTTGGGATGGACCAGTATTTGTATAAGCATTGTTACTCAGAGGGTAAAGGACTTGCCCTACAAGCTACCCTTGGTACCTGGGATGACTTGTAAGCTGCTTCTCTAGCATCTGAATGAAGGGATCAAATATGCTTTTGAGATGTTTTTGCATCATGCTATATTGTCTTTCTGGTGTTAGGATTTCTGTCAAGAATAAACACTGCTGCTATTTTCTTCTGCTGACACACATTTATGGTGGCTTCAGAATCTGATTCACTGCTTACTTTCACGTTAAACAGGTTAAGCCAGGTGGCTACCAAAACACAGTGTTTGTGAAAGAGAGGTCAGTGAAACTGTTTGTGTAGAGTCTTAACTCGCAGTTTGTTCTAGGCAGGTCTTTATATTGATCTCTTACAGCACTTGGCATTCGCTGCACTCTGCTTTATTTTTTGAAAACATAGTGGCTATGAAATGAAGCAATGAGTCCAAGTGAAGCCTGTGAGGACCCTGGAATGGACTGCCCAGGGCAGTGGTGGAGCCCCCATCCCTGGAGGTGTTGTAGGACAGCCTGACTGTGGCCTTTAGTGCCTTGGTCTGAGCCATGTGGTGATGTTAGGTCCTGGGCTGGGCTGGATGATCTCAGAGGTGTTTTCCAGCCTCAATAATTCTGTGATTCTAGGTGTTTTTAGGGGATGCCATCCTTGCCCCTCCCAGGAGTTGAGGCATGTGTTCTAGGAATCCTCCCCTCCATTCTTATTATTGTTCCTCTCTGTGTAAATAAAAGATGGCTTACTGCTTATCTCTTCTCCTTTCCAACCCCACCTTCTGCTTCTTTCATGCTGTCGTGAAATAAAGCCTGTAAATAGCACCAATGTCACACACATTGCCTAAGAAGGCAACACCCCATGGCCTGGAAAGCCTCATTCATCTTTCTCAGTGTGGCACAGATGGGCAGGGTGGGATGTCTGGGTTTTGACCCACTTCTCACAACTCCCAGTGCAGGCGGCACAGCAGTGCTTCATCTCCAACTGCCCCACTCCTACTGCACTCGTTTCTCCCCAAAGATTTGTGGTGCTGGGACAGGAGCGCTGCAGCTGCTGTGTGTTACAGGCATCAGGGCAGAGAGCAGCTGAAGGGCTGTGACTTCTCCATGTACTGAAATAACCAGGGGAGAAGATGTGCATGGTGCAGGCAAAACTGGCTTTGCAAAAGTCATTAGAAAGCACTTTTTACAAGCAAAGCAAGGAGTGGGAAAATTCCAACTCTCTTGATTCTGTAGGTCTGAAATAAAAAGCTGAAGTGCTGGTCCAAGGCATGAGCAACACCTCCACCCTAAATCCTAATGTCTTCCAAATGCACCCAGGTTTCAAGCAAGTGTCGGAAGACCTGTCTGAGGAAGCAGAACATGAAAGTGGCTTTGTGTTAACAGTGGAGTGGCTGTCACCTGCCCCGGCTCCCTGAGGGCACTGCCAGAGGAAGCCCAGGTCCCATGGTGCCAGCCTGGAGTTTGTGATGCAGCTGGGTTAAGAGCTGGCCTTAACAAAGGCAGGATGTGTTTTGAGAAAGAAGAGAGTGCAGTGTCCCATGAAACTCTTGCTCCCTCCATGCTCTGTTCGTGCTGGCAGCACAGCCCTATTGTGGTCAGGGTGTTAGGAGATGGAGACTGGTAATGCTAGGTCTGGCCAAGCTGTGAATTTACCTTGTGGTTTTGGGCAAGCTGGGTCACCCCTCTGCACTTCCTCCCAGCAGGGTCTGTCATACCCATTTATACAATCCCAAGCCACAGTGCCCTGAATTGCTGGGAGAGCTGCTCCCACGGTGGTGCTTGGTGCTTGCCTCCCTGAGCGTGTGCATTGCAGCTGCTGAAATTAATTGCCACCACAAGACATAACGAGCGGGCCTGACACAAATGGGGGAAGAGGAGGAAGGGAACACTGAGCCTTCCTTGTTCTCCAGACACGTCATTCTGCCTTATCAAGCTTTCCATGAGTGAATCTAATGACAGCTGAAGCACCACAAGAACTGCATGAGCTGTGACTTCCTTGGCAACATTTGGGACACTTGGGCAGTAGGATTTGGTGCTTCTTTTCCAGACTTATTTCCTTCTCAGCTATTCAGCAGCTTCTGGTCTTCTTTGGGACAGGGAGAGGTGAAATACCATAACAGAAGGGTACAAACAGCACTGAAATCTAGAAGCAGCTACGTCAGGAGGGCCTGAACTGTGTCTTAGTGTTTCTTAACCGGGTCCTTGGTTTCAATCCAATTACTGTAGTCTGAGGTAACACCAATTCATTCAGCTTCTTGGCCTTCAGGACTAAATTGGTTTCTCAGGGAGATCTGGAGATCCCTTCCCTAACATGTTACTGTGCAATATAACAAGGGCAGTGTAGAGTCTGGCATCTGGGCAAGAACAACCCCAGGTACCAGTATAGGATGGGGACTACTAGAGAGCAGCATAGGAGAAAGAGACCTGAGGGTGCTGGTGATCAGCAGGATGACCACAAGCCAGCAATGGACCCTTGTGGACAAGAAGGCAAATGGCATCCTGGGGTGTCCAGGCAGGTTGTGGAGTCTCTGTCTCTGGAGATGTTTAAAACCCGCCCGGCCGTGTTCCTGCACAACTTGGTCTAGGTGATCCTGCTGTGGAGGATTGGACTGGATGATCTTTCAAGGTCCCTTCCCATCCCTAATATTCTGTGAGACTGGTGGGAAGGGGAAGCCTGTCAGCTGCACACAGTCTCCTTGCCTGTTCCAATTTCTATCACAACTGGTTAGCTTCATGTGTTCCTGCCATGTCGATGAGATGATGTATTTTTATGCTGGGTGCCATGGAACAATAAACTTTGTTCCTCCTTTTCAAAATAGATGCATAGTTTGGAAAAATATATAAATATGTGTGTTTATATATGGGGTAAGTGTGCAGTTATACTCCTACATATTTGGAATCGAGCAGTTGTTGCTGATGGAAATTGTGGTGAGGACACAGTCTGATTATTTTAGATCCCAGCCTGAGCACCTGTCTCACAGCAGTATTTATCAAACTATTTGTGGTTTTCAGGTTATCAGGAGTTTGTTAAGGGTAGCCTGAGGTGTAATTGATGGTGACCCACCTATACAGTTTTAGATTTAATCTTTTTCATCTTGTTTCACAATGTTTGTGTCAATCCATCTGTCAGCTGTACGTCCTTCATTTTGCACAGTGCCTTCAATTGGAGAAATGCTTCCTGTTTCTCTTCCAGAACGACTTCTAGAAAGGCAGCAGGAGCATTTCACAAGTGCAAAGCGCAGCGTAGTCATCGTGATTGTCAGGACAATTTATCAGTGGATTATTGAAACAGGAAACCTAATCTCCCAGTCCTTTCAGTGGAAAGCTATGCCCTAAATAAATCTTAGGCATGAAGAGGATTTGTTGCAAACAAGGAACAAATGCAAAATACATGTTTTTACTAGAAATTGCTTACTGCAGAGCAATGCATTTGAGTAAAATTGTGTGTGACACATCCTTCAGTTCCCTTAGCAATTGCCTCTTGCCCTGAGTAAAGCTAGTTGTCTTCTCAGACATATGGTAGAGCAGACCCTTTGTCTCCCACCATTAGCAATTTGGGAGAAGAGACCGGCACCAGCTTCACTACAACCTCCTTTGAGGGAGTTGTACAGAGCAGTAAAGTCTCCTCTCAGCCTCCTCTTCTCTGGAGTCAATAACCCCAGTTCCCTCAGTTGATCTCCACAGGGCCTGTTCTCCAGCCCTCAGCCAGCTAAAGGACTTTTCTGGGGAGCTGGATGTGATTGGGAGGGAGAGATCTGCAAACTAGAAAGGCTTGGTGGACTTTCACACCTGTGAATGATACAACAGTTCTGGAGAGAAACACTATGGAGGCCTTAAAGAAAGAAATCTGAGAGATACAGCTCTGTTTGGCAAGAGAAGGTGAATACTGACTGGGTCTCCAGGGAGCTGAATTGGATTCAGTGCTTGCTGATGGAGCTAAACGCACCCATCTAAGAAATGCTTAAAGGTGGCATCACTGGCTAAGCCGTGTCCAAAGGAACAGCAAGACATTTTGAAAACAAAGGTTTTTTTGCCTTGTGCCTTCTTCTAAATCCTGTTATTACCATTGTAGCTAGGACAGGATGCTCATGTTGACAGAATCATAGAATCATTCAGGTCGGAAAAGACCCTTGGGATCATCGAGTCCAACCATCAACCCTACTCCACAAGTTCACTCCTAAACCAGATCCCCCAACACTACATCTAAGCGACTTTTATAGTTTCTTCATCTACTTCACTCTTCCTCTTGAAATACTCCTGCTGCTATTCCTGCTTTTCTGTATTGTTCTGACGTTTGCTTTTTGTATGACATATTCAAATGAAATGAATGCTAGGAACCAATGACTGTTGCTTGAGTTAGAAATCAAGGTGTCAGGAAATAGAAGAAAAACATAACAGAAGAGAAAACCAGTTGCAGTTGCAGGGTTGCATGCTTCTGTAACAGCAAATATCAAAATCAAATGGTGAAAAACATTTTCTTATTGGAAGCAGGCAAACATTTCCAAAAGCAAGTCCCTTAGTTTCTGCAAGGAACATCTCACCTGCAGGAAACAGCTCGAAGCTAAACTGGTGGATGTAAATTTCTCAACCACAGAGCAGTGTGTTTTTCCTCTTAACAAAACCGAAGCTAATTCTGAAGCGGCTATTCTGAAATAAGGATGGAATTTAAACAGGAAGAGTTAAGAGCCTTACTTACCCACTTTTAATTAAGCTGCTTAACTTGACATGATTCTGGTCAGACTGCATCACTTAGCTGTCGGTAGAGCAGAGAAGTTACTCTTTGCTGATGCCCAACATAAAGCTCATCAGAGCCCAGCCTTGGGGATGGGAGTGGTGAGCAGATATCTTTCTAGACTGTACCTGCTCAACAGTTCTTTCTTCCATATTTTAAACCAAAACGCATTAAAGGAGACAGGTAAATAGCTGTTAGATTCCCCGCAACAGATCCTCAGCAGCAGGGAATCCTACACACCCCCTGCCTGGCAACTCAAGGTTGAGGCAACTTTGAAGTTGCAGGAACCCAGCCTCTTAAACTTTCTAACCAGTTCTGGGCTTGCAAGGCTGAGTACCTCTCATGTTTACTCTGAAAAGTGAGCGCAGCGTTGCTTCTGGTCACTGCTTTCCTTCTGCACCTCAGCTGGTGTTTTGGGGGGCTGTACAGCAAATGCATTAGCAGTGGAAGGTGTAGCCTTGTGCTTGAGGAATCCAGTGCTGGTGGAATCTTGGTGACACTCCTGCAACTCACAGAAACACTGAACATGAGGGACTGGAAGGGACCTTGATAGATCATTAAGTCCAATCCGCCTGCCAAGGAGGACCACCTAGACCAAGTCGCACAGGAACACATCCAGGTGGGTTTTAATAAGTGTCTCTGGAGAAGGAGACTCCACAACCCCCCTGGGCAGCCCCTTCCAGGGCTCTGTCACCCTCACTGGGAAGAAGGTCAGCTTCGATGTTCCAGCTCCACACCCATTGCCACTTGTCCTATCACTGGATGCCACTGAGCAGAGCCTGGCTCCATCCTCCTGACACCTACCCTTTCCATATTTATCAACATTCATGGGTTCACCCCTCAATCTCCTTTTGTTCAAGCTCAAGACACCCAGGTCCCTCAGTCTTTCCCCCTCAGGCAGATGTTCTACTCCCTTCATCATCTTTGTGGCTCTGCACTGGACTCTCTGAAGCAGTTCTGTGTCCTTCTTGAACTGAGGGACTCAGAAATGGGCACAAGCTTCCAGATGTGGTCTCACCTGGGCAGAGTAGAGGGGTAGGAGAACCTCTCTCCATCTACCAACCATCCCCCTTCTGATCCACCTCAGGATGCCATTGGACTTCTTGGACTTTGTTACAGCCTTAAGCTGTTTGTATCTTTGAGGAATTTTGGAGAAGAGATCAAATCAGATGACTCAGCCCAAAGAAGCTGCAGGAGGGAAGGTTTGTGTGTGCAGATATTTCTCCTACCCATGGCTCCAGGGTAAAGGTGTGGCAGCAACACGGGGAATTCTACTTTACAGAGTGTGACAGTACGCACGATGTTAGGTGCTCGGCTTGGCAAACATGCTGTTTTACACTGCACCTTAATCCCAACATTCTGGTTTTCACAGAAATCCCCAAAGCCCTCTCTTCTCTTGAAACAAGTCCAGGTGTCTTTTTGAGCACATGTTTGGCCTTTTTTTTCAGCTGCCTCTCCTGGTAACTTGTTCCACATGTTTCTTGCCCTTCTGCTGCCCAAAGACTTCCCTGTTTACTCCTGTTTTTTAAATTTTAAATGTTTGCAGCTTGTTTTGACCTCCCTTCCTCCACACTGGCTTGGTAGAGGTTACCTTGATCACCACCCTTTTCATGAATCTGAAAATCTTCTTCTAGATCACATCAAAGTCTTCTTGCTTCCCATGAGAATAAACGTATCATGCTCTCACCTCACCCACCTAATAATTTAGGACCTGGAAAAAGCCAAGGTCTGGTTTCACTTTTTAGTTGCCCTAGTCTGAGGCAATAATATTCTCAGTGTGATATCATGGCTAATACAGAGCATCTGTGAAACCTTCATCTCCAGTAAAAGCCACTGATTTCTAGTTATTGCTCTATCTCTACTAACACAAGTTTGGATCCCGTTTCTCTCCCCCCCACCCCCTTTTCTCTGATGTTCTGCCATATACTGGTGGCTTTAATAGTCTTTTTTCCACTACAACCCTTAAAATTCTTTACAGCTACGAAGTGTCATGTCATTATGGTACTTAGCACATACAGCTTCGCCTGACTCCTTTCTCAGGGATTAATTTATTTGCTGCTTTTGGTGTTAAGCTACATGTGCTGAGTGAACCAAGTTCTTCTGGAGTGACTCTGCTCAGCCTCTATTGATTTCCTAATGTGAGAGCTAGAACGCCACGTGAGAAGGTATTAGTATCAGTGGTTATGTATTAACGTCAGTGTAGAAGTACAAACTTTCCTGTGAACCAGAAATGACTCTAAAGGCTGTTGTTCATCACTGCCATAATGCAAGAGCCCAAGTCAAAGTCAAGAGGATGTTTTGTCTGGAAGATGCTGACATGGAAACAGTACTTGGAGCAAGTGAGGTGAGATAGCCCTTGTAAATCTGAACTCCCCACTTAGGACCCTTTTCTGAATGTAAAGCTTCCACCCAGTAGCTGTTTGTTACCTCTTCTTCCACCCAGTATCTGATTTTTACCTCTCACTCCACAGCCACTCTTCCATCCTTCTCCTTTGCAATCCGTAGCATTCTGTTTGTCTCCATTAGTCATCTCTGATGCTGGACCCTTGTCAAAACTTTGTTTGAAAAATCTAACCTCGGTGTGCTGTGCAGCATCTGTCATGGTGTTCTTATCTGCCACGGCAGCATTATCTTCAAAGATATCCAGCAGGTTAGTTAAGCATGACCTCCTGTGTCTAAATGTGTGCTGCCTGTCCTTAATCAAACTGTCTTTCCAGGTGTTCCCATGTCACATCCCTTAAAGGTTTCCTGTGCCAGATGTTAATCCTACTGCTCTATAATTTTCTGGTTTGGCTCCTGACCTCTTGTGGGGGTGGAGCAAAGAAGCCAGGGGACTGCTTTTAACTTCAAAATTTTCTGCTGGACTCAGGGATACTACAGCAAAACATCTTCCTTGCCCCCTCTTTTATCATCGTTCCTGCTCAATCTCCTTAATGGGGCTGACTGTTAATGAGCACTTAGACCATATTTGCCTTTCCCAACCAGTTGATATCTGAGGCACAACAGGTTTTAGAATGGAGAGGATACACTGGTGCTTTGTCAGAAAACCCAAACTGATATACTGAAAATAGAGCCATGTTGCACCTGCCCTTATTTATTAAAGATGAAAAGAACTTCATGAAATAGATCAGGTCTCTTGCACCAAGGTGCAATGCCTTGGGTTTTCTTCACAGAATCATAGAATCATTACAGATTGGAAGGGACCTTGAAAGATCATCTAGTCCAATCCCCCTGCCATGGCAGGATCACCTGGGCAATCATCATGGTTGGAAAGGACCTTCTAGATCACCGAGTGGAACCATACCCACAACAACAAAAACCTAACTACCTGAATCCCTAAATACCCGATTGATCAACAAACACAAAATGGCCTCCTATATGTCTGCCACTGTAGCAGGGCATGAAGCACCATGTTTACATGTTTCTTAAAGACCTCCAAGGATGGTGTCTCCACCACCTCCCTGGGCAGCCTGTTCCTGTGCCCAGCCATACTCTCAGGAAAGAACTTCTTCCTAAGATCCAATCTAAACCTCCCCTGATGCAACTTGAAACCATATCCTCTAGTCCTATCATTAGTAATTTGGGAGACCAGCACCAGCCTTGCTACAACCTTCTTTGAGGTAGTTGTAGAGAGCAGTAAGGTCTCCTCTCAGCCTTCTCTTCTCTAGACTAAGTAACCCCCATTGCCTCAGCTGCACTCCATAGGGCCTGTTTTCCAGCCCTGTCCTCAGACTCATTGCCCTTCTCTTGCTCCGCTCCAGCACCTCAATGTCCTGATACTGTGGTGCCCCAAACTGGATCCAGTACTTCAAGGTCCAGTCTTTCTTGTGGAAGAGAGTAGAAGATAATAGAAGTGAAAGTATGAAGTGACAGATCTCATGTAGCAACAGAAAATACTGCAAATATGTGTTATAAAACATCTAAGTAAAGACAAATGCCAGTCTTCACTGACTCCTAACTGAGATACTATATTCAAGTGCTCCCATTTTAGCTCCATCAGAGATGAAAACACAACTCCTGTGTTTCTGTGCTAAATGCTCTCTTCTTAAAGAGACCATGATAATATATTTTTTAAATGCCCAGAGCAAAAGCACTGTCTTGGAATTGGAAACACCTTGGTGTGTTGCACTCATTTGCTTTTCAATTAACTTCTATACCCTTAATGTTGTGATAATTCAGGGGTATTTTAAAGATCTCGGATCAGCAGCGCTCATGCTGCCGTCCAGTACAGGAGATACTGTCTCGATAAGGGGATTTGTTGAATTAAGGCCAAACAGGAGACATTTTTAGTCCACGAGTCAGTATGATTAATGGGATTTAATCTTTGCCCACACGAGAGCAAAGACACACAGATAACTTGATGTGTGCGGGTGATGGGAGTTTTGCTGTTGATTTCAGCGGTGCTGCAGGATGGACTTGGCCTTGAGTAAGACAAGCCTTGCTCTCTTCCCATCAGAACTCATTCACTGCTGCTTCAACCAGAAAGCACCTGATATTTCTAAGAGTTTGGGTCAAGGTCTTCAAAGCTTAAAGTACTGTGTCTAGTTTTGGGCACCTCAGTACAAAGGAGATATAGAGGTGCTGGAGCGACTACAGAGGAGGGCAATGAAGCTGATGAGGAGAGATTGAAAGAGTTGGGGCTGTTTAGTTCGAGGAAGAGGAGGCTTAGGGGACACTTCATTGTTCTCTACAACTATCTGAAAGTATATTGTGGAGATGTTGGTGCTGGTCTCTTCTCAAAGGTATTTAGGGTCAGAACTAGAGGGAAGGGCTTCAAGCTTCAACAGGGGATGTTTAGACTGGACATTACGAAGAAATTCTTCACAAAGAGAGTGGTCAGGTGGTGGAATGGGCTGCCCAGGGTGGTGGTAGAGTCCCCATCCCTGGATGTGTTTAAAAGTTGCTTGGTGTAGTGTTGAAGGATGTGGTTTAGAGGTCACCTTGTAGAGTAGGGTTGATGGTTGGACTCGATGATCCCAAGGGTTCTTTTCCAACTCGAATGATTCTATGATTCCATGATAAAATCTGGCTGAAATACCTAGAAGATTTCCAAGAAACCATTAACATTTTGGTCCCTAATGTCTGGGAAGTAGCTAGAATTTTATGTTTCCCTTTGAAAGCCTTCACAGAGCTTTTTTTTCCACTCCAGTTTTGCATTTCTTGCTTTCCTATACTGATGTCCTTTAGACATGTGCCAAGAAACAAAAGAAAAGAGACAGAAACATGAATATGCAACTTAGAAAACTCAACAAATATTTTTACCACAAACCTGCATACCAGTCTGCTTTTGTTACTATAGCAGCAGGACTCGTGAGCTGTGTTCTGAGACAGCCAGACCATCAATCAAGTGCAAACCCTCTAGTTGTCACCAGTAGGATCTTGTCCCATTCTTTAAACTTCCCCTACCTCTGCTTACTGCGTAGTTCTGATTTGGATAGTGGAACATCTGATCTGTAATCTGTAGAGGAAAACACTTTCCAGCCTCAAGCCAGAGATGCCAAATCTCCATCAGCTAAGAAGACCTTTTCTCTCATGAGTCAGCTTCATTCTGGGTGTTTAAGAGATACTACTACGTGTGGAAGCCTGAAAGGATCCGACTCACTCTTTAAAAAAATTAACAGCATAGAAAATTATATTTTAAAAGGTGTTTGAAAACAATCCAGAAGAATTTGGATTGCCTCATCATTGTGAGGCAAATAACTGCATGAATGGGCTGCTTAGTTTTGTTAGAGGAACAAATGTGGAGTGAATTGACTGGCAAGACATAAATAATTGGTTTGGCCAGTGGCCTGATTTGGCTGGTTAGTCAGTTTGTCTGTCTTTGTTTCTTTCTCCAACAAAAATAAATGAGCTTCCTGGTTCATCTTTCATTTTCAGTAGAGCAAGTCTAGCCAGTCAGTTTTCTTCCTTGATTGATCAAAAGACCCAGAAACAGAAATACAGCTAAACCGTGTTCAGCATGTGAAGGAAGGTTGTTGTAGTTGGTTTAGTTGGGATGAAGGTGATCTAGAGGTACTGGAGTGAGGCCAGGGAAGGGCAGTGAGGCTGAGGAGAGGTCTGGAAAACAGGCCTTATGGAAAGCAGCTGATGGAGCTGGACCTTATTGTTCTCTACAGCTACCTTAAATATGAGGTTGTAGTGAGGCTGGTGCTGCTCTCTTCTCCCAAATTACTAATGATAGGACAAGAGGAAATGGTTTCAAGTTGCATCAGGGGAGGTTTAGACTGTGATACTGTGATCTTAGGAAGAAGTTCTTTCCTGAGAGAGTGATTGGGCACTGGACCAGGCTGCCCAGGGAGGTGGTGGAGTCCTCATCTCTGGAGGTGTTTAAAATCTGAGTACATCTACCACTTGAGGTCATGGTCTAGTGGTGACGGAGTTGTTGGGATGAGGGTTGGACTTGGTGATCCTGGAGGTCCTTTCCAGCCATGATGATTTTATAATCTACCTCAACTGGAGGGGTGTTGGTCCCACACCAGTATTTTGGTTACTGCTGAGCACAGCACCAAGGCTGTAGGGATTTTTTTCTTTTCCTAGCATTCTCCCCAACCCTAGGGTGGGGGGGTGGGCTGGGTCAGCTCACTCGAACTGACGAAAGGGATTTTCCATACTTTGTGATGTCAGCTGAGATGGGGTGGTGGGGGCATTTGTTAATGGTGTTAATGGTTAATGCATATCAGGATGCTGCTTCCTACAATGATGGGCAAACATCATCTCCTGATGGGAAGTAGAGAATAATCTTTATTATTTGCCTTTCCTTACACAGTCAACTTTTACTTCTGCTTTATTAAATTACTGTCATTAACCACTAGCCTCTCATTTTACTTTTCTCTCCCCTGTCCATCCAAAAAGTGGGGACTGGTGGAGTGGTCCACAGTGGTCAAATTATCTTCAATAAATTGATAATCTGATAAATTGAATTTAATAAATTCCAGGTTCTGAGTGGCACACTGCACTACAGATGCTCTTCAGAGAAAGGGATTGTTTCAAGAAACCTAGCAAGTGCTGGTTTTATTTGAGCCTTTTGCATCTGTAGTCTTTTGTCTGTCTTTCACTTTAAAGCAGGAGAAAACAGAGATGCGTAGAGATTTTTGTTAACATAACTCTTGGCTTTGTTTGGCTCACAGCTATTTTAATGTGATAAAATGCCGGTGGAGCGAACACAGTCTGTGCAGCTTTTTGCTGATGGGCTTGCCATCTCTGCTGGCAAGACTTGCACATCTAACTTCCACTGGAAAAAACGGAAGGCTAAACGTAACTAGAAATGACAAACCATGAAGTCGGCATGGACAAGAACATGCCGCTCAGACAACACACAGTATGAGCTGCAGAGTAATAGAGGAAGGTCTATTTTCCCAGAATAAAGGAGAAAATCCTCCTTTCCCAGTTCCCCCATCTTCATTTGCTTCAGTCTTGGGTAACTATTGAGGACTCAATATGTATCAGTGTATTATTTCCAGCTGTACATTTTATTAAAGCCACTGGCCAAAAGAGTTGCTGGTGGACGCTTTGATTCTGCATGCAGGGGGATGTTAGTTGTTGCAGTAAGTGTGAGACTGCATTAGGTGGTTTCAAAGAACCACAGAATGTCAGGGATTGGAAGGGACCTTGAAAGATCATCCAATCCAATCCTTCTGCCACAGCAGGATGCCCTAGATCAAGTCGCACAGGAACATATCCAGGTGGATTTTAAATGTCTCCACAGAAGAAGATTCCACAACCCCCCTGGGCAGCCCCTTCCAGTGCTGTGTCACCCTTGCTTGGAAGAAGTTCCTTGTCATATTGATATGAAACCTCCTATGTTCCAGCTGATAAATCTTGCCCGTTGGATGCCATGGAGCAGAGCCTGGCTCCATCCTCCTGACACCCACCTTTTCCGTATTTATAACCATGAATGGGGTCACTCCTCAGTTTCTTTTTTTCCAAGCTCAAGAGACCCAGCTCCCTCAGCCTTTCCTCATCAGGGAGATGCTCCACTCCCTTCATCATCTTTGTGGCTCTGAGCTAGACTAACTACACACTGCACTTTCTCCCTCTTGATGTCCTCTCCCATCTGTCCATCCTCATCCTCTCTGTCTTCAAAGCACTGCACATGATCTCTGCTTTGAACGAGACTCGCTCATTGCATGTTCCCTTGCCCGCATCTGTAATGAGCAGAGTTTGTCTGAGATGAGTGTGGAGCAGGTAGCATCTGGGCAATGAAAGCTCAGTCTTTACTGAACGTGAGGTCATTCTTTCTGTAGAAATGCTTCACCTGGTTTCCATGCATCCAAACAGCTAACATTTCAGTATGATCTCATACGTTGTTTCCCCTGGGCGCCTTACAGATGTCTTATCTTCTCCTTTACCTTGGCTTCAGTCCCCATACCTGTTTACTTCCACTGCATCGTATCGTATTTTCACCTCCGTGTGCCTAACGCACCAGCTGGCTTTTACTTCCAAGCCGATCTCCTTTGGATCTTGAGCTTTATAATGGGTTCAAACAAGCACACCCAAACACATCTTTTCTTCTCCACGCTTTTTTCAGTAAGTGCTTTATTTAAACAAATCCTAATTGTAATCTTTTTAGCTGTGTAGCTGTTCCTTCTGCCTAAAGTCCCCTATTGCACATGGGTCTGTGAGGAGACTCAGAGGTTGTACTTGTTCCTGTGTGTTGTCGTTCCTGCCTTTGAGTGCAGCTGAAGATTTGTGTGGTGGGATGTTTATCCATACGTGTGAGACTCTTGTGTCACACGTGTTTGTGATTACCTTGGAGTGCATTCCTGGGGTTCTGCACCACTGGAATAAATTGCATTTAGTTTGCAGGCCTGACCTTCTCACCTGCACTCTGCTCGCTATAATCTTACTCTGCAGGAATTGCTTTGAACACCTCAATTCAATAAGGCTGTTTTTATACAACACACTATATTCTAATAAAAATAACCTGCTATAAAAATACTTTGCCTTTTTTTTCCCCCTCTGCCATCTCTTGCAGCCTCCACTGAGTCACAGCAAGGAATGACTATTATGCTGATCTAAAACTGAAGTGCTAGAGGCTTAGGGCTGGATATATTAAGAACAGATTATCTCATGAATCAGCTAAGCTAGAACAGAAGATGTTTCACCAAAGTCCTCGAATGCTTTCTTTTACAATTGCCTGGAATACTGAAGTGATATCACACCTTACAAATAATGAAGTGTGGATCAGGATGTGGGATAGAAATGGTTTATCCTAACAGGGAAAAAGAAACTAACGTAAAGGACAAGGCAAAGTGGGAGGCCAGGACATGAGCCAGGTTGTTTCTCTGCCTTTCTCTTCCATTGGTTCCATTCAGTGCCACAGGAACAGCAGAACTGCTGTTCAGGGTCCTGCTCATACTGTCTGTCTTCTGTGAGCATCCACATATGAGGCACCTACAGCTTTTATTTTGTAGAACTTTATGGGTTTCCTTCTTATCATCTGTTAGGGACCAAGTCCAAGAAGTTTGAGCATGATTTAATTGCACCAAGTAAAACAGAACTTGTAGACAAACCAGGGAGCTGGGCAGGGAGAAATGGCATGAACTAGAACAAGGACATTGTGGTGTTTGGCATCTGGGCAAGAACAACCCCAGGTACCAGTATAAGTTGGGAACTGACCTGTTAGAAGGCAACATAGGAGAAAGAGACCTGGGTGTCCTGGTGGCCAGCAGGATGACCAGGAGCCAGCAATGTGCCTTCGTGGCCAAGAAGGTGAATGGCATCATGGGATGGAGAGAGGTTCTCCTTCCCCTCTACTCTGCCCTGGTGAGACCACATCTGGAAGACTGTGTCCAGTTCTGGTCCCCTCAGTGAAAGAAGGACACAGAGCTGCTTGAGAGAGTTCAGTGCAGAGCCACAAGGATGATGAAGGCAGTGGAGCATCTCCCTGATGAGGAAAGGCTGCGGGAGCCAGCTCCCTTGAGCTTGGAAAAAAGGAGACTGAGGTGTGACCTGTGGCAGGGAGATTGGACTGGATGATCTTTTGAGGTCCCTTCCAGTCCCTAATGTTCTGTAATTCAGAAAACTTTTAATTTTAATCCTAAGAAGAAAGCAGTTGGCTCCAAGCTCATGTTGGAGTGCCATGTATAGATATTGTCACCTAGACTTTAGATGGAAAACAGCTCATTGTGTCGTCTGTGTGTGTGTGCACTCTGCTTTGAACGCTTGCCAGTTTCTATACTTGAGCTGACTGCTGTGTTGAGCTCAATTAAAGTCATACAATATGGAGTATTTAGAAATGGTTATCACTGGCATGCACAGCAGATGTTTTGGGAACATGGTTTCTAGCAGACGTGGCAGCTGATTGTGCCTGCTTTAGTGCAGTAAAATAGTAAGATGGACAGGAGATTTCTCATCTCCCCTTCTCCTTCCATATTTAGTTTGGCGGTGCAGAAACTCAACAGTGGAGTCACAGGTCAAATCACCTGTGTGTCACAAGATGGTCTTTTGGTTTTATGCATGGAA
The DNA here is from genome assembly GCA_013400115.1 of Rhinopomastus cyanomelas. Taxonomy (NCBI): domain Eukaryota; kingdom Metazoa; phylum Chordata; class Aves; order Bucerotiformes; family Rhinopomastidae; genus Rhinopomastus; species Rhinopomastus cyanomelas. The sequence goes on from VXBP01010256.1 coordinate 534,643, forward strand.
ACCACAGAATAACTGAGGCTGGAAAGATCTCTGAGATCATCCAGCCCAACCCATGACCTAACATCACCACATCAGCCAGACCATGGCAATAAGTACCACATCCAGCCTGTCCTTCAGCACCTCCAGGGATGGGAACTCCACCACTGCCCTGGGCAGTCCATTCCAGGCTCTGATCACCCTTTCCATGAGGAAGTGCTTCCTAACATCCAACCTAACCTTCCCCTGGCACCTTCAGGCCCTGCTCTCTCATCCTGAATAGGTAAGAAGGTATGTTTCCAAAATGCAGAGAGAGAAATGAGAGCATGACTTTGTTTGCTGCAGTCCTGGAGAACTATGGGGATGCCCAGAGCAGACCCAGCAGGGAAGGAAACAAAGCTAAGGCGGCACCGTGTGTTTGTTTACACCCATCTAGGCTAATTGAGATGCTTCCAACTTGTAGGTGAGCTCTGCTGTAAGAGGTGGAGTGTGATTTGACTAAGTCTGAATACCCTGAGTTCCTAATTAAGTCAGACCTAGTCAGTCTGCCTCTGACTAAGACGGACTGCACCAAAAATGCAGCAACCAGTCTGTGCACGGGGCTGGTTCCAGGGGCCCGATGTGACTCTGCCGGTTCATATTGGTTCCAAAAACAGCACTGCTGTGACTTTGTGCTGGCAGGCTTTACGCAGGATCGAGTATCGTTGGTCCTCCCACAGCTGGAGTGAGGCCAGCATAAACTCCGTATCATGTGTTGTAGCTAATTCATCTTAAATGTGATTATGTGCCCTGGGCTGATCCAGATCAAATGTGTACTGAGAGCAAAGAGCCAGGATTAATGATCGTGGAGGTGTGATCTGAATTCAGCCATGGAACGGAAAGCTGTGATATGGTCTGGTTGCTCCAAGGATGTTCTTCAACCCTTCCTTCTTTGGGGAGCAGGGCTGGGAGTGGGAAGGGACCAAGTCACTCATAGGAAAATCTTTGGGTCATGGTGGTGGCAGCATTTTGTCCCTTTCCAGAGGTGTCTGTGCTTATTGCTCTCTTTTGAGCTATATAACTGCACTTATGGATTGACACAGAAGTTAGGAGATCCCTCTGTAAAACACCAGCTTCTGTTTTGCTGTCATCTGTCCAGAGCTGCTGGTGAAATAGGACCTTTCCACTGCTAGGGCAGACCCGAGGCACTCTTAAATTCTTCATTTAAGAGCCTCTTGTGGAACAAACTTGCTACAAGTTTCTTTCGTTTTTTCTTTCTTTCTTTCTTTCTTTCCTTGATTTGAGATCAGGATGTGCTCCTGGCACATCTCCATACTGGAATGTGGAAGTTACTTCCAGAACCTCCTGCCTTCCAACTTGTAGTGATTGTGCCTGGATGTGTTCCTGTGTGACTTGGTCTAGGTGATCCTGCTGTTGCAGGGGGATTGGACTGGATGATCTTTCGAGGTCCCTTCCAATCCCTAATGATTCTGTGAGAGCTGCACTCTGCTGCCCAGCCATGTGGTTCATCACTGGCATGGGAGGAGGTAGTGATGGGTCTTTGGGATGGAGACCTGACAGAAAATGTCACTGCCAGGATGACAGGAGAATCATTTGTAGGTCTGATCCGAATAACTCAGGGCACCTGCTGGACAGCAGGATGACCATGAGCTGTCAATGGGCCCTTGTGGCCAAGAGGGCCAATGGCATCCTGGAGTGGATTGGAAGGGCTGTGGTTAGTAGATTAAGAGAGGTTCTCCTTCTCCTCTACTCTGCCCTAGTGAGACCACATCTGGAATACTGTGTCCAGTTCTGGGCTACTCAGGTCAAGAAGGACATAGAACTGCTTGAGAGAGTCCAGCACAGAGCCACAAAGATAATGACATTTAAAATGTGCCTGGGCAGAGTCGTTCCAGTGCCTGACAAGCCTTTCAGTGAAGAAATTCCTCTTGATGTCCAACCTGAACCTCCCCTGGTGCAGCTTAAGGCCATTTCCCCTTCACCAGGGAGAACAGATCAACCACTGCCTCTCTACAACCTCCTTTAAAGTAGTTGTAGAGAGCAAGAAGGTCTCTCTTCATCTTCTCCAGGCTAAACAGCCCCAGATCCCTCAGCTGTTTCTCAGATGACACTTGTTCCAAATCCTTTACCAGTTTGATAGCCACCTCTGCCCCCTCTCCAGCACTTCAGTGTCCCTCTTGTGCTAAAGGGCACAAAACTGGACACAGGACTCGAGGTGTGACCTCACCAAAGCTGAATAGAGGAAAATGATCACCTCCCTGCTCCTGCTGGCAACACTATTCCTGATCCAGGCCAGGATGCCATTGGCCGCCCTGGCCACCTGGGCACACATCCTCCTGGAACTTACCCATCTCTCTAAAACCTACCCTGTTCTTCCACATCAGTGCTTTTTTCATCTCCCTCTCTATAGCCACATTGTCATCCACCTTGAATGGCTCCCTCTGTGTCAGCCCTTCATTCTCAAGCCCCCTTACTGGTTTATTCCCATGTGCATGTTTCTCTTCCACACTATTGTCTGATTCATTTGCCCCACTGCTGCTGCTGCTAATCCCACCAGCAGATCTTAAATATTTTTCTTACCAAGCATTCTTTAGCTGTGAAATCTGCAGTTGATCTGTCTTCCAGCTCTGAAGACACTCCTTAACCTTGTTTTATTACATAGAATTACGGAGCTGAGAGGCCCTGGATGAGAGGAGTCAGCACTTCATAGGAATACTTCTGATATACAAATGGGAAGCATTTGCTTACATCTCTCTTACCATACCTTTGCATATTCCTTTGGCAGACTGGTGGAATACTTTAGATCACAACCCCCTCTAGGCAGAGAGCAGGTCCTCTCATCTTCTTGTTACCTGGTGTGGGTACTGTTACCGCATGAATCATAGAATCATTCAGGTTGGGGAAGACCCTTGGGATCATCGAGTCCAACCATCAACCCTAATCTACAAGTTCACTTCTAAACCAGATCCCCCAACACTGTATTTAAGTGACTTTTAAACACATCCAGGGATGGTGACTCAACCACCACTCCAGGCAGCCTGTTTCAGTGCCTGACCATGAGCTTTCCATGATGGTAATTGAACCTGAACATGGAGGGATTTTTTTTCCCCCCCATATAAAGTTTGTGAGGTTTTGGTGAAGTATTTTCCCTCAAACCTCAATATTTTGCTCCTGAAACACTGCCAGAGGACTTTGCAAGTAATAGATGCTTTAAGCTTCACTTTTCTTAGCCTGGTCAAAACTGCTGTACCCTGTGGTAAAAGGTCATGGCCCATATGGGACAGGCACCTAATGTGAGGTTCTGAGGGACACAAGACTTGAAGTTCAGGTGAGAACATACACACCTACGCTCAATGGGATTGAGTGCGCTGACATTTTTCAGTGGAGAAGTTTAGTGGAAAGTATTCCTCTAAGCAGAAACTCAGTTCTCTGCAGAGTTGTTTTCCAGAGGAATAACTTCTACCAGTTCTCCTAATAATACCTGAACCATGAGCTACTGCTGGGCTTCAAACCTCCAAAGATCTCTGGAGCCATGTTGAGGGCTCAGTCTTCCATTGTATATAGTGGGGATGCAAAGCTGTCTTTGGAGAAAATAGAGTCAGAGTATCTGTGTAATTAGCAACAAAATCAAAGGAGGTTTAAAAATTCATTCCATCATCATATTGCAAACCCATTTTTAAAGTGACCCAGGAAACATCATCTCAGAGCCTGCTGGCACAGACCATATCTCATTCACATCTCAGACGCTGAAGGATAGGAGATGGGTTTGTTTCTGCAAGATTATATTCAAAAAACACTGAAAAGATCTGTGTGTGCAACTGCCAGTGGGCAAATTTAAAGTAGTGAGTTTCTCTCCAGTATTAATCATGTTAATTTATGGCTAGATGTGACTCATTTGATTACTTATGGAAATTAAAGCCAAGTGATTTTCTTTATCATATGTAGGAAGAGGGCAAATGTATGTGTGTGTGTGTGTGCATTATCAAAACAGGGAGTCACCAATCACAGCTCTCTTGCTGCCTTTCATCCTTCCAACCCATGAAACAAGAATTAATGCAAAATCACTTTTCAATGCTTTTAGGGATTTTTAAAATTCTTGTAATTTTAATTAAGGGCTGCCTGTCGCAGCAGTTTGCTTCAGTTTTTTTTCCTATGGGTTTCTTGACTCAAGATGTCTGACAGGACTGCAGGAGGTTTCATGTTCAGTATTTTGATGGTTTCCCATGTTCTGCTCTTTATTTTTGGAAATTATCACAAGAATAGCTCGAACCAGTTTGACCTGTTTGTACATCTCATAGCACAATGGGGCTCTAATTGAGGCATCTCACATTACTGAGCTGATGCCATTATTATTTAAAAGCAAGTAGGTGCCTATTAGGAATATTTATTCCCTGTCTTCCATCAAGAAAGCAATTTTCTAAAGAGACTCATGTTTTTGTCTTATTTAGGGTATTGATTACCTACTGCTTTGAAATAAAAGGAGATTTATATGCTCTGCTGCTAGATAATCTGTGAAGGACTGTTGTGGTAAGATTGAGCCCCTAGGCTGGGAGCCAAGAAGAGAGAGGATGTTTCGCAGCGTGGCTCTACCTTTCTCACATGATTCATCGGATGCTATTTAAATCTCTTTGTACCTCTGCTCAGTTCTCGATTTCACAAGAAAGTTGTAATCTTTGTAATTGCTGTGATGCTGAGCTCCCTGGCTCGTGGGGCCCACAGGAGCGTTTGCCATGATACTGAGACGGTGTGCAGACAGATCTTCCGCTCTGCTTGTCAGCCCCAGATATTCCTAAGTCGTGCCCAAGTCACCTGAGATGTGCTTCACATTTTGATTATTACTTGTTTTTAAAATATTGACATGTTTTTAATTTTTAGAGAGTTTTTTACAAGTAATCTCCAGAGAGAGGAACTAGAGAAGTTCTTTGCTTTAATCCAAACCAGGGGCAATCAGGTGATGCCAAGAGCCGCGGCATTTGGCAGAGCAGTTAAACCAGAGAGTGGTAATTGGACCGTCCTGTTAGAAAGCAGCATAGAAGAAAGGGACCTGGTGGCCAGCAAGATGGCCAGGAGCCAGTGATGGGTCCTGGTGGCCAAGAAAGCCAATGGCATCCTGAGGTGGATTAGAAGAAGAGTGGTTAGTAGACAGAGAGACGTTCTCCCCCCTTTCTGCTCTACCCTGGTGAGACCACATTTGGAATGTTGTGTCCAGTTCTGGGCCCCTCTGTTCCAGAAGGACATAGAACTGCTTGAGAGAGTTCGGTGCAGAGCCACAAGGATGATGAAGGGAGGGGAATGTCTCCCTTATGAGGAAGGGCAGGGGGAGCTGGGTCACTTGAGCTTGGAAAAAAGGAGATTGAGGGGTGACTGCATGACTGTTGATAAATATAGAAAGGGATGGTGTCAGGAGGATGGAGCCAGGCTCTGCTCAGTGTCATCTAATGATAGGACAAGCGGCAGCGGGTGTAAGCTGGAACAGAGAAGGTTCCAAATCAATCTGAGAAGGAACTTCTTCCCAGTGAGGGTGACAGAGCACTGGAAGGGGCTGCCCAGGCGGACTGTGGAGTCTCCTTCTCTGGAGATACTTAAAACCCGCCTGGATATGTTCCTATGTGACTGGATCTAGGTGATCCCTCTCTGGCATGGAGGATTGGACTAGATGATCTTTTGAGGTCCCTTTGAATCTCCAATGCTCTGTGATTCTGCGAAAGCTTCCCTCAAGAGTAAAAAGGGCTTTTTCTAAATGAAGACTTTGAGGGAATCTGTAGGCAGCAAAAAAAAAAACAAGAAAGAATTAAAAAAAAAAAGAACAGTTAAAAAAAAGGCAGAGGAGTGAATCTTCATGCCTTCAGACAGATGCAGAGTTAAGGGCTTCATAGGATGCTGTGGAATTTAAAACTCCTATCATTGTGTCAGTGTTTTGTGCTCCTTCTATTGAGTGAATCTGAAGGAAGCACTGAGTAACGTGTTCTTGGGAGTAGTGTTTGCAGAGCTGGAGGTAGAGGAGCACTGTCTGCCAAGCTGTTCTTGTAGTGACACCATACTTTGTGTTGGCATGAGCAACTCCGAGTGCAGGCTGTGTATTCTCCACACCCCCAGGAATACCCACGCAGTGCTGCTTGCTGATGACCTTGAGTGAAAAGAGTGCTTCCCCAGCTAGTAACTGCGTGTACACTTGAGATCTGGTCCTACCTATTTTTGGTTGTTTCTTTACTATAGACATTGACTTTGACTGTGATTCTGTGATTGACTCAGGGGAAGATGGGAGCAGATCTAAGAATGGCAGAACTAGCAGATCAGTCTCAAAGCACAGAATGATCAATCTAATGGGGCTCCAAGGGTTGGCATAAGAAATACAGAGGGATGTCCTTTCTGTTTCTGTACGGTTTGATAACCCCACTGACCTCAGTCCATCGTTGGCACCTGGCTGGGGCGTTGTCATGAGCTTTCCAGGCACCACAGCACAAGGGTAGAGCCCATCTCACAGGCCCCTCACACACACAGCCTGGCTGGTGGCATGCTCCTGATTCTTGGGGAAAAAGCAGAACACTTGAAATGCTGAAAGCTTCCATGAGTGCCCTTCTCTCCTGGCTGCTCCCAGTTTCATGTTTCCCCCTGTGCCCAAACTGCCGGTGCTAGCATGGGAGGAGAGGGCTACTGCCGGCGGGCAGAGCAACCTGCTGAGCACCCGCCTGGCAACTAGTGCCTGTGAACTGGAAGCTGCTGTGCACCAAAAAAGCCATTTGGATTAGAGAGCCTGCAGGGAGGCAAAGCCCCAGCAGGAGAGCATCCCTCTTTATAGCAACCTCTGCAGGGACCTTCTGCTGTCTCCCCCCATGAAAATCAGCCTTGGGAAGTTTGCCTGGTTGCTTTTAATTCCCCCTCTGCCCAAATGTGCACTGTGGTAAAACCAGTGACAGGGCAAGAGGTGGAAACTGTGGAGGTGGTTGGTAAATCCAACCACGATGCTTGCTAGTGGTTCACGGTCCCTAGTAGTGGTTTGAACGTCACAGCTTGCAGCTGGCATCTGCTGTGTTGCCTTTGCTTGCACCCATGTTGGCTGTTCCTTAGGGAAATCACCTATGGAGCACTATTTGGTCTGCACTAACCCAACTGGGGGTCTGGAAGTGACAGCTATTTAAAATGAGATAAATGGGGATGTCGAGTTGAACTTTTTCCAGAATTGTCAGAGATTAATGATTTATTTCAAATTCCTGACATAGTTCTCAGACTCAGGTTCTGGCTGCATCTGTTAATCCTCCTGGCAGTATGAAACTCTGGAAAATGGAAATCTTCAAGATTCAAAAGGCAGAATATAAATGAAGATCTCCTCATGACAATTCTCTAAACTTCCATCTTTTTTTTCATTTAAATTGAGATTTTAAAATGACTCTCGTTCCTGCTAGCAGTGTAAGATACAGTTTTTGGACTGCCTGGGGCAGACGATGCTGCACAGTCGTCTGCGTTTTGAAATTCCCAATCGTTTGCTGTGTGCACGCATGATTGTATTAATTGGATTATATTCTGAGGGTACAGATACCGCCCTATATGTACGGGAAACAAAGCTAACAAACGCTAATCCTCAGAATAACCCAGCAGAGAAAAAAGTGGTACAGTAGGTGCAGCACTGTATGTTCTCCCCCTGTCCTGGGCTCTGGGGGAGCCTCCCCTCGAGTACTGGGGGTGGTTGTGGGCCCCTCACTTCAAGAAAGAGATTGAGGAGCTGGAATGGGTCCAGAGGAGCAAGGAAGCTGGGGGAAGGACTGGAGTCTGATGGGGACAGGCTGAGGGAGTTGGCGGTGTTTAGCCTAGAGGACACTCAGAGGGGACCTTCTCCCTCTACAGCTACCTGAAGGGAGGATGTAGGCAGGTGGGAGCCAGGCTCTTCTCCCAGGCAACTAGTGACAGGACAAGAAGGCAGGGCCTGAAGCTGTGCCAGGGGAAGATTAGGTTGGAAGTTAGGAAGCCCTTCCTCCTGCAAAGGTTGATCTGAGACTGGAATGGACTGCCCAGGGCAGTGTTGGAGTCCCCATCCCTGGAAGTATTTAAGGACAACCTGACTGTGACACGTAGTGCCCTGGTCTGGCTGATGTGGTGATGTTAGGTCACAGGCTGGTCTTGATGATCTCAGAGGTCTTTTCCAGCCTTGATTTTGTGACTGATAAGATAGATTTAAATGGTTTGCCTCCAAAGTGGTAGTAGAGATGGAATTTGAACTGTTACCGTCATTCCTCAAAACCTGTTTCCACTTGGGATTCATCTTTCTCCTCCACGCCTCCTTATTATGATCCAAAAGTCCCATTTGCTTTAGTTTCCTTCCTTCTCCTGTCTTTACACATCTCCTTTTGAAAGAGCTGTCATAATGTGTTGAGTGAAAATTTTGTTTTACATAATAATGCTTAGAGGGGATTGTTCTTACAAGTTTTCTAATGGCTTTCTCCAAACTCCACGTTCATTCTTGATTGGGCTGATGGGGTTGCACATTTGTTTTTCTATTTAGTGCATGTAGACACCAAATCTTTTGCACAGGTTTTACAAGCTGTAAGTGGACCCTGGGCCTGCAATGATGTGTTTGCACCCAGTGGAGCTACAATTTCTACGGTTTGTTTCACACCAACGTGTTCTGATTCATAACAAGCTGATTCTGTTTAGCAGAGCATAGAATCGTAGAATAATCATGGCTGGAAAGGACCTCCAGGATCACCATGTCCAGCCCTCATCTCAACAGCTCCCTAACCCAGAAACCATGGCTTCAAGTGTTCTAGCTACTCAGTTTTTAAACACCTCCAGAGATGGGGACTCCACCACCTCCCTGGGCAGCCTGTGCAAGTGCCCAACCACCCTCTCAGGAAAGAACTTCTTCCTAAGATCCAATCTAAACCTCCTTTGATGCAACTTGAGGCCATTTCCTCTCATCCTATCATTAGTAATTTTGGAGAAGAGACCAGAACCAGCCTCACTACAACCTCATTTTAGGTAGTTGCAGAGAGCAAGGTCTGCTCTGAGCCTCCTCTTCTCTAGAGTAAACAACCCCAGTTCCCTTAGCCACTTTTCAAAGGGCCTGTTTTCCAGACCTCTCGCCAGCCTTGTTGCCCTTCTCTGGTCCCATTCCAGCCCCTCTGTGTCCTTCTGATACAGTGGTGCCCAAAACTGGACCCAGAACTGAATGTGTGGTCTCACAAGTGCAGAGTACAGGGACACCGTTACCTCCCTACTCTTGCTGGTTGCACTGTTCCTGATCCAGGTCTTCTTGACCTGGCCTTCTTGACCATTGATATTGTAGAGATTTGGGCTGTGTCTCACTGGATAAGGACTTTTTCTTTCTTCCAAAGAAGAGATGCTGGAAGAGGGCTGCTGGCTGTCATTTGCTTATTGGAGGAGCAGCACTGTGCCCCCTTCTGCAAGCTCTTGCAGAGCTCACCAGGCAGAGAGCATGAAGTGGCCAAGTCATTTCATTAGGTCAGCTTCCGTGTTGTCTTGACCAGCAGGGCAACAAGCACTAGCACAGATTTCAGGAGCGGCTGGAAGCATTTTCTGCTGCTGGCTTCCCTTTTACTCTGTTGGATTTTTTACTGTTAGTATTGTAGACTTCTAATAGGAGTAAACCTTGCAGGAGTAAATCTTATAGACGTTACTGGAGATGATTAATTAGTCTAGGCTTGAGCAGCACATGAAACAGGTCAAGCAGCGTGCAAAAGCTCTAGCATTCCCTAAAATTCTTCACTTAGTGACCAGGAAAGTTGAGCCAGGAAAGCAGCTCCTGTGCAGTAGAAGGATTTCATCCACTGCAATTGCAGCAGCTCATGTGAGCTCAGAATTCCTCAAGCCTTGACCCAATGCTGGTCACAAAAAGAAAACAACCGAGGACGAAAAGCCTGGGTTTTTATAAATATAATTAGAGTCGTGTTTACTGCATAAAGGACATTTGCCCTTTTTACATCCAGCACATTGATTCTGTGTTTCCATAGAGCAGCTCTAGCCTTTCAGTCAGGTTGACCTTTATTCTATATTTAAATGCAACAGCAAAACAAGGGAGGAAAAAAAGGAAGCGATGTGAATTCTTCAGAACTCCTTCGCTGGCTCGCTCCTTACACACGAATGCAAAATGGCAACTGCCATCGCAGCACAGTCGCAAGTCCCAATTTAAGGATGCAGTGCTTACAAAAGGAGCTCAAACAGCCATGAGCTACAAAATTCAACATCTGATAAATGGAAAAGGACAAAATCAGGTCATGGAGGCAGTGCGCATCCTTTGCCCTTGTACCGCATCTTTTATCTGTGGATCTGGAGTCCCTGTACGCTTATCATCCTGAGAGAAGTGGGCAGAGAGGACCCTGGATGCCAGGAAGATGGGGCAGCGGTGTGGTTGAACACAGCACCATGTTTTAAGAAGGGAGGTGAAGAATTTCAGGCTTGGCTGAAGCTGCAAGTGGCATTTCTTTAGGCACAGGTAATTAACTGAACTGGAATTAATGCTCCTGTGTGCTACAAAAAACGCCCTAGGATTTTAATCAAGGCTATTAGTCAGCATATTGGTAAAGCGACGCTGAATTCTGCAGCCCTCCTTATGCGGCAGTCTCGGTTGATTATGAATTCACCAAGAGCCTTCATTTTTCTTCAACTGCACCTCCAAAACACTGTGTGGTAGACACATTTTGCCAGGTCCCAGCACTGCTGAGGGTTGCCCCTGCCAGTGGGCAGGCTCTGCCTAGGGGGCAATGCAGAGAGGGGCTCCTTCTAGCACAGGATCCACTTGGGCTGCCTCAGCCCTGGGGAGCCCCAGGCCAACAGCAGGGTGGGCAGGCAGCCAGGTGCTTCATCTTCCTGCTGATTTATGTAGTGCTGAAAGGTAGAGTGTGTTGGCTTGTATGCAGTGGCCTCAAGGGTGATTTCCTGGTTGTCCGAAAATGGACTGGGAGGAATGTGTCCCTACTACGAGGAAAAGTCATTGATTGCCTTCCTTACTGACTCCACTGCGTTCCCCACTGGCTCCACTCCCTGCTTGGTTCAAAGGCTTTCTGTCCCATTCCTGTGTGACTTTTGATAACCAGCGAAGTCCTAAGTCAGAAGTTACGGTGTCGGGCATATTCTGCATTGTTAAGTGCCAGCTTCTGATTGTGGCTGTTCTAGCATTCAGCTTGAAATGTTAAGGTCTTGTCCAAAATGAATTTCAAGCATGCACGCACACACACACACGAATGCCAGTGTGTGTCCCTGTGCACACGTACAGGGTGAATTCAGCACCAAATCCTGGTGCACACAGGCTCTTCACTTTTCAGCAAAGCAGAGCGAACCTCTGCTGGTTGGGTTACGAAAGTTATTCCAGCCGAAGGAGACTGTTCAATCTGAAATGGAACACAGATTCTAGTTCTGGGCCCCTCAGTTCCAGAAGGACACAGAACTGCTAGAGAGAATCCAGCACAGAGCACAAAAATGATGAAAGGAGAGGAACCTCTCCCTGATGAGGAAAGGCTGAGGGATCTGGGTCTCCTGAGCTTGGAAAAAATGAGACTGAGGGGTGACCCCATGAATGTTTATAAATATGGGAATGGTGGGTGTCAGGAGGATGGACCTCAGTGTCATCCAATGATAGGACAATGGGCAATGGGTGTCAGCTTGAAGAGAGGACGTTCCACATCAATATGAGAAGTTCCTTCTTCCCACTGAGGGTGACAGAGCACTTAAAGGAGCTACCCAGGGGGGGTTGTAGAATCTCCTTCTCTAGACACATTTAAAAATAACCTGGCCATGTTGTTGTGCAACTTCATCTAGGTGGTCCTGCTGTGGCAGGGGGATTGGACTGGATGATCTTTCGAGGTCCCTTTCAATCCCTAATGTTCTGTGATTGTGTGATCAACTCTGAGGTTTATGTGTCCAGGCTTAGCAGGTGTTTTTGGGGAACAAGCTCTGGTGACACCAGTTCATTTTGCATAATACCTTCTGTGTGTTATTTTACTAAGAGAAGAACCTGTGGTGTGACAGGACAGGACAGCATCCACCAGGCTTGCTTGCCAGCTAAAGACTGATATCAGCTGTGGGAACTCATGAGACTGGCCTGGACTGAATATCATTAAAAACTTCTGAAAGAAAGTCAGATAATTCCTTTTGTCTTTGAAACTCCCATTAATCTCTGCTCAGATTCCTACTGCCACACCTGGCTTTTAAAAGCAAAACACCCTTAGTCTCCACTAAACATAAAGAAAGAAACATGAAAGGGAAGCTGTAATTGCTTTCCTAAAAGTGTTTCTTCTCCTCCACCCCCTTTTCCTGCTGTTTGGTCACCTTGATTTTTCTCTCTTTTCCTGAGGTTTGATGTCTCTGCTCATCATTTTAACTGTCAACAGCACCTGGCAAGCTGTATGGAGCAGTGACCTTGGGCCTGGTTTTGATCTCATTTTTATGGATGTAAAGGGAGTTACTACAAGTTTCTGCTGGTGTAATTGATAGCAGAATGAACCCCTCCTCTCAGATATCAGGAATATGGTATCGACATCTGGCATGGCATTAAGTGTTTATTATCTCCACAGCAACTCTGCAGAGAGAGCCTGATACGCTTGCAAGTTAACTTCAAACCTTTGCATGTGTGTGTGTTTGCCTGTCTTTCTCACTGTCTTCTTATTTCTGTCTGCTCTGTGGTGTTTCACAGAATCACAGAACATTAGGGATTGGAAGGGACCTCGAACGATCATGTAGTCCAATCCCTGTGCCAGAGCAGGATCCCCTAGGCCAAGTCACGCAGGTTTCATTGAGGATTAACCATCCTTTACTTAGAGTATGTTGCAAAGTAATTACTCATTGTTCTCATTGTCTTCCCTCCTTCTCATTTTTCTCTTTCCGTGCCCCCCTGCCATCATTTATCAAGGACGAAGGTTGCTGTGGTGACCTTCCTTGCAGCGATCACCTTGAACTGCTAGAAGAGCACACAGAGGTCTTAAACACACCCCAGCAGGGCAACTGATTGTTAACTTCAGGGCATTTGCAGCTGGTATGGAGCCAGCTCAGCTCAATGCCAGTTCTGCTTGGCTCTCCTTGGTGCAGGAAGCATGTCTAGGCGAGGGATAGTGCGTTGCAGCAGATGAAGAGTGCTGTGCCTTGGATCTGCCTTAACAATGTAATGGCTTCTGAAAAACCATTGGGAGTCATCACTCATTAACAGCCCCCCAGTTTGTTCTGCCAGCAACGGGTTTGGTGAAAGCAGTGCAGTAGCTTAGATGAGCTGGGCACAGCCAGGGAGGCTGCGGAGTGAAGAAGACTCCACAAAGTTTCATTCTGGGTAGGTCTAACTAATTTCTGCTGTAATTTTTTGGTAGCCAGCACAGTTATACCGCAAATTAATGCTGTTTTAAAGCAGAGATGCCTGAAGAGGGAGATCAAAGGCTAATAGAAGTAAATAATTTCTCGTGACTGATTTGGGGGAAAGCAGAGCTCCTTTCAGTGTTCTTAAAAGCTGTTTAGAAATGGTAGAAATTGAAAAAAAAGAGAATAGTTAAAATTCCTGCTGGTTTTTGCATTTAGGACATCAATTTGAATTCAGAGAAACGGAGCCAGCTCTAGAGTTCCTGACCTATACTTGCAGTGCTTAATTCTCTGTGGTGACTGATGGATGCAAATGCACCAGAGCTGACATTAGATCATTGCTAACTCTGTAGCTGCATCAGCACAGAGCTAACTGCTTGGGTATTTACCCACCTTGTCAAGCAGGCTCTGCTGCATGTGCTGAGCTCTGTGCTTTCCTGGCTCTGGTGCTAGTGAGCATCTGAGCTGCTGAGCTTAAAGTCCCTGTGTGCCTATGGCTACATGAACTGTTTTTCCTCTTACAATAGCAGCTGCCCTTACAGGTACAGACTCCAACACCATCCTTCTGCAGACGGTTCAGGATGACCCCTGGGGGTACTGCTGCTGAGGGAGCTAATTTTGCCCTTCCCACTTTTCCGGCTGCGCATTCCTGCCCCGATGCTGTAATTCATTTTTGCTAGATTAGTTTCAGCCTGGATTAGTTCCCCTGGTCTGGCTCACCGCAGAGCTGAGCAAATGCTTGTACCAGCACAAGGCAGAGCGAAGTCGGGGATGGTAGAGAAGCAGGGCCATGCAAAAGCAGTTGTGAGTTTGTGGCTTCTTGCTCTCACCTGGTTCTCGTCGTTTGAGGAAGAGGTGCTGCTACCGTGTTGCCTTGTTTGCTTTTCATTTCCTTCCTCAGGATGATCACAAAAGTGAAGGAATGGTGGTAGCTATTATACCTATAAGCCAGGTTATCTCTGGATGAACCCTGCTGCTTTTAGTGGCTGCATTTTGCTTCTAGGGCTTCACATCATTCACTACTGAGCATCTTTCCTGGTGTGCCTGGCAAGTCTGGCCATGCACATTTCCAGTCGTCCCTTTACTTAGCTACCACACGTCAGTGCCACGAGGCCCCTCATTGCTCCAGCTGGACCTTAGTGGTCAGCTTCCATCACAGGAGCTGAATTGTGTCTCAGTGTTGATCTGCGAGAGGCTCTTCTTTGCCTTTATTTCTCAGCACTGCTGTTGCCTTTAAATACCTACTCCTGCCTTCAGAAAGCAGGCGGGCAGCTCAGCACACTGCTGTGCAGCTCAGATGATGGAGTGCTCTGTCTGGGGACTCCTGGGAGAGCTCCTTCCCCATTTCCTTTGCTGTAGCACAAACTGAGGATGTGTTTTAATTTTTCTGAGCACATCAGTTCTTCTAGCACAGCGTGATGTTCTGCATACTGTCAACTACTTTGGGCTGCTTGTCAAGGAGAGGTGTGATGCAAGCTGAAACTCCTTCTCTGGAGACGTTTAAAACTCACCTGGATGTGTTCCTGTGTGGCTTGGTCTAGGTGGTCCTGCTGTGGCAGGGGGACTGGACTGGATCTTTCCAGGTCCCTTCCAATCCCTAATGTTCTGTGATTCTGTGAAATGCTGCTCTGATTTTTGTGCTCTCATCATGGGTGCAAATGGCATTAGGCTGTGTGGTGCAGGGAAGACACAATTCCTGCATCTCGACACCTCTGTTGCATCTGGGCTAGCTGAACGCGACACGCAGTAAAAAAAGCAGAATCAGTGGCTCGGGTCCAGCGGAAGAAATGGCTTCAGCAACTTCAGCCTGGCTCCATATTTGGTTGTGGTGTGTTGCTCCTCCCGTGGCAGCCATGGCCATAAAAGGTTAGCTGACCAGTTGGTTTCCAAGAAAAAGTGTGACCACCTTTCCTACGACATATGGGCTAATCCCTGCAGGATCCTTAGGAGAACAAGTTCAGAGTTTTTAAATTTACTGAGTGAGTGAATGAATCTTTGCTGCACTGCACAGATAGATGTTGCTTCTCCTCTCTTTCTAAAGAGAAGAGATTTACTTCCACATTATCTTTACGACAGAAGTCATACTCGACTCCTCCTTTTTTTTTCTGGAGGAAAGTCCCGAGCACTTATCAGATTGCTGGGGTGTTGCAGAGAGGATTGTCACATAAATCCCTGCGTTTTCCCTCTGTTGCTAGTTCATGCACTAACTACTCTCATTTTTTTGTCCAGTGGCCTTTTCTCTCTATCAGCCACTTCCTTTTCCAGAGCATCCAAACTATTCATGTGTTGCTCTGGTGTTGCAGATAGGAAAGCCCGGAATGCTTCACTACGTTAGCTTTGCAGTAAGGGTTTATTTATTTTAGCTTTGAAAAGTCACTGTTGTTTAAATAATAGTGTCTGTGGATGTAGATTCCTTTAAGAAGGGCATTGAGGGGCTGGAGTGGGTCCAGAGAGGGGCAACGAGGCTGGTGAGAGCTCTGGAAAACAGGCCCTTTGAAGAGCAGCTGAGGGTTATTTACACTAGAGAAGAGGAGGCTGAGAGCAGACCTTCTTGCTCTCCACAGCTACCTGAAAGGAGGTTGTAGCAAGGCTGGTGCTAGTCTATTCTCTCAAATTACTAATGATAGGACAAGGGGAAGTAGCCTCAAGTTGTGTTCAGGGGAGGTTCAGATCTTAGGAAGAATTTGAGAGAGTGGTTTGGCACTGGAACAGGCTGCCCAGGGAGGTGGTGGAGTCCCCATCCATGGAGAAGTTTAAAGACCAAGTAGATCTAGCACTTTAGGCCATGGTTTAGGGGTGAGGGAGCTGTTGGGATGAGGGCTGGACTTGGTCATCCTGGAGGTCCTTTCCAGCTATGATTATTCTTTGATTCTACGATCTTTCTCAACTGGAGGGGTGTTGGTCTAACACCAGTGATTTGGCTACTGCTGCATCAACTGATTCATTCTTTACTATGTGACAAAGCAATAAGTACAAAGAGACACTAAAGGAAACGTAGAAGCTTGAGAACTCACACCCTCTCAAATGTTTGCACCTTTGCAGATTTTCCAGATCTCTTTGTGTTTGTTGGAGATTTGTGCCTGAGCAGAGTTAAGGTTATTTTTCTGTTTGCCTTTGGCTTTCCTGTCTCCTGTGTCTTAAGCCACTTAAGAACTTAATTTGATCCTGTATTTCTTCCCAGCTTAGCTGTCAACCTCTTAGAGAGCCCTGGTGGGGTCCACTCACTTCCATGGCAGTCAGAACAAGATACAGAGCAGAATCCTGCTGGCTCTGCAGGGTCAGGCATCCTCAGGGCCCACAGCACTTGACACAGGGGCAGCTTTCAGGGGGGTCCTCCAACTTGCAAATGCTCCGCAAAAGGAAAAGCAAAAGGCACTGCTTGGCAAGAGGGTGAGACAAGGCAACAGCTGTTCTTCCAGCACATGAAGCAGGCAAAACCTGGTGGGCACCAGAAAGCAACAGGGTAGCAGTGGATTGTGCTTCACTGGCATGGGAAGGGAGAAGAGAGTCATTCAAACTGGAGCAAGCAAGAGCGTTCAAAGTCACAGCAAGAAAGGGGAATGGAAAGAGCTACCCAGACGCTTGAGAGCTACTGGAATGTACCTACGACAGACTGTGTTTTTCCAGGCTGAAGAGCTGTGTTCTGAGAGCCTGCATTTTAACTCCCCTACTGCTCATCCCCTGATCAGCAGTGATGCTCGTATTTGAGAACTACACGAGTCTGGCAATCCAGGACTCTGGCATCTCTAGCACATGCGTGCTTATGTGCCAGTGAAAACCTTCTACTCGAGCGTGTAGTAATTGGAGTGATTTCCTCAATGCTCTTGGTAAACACAGTCTGGAGAAGGTCACAGAGAGGACAACAGCACAAGTTCTAGTTGAGACAGACCACTTTTTCCCCCTTGTGTGTAAGGAAAGCCTTCTCTTCCTCCTGTCTACATCCACCACTCTTTCTCCCCTTCCCCAGCACCACCCTTGGCAATGTCTAAAACTCTTGAGGCATTTAGATGTTAACATAATGACAGCATTTTGTTTGTCCTAGCAGCCAGCAAGGAATGCCATGTGTTGGTGGCATGTATTTCAGGGAAGTTTAAAGTATTTCAGTGTCTTGTGTTTTCAAGCAGTAGCTATGGAGGAGTAGCTATGAAACGCAGTGACAGCCTTTGTCCAACGCAATGCCTGTGCTCCTGAACCCAGGAGAGCTTCCCAGCATCTGTGCCTGGGTGCGTGCCGCAGCCGTGTCAGAACTCCACGTTGGGGCATGACCAGAGCATGCACCATCCTTTCCCATCCTCTGCTGTGCCAAGGAGCTTGAGCACGCAGGCTGGATGGGAGCCACAGCTCACTCCAGCAGATCTCATGCATGTCCCCTGAGACTTGCTGGGGCAAGCCCTACTAGGCAGCCTCAACACGAGCACTGTGACCCACAGGGAATGTGACAGAGAGAGGATTTGTAACACAATGCCCAAGCGAATAGTATGGTCCTGTATCATCTTCATGTTGGGGTGCAAGGGTAAAGGTGAGAGGAGAAATGGGGGATGCTCCCATGAATGGCTGCTTCTGTAAGATCTGTGAGCAGCGTGTGCCAGCTCCAGTGAGTAAGTACTTTGGCTGTCAGATGAAGAGCTGGGTGAGATGCCAGCACACTGGTTATAACTAATGAAGGTAGGAACAGAGTGTGTGGAATGAAGTAGGGCAAAATCCCACAGTTAAAAACACTGTACAACAGAGCAGCATAAATCACAATTACTAGGAAAAGCCCTGAAGGTAAAGGATGTGGGCACAGGAAAAATGTTGCAGCAGCTGAAAAACACCATAAGGAACAATGACTGTGAAGCTGTGGTTTCCACAAAGACCCAGTAAGCCATATAGAATGAATGCTGGGCATGACCAGCCAGCTGAATCTCAGGTATGATTAGTGGGGAACATGGGTGAGGATTTGGAGAAGGACATACGTACTCTGCTCACCTTATCTGCTGAGAGCATCTCTTAAATGAAATAGATGGAAAAGACTTGCAAAACTGTTTTTTTATGGGAATGGTTAGAGGAAAAAAAATCATCCTTCCTGCAATGTGTGGTTTTTTCTTGTGGGGTCTTTAGTCTAGAGAAGAGGAGGCTGAGAGGAGACCTTGTTGCTCTCTGCAACCACCTAAAAGGAGGTTGTAGTGAGGCTGATGCTCCTTTCTTCACCCAAATTACTAACCATAGGGTGAGACGAAATGGCCTCAAAGTGTGGCAGGGGAGGTTTAGATTGTATCTTAGGAAGGAGTTGTGGAGTCTCCTTCACTGGACACATTTAAGACCCTCCTGGATGTGTTCCTCTGACTTGGTCTAGGTGATCCTACTGTGGCAGGGGGATTGGACTAGATGATCTTTCGAGGTCCCTTCCAATCCCTAATGATTCTATGATTCTATGATAACTTGTTTCCTGAGTGGTTGGACACTGAAACAGGCTGCCCAGGGAGGTGGTGGAGTCCCCATCCCTGGAGGTGTTTAAAAAACAAGTAGATTTAGCACATGAGGCCATGGTATAAGGGTTAGGGAGCTGTTGGGATGAAGGCTGGACTTGTTGATCCTGGAGGTCCTTTCCAGCTGCAATGATTCTGTGATTCTATGAACTCTTCTTAAGGCTTATGGAACCAGTAGTATAATACCACTGCACGTAAAGGGTTTTGAATGCTGGTAGTGAACTCATAGGCTGTGTTTCTGCCACCGTTAACTGGGCAATCTCTCAACAGCATGCACTTGCTGTCTGTGCATGTCCATAGTATTGTTTTCTGGCACACATAGCTCTGCATGCATCACCGAGTACAAACGGGGGATGATTAATTATTCAGACACCACAACCAAGTACTGAGAGCTTTAAAAAATCAGAAAAGAGCTTAAGGTCCTTGCTCTACAGGTTTTGTGCTCAGAAAAGGGGAGGAAATGAGCACAAGCCCATTTGTGGTAATGTAGTCTATAAATTTAGTGTGGGAAGGCTGCATCCTCTCCTTTAATATATTCTGAACTTTTGTGGTTTTCAGCTTGTCGAAAGAAAAAGATGGGGTAAATGTTTGTCTCCCCTGAATGATCTCTGGTTAGGCTTATCTTGGCTACAGATTGAAAATCAAAATATAAATCATGAGCCTTTCTTATGCAAATGCCCATTGATAACATTTGTCAGACACAGAGAGAAGACACTCCAAGTCCTCTCTCATCTTTAGGAAGGATGAAAACAAATCATACGAGTAAGTAATGCTGAAAGTGCTAATATTCTTTGAAGCCTTTGAGCAGCATCACCATCTGAAGAAACCTGAAGGTAAACTGTCTATGAAAACAAAAAAACCACTTGGCATAATAATGGCCCAAAGTCACCATTTTGTAGGAGCCTTCACGTGCTGAAAATGTCCAGCACTGAACCAGGGAAGTGGTTTAGTCACCATCCCTGGACAGATTTAAAGAATATGGAGATGTGGTGCATGGTGATAGGGGTTAGCGGTGGACTTGGCAATGTCAGGTTTACAGTTGGACTCAATGATCTTATAGGTCTTTTCCAATCTAAATGACTCAAGGATTCTGAAAATATCTCAGTTGAAAAGATTCCAAACACGGCAACAAGAGGAATTGTGGGATTTGCTGTTTCTGTTGTAAGGTGTGCAGTGCTCTCCAAGAGAGAAAATAGAAAACTGGGAAGTTTTTGTTGGCCACATCAGTAGGAACTCAGAGAGAAGTTAAATTTGCTAATGGAGGACATACTTCAGACCATTGTCTACTCCTGGAGAGCTCTAAGAGCACTATGTCATAGCTTGGAGAGGTTTTTGTGGCTGGAATGCTTGTCTGAGAAGGTCAGTGGGCCCATGAGGGCTTTACTTGGTTTTTTTTCTCTTAATTTGGAGAATATTACCTGGTTCTCAATCACAGCTTCATAAATGTAGCTGAATAGGATCATCACAGTCTCAGTGACTGCTGTGGAAGATTGTAGTATCTAGGTAAACCAAACCAAACTGTATGTGGCGGTCTCAACCCTTGCTGGTTTTGCGTGTGTCCCTTCCTTTTTCCTACTTTTGCACTTAAAGGTGCTCATACTGGTTGATGTTTTTGATGTATTACAGGGAAAAGTGAATGCCTAGGCTCTTCAGAACATACTGATTTCATGCCTTTGCCTTCAGTCATCAAGTGTACATAGCAGAAAAAATATAGGAAAAAATACAGAATCATAGAATGGCTCAGGTTGGAAGAGACCTCCAGGATCATCTAGTTCCAGCCCCTCCACCATGGAAAGGGACACCTCTTACTAGACTGGTTTGCGTACGGCTCCATCCAGCCTGGCCTTGAACACTTCCAGGGAGGAGGCATCCACAGCCTCACTGGGCAACCTATTCTAGTGCCTCTTCACCCTTATAGTGAAGAATTTTACCCTGAGATCCAACCTAAATCTACCCTCTTTCAGCTTGAAACTGTTACCCCTTGTCCTATCACTAGAGTCCCTCATCAGAAGTCCCCCTCTAGGTGATGTAAGGGCCTTCCCTGCATTACTGTTTGTTAATTTTCAAGCTGAAACAGGCCAGAAGGTCTTGGCAGCTTTTGAGCTCCATCAGCCTCTTGATGGGTCCCAGCACGGGTCAGGAAGGGTGTTTCAAGTATCACACTGGGGTGAGGATGCTCTTTGTTCCAGCACTTAACTCGATGCAAGGTCAGAAATGCTGAACAAGTCCTAAAGAGTGTGGTTGGGAGGGAAAGTCCAAGTTCAGCTGCCTTTGCTATCAGGTTGATAGTGAAAGGATTTACCTAGCTCTGGGGCCTTTTGTGTGGAGAGACTGGCTGCTTTTCCAGAGACAAAGGCTGCGCCAGAGCCAGTGCTGGGAGCAGCGGGAGACGGCCGCACGGCTGTTGAATGTGCCCAGCCACCGTACAGATGGAGGGATCATCTGGAAAAACAAAAGTAAAGCTGCTGCCAGCACTTTGCTGAAAGGAGAGGGGCAGGACAGCGTGCTGGAGCCAGCACAGGAGCTGGCCACACAGGTGCTGGCTGTGGAGTCAGGGGGCTTTGCGGCAGCTTCGGCCATCTGAGACAGGATGCAGCCCTCATTTTAAACAGGAAGAATGAAAGTAGCCTTGCCTGCTGTCTTTCAGCATCCAGAGGGTCAAATCCCAACGGGGCTGGCCTTGCCCTCATACCTGCCTAGCTGCTTTTGTGCATTTAGTGATGTACTGAACAGGCTTTCACTGGATAGTGGTCTTGGGAAAATAGGTAGGATCTCCCCTTCGCACCATTTCCACTGAGCCAAATCTTGTGCCTCTGGGCATGGTTTGGGCTTGAGAGGAGCCTGAAATTCAATTCCCAGGGTAAAACTGTGCTTTTGAATGACCAGGGTTGGTAGCTGAAGGCATCTTTGCAGGTTGATTTCTCTCTGCTCCAAGTAAATGGCTGTAGCAAGCCAAGCATGAGGTGCACGTGGGGAGTAATTCTGCAGCTTCTGCAGGAAAACCACACAGATCTGGGACAGAGGCATGTGAGCAGGGTGCCAGGACAAGACCCTGACAGAGCTGCCTGCTTGTAAGGTACCAGACATAGAATCATAAAACCGTCATGGCTGGAATGGACCAGCAGGACCATCAAGTCCAGCCCTCATCCCAACATTTCCCTAACCCCGAGACCATGGCCTCAAGTGCTCTATCTACTCATTTTTTAAACATCCCCAAGGGTGGTGACTCTACCACCTCCCTGGGCATCCTGTTCCAGTGAGGAACTCACATAACTGAGAGGTACTGTGTACTCTGTCCAGCCCAGCTGTTCAGAAACGTGTTACTTCCCCTTGGAACAAGATCCTTCTCTTTGAAAACACCAAGACGTCTTCTGCCTTGGTGATGGAGTAAGTCATGTCTGTCACTAGAGTTTTTAATTCTGTCAGTGTAAGAATTGACCTTACTTATCCAGGAGATGACTTTAAGGGAAATGGCAGCAATGTAGGAAATATTCTGAGTTGCTTTCGATACTTTTGAGGACTTTGCTATTCTAAAACATAGAGGGCTTTTAATTGATAGCCAACATTAATTTTGACCCATTTATAGCCAGTTATTCTTGAACTAACTTTAGCAGCCTGCCTTTTGCTTTTGGGTTTTATCTCCACCATGGATTTAGAGAAGTATAATATCTCAGTTCTCATTTCTCAATAATAAAGTGGAAGTCTTTTAGCCTCCTCTTGTAAAATAGACTCACAAATCTCTGGTTCCAAGTAGTTTCTGTTCCAGAGCCTATCATAAGAGCAAACTGGGGAAGTCTGCCCCAAAAATACTGTGGGATTTTCACAGAATAACTGAAAACACCTCTGAGATCATCCAGCCCAGCTTATGGCACAACATCACCACAATCACCTAGACCAGGGTACTGAGTGCCACAGCCAGTCTCTCCTTAAACACCTGTGGAGATGGGGCATCCACTACTGCCCCATCAGCCTCTCCTCATCAGACTTTCCCTCCAGCCCCTTCCCCAGCCTCATTGCTCCTCTGGACCTGCTCCAGCCCCTCAATCTCTTTCTTGAAGTGAGGGGCCCAGCACTGCCCCCAGTACTCAAGGAGAGTCCTCCCCAGTGCCCAGTACAGGGAGAGAATGACATCCCTAGTCCTACTGGCCACAGTATTCCAGGTACAAGCAATTTTGTAGTGTAGCATCCTTGTAGGTGTTGTCACTTCTAGCAGGCTGACTGGGAAAGTGCTGTGTGTCCGTAAGCGTGTGTGTGAATACGAAGGGTGCACACGTGTGTATTTCAGAGGTGATGTTTGGGATGTAGCATGTGCATCACATTTGTGTACAGCTAAGTCCTTACCTGCATCCTCCTGAACAACCTGATTGATTTTTTACTCCTTACTGTATCAAGGAACACAAATAACTTTGTGACTTTGAAGAAGCTCGAATCAAAATTACATATCACAGTTCAGGATAGGAAAGACATCAGAAACAGCCTTGGAAATCCCACTGATCTCCAGTTTTCATCTCTTACAGAGAAATACTTGTTAAAGTAATTGTACCTCTGTCAGAGAAGCAAGTGAAAGGAAGTGTTTCCAGGGAAGTTGGTATTTCAGAGCTAGAAGGTTTCAGAGGAATTAAAAAAGGTTACTCATTGGAGGCAGGTGGTGTTGGCAGGCAGGAAAACAGGCTGTTTTGCTGTCTAATCTTTTTCATTTTGATTGCAAAGGGTGTTGCTGTCTTGAATGATGGGGCACTGGGGACTAGGGGTTTTATTGAAGCAGTGTTAAAAAGTGAGAGCAGAGAGAAGAATGTTCATGGCCAACAAGTAGTAGCTACTGAAAACTCCCTTCTTTCCAAGCTTGTCCTGCAAGGTGGGCACTTCCCAGCTGATCTCTGGTGCCTCAGAGCTGTTGCCTTGCGGCATGCAGGGGCAATCCTTTTGTTTGGCTTTCCATGGGCTGCTTCTTTAACAGTGCCTCTGTTTGGAAGCTGAATATCATCTCACTGAGTGCTAAAGGCCATTTTCTTCCAAAGTTAAGTCTCCAGGGTCACCTAATGTTATTGAGTTTCTCTGTTTTTACAATGCAGAGGTTTAGCTGGTGATAAGCCTGCTGAACCCCCCAGCCTGTGACACACTTTCGTTTCCAAGAGAGATACTGGGGAAGCCTGTGCCAAAACAACCAGATGCTTCTGTCTGCCTGTGTTCAGGAGCTGGGCTGGAGATCTCTCATGGAGAGGAAGCTGACAGTCATGCTTGAGGGCAGAGACAGCTTGTAGGACTTCTCAAAACCTGCATCTGGATGCCAGAGTTAAACTGTCTTGTCTTTGAAGAGGTCAAATGGGGTATTGTCTTACAAAAATGATTGTACTAGAAGGTGAGATCCTTCTAGAACCAGATTAAGGCTGTGCAAGTGTCAGTGGAAATATATATGGGCTGTAGTTGCATAGTTAAGCTTAGAGCTAACCAAAATATTGTTTGTCTCTTGCTTCAGGTTTGCTCTGCTGTTTGCTATCTACCTGCAAGTACAAATCATAATCATGTCAAGGAGAGGGGACTTGGCCAAGTGAGAGGTGCTTGGGCAGGATGCAGTTGCCCCCAAAATGTTTATAACAGCTTTGCACTACCAGACTCTACTCAGTGATCCCTGTTCATATTCTCTTATAAATAGAATGGTCGTTATTTAGATATAATTAATCTCAGCAATAAGTCAAGGGATGCTTTGTAAAGTTGTGTTTCACCAGAAAGCTCCGTCTTCTTGGATAAAGCTGAAGTAAAGGCTTGTAATTTACCCATGTGTTCCCTCCATTGATCATACCAAACAAGGAGTGCTCTTTAGAGCTCTTTCTACTTTCCTGTGATGTCGCAGAATCACAGAATTATTGAGGCTGGAAAATACTTCTCAGGTCATGCAGCCCAGCCCCTGACCTAGCATCACCACATTGACCAGACCAGGGCACTACGTGCCACAGCCAATCTGTCCTTAAACACCTGCAGAGATGGGGCCTCCACTACTGTCCTGGGCAGTCCAGTCTAGGGTCTGATCACCCGTACCATGAGGAAGGACTTCCTAACATCCAACCTAGCCCTCCTCTGGCAGCTTCAGGCCCTGCCCTCTTGTCCTGTTGCTAGTTGCCTGGGAGAATAGCCTGACCCCCACCTGACTCCAACCTCCCTTCACGTAGTTGTAGAGAGGGAGAAGGTCCCCTCCTGAATCTCCTCTTCTCCAGGCATCCCAAGAGCTCTCCAGTAAAGCCTCTAAACCTCAGTGTTGCCAAGAGTTTAATAGTCATTAGATTAGGAAAAAGAAGTCATCTCATCAGATACACCACACTCTTTTCAACAGAATATGGTGGGGGGTCTCCAGAGCTGAAGGTGTTAATGTGACCTCAAGGTGGGGTGGTGTTTAATGGTCAAGTGAGGTTTCAGACTTTGAGCCTAGAAACTTCTGCCTGCTCGGGCATACTGCCAAACAGCTCCCATTAAAGTCCCCGACTTACAAAGACTTCACATTCTCACGTGGTATTTGCTTTACAATCGGGCGTTGTTAAAGAGAGATGAAAAGTCGGGGAACAACTGAAGGCATCTGAAAGTAGTTGCACGAGCAGATCTCATTTTGCTTCTGAAGCGGGTTCTGTTTTGCTTCAGAGGTTTACAGGGAAAATACTGGGTGAGAACTCAGAGTTGTCATGAAATGCAGCACGGAAGACGGGTTTGTTGGAAAGTGAAGTCGGGCAAGATAAGCTGGAGCAGTTACTGCTGCTTTATTTTAGGGAACACTGTAGTCTTGCTTGAAAGATAAAGAGTGAAGAGAGGGAAAATGGAAATCATAAAAACCTGCTACTTCCGTTTCAATTGCTGAGTGTCCTGCCAGCCTCAGCAGGGGAAGAAGCCTTATCGCTCACCCCAAGACTTGGCAAATTAGGAGCAGTATTAAGCTGTTTGTGATTGCTTTTAGCTGTCTGTTTTGGTTATGAGTTCACTACAAAATTGCCAAAGAAATACCACTGACAGCTGGCTGGGCTTTCTCACACAAAGGGAGAAGAGAGACTTAGGGAGAAGTGGAAGAGCCTTGCCTCTTGTATTTGCTCAGAGCTAGGACCAGTTTACATTGCGCGAAGTTTGGTGGATTGATTTCTGGTCCTGAGGTCTTCTTGCTCCTGGGACATGACTGTGGGGGTTAGTTCAGCTCCTGTGTGGACTTCCTCCAACTATTAGCTTTTGTTTTCATAAATAATTGCACATAACACACGAAGCTCCGTTGGTTTCCATGCAAGTTGGTGTGTTAAGAGCAGAGGGGGAACAGGACACGGTATATTTTGGGCTGACATGGCATAAAAGCAAGCAGTGGAGGGGTCTAGAGGAGCAACGAGGGTGGGGAAGAGACTGGAGGGAAGGTCTGATAGAAAGTCTGATAAGGAGAGGCTGAGGGAGCTGGAGTTGTTCAGCCTGGAGAAGAGGAGACTCAGGGGGAACCTTACCCCTCTCTACAGCTCCCTGAAGGGAGATTGTAGTCAAGTTGTTATCCAGCTCTTCTCCCAGGCATCTAGCAACAGGACAAGAGAGCAGGACCTGGAGCTGCCAGGGGAGGGTTAGACTGGATAACAGGAAGCCCTTCCTCATGGAACAGGTGATCAGACCCTGGGATGGACTGACCAGAGCAGTGGTGGAGTCCCCATCTCTGGAGGGGTTTAAGGACAGACTGGCTGTGTACCTTAGTGCTCTGGTCTAGCTGCTGTGGTGATGTTAGGTCATGGGCTGGGTTGGATGATCTCAGAGGTCTTTTCCAGCCTCGATAATTTTGTGATTCTGTGATCCTCAGATGTGCAACATATTTGCTGCAGGTGCAAGCCCATTTACTGACATTCCATCATCGAAATAGCAGTCTGGCATCAACTCAGGGTCAAAACTTATGGAGAACAGTTAGGGGAGCCTCTCTCACTGCTGCATGGTTGGTAGCCCATCCCTTTGTTTGACCTACTCATAGTGGTGGCAGGAGCCCCAGTCCCAGGCTGGATGAGGCCTGCCCTGTTACTGGAAGAGGTTTTCTCCTGGCAGGTTTTGTCCCTCCACAGAAGCTGTAGCCAGGAGATATATTCCAACTTTAACCATTAAAAATATGTTCATTTCAGGGGATCTTTCATGTTGTCCACATGTTGTATTGATCGATACAACTTGTAGTGGACACTTGGCAAACAAGACTTGCTTGCAGGTTGGAGTCAAGGGGATTTTGGATGAGAAGAGAGTTTGTTCCATTAAGCACCTTGTGGCAGGTGGCTGCCATGTTGCAAGGGAAAGCTTTTCATGACCATTAGAAAGCTTTTGTTTCAGTCCCCCGTCCTTGCTTTTCTAAATCACTACTACTAGAAGGCAAGAACCCCACATCCATTGTACTTACAGCCACGAGAGTTTGACCTCCTGTGCATTTTAAATTCCTGTTGTTTGAAAGCCAATTTCAGGCACCCAGAAACAGGCTTTTAGATGGTAGTTTGTGAGAGAAGCAGAGAGGAAGATGCAGACACACAAATTAATTGGATGGAATCCTCATTTGTCAAAAGAAGACTGGATATGGACATAAACTTTGATTGTACTCTTAAGAAAGATGAAAGAAAATAAAAATTCCAAATGTGTGCCCAGAGCTGCACCGTGGTTTCACACCTGCAGCGTTTCATGCGTCTCTCTTACGCATTTCCAACCGTAATGTGAATCTCAGAGCTTGCATCTACAAAGTCAGTTTGAATTTTAAGATTTACTTACACAGGACTAAGCATGAAAATTACTCTGTTTGTCCTTCTCTCTCCCTCTGTGCACAGATGTCAGTGATGAAGTGGATAGCAGGAATTTATGAGCAAAAATCTCATGAACATTGGGATGGGTTAGGCAATAAACTTTTAACTGCATAAATAGAAGTTTGTTGGTGCTTCCTTGTGTGTTTCAGCATTGAGTCTGAGCTTATGAAATGTGAGCGAACACTGGAATGGGCTGCCCAGAGTGGTGCTAGATTCATCATCCCTGGATGAGTTTAAAAGTTGTTCAGATTTAGTGTTGGGGGATCTGGTTTAGGGGTGAACTTCTAGAGCAGGATTGATGATTGGACTTGATGATCCCAAGGGTCTTTTCCAACATTGAATGATTCTATGATTCTAAACACAAGCAAAGAGTTGGAGGTAGACACTAAGGCTTGAGAAAAATGACTGTCATGGAGTTGAAATCTTTGATGGCCTTATTGATCTCCAGAACAAACAAGTATATTCCCACACCTAAAGAGACATTAGTCAGTGTAATCTGACCACTGGTGTACTCACTGTCACTGGAGAAGATGGATCCACATTCTTCTCATTGCTATCCATCACCAGCATGAACTGAACTCAGACAAAATTCCACCTGAAGATAAGACAAAGCTTGTCTCTGGTGAGGCCAGTCAAACACCACAGCAAGTTGCCCAGAGAGCTGCTGTAATCTCCATCTGCAGAGATACTAAAAATGTGACCAGACGTGGACCTGAGCAAACTGCAGCTGCCCCTATCCTGAGCAGAGATTGGACTGGACACTCTACAGATGCCCTTTCCAGCCTCAGCCCATCTGTGATTCTTATCCACAGGGTTTCTCTCCACTGTGGATGATAAACACCATATTGGAAAACCTTTCTCCCGAGCAACTATCTGAAAACCTTCTTTCTTCTGCTCTGTGTTTAGAATGCAGTCACCTAGATCTCAACTGTTTATCTATCTTCTGTCAGTTAGTGGCAATTGATAGAAGAGCCAGCTCTCCTGTGTGCTGGGTGTTTAAGGTGGACAAAGTAGGCACAGAATCATAGAAATCGTCATGGCTGGAAATGACCTCCAGGATCATCAAGCCCAGCCCTCATCCCAACAGCTCCCTAAGCACTAGACTATGGCCTCAAGTGCTAGATCTACTCATTTTTTAAGCACCTCCAACAATGGTGACTCCACCACTTCCCTGGGCAGCCTGTTCCAGTGCCCAACCATTCTCTCAGGAAAGAACTTCTTCCTAAGATCCAATCTAAACCTCCCCTGACACAATTTGAGGCCATTTCCTCTCATCCTATCATCCGTAATTCAGGATTATCTCATGAGGGTCCCGTTTCTCTTTCCTGACCAACTCAGAGGTCTAGCTTTTGGAACCCCCAAGTTGGATGATTTCTGCCATGAGTTTCTTTTATCACCTGTAAAAATGCCAATCAGCTGCCCTTACTACATGTGCAGAGTGGGAATGGTGACACTGAGGTTCTTAAAACATGAGAGCCGAGCACAGACATTCCCTGTTGGACTCTGGGCTCTGTGTGCATGGCAGGAGTGCAGAACAGCAGGGGTAGGCACACACACACACACAACAAGTCAGTGCTGAGAACTTCTCACATTGTGCATCTTGCAGGGTCTCACTAGGTCCAGCCCTGTGAACTAAAACCACCCCTTAGCAGCTGGAATGTGCTGGATCTGTTCCTGGACCAAGCAGTTGTGTTTTGTCACAACGCACTCCAGTTTGTGCCCTCCTAAAACTCTCCTATAATTAGGGCACAAACATGCAGATGTCTCTCATGAAAGTTAGAAAATACCAAATTAATTTAAAAAACCCCAGAAAACTAAATGCTGTCACATTGTTAAGAGAACTGTCTTAAGAAAGGTGGGTGGTTTTACCCACACGTGGTTCATTCTGCCTAAAAATATCATTTCAGTATTGTACTGAGCTGGCAATTGTTCTGGAAAATGGGTTAAATTTGATTAGTGCTTTTGATGGAAAAGAGGAGGCTGTGGAGGTTTAACAAAGTCAAAACATTTAATCGGGGAGCTTTTCTGAACGTGAAAAGATGTCATTTTCAGATTTGCTGAATGAAATTTATCACCCTTTAATTCTGAAACATGATGTTAATTGCAATAGACAATCTGAACTGTGAAGAATTGGAGAAGAAAGCTTGATGCTGTGCTAACTGTACCAAAACAGAAGGGAGGGGGTTATTGTAGACTAATGCAGTCGAGTGCGTTGCTGTGTCATATATGAAATGTCCGGGTTTTGGCTAAGGAAAGGGTGAAGAGAAAGAAAATTGGGTGAAAGACAGATTGCAGTATCACAGAATCATAGTATATTTAGGGATTGGAAGGGACCTCAAAAGATCACACAGTCCAATCCCCCTGCCACAGCAGGATCACCTAGACCAAGTCACACAGGAACATGTCCAGGTGGGTTTTAAACATCTCCAGAGAAGGAGACTTTGTAACCCCTCTGGGAAGCCCCTTCCAGTGCTCTGTCACCCTCACTGCGAAGAAGTTTCTTCTCTTATTTATTTGGAACCTTCTCTGTCCAGCTGAGGCAAATTGCCCCTTATCTTCTCATTGGATGCCACTGAGCAGAGCCTGGCTCCATCCTCCTGACCCTCACTCTTCACATACTTATAGACATTAATGAGGTCACCCCTCAGTCTCTTTTCTCCAAGCTCAAGAGACCCAGCTCACTCAGCCTCTTCTCATAAGGCAGTTGTTCCACTCCATCTTCTTTGTGGCTCTGTGCTGGACTCTCTCCAGCAGTTCTGTGTCCTTCTGGAACTGAGGGGCCCAGAACTGGACACAATACTCATGCAAGTGTTAAGGTTGGTCATTGAGTGAGTTTCCCATCTGTCCCACCTGACAATTGCCTGTGGCATTGATTCAGTTCTGTGAAATGCAGCTGCAAATCTTGCAGGCAAGAAGACTCTTTCCTTAGTGAATTTCTGTCAATCTGTGTTTCTGAGTAAATAGATATCAGAGAATAGGATATAGGAAATTCTGCGTAGTTTTGAGGCATGAACTTTGACTGCATGCTTGTGTAGATAATTGTGGCTTCTCTGCTCTCATACAGCAGATGTTTCCAGGAATGTCACTGCATTTACTTGTGCCCTGTAATCACTCTCATATTGTGGTTCTCACAGTTGCTACTGGAGGTTGCCCTTTTTTTCTCCTCAAAGAATGAGGAATACTGGCAGCTAGAGTTCAGCCACAGATCTTGCAACCTGAAGTTTAATTCCAGCTTCATTATAAAGACAATAAAGCCTTTATTCCACAGACTCACAGAACACTAGGGATTGGAAGGGACCTTGAAAGATCATCCAGTCCAGTGGTTTCTCTGAGATTTTTGAAGGGTTTTGAGTGTGGCTGGTCTTGCATCAGAGTAGAACCAGAATGGCAGCCATGCAGAGTTCTGACAGAATGGTCAGCATGAAGCCACAAGGGATGATTCCATTTACTGGTAGAAATTGAGAAGAAAGTCACATTATTACAGAATCACTGAGTTATTGAGGCTGAAGAAGACCTCTATGATCATCCAGACCAGCCTATGACCTGACATCACCACATCAACCAGACCAGGACACTAAATACCTCCAGGGGTGGGGACTCCAACGCTGGCCCGGGCAGTCCATTCCAGTGTCTGATCACCCTTCCCCTGAGGAAGGGCTTCCTAACATCCCACCTAACGCTCCTCTGGGGCAGCTCCAGGTCCTGTCATCTTGTCCTGTTGCTGGTTGCCTGACTACTATCTCCTTTCACAGAGTTGTAGAGAGGGGTAAAGTTCCACTTGAGTCTCCTCCAGGCTAAATACCACCAGCTCCCTCACACTCTCCTCATCAGACTTTCCCTCCAGTCCCTTCCCCAGCCTGGCAGAGAGATGTTGTGCTGCTCCTGAGCACTCACGTGGCATTGTGAGGACATGGGAATAGACGCCATGGGTTGCTCTGTCACGAAGGCTTACCTTCATGATGCACAGATGCTTCTCCCAGGGTGCAGGAGGAGTACAAGCCAACCCCGATAAGGGGGAAAAAACAAGAGTTAGCATCAAATGTCCTTTCTCGTTGCAGCTGCTTTCCAGGTTGCTGTGCACAGAACTGTCTGTTTATTTGCCCCTGGAGCACTTAGTCCCAGCATACAGGATTGCATACTACTGTTTTGCTCCTGTTTGGAGACAAGGACTGGATGTGTTTGTTCTCGTAGCTGTAGGGTAAAAATATAGCAAAAGAGGTACTGTCTCCTCTATACTTGAGAGGAAGGTGAGCAATGCTTCTGTTATTACAACACACTCCATCTTGGGGTTTCCTGACTCCATGCATGGACGTAGAAATCATAGAAATCACAGAGTCATCACAGCTAGAAAGGACCTCCAAGATCATCAAGCCCAGCCCTCATCCCAACATCTCCCTAACCACTAGATCATGGCCTCAAGAGCTATATCTACTCATGTTTAAACAGGGATGGTGGCTCCACCACCTCCCTGAGCAGCCTGTTCCAGTGCTCAACCACTCTCTCAGGAAAGAACCTCATCCTAAGATCCAATCTAAACCTCCCCTGACACAACTTGAGGCCGTTTCCCCTTGTCCTATCTTTAGTAATTTGGGAGAAGAGAGCAGCACCAGCTTCACTACAACCTTCTTTTAGGGAGTTGTAGACAGCAGTAAGGTCTCCTGTCTGGACTAAATAACACCATGCATGAATTAGAGGAAGAGCAGAGAAAGGAATAAGAGGAAACAGACCAGCAGCACTGAGTGTGTGTAAAAGCTTCAAGTTATTCTTCAAAGCAGTCTCATTTCACAGAGGATGCTGCCAGTTGCACATTGAAGGATAGTTCACCCGTAAGTGTCACCAGGTTGGGATCTGGGTGTTCAGTTCCAGTGCATCACGGCATTCTGCAGATTGTTATGGTTTTTTAGGAAAAGAGGGGAAGCAGTTGTGAGCTCGGTGTTTAGGACTCTGAGAAGTGTACTTTCAGTAAAAGGGTAATCGTTTGGCACTCAGGTAACAGCAGATGTGACACCCAACCACTGAACTTGCTCTCAGAGTGTTGTGGTCCTCAATGGGACAATTTTCTAAGACCAAAATGGGTTCAGACTCTCTTGGAACCAACATCTGTGTGAGTAGCAGAGTGAAAAGCTTAATTTTCCTACTTGGCAAGGGCAATTTCATTTAGGTTTGGGGCAGCAGTTTGCTCACCTCCTTACATCACCCTTTATTCCCATAGGAGGACTTGGACAGCGTGCAGCACCATAGAACTCACTGGGCTGGAAGGGACCCTTAAGGTCAGCTAGTCCAAACCCACTGCAGTGAGAATGGACATCTGTAACTAGACCAAATTTCTCAGAGCCACATCCAACCTGCCCTTGGAATGGGGCATCTCCACCTCTCTGGGAAACCTGTTCCAGCAGTCCCCCACCCCCATTGTAAAAGCTTTGTTCATAATTCACTGCTCAGCCCCACAGGAATAACCACAGAGTAGCTAGCACAAGCGTAAAACCAGAGACAGAGCCATTTTCTTCTCCCCTCTCATGCCATTTTGAGCTGAGACTCTTTCAAATCCTGTCAACTGAGTCCACAGACGGTATCATTTTCTTTGCTGGCTTTCCCTCAAAAGAGGGGGTGATCTGTTTCCAAGTCCTCAGAAGCCAGAGGAGAAAGACAAGAGAAATGTGGAAATTAGGCTGCTTTCCTAGAGTTGTCCTGAAACAGACCCATAGAATACAAAGCTGGTGTCTCCAAAGCTGAAGTAGCCCCTTGGTCAGAAGTGGTCACCGGTAGCCGGCGATGTGTGGGGATGAGCGTGCTGCAGAGGTGTGCAGGAGGGAGCCCAGGCAGGGCTCTGAGTGCTGAGGGCACAGGGTGCCTGGGGTCTACAGCTGCCTTTGATGCTACACAGTGGCTGGCTCATTGCCCTGTACCCCCAGCCTCCTGGGAAACCCACATCTCCTATTGCTACCTGCCACCTCGCTCCTCCCAGCTGACTGCAGCTTGTGCCCTGAGGAGCAGCATACCTTCCCCAACATTTTGTGATCTTATCTGGGGAATGACGAACATTTTCTCATGCTGGGTTGGGTTGTTTTGGTTTGTTTTCTAGGACAGGATGATTCCTGAGAAGATCAAATTAAGCAACACCACTAACTGCTTTTTTGTTGTTGTTGCTTTGCTTTCTTCCATTCCTCATTTTCTCCTTCTTTTAGGGATAGATTTTAGACACAATACTCAGCGACACTGGAAGTTGTTTCTGTGTACAGGGAGAACCAGTAAACCACAGGAACCTTCCTATGATTTAGAAAAGGCTGGGCAAGCAGGAAGAAGAGGAGCTGCTGTGAACTGAAATAATTTGCAGGACACAGCTGCTCACAGTGGCTGTGTAAGAAGCAGGTCTGTGCACAGATAAGCTTCTACATCATCATTAAGAAACTAACAGGAAATAAAGTCTTGAGTCCATAGGAGGCACTCAGGAAGAATGCATCGTTGCCTGCTGGCTCACCTATACTTGGGTTAAATAAGCCTGGAAAAAGAGGGAGGAAATGTGCCACAGGGACAAGTTTGCAAGATCTTGCAAAATTTTTCTTGTATAAGAAGAAAAATAAATCTTCAAGAGTGAGATGAGTAACAGATACAGGATTGTGAAAATGGCTGACTGTTGGTTTATGTTTCTTGTTGTAGGGAGATAGAATCATAGAATAGCCAGGGTTGGAAGGGACCTTAAAGATCTGCTAGTTCCAAGCCCGCTGCACAGGCAGGGACATGTTCACTAGAGCAAGTTACTCAGTTGAAATGACTTTCAACACTTCCAGGGATAGGGCAGTCACAACTGCCTTGGACAGCCTGTTCAAGCATCTCCCCACCCTCACAGCAAAGAATTTGTTCCTCATGTCCAACCTCAATCTCCTCTCTTCAAGTCTAGAACCCTTTCCTCTTGCCCTCTCGCTACGCACCCGTGTCAAAAGCCCTCCCCCAGCTTTCTTGTAGCCCACTTCCTTCTGAGATTGGAAAGCTGCTAGAAGGTCACCTGGGAGCCTCCGCTTCTCCAGGATGAACAACCCCAAGTTGCTCAGCCTGTCCTCATAGGGGAGGTGCTCCAGCCCTCTGATGATTTGAGTTGCTCTCCTTTGGATGTGTTCCAGGAGCTCTATGTCCTTCTGTTGGGAACTCCAGAACTGGACCCAGTAGTCCAGGTGGGGTCTCACCAGTGCAGAGTAGAGGGGGAGAATCACCTCCCTCGACTGTCACTGCTTCTTTTGCTGCAGCCCAGGACACAGCTGGCTTTCTGGGCTGCAAGTGCACACTGAGGGCTCCTGTTCAACTTCTGCTCTATCCCCACCCCCAAGTCCTTCTCCTGAGGGCTGTCCTCAATCCTTTCTCCTCCCCATCTGTATTGGTGCATGGGATTGCCCCGACCCAGGTGCAGACCCTTGCCCTCGCCCTTGTTGAACTTCATGCAGTTTGCACAGCCCACTTCTCGAGTTCATACACATCTGCACATACTTGGTCCCCATAAAAATAAACCTCTTAGCCCTGGTTCATCAAAGTCTAGATGAGAACGACAAGCGCAAAATTAATTCTACTGGAATTAGTCAAACTACTTCTGTACTTGAAGTTAGACATGTTCTCAAGTACCTTGTTGAATCAAGAGTATTGCTTTCATCTTTTAGCACAGAAAGTGTGTGGGGGGAAAATATTCAAGGATTTTCCTCAGTTTTTAGAGAGCAGAGAAGAAAAGCTGCTTTCTTGCTAATTGAATACATAAATAAATAATCTATCTTTAAAGAAAATCTATACCCATATGATAAACACAAGATAAAGACAAATAAAATAGCATGACTGCCAGTGTGGTGGTATCAGTGTAGGAGAAAGGGACCTGAGTGTCCTGAGGGAGAGCAGAATGCCTATGAGCCAGCAATGAGTCGTTGTGGCCAAGAAGGCAAACAGTATCCTGAGGTGGATTAGAAGGGAGGTGCTTAGAAGATGGAGAGAGGTTCTCCTCCCCCTCTCCTCTACCCTGATGAGATGACATCTGAAATGTTGTGTCCAGTTCTAAGCCTCTCAGTTCCAGAAGGACACAGAAGTGCTTGAGGGAGTCCAGTGCAGAGCCACAAAGATGGTGAAGGGAGGGGAGTCTCATCTCCTTCTCTGGAGACATTTAAAGTCTATCTGGCCATGTTCCTGTGTGACTTGATCTAGGTGATCCTGCTGTGGTGGTGGGATTGGACTAGATGATCTTTCGAGGTCCCTTCCAATCCCTAATATTCTCGGATACTGTGATCTGTTAGAGGAGCTGTGTGGTAGGGAGGGGGTCATGCAGGCGCCGTGTCAATCATAGGCAAGATAACAGTTTTACAGCTTATGGGTTGTAAGGACCAGATTTCATGTTGTATCGTAGATCAGTGACAAAAAAAGGGAGCACAATACCCCTGAACTTGCAACAGTAGAGAAATGTTTTGTTTTTCATGTGGAAGAGGGAAAGAAATACAGTTAGAGGTTGGGCTTGGTTTTATTTTGAGGTGTAACTTCGCAGTCCCAGCTGAAGGACACTTGTATGGTTTTCCTTGTGATGCATCTAAGGTTCTTCACTGGGTTGGTGAAACAGCCTGAGCTGAGTTGCTCCAAGGTGTTTCACATTGTGAGCCGAGTACACATTTAACCTCATCTGGCTGTGGGTAACACTCATTTGTCTGCATTACCTGACTTTATGATACAGGCAGCAAGTTTTCACCCGTAGGAATCTTTATGTTCTCTGTGTCCTATTAATCCTTTCGGGAACTTCCATCTCTTCCATTACTTTTGATTTTGCTACCTAAATTATCAGTTGTTTCTGTCTGGTTTCTCAACTTCTCTGGTGCTGCTTGCCCTGATATCGAGCCCAGTGAGATTCACAACCGAACTATCAAGTTCCTATTGAACTTTTCTACAAATTCAGACCCTTTTCTACTAATGGTTTTATTTCATAGAATCATCATGGCTGGAAAGGACCTCTAGGATCATCAAGTCTAGCCCTCATGTCAACATCTCCCTAACTCCTAGGCTATGGCCTCAAGTGCCAGATCTACTCAAGTTATGGGGATCTACCAGTGGAGTGGTGACCCACAGAGTTACTTGTCATGTGCTTCAGCCTTTAGCTCTCCATGAAGAAGCTCTGGCTTTTTGCAATACCTGAGTTAAAGAAGGAGTGGGAGATTGTTTTATTATTTAAATGGAGATCACATCTTTCCATCAACATTGCATTAGTATTGCTTTTCTTCCCCTCTTAACGAAGATGAGCAACATCTTAGCAGTCAGAGAGGGAATGGAATGTTTTGGTGGCTTTTTATTGTGGGGTGATTTACAGTGCCAGTGATTTAGTGTGGAGAGTGGGATACAGTAGTCTCCATTTACAAAGTGGCTGCTCCTGTTCATATTAACACACCAGACACACCATCGTGAATGATAATATGGTGCAGAGCCTCTTCTGCAGCATCTTGACGTGCAGGCTGCCCTTTTCTCAGCTGGCACTGCAGAGATGTCTGCAGCAGCTCCGCTGCCATGACATGACACAGCTGCTCCTCTGAGATTTATCTTCCAGCTGCTAATTCTTCACTCCTTCGTTCTGGACAAAGCCCACCTATGGAAGCCTTTCAGCGCCGGCGTTTTCTTGATTTCTAGTCTGCTGTTCATTTTCTCCCTCACTTTCCCAAACAAATACACCCCAAATCCCTGAGTGTATTGATTTGATGATGTGTCTGGACAATGATGTCACTAGTGACGTTGCTCTTATGCTCCAGATACATAAATGCATAAAACATGAATTCCTGGCCAATGCAGAGACTTCCCTGAGGAGGTGGCTGTGCAGCTTCACACATCCTTTAGGATGGATCACTTAAAGAAACATTGAACCCAGTGATGGAATGGTGAAGTTAAAACACATCCTACTTAGCTTGCACTGTGCTTATTGAGTTTCTCATGTTTTTTTGATCATCCATCCTGGAGATAAGATGAAATTAGATAGTCCTTTGGGATATATGGACATCAGAACGCTGAGTCAGGGACACAGTGTGACATACGAAGCTGGAGAGCTCATCTCAACACCAGACACAGGTTCACCATCCTGAGTTTATTGTCTTCATTTCTTACCCAGGCTTTTTGTTCATCTTTGGGTTCCATTTGGGTTTAGAGGTTAGGTGAGTTTAGATACTTCTCTTCTTTGATGTTCTTCTCCCATATGTGCTTTCCTGTGTGAATGGAAGAGCATCTCTGGCTCACTCAAAGCTTCTTTTGCCATTTCAGCCATCAGACTGGTGTTAAGCAAAGCGACACAAGAGCTCCTGTACTCTGCTATCACCCACAGGCTTTCCTCTTGTACAACTGCTGTTGGCCCTCTCTTCCATTCTTTGCGTAGAAGCTTTCCCTGAATCAAACTGAATGAGTGTGTGATTTTCAGACTGATTTTCCAGCTTTATTTGTGTTCTTGGCCTCTGTGGGGATGGGCAGCTTCCTCTAGCATGGTGTTCACAGCATCACAGAGTGTTAGGGATTTGAAAAGACCACAAAAGGTCATCCAGTCCAATCCCCCTGCCACAACAGGATCATTTAGATCAAGTCGCAGAGGAACATGTCTAAGCAGGTTTTAAACATCTTCAGAGAAAGAGACTTCATACCCCCCCTGGGCAGCCCCTTCCAGTGCTCTGTCACCCTCACTGTGAAGAAGTTCCTTCTCATACTTACGTGGAAAACCTCCTCTGTTCCCGCTGACAGCCATTGCCTTTCTAACCTGTTCTTTCCATGGCCTAAGCTGAGGTGAGGTTGGCAGGGGCCCTGAGTAACCTTCTGTTGTGAAGGTGTCCCTGCCTATGCAGGGAGCTTGGAACTAGTTGATTTTTATAGTCCCTTCCAACCCTGGCCATTCTGTGATTCTATGATTCCCCTTCATAGATCCTAGTTGTTATTGCTGATTACCATTTTCTTTGTAAACAATGAATGAAGGCATTAAACACTTCATAGGATCATTCCTGTTGGAAAAGACCTTTGAGATCATAAAGTCCAATCAATAACCGTCCTCTGCCAAGGTCTACTCTTATTCCTCTTCAGACACGTGTTTGTCTCTAAGAGGAAAGGCTGCCCTGGGACCCATGGTTGGCAGAGGGCAAGGTCTCAGGCAAGCCTTTGAGCAGGCTTTTTTCTGGGAGGAAGCCTTTGATTCTGTGCTGGGTTCAGCCAGTGCCTGTGTGTCACAGAATCACAGAACATTAGGGATTGGAAGGGACCTCAAACGATCAGTAAGTCCAATCCCCCTGACACAGCAGCATCACCTAGACCAAGTCACACAGGAACACATCCAGGTGGGTTTTAAATGTCTTCAGACAACACAGCCCCCCTGGGCAGCCCCTTCCAGTGCTCTGTCACCCTCACTGCGAAGAAGTTCCTTCTGATATTTATATGGAACCTCCTATGTTCCAGCTCACACCCAATGCCCCTTGTCTTATCACTAGATGACATTGAGAAGAGCCTGACTCCATCCTCCTGACACCCACCCTTCACATATTTATAGACATTCATGAGGTCACCCCTCAGTCTCCTCCAGACTAAAGAGACCCAGCTCCCTCAGCCTTTTCTCCCCTTCTCTCACTGTTGGCTTTCCTGGAGCAGGAGGAGAGAACGGGTGGAGGACTGCTAGCTTCCCGCTCGCTGTGGTGTGGACTGCCCCACAGAGTGTTTGTTCAGGTGGTGCTGGATTATCGTTATCAGACCTCACACCATAAAAACCTCTTGAGGTTCTGTGCTTTGAATTTAGAGAGTGATGACACGACAGATTAACTTGTTCCTATTTCACCCCATGAACACACCTATGCTGTTTTCCACAGCCTTCATCTAATAACAATAAAAACAGAACACAAAGCAAATCCATAGTCTGTGCGGGAGACTGCTCAGGAGTCCTAGACTCCGTGTTATTGTTCTCGTGGTGCCCGCCAAAAGCAACATAAGTCTGCCTCAGGGATGCAAAACCATCTCGGATTTATTGGAAATGAGTAGTTTTCGTGACTCCCCCTTCTTCTTCCTCCTCTACCAGCCAGTTTGAGAATGAGCCAGTCCATGAAAACCTTTCCTGCAAACTCGTCTCTGAGGGAATTATGTGCTACAGCTTCAGTTTCACATGGAAAGCAAAGGTTTGCCTTGAAGACTGCTGGTCTTGATTGGTTTCTAAGAGGAGGAAGGAACTCACTAGTGCACACCTTAGAAACAAACCAGGTTGGGTCCTTTCTGCAAACAGGTCGGGTCCTTTCTGCAGTGGTTGTGTTTTGGCTGACTAAAATGTACACACAGAGAAGGCAGGACATAAAGCTGCACCAGGAGAGGGTTAGGTTGGATGTCAGGAAGCTCTTCCTCATAGAAAGTGTGATCAGACCCTGGAATGAGCTACCCAGGGCAGTGGTGGAGTCCTCATCCCTGGAGGTGTCTAAGGACAGATTGCCTTAGTGCCCTGGTCTAGTTGATGTGATGGTGTGAGGTCACAGGCTGGGCTGGATGATCCCACAGGTCTTTCCTAGCCTCAGTAATTCTGTGATTCTGTGGTTGGAAATAAAGATTTCTGTGACTATAGGACTGAGGGGGGTTGTGGTCCATAAACCCTTCTCAAAGCAAGAAAGCTGTGGCAGCGAGTTATTTCAACTCAGAAGTGATTGCTCCAAGTACCTGAAACGAAGCCTCTGAAAGGACAGGGGAAGGTTGTTGAACCTGACATAACTGGAGACTGGAGTTTTAGCCAGCTCAGAACAAGTGAGTTTGTGTGAAGCAGGCGTTACAGTCCAGATCTGGAACTTGTGGGTGCAGATCTGAACCTTTTCAGGCTAGTCTGACCCCGCTTCACTAGCTCTGCCCTTCATCACTCCTTGTTATTGCTACGATGTGCCTGTGTGAGACACACGCTGTGCTAATCCTGTCTCAGAGATCTGGCTGCTTGAGCAAAGCCTTTTGGTCACCTTAATGTGTTGTCCCCTGTTAGCAATTGAGATGATTCCACAGCTGGGCAAGTGGACCGTTGTGGCAGCCTGTCTGGCTCTCTGGGGGAGATGCGGGGCCATGTGGGCGAGCGGAGTTTATCCTCCCTACAAGCTTCTGTGTTTAGTTACCCATGCACGAGAGGAAGAAGCGAGCCGGTAATCAGCACCAGATGGAGGTTTATGTGTTTAAACAAAGACACATTCGGGGCAATCAGAAACAACTGAGTGGCAGTTTGTACATTAAAACCTGATTTAACAGCAGCACTTGTTTGCTGACCTAGAAGAAACAGGGCAGAGGGCCTTTTGTGCTGCCCTGACCCTGTGATTCCCTGTCATCCCTGCCTCTGCCAGGGGAGCGTGTGTACATATGGAGAGGGCATATGCAGAAGCATCACTTTCACGGCTTGTGGACACCCTTCCTTTCAACAGTCCCTAGCCAAGGCCAAATAGTTCTGGAGTCAAGCCCCTTGTTGATTGCCCATGTCATGTTCTTGCAAGTGTTTCTCTCCAGACTAAGAGCAGGAGCGTTAAGTTCATTCCCACCAGTGGGTCTGTGCTGCAGAGTGTAGGTGTGTGTTTTCAAGCAGACTCTGGCAGTGTTCAGGTGTTTGCTGTGCCTCCTGCTGTAGAAGAATTTGGTTGCAGCTAATTCACCTATATTTCTCTAAACTGAGCTGACTGAACGAGCAGAAGATCTGTTCTGTGCTACCAGGTGGATGTCTGCTGCATACAAAACTGAAACGGTTGTTATCTCTGCAAGCTCTAACATCACCCCCTTGTGTGTAGCAAGTATCTTGTTTGATGGCAGCCGCTGGTACCCTTTGCAGTTTGACTTATATAAATTAAAAAAGCATCAAGAGAATGGTAAACCCCTAAACTTCATCTCTCAAAAGCCAGACGATGGCATTTAACCCTAACTCTGTCCATGTGGATTATGGTAAAATAAACTTCCCCGCATGTTGTTCTCAAGTAATATAACCTGTCAGCACATGTTGCAGTCAGCAGAGAGAGTGTTATTTAAAAAGTTATTTAAAAGGCCTCTTCTGTCAGTAGGAATTGAACGTGCTCATCACTTTGCAGGAGTATGTCTTCTCCTTTCATGTGTGGCAGCCGGCGGTTGCCCCAAACGCCTGAGCATTTCTAGAAGGGGGAAGGAGGAAACAGGAGTGTTCCTTGCTGCATGCTAAAGTGTGCCTAGTTTAAAAGAGAATCACCACAACAGCGCAGGGAGCTCCTAGCCACTCAGTTCTTCTCCATCAGTAGACTCACAAAACATTAGAGATTGGAAGGGACCTCCAAAGATCATCCAGTCCAATC
This sequence comes from Rhinopomastus cyanomelas, assembly GCA_013400115.1. Classification (NCBI taxonomy): domain Eukaryota; kingdom Metazoa; phylum Chordata; class Aves; order Bucerotiformes; family Rhinopomastidae; genus Rhinopomastus; species Rhinopomastus cyanomelas. The sequence continues at coordinate 576,433 of VXBP01010256.1, forward strand.
CCCCTACCACAGCGGGACAGCCTGGGCCACGTCTCACAGGAACATGTCCAAGTGGGTCTTAAACATCTCAGAGAAGGAGACTCCACAACCCCCCTGGACAGTCCCTTCCAGGGCTCTGTCACCCTCACTGGGAAGAAGTTCCTTCTCATATTGATGTGGAACAATTGCCTTCAGACCAAGTAACAGTGCTTTGCCCTTCTGGTGGATTGTGTGTTACTTGGTTTTGGAGGGCTTCTCTCACAGGAGCTAGACAATTGAGGTGTTTCTCCACCATAACCATACCAGCAACCCTCGATGATCCTCACCCTGAGTTCCTGCAGTTATTCATTGCGTTTGTGTCAGAGGAGACATGGGATGGCTAGGCTTCCTTGATGGCACACGTGACAGATGTTAGCATGTGTCTTGATTCTGTTAAGCAAATAGGTTTCTCCATTTCCTCAGGGACTACGAACAGACTGAGGGAAAGGTTGATGATCCCTGAAGTGATGTGAGTTCATGTCAGAGCTGAGGTCCCTAAGCAGTGAGCATCTGTAGTCACACAGCATCATGTTCAGGCAAGATGAGTAAGGAGAAAACACTCCTGTGAAATAAGGCCCCTCCAAGGGAAGGAAGAGGAAGACCCCACTCAGTATGTATCCCTTCACTGCATGGGGTGAGCTGTATATAGAGTGTGGTTAGAACTGACAGTGTGCTATTGTGTACTGGGGAGGGGCTCACATCACTATGGTGTTAGCAGGATAATCTTCCTGTAACCGTGTTACAAACGTGCTGCAGTCAGTAAAGCACTGGTGGAGCATCTCTCTTAGATGTCAGTGTGCCCAGCTGAGACTGTCCTGATCACAAAAAGCCATGAGGACAGCTCTTTCCTTTGTCCCTCTTCTGTGCTGGATTTTGTCAACATTCGCTGCCCAGGGCGGTTGTGGAGTCTCCTTCTCTGGAGATGTTTAAAACTCTCCTGGATGTGTTCCTGTGCAACTTGATCTGGATGATCCTGCTGTGGTGGGGGGGTTGGACTAGATGATCTTTGGAGGTCCCTTCCAGTCCCTGATGTTCTGTGAGTCTGTGATTCTGTGATTAGTGTCACGGCCTAGCAGATGTGGTGATGTTAGGTCACAGGCTGGGCTGGATGATCTCACAGGTCTTTTGCAGCCTCAATAATTCTGCGATTCTATGAAATGCAGAACCTGTGATGCTTCCTAGTCCCAGGTTTGCTGGAAGTGAAGACATCAGCAATGCTGCCATCCCTGTTTGCTGGTCCATTTGCTGTTTCCCACTTGTGGACTCTCTCTTGAATGAGTGTAGACTTTGAACAGATTTTTGGATGTGAGCTTGCTCTTCATCTGCCTCACAGCCTTTGGGGCAACTAGCCATGAGCAGAGTGTCCTTCCCCACTGTTGATCTGTCTGTGGGTCTGGAAACCAACACTCATTGCTGCCGTTGTCACCATGCACTTGTCTTTTTGAGACCTGAAATGTCAGATGACTTCTCGTGGCTGTGGTGTTGCTGCAGTGTCAGAAGACCATTTTGTGGAGAGCCTGGCAGCAAGCTTGGGCTGAGCACTTCATTTGGACTGCTTTTAAGTTGATGACACCTGTAAAATGCCCAGACCTCCCCCAACCCTTTCATTTCCTTCAGTGAGGACAGGATCAAGAGCTGAGTTTGACCTTTCCCATAAGTGGGTGATAATCCAAATGGGATTTAGCACAGGGCAGATAACACATCTGAGCACCGTTTTCTGTCACATCTGCTTCACTTCCAGGACACCAGAGCCATTCCAAGGTTGCAATGCTGACTGCAGGCAAGCACAGAGCTGTGGTGAGCTTTTCCCTCTGAAGGGAAGTCTGTTAAAGACCAAGCCAACAACTTTTCACATCACTTATGAGTTAGGATCCTGTGGAAAGGGCAACGTAGTAACAGGGTAGAACAACCTGTCAGCTCTGCAATTAGCACCAATATGTGCTATTTAGCTCCCTTTATAGACATATAAACACACTTCAGACAGTCATCTCATTAGAAAAATCATGACTCCTATACATCCAGCATAAAGATTTCAGGCTGTTGAATACCATTCACCATTATTTTTAGTTTATGAAAACAAAAGTCTGAATTGTATTTCCAGGGGCAACAGCATCATTAACAGCCAGATGGTTTCCTCTTACTTTAAAACACACACAAAAAGGATTGTTTGGAGGCTCATCTGAAACAGAGGTACTTTTAATGAGGTTGGCATTGAAACATTGGCTCTCTACAGGTCAGGATGACTTTGTGCAGCATGTGAAGAACTCTGCAATCCCATCCTCCCAGCCACATGCCATCCGTGGCCATTTCTCAGCATTGCTTGGAATAACAGCATCATCTGCAAGACAGGACTCCTAGGTTGTCTCCCTAGGTACATCTGCAGCAGTACAGTAACCCATGGGCAGGGCACTCATCACTGTCATGTTATTCTGTTGGTTTAGGCTTGTTGGTCCTAAAGCAGCTAGTACCATGATGTCCTGCTCTGGCACTGAGGGTGCTACATGCTGTTCTGGGCCTTGGGGCAAAATATGTCCTGTGAGAAGCTGTCTCTAGCATTTCTGGGCACCAGTGAATCCTGGAAAACACCCACTGTGGACACACAAGAATGATGCTGAGGTGATGGTTGGTTACCTGTGCCTCCACATGCAGCACATTGGCTTGTAATCTGCCAATAGCAGCATGTAGGTGTTGGGGAGAGGGAGGAGAATGTTTTAACTTCTCCCAGAGCTTGGTAGTGGATCCTCAAAACCTGGGACATGGATCCTTGCTGTGCAGTCAGTGATAGCTGTCAGAGAGGATGAGCAAGTTCTGACCTTTCTGCCTTCTCTCCATTCCCCATGAGTGCTCTTCCGTGCAAACTTGTCACCCCAAAGTGCTTTGCAGCCTCAATGTCCTTCTGCCAACTCCCAGGTCTTCCACTTCCCTTGAAACCCCCCTGCTCTGTGTTGCTGTTGAGGTACAAGGCAAGGGAGGGAGATGAAACACGGCTGCTAGAACCTTGGGAGGGCCCTGCACCATGCAGTTCTGGAGGGAATGGCCTGGGGGAATGTGGCTGGGTGGTGCATTCTCTTCTCCCTCTGATTAATCGCTTCTGGCAGAATGGCCACAGTCACTGTGCTGGAAGAGCAGATACCTTGATTAATGGAGCAGGAAACAGCAACAGCTCCCTTCCCCACCCCTCCGTACTCCACACCTCACCAGCTTTTAATCTCTCAGAAGATTATAGCCATAGTGTGTCCTCCAGCTGCGCCATCCCCATGTCAGGACCCCCACCCGTTCCACAGCCTGGTGGCAGGTTATTAGCACCCGTTTCTCCTCAGTGTTTTGCCTTGGAAGCACTTGTTGGCTTGTCTCCATTGGCTCTTGCTTCTCCTAAACTGCAAGCTGAGGCTGCAGAGAATGAGTTTTGCTCCTGTCCCTCGTGCTGCAGCCTGTTTTTCGCTTGCCCTTCACTGCACTTGCAGTTTGAAGACTTCTCTCTCCCCATTTCTGCAGCAGAAACAGTCGTTCTCCCAGTGTTGTCACTTCAGCCCCGGCTCATTTTGCTATTTGTCAAATTCCTTGTGTTTTGACAGCATCCTTCCGATGCCGCACAGTCCGTGTGAAAATCGCGAGTACAGTAAGAGCATCCCGCTCTGCCGCGTGCTGTGATGCCTCTTAACACTTAGCCTCCTTTTCCATGCTGCCACATCAAAATATTTACAGCCTCTCTTTTGCCGTCGTCAGATGGGGTGTTTTTTAAAGTCAGTTTTGAAATTAAGGGCAGGGAAAATGATGATCATTTCCACATTAGTCACTCCATCCAGTTGCTTTGGAGTGATGAGTGAATCAGCTCCCATTCTGACTTACTGTCGGGGTAAATCTGTGTAATTGGAGCAATTTTGGGTTGCTCGATATAATTGTTTGCTGCTGTGCTGCAACGCAAAACACGGGGATGTGTGAGGAAGTGCTTGCAGCAGGCGCATTGCTTCTTGCCGTTGGTCCCTGCCAGTTTCTGTTTTGCAATGCCAAGCTTGCTGACAGCCTGCCTGACGACGCAGCTTAGTGCGAGGACCTGACAGACAGTCTCCAGTGCATCGTCTCTGTGTGTCACAGATGGGATTTACAGAATCACTGGGTTACTGAGGCTGGAAGAGGCCTCTGAGATCATCAAGTCCATCCTATGACCTGACATCACCACATCAGCTAGACTAGGGCACTTAAAGTCTGTCCTTAAACACCTCCAAGGATGGAGACTCCACCACTGCCCTGGGCTGTCCGTTCCAGTGTCTGCCAACCCTTCCCATGACTAAGAGCTTCCTAACACCCAACCTAACCCTCTCCTGGTGCAGCTTCAGGCCCTGCCCTCTCATCTTGTCGCTATTTGGCTGGGAGAAGAGCCCGACCCCCATCTGACTACAACCTCCTTTCAGGGGCTTATAGAGAGGAGTAAGATCCCCCCTGAGTCTCCTCTTCTCCCAGCTAAACACCCCCAGCTCCCTCAGCTTCTCTTCAGATTTTGCCTCCAGTCCCTTCCCCAGTCTCGTCACTCTCCTCTGGACCCACGTGCTGTTCACCGGGGTGTGGCTCGGTAAGCCGATGGGATATGTCAGCAGCAAATGCCCCATTTCACCACCATGAAGGAAGAGGTCCCCTTCTGTTTGGCAGCCACAGGCGTGGCAGCAGCATGGGTGCCGGCTGTCCTGACTATAGCTGGGGCTGGCACATGGTGGCTGTGAGACATCCAGGGAGCACGGTGCACATGGTGGCACCCCCGGGACAGGTGTTGCTGCCATCAGGATGCCTGTCTGTGTTCAGAGCAAGCCCAGAAGTGTGAACATTTTGAGCCTTGGCATGAGCTACAGCTTGTATGGCAACACGAGATAAGCTACCAGAGAAGATGGGCCAAAAATGAAAATAAATTTCACTGGGTGTTTCTGTGCTGTCAGGCTGGTTCACTTCCTGCTTTGCCCTGGGGCACGGCTCCGCTCCTCACCCACGCTGTAGGTAGAAGTGTTTGCGTTCAGGGCTCCAGTCAGAAACAAGCCAGCTATTTTAATTGGCAGGGAGCTGCTGGACCCCACATTGAGTGAGAGCACTCATGAACCAGTACGCATCGTTTGGCCCTGGGGTGAGGGCTGACTCATGACATGGAGGATTGACTTAGACTGATCTTGCCACTGATCACCAAGGCTTTTGTGCAAGTCTAGCGCTCGGCGGCAGCCCTGATGGCACAAAAAAATCTGGCACGACCTTGTTGCAGCAGGCCTGCTTCATTATTCGGTTGCCAGCCGGCATGAAAGCTGTGGCTGCTGCTCTGCTGGTACTTGCTCATCTGCTTTCTGGGAGAAAGCCTCTTCCAGTGTCTGAGGATGAAATCAGACGAAGCACATGAGTCAGGTTGATCTCGTATTTGTGTCTCAGGTAGACCACAGAGCTGAAACTGTCCCAAAGTAGCAACCCTGTCTTTTGAAAGAGGCCACAGAAGAGCAGGACTTCAAGCCATGGCTTTCATATCCAAGAGGTCTTCTCTGATGACTTCTTAACTAATTGACTTGACTTTGGCAGTGAGACAGCTAGTGGCTGAAAAGGATTAAAACTGTTAGGAATGAACCACTTTGAAGTGGCTGAAACCCTGTTAAAATTGGAATGGCATGGGGGTTTTTTCCCCTTGGTATTTCACTACAGCCTGCTAGGGTGGGTCCTTCATACAGAAGGAAAAGGAAAGTCTAGGTGGTGAAGCAGAGTCTCAGGGCTGCTGCCAGCTCAGCTCTTTGGTAGCTGTAAGATACCTTGTGTAACCCACGTACCTCACAGATTCAGCTTGCAAGAGATAGTATTTTATGTTGTGGGAATAATTTCCTTTATCGTATTTCTCATCTGAAGCAGCTTGCGCTGTGGTGGAGCTCAACATGATATCACTCACTATGGCCAAATGAAGCAGGCTTGGAGAAACAATCTGCTGTGGAAATCTCTCCAATTAGGGATTTCTGCAGCAAGCAAACACTGGTCCAATACTGTAAGGCTGAAGGTGAGACCATGACAGATAATCACCCTTTAAGTAGAGGTGATGGGAGTCTTCCAAAGCAATATATTTGTCTTTGAGTACACTGGTTTTTGGAGATTTAAACATCATATGGAAAGATGAAGACACCAAACTTCAGTTGGTTTCTTCAGTTTCATTCTCCCAGGCTCTAAGGAGGAAAGGAGACAGAGGTGGCTACCAACCTAGTAAAAGGTTTGGAACAGGCGTTGTATAAGGAACAAGTGAGGGAGCTGGGGCTGTTTAGCCTGGAGAAGAGGAGATTAAGGGGAGACCTTCCTGTTCTCTACAACTACTTGAAAGGAGGTTGTAGAAAGGCAGGGGTTGGTCTGTTCTCCCTGATGGCCAGTGATAGGATGAGGACAATTGGCCCAAAGCTGTGCCAGAAGAGGTTCAGGTTCGATGTCAGGAGGAATTTCTTTGCTGAAAGGGTTGTCAGGCACTGGAACAGCTGCCCAGGGAGGGCGTTGAGTCCCCATCCCCAGAGATGTTAAGAGAAAAGTAGATGTTGTGTCGGGGGACGGGGTTTAGTGGTGCTGATAGGGTTAGGAAAAGGCTGAACCTGATGATCTTGAAGGTCTCTTCCAGCCAAAACTGTTCTATGGAGTGACCTTGCCTGTGAGTCTGGTTTTAAAACTTCCCTGCCAGCCAGCTTTTCTCAGAAGCCTCACAGGCTTCCTGGCAGCTTACCTGCCCGGTGACTTACAAGTCTGCCTGAAAGACAGCATCAAAGTGGGGATGCAGGGACTTTGGGGTCCTCAACTTCAGGAAGTTCCCACTGCATACTCTATCCCAAGGAAACTGACTTCATGGTTTCCAGACTCCCAAGCCAGCCGGTTCCTCCAGCATCCTCACCATCATTATGGAGGGAGCCTTGCTGTCAGATCCAGCTTTCCTAGCCTGCATCAGAAATAATGTGGCTAGCAGGACTTCGAGAGGTGATCATCCCCCTGTACTCAGCACTAGTGAGGCCTCATCTTGAGTACTGCGTTAAGTTTTGAGCATCTCAGTAGGAAGAACATTGGGGTGCTGGAGCGGGTCCAGAGAAGAGCAACAAGGCTAGTGAAGGGCCAACAGGACAGGTCTTATGAGAAGTGGCTGAGGGAGCTGGGTGTGTTTAGTTTGGAGAAAAGGAGGCTGAGGGAAGACCTTATTGCTTTCTACAACTACCTGAAAGGAGGTTGTAGAGAGGTGGGGATCAGTCTCTTCTCACAAGTCTCTAGTGATAGGAGAAGAGGAGACAGCCTCAGGTTGTGCCAGGAGAGATTTAGGTTCAACATTAGGAAAAAATTCTCCTTTGAAAGAGTGGTCAGGGATTGGAACAGGCTGCCCAGGGAGGTGGTGGAGTTGTCCTCCCTGGAAGTGTTCAAAAAATGTGTGTAAATCTATCACTTGAAGACATAGTGGGCATGATGGCATTGAGTTGATGGTTGGCCATGATGACATTGGATTGATGGTTGCATTTGATGATCTTGGAGGTCTCTTCTAACCTTGATGATTCTGTGATTCAACCAGGTCTCCAAGGACACTGAGACTTACTGTTTGCTTCCATTCCCACTCAATTCACCATCTGGGTGTCCTGTGCCAATTGTCCTCATGTGGTTCCCACCGTGGTACTGCCAGGAAACTGTGACTCCTGGAAATACTGTGACTATCTGGAAATACGTGTTGTGCATCAGAAATTAATTAATTCTGGGCTTTAGGTCCCAAAAAACATCTGCCACGGCTTTATGTTCGTTAGTAGTTCTACTGAGAACAGTCAGTGTATCCACTAACTTAAAACCAGGCTTGTGCTGAACGCTGACCTGAACTGGGCCTGTGGGACTAAAGTGTGTTTTCCACAGATCATAGAGCGGGTCAGAGTTTCCTCAGGGGCATTTCAAGCTAAAACCTGATGGCTAATGAAAGGCAAATTGTAGTACTTTAATTTACATGGGCACTCAGCTGCAGACCTCTGACACATTTTCAAGGAGATCATGGCTGGAACTACTTTTAATCAATCATAACTCCTGCTGGCACGAATCTGTAACGGGAACAACTTAATTAATTCAGTGCAAATGAGCTATACAGCTACCTCGTAATGAGAAGAGACATTATATAGCTATTCTCCATATGGCCACGTAGCCACTCGTGTCACAGCAGCATCAGACCTACACAATGCACTAGGTGCTCGTGTACAGCTGTCCCTTGGGGGAGGAGTGGCTGCAGAGCAGCCTGGCAGAGAGGAACCTGGTGGTACTGGTTGACAGCCAGCTGAAGAGGAGCCAGCAGGATGCCCAGGTGGCCCAGAAGGCCAATGGCATCCTGGCTTGTATCAGCAACAGTGTGGCCAGCAGGACTAGGGATGGAGTTCTCCCCTTGTACTGGGCACTGGGGAGGCCTCCCCTTGAGTCCTGGGGATGTTTCTGTGCCCCCGACTTCATGAAAGAGATTGAGGTGCTGGAGCTGGTCCAGAGATGCAACAAGGCTGGGGAAGGGACTGGAGGGAAAGTCTGATAAGAAGAGGCTGAGGGACCTGGGAGTGTTTAGCCTGGAGAAGGGGAGACTCGGGGAGAACCTTACCCCTTTCTACAGCTCCCTGAAGGGAGGTTGTAGTCAGGTGGGGATCAGGCTCTTCTCCCAGGCAACCAGCGCCAGGATGAGAGGGCAGGACCTGAAGCTGCACCAGGGCTAGGTTAGGTTGGATGTTAGGAAGCCCTTCCTCATGGAAAGTGTGATCAGACCCTGGAATGGCCTGTGCTAACTCCCTCTTGGCCACTGTGCTATGAGAAAAGACTCTTCGTAAACACTGGCAGAACCATTCCAGACTGGCTCAGAACCTCTTGGCCCTAAAGCAGGGCTGCTGCCTTCCTTTATACAGACGAGGAGATACTGAGATCCAACAGGCCAGGGAAACTCATTGTTGTCCCACTCTTGTCAACCATTTCTCATGTAGACGTCTCTGTTTAAATATTCAGGGTATTTGTTGTTAGTGCTGTGCAGGGCCATGATAATTACAGAGACACCACTCCATTTTCAGAACATCACACAAGATCTCAGCCATATGAATCCACTTGATTTTAGGGAGTAAAAACCCCATGAAAATTACTTTGAGGGTTCATGTGGTACCAGCGTAAGGAGGGGTCTGAGTTTGTTCTGTGCTTAATTGCATGTTTACAGTTTTGCTGAACAAATCCTGGCTTAACTTTGTGACATGAAATATGTCTCCTGAAAAAAAAAAACCCCATCCAATTACCATGGCCCAATTAAAACTTAAAAAAATAAATCTTCCATTAACAAACACCAGCTGTACTTGTCAGGGTTATCTCCCTGCTCTTGCATTAATCATTTATGAGCTGTGTTCATCTAAGCACGTGCTTGGTAGATAATGTTATTGAGAGATTATCTTCCTAAATAAACATAACCATGACCTGTTGGAGAGCAGCGCAGGAGAAAGGGACCTTGGGGTCCTGGTGGCCAGCAGGATGGCCATGAGCCAGCAATGAGCCCTTGCAGCCAAGAAGGCCAATTGCATCGTGGGGTGGATTAGAAGGGAGGTGGTTAGTAGGTTTTGACAGGTTCTCTTCCCTCTCTACTCTGCCCTGGTGAGACCACATCTGGGGTATTGTGTCCAGTTCTGGGCCCCTCCGTTCAAGAGCTGCTGGAGAGAGTCCAGTGCAGAGCCACAAAGATGATGAAAGGAGAGGAAAATCTCCCTGATGAGGAAAGGCTGAGGGAGCTGGGTCTCTTGAGCTTGGAGAAAAGGAGACTGAGGGGTGACCTCATTAATGTTGATAAATATGGAAAGGGTGGGTGTCAGGAGGATGGAGACAGGCTCTCCTCAGTGTCATCCAAGGACAAGGGGCAATGGGTATGAGCTGGAGCATAGGAGATTTTCCACATCAATACAAGAGACACTTCTTTCCAGTGAGACTAATAGAAGTCTGGGAAGCAGCTGCCCAGGAGAACTGTGGAGTCTCCTTCTCTGGAGATGTTTAAAATCCACCTGGACATGTTCCTGTGCAACTTGATCTAGGGGATCCTGCTGTGGCAGGGGGTTGGACTGGATGATCTTTTAAAGTCCCTTCCAATCCCTGGTGTTCTGTGATTCTGTGATTTCCCTGAACCTGAAACTGTTTGAGTGTCAGATATAAAAACAGGGAGAGAGGGATGGGGAGTGAAACCGTGGTTGGTTATTATTTTAATACGAAGTGACTACTTGTCTAACTATTAAACAGGTTGGATAAGAACCTTTTTTAAAACTCAAAAATACTCGTTCTGTAGTGTGTTGCTGTTCTGTGGGCAAAATGAAGATACTCATCTGCTAAGGCAGCCTGTGTGTGACAAGTGTAGGAGTACGTGCCAACTGAGAGGGAGAAATTGTCCAAGAAATGTAGTCCGTAGCCACGGAAAATAAACCAGCAAACACAGTGTCAGAGATTTACTATAACCTTTCCTCACCCTGGACATTCATGTTTGGGGAGTGCAGAGTTGCAGTTTCCCCAACCAGGTTTTCCCAGTGTTTTGAGCTTCACAAGATACTGCCACACAAGAAGATTTGTCTGTCAGGAACCTAGATTTGTCCCATCTGGCACAAGGTCCTAAATGATGGTTGCAGTTACTCTTGGCTTGTGACCTGAACTGCTTTCAGAAAGTGCCTCACGCTCAGCTGCAAGAGAGACCAACATGACTGTGTTTCTCATCTCAACCCATGACATAGGTATCTAACATCAGGTCAGGTGAACTTGGTTATAAAACCCCAAAAGTTCACAAAAGTTGTCCTTCAGTCACTTGCTGAATATTTCTTCCGCTGTGCAGGGTGGCAGCAGGTGTCAGCAGTTTTAGAGACTGAATTATAGAATCACAGAATGATTTGGATCGGAAGGGACCTTAAAGATCATCTAGTTCCAACCCCCCGTGCTATGGGCAGGGACATATCCCACTAGACCAGGTTGCTCAAAGTCTCATCCAAACTCATCTTCATCATTTTCAGTGATGGAGCATCCGCAAGTTCCCTTGGCATTGCCCTTGAACAGAGCAACCTGTTAAAGTATTTCTGCACCCTCATAGTAAGGAACTTCTTCCTAATCTCTAATCTACCTCTTTCAGTTTGAAGCTATCACCCCTCATCCTATCATTACACATTTTTCAATTTATTTATGATTTATATTATGAGAGGGCCCCGTGTGGCAGTGTCTTTGAGGGTGTGGATGGCATAATCACTTGACTCTTTTCCTGAAGTCTTTTCCAACCTAAACAATTCCATGACTCCATGGTTGACACTATGCCTCAAAACTGAGAGAAAAATGCATTCACCTTATCGGCTACTAGTGATCCTTGCAGGATCATGGAATCACAGACCATTAGGGTTTGGAAGGGACCTCGAAAGATCATCCAGTCCAGTCCTCCTGCCACAGCAGGATCACCTAGACCAAGTCTCACAGGAACACATCCAGGTGGGTTTTAAACATCTCCAGAGAAGGAGACTCCACAACCCCCCTGGGCAGCCCATTCCAGTGCTCTGTCACCCTCACTGGGAAGAAGTTCCTTCTCATATTTATATGGAACCTCTTATGTTCCAGCTGACACCCATTGCCCCTTGTCCTATCACTAGATAACATTGGATGGAGGACAAAGGGACTCATCTCGGGTCACAGGTATTTTCATGCAGCATCTCATCACCAAGACAAGCCTCCCTCCCACCTAATGCAGTGAAAAGCATTTTGCATCCTTCTAGGAGGCCAAAAGTACCTTGAACATCTCTTCCTGTTGCTTCAAAAAGTAACCACAACGCTTGGTGCAGAACCTGGTGCTTGGCATAGCAAAGAGTAGCTTCAGTTTGGGTTCTCTTGCTGGCAGAATGGGTGTGTTGGAAATTTTTATGAACTCATAAAGTATTTTATGAGTTCAAATTTGTATTTTTGAGAGCAAAACCTCACAGGGAGCTCAGGAGAGAAACCGTGGGCCACTGGTGAATACAGAGAGCGTTTCAGCCAAGGAGCCCAGTTTGCCTGTCCCTCAGCCTTTTCTCACCCTTCTGCACTGTGTGGCTCTGTTTAAGTGACTTTCCAGTGCAGGCTTACAATTCCAGTCATTGCATTATTGATTAATTACAGCCTGTTCTTTTAGATGACTGATGGACTCATTTGAGTTTGGAGTGGAGAGCGTTGTTGGTCTTTATTGTGAAGGTAGCTCTTTCCAACGGGTTACGGACAAATGTCTTTGTTTCTGATGTTGTCTCCCCTCTCGTTTTTCGATGTTCCTAAGTGTCGCACGCAAATGGAATCTTTCATCAACAACAAACGCGCTGGCAGAAAGCACTGCCTCGTGCATTGGGGTGCAGAGGGAAATACGTTCCTTTTCTCGCTGAATTCGTGCCAGTTTGAGTGGAAGTTATACATATGCAGGCAAGGATTGGCAGAGGTGGATGCAGGAGCTCTGTTGAATCTGTGGGAGGATTTGTGTGCGTACTTGTGTGCAAAAGAGAGAGAAAATGTTGGAACTTGGGAGCCTCATTATCTGACAGCTCCGTAGTGACACAAACAGCCCAGATTTAACAGCTTGTTTTAAAAGACACTGTGGGATCACATCTGGAGTATTGTGTCCACTTCTGGGCTCCTCCATAAATGCATGATGGCTGGGTGTCAAGAAGAAAGAGACAATCTCTTTTCACTTGCTCCCTGGGTGTCAGCTGGAGCACAGGAAGTTCCACCTCAACATGAGGAAGAGCTTCTTTACTGTAAGGATGACCTAGCACTGGAACGGGCTGTCCAGAGGAGGTTGTTGAGTCTCCTTCTCTGGAGACTTTCTAGACCTATCTGGCTGCATTTCTGTGTAACCTGTCGTAGGGTTTATGATCCTGCTTGAACAAGGGGGTTGGTCTTGATGACCTCTAGAGGTCCCTTCCAACCCCTAATGATCTGTGTATCCTGTTTTGGGATCCAGTAGGACCTCCAGCAGTGCAGTATTCTTTTCTCCATCTTCTCTAAGAAGTGGAACGTACTCAAATTAGCATCGCCTGGGCTGCTTGTTTTCAAATTAACTTTCAAGTGAATGTAGTGTTAATAGAGATGATGAAATTGATGACCCAGAAACTAAAGTCTTCTGCTTTTACTGTTGACACACTGTTTTCCCCTGCCCAGTGTGTTGGCACAGCACTGGCTGTGGTGACAGAGACTGCTTCCTCACATTCATGTCTAAACATTGCCAGCTGATGTGGAGATGCCACCTTTAAACTGCTGTCACAAGTCATGGATTAATGAAGGCATTGTGAACCCTCCACGTGTCTCACACGGCATCACTACGGCCCAGCTCCTTGGCTGTTCACACGTGTTAGCTGTGGTTGAGGTTAAGGTGGGCAGAGACTGCTTACACCTTGTGAAATGATTTCGTGTCAGCTTCCTACAGATGTAAATATTCTATAAATATTCCTTTGACAACTGTGGGCAACAGAAATATGCCCTCACCAAGTGAAGAGGCTGGACCCTTTGTCATGCCCCTGTGAGTACCCTTGGATCTTAGTTGCCTCACACCGCTTGCTGTTCTCCTCAGTTCTACCAGGCTGAAATTGCTCAAGTCTATGAATTATTAAGATCTATTGGAAAGGTTTATTTTCCTTTTGCAACCTATTAGATATAAGAAGAGAAAGTGCTTCTGCAGCTCATGCTCTGTGAAAGCCAAGAAAGAGCTGCCTTCAGGGCAGGTGGTCCTACCTCACTACCCTCTCACTTCTTCTAATAACATCCTGGCTACTTCAGGAGCAATTGAGACTCTTGTTTGACACAGAAATCAGAATAAACCCATGTGATCCATTCTTTGATCGTCTCCCTGTGAAAGGTGACTTCGCTTTAGAGGCCAAGGAAGACTTAATGCCTCTGTCTGCCCCTCTCTTTGTTCTGCTGTACTCGTTCATCATTTCTTCTCCACATGCTGTAACACCACTGAGCACGGACGCTGCAAGCACCTGTACTTCAACAGTCTCTTAGAAACCTAGAGTTTTGCTAATCAAAGAGAAAATCAGGGAATTCAATAGACTGAAGCCTCAGCAAGGATGTGAAGACTGAATAAAAATTCACTCTGCTGAGCTATCCTGAACTCAAATCTCGATTTGTTTTTCCTTTTCCAAGGATATTGTTTCCATAGTTTAGATGCTTTTAGTTATTCAAAGGGAAATACGAGAAGGAACTTCTTCCCAGTGAGGGTGACAGAGCACTGGAAGGGGCTGCCCAGGGAGGTTGTGGAGTCTCCTTCTCTGGAGACATTTAAAACCCACCTGGATGTGTTCCTGTGCGACTTGATGTGCTCCTGTGGCAGGGGGATTGGACTAGATGATCTTTCACAGTACCTTCCAATCCCTAATGTTCTGTGATTCTGTTCAGCCTGAAGCAACAATGCACTGTTAAGAAAACAAGCGAAACTCTGAGACACCCAACTTCCAGGGAACCTTTTGAGGGATAATTAAAATGCGGTCCTTCTGGATAGAGCCTGTGTAAGATGCTTCCAGTATCATACCAGTGGAATAAAGATTGTTTGGAGAAGGTGTTGAGTGATCTAGTTTAGGGGTGAACTTGTAAGGTAGGGTAGATGGTTGGACTCGATGATCCCAGGGGTCTTTACCAACCAGAGTGATTCTGTGCTTCTGTATCTGTAGGTAACCAACTCCTTTTGTTCCCCTTGATAAGCAAAATTGTTATGATCCACAAAGAAGCAACTTTGGTCTAAAACCAGAAAGGTAAAAATAAACCTTTGTTGCTGTGCACATTAGAAGTCACCTGCTTTAAACAGCGTTTCATCAAGCCATATTGCAGCAACAATAGGAACTGTATTTATAACTTCTCTTTCAAATCATTGCCTTTCCCCCTTCTCAGTATCTCTAAAGCACAGGCTCTCATTTTGATTTTAAGTTGCTAAGATTAAATGGGTTGTTTTGGGGTTGGTTTTCTTTTCTTGGTATCGTAGTTTGTGTAGTTCTGTGCTGTTTCAGTGCATTCTTAGCCTTGTAATTAGTTTTTCAGACGACTAGAACCAATGGCACATTGAAGTGCTAGCCGTGAAAAACAAGGCAAAGCATGCACAGCATCAGAGAGCATGCAGAAGGGGAGTAACCAGGGCCTGGAGTCTGAGCAGGGAAAGAAGGGTCTGCATGGGCTCTTGGCCAGCTGTCACCAGGTCTCTTACTTTCTTCTTTCCTTTTCCTTAAGTTCCTCCTGGGCAGTTCAGTGTGATAGTCTTACAGAATCATAGACTCATCAGGGTTGGAAGAGACCTACAAGATCACCAAGTCCAACTGTCAAGCCTAACCCTTCAGCAGCAAAGCCCATTTTTGGTTGACAAGTAGGGAGGAGAGTGGGAAAATTGCCCCAGACTGTCAGGTTTAGGTACCTCCACCCCACCCTTTGTATGAGCTCCCAAGCAGCTGATGGCATGAGCTTAACAGTATCCACCCTGCTATTGAGTGTCTTCCATCTTGGCCACGGAGTTGCTGAGCAGTTGGTAGGGGCTGAGGCTGAGGCTGCTGGGGTCTGTGCCCACTTTGCCCCACTCTGGCTACTTAGAATCATAGAATCAAATGCCTTGGGTAGACCATGAGGCCAGCAGGGTCTAATGTGATCATTGATGACGCAGGTAACCGTCACATTATGTTTCAGACCCCCTGGGTCCACTCAAATCAAAGAGTGCTTCACAATTCCCTGTGAAGAGCGGCTCAGGGAACTGGGGTTATTAAGTTTGGGGAAGAACAGGCTGAAAGGAGACATTATTGTGCTCTACAACTATGTAAAAGGAGGTTGTAGTGGGGCTGGTGCTGGTCTATTCTCTCAAATGATAGGACAAGGGGAAATGGCCTCAAGTTGCATCAAGGGAGGTTTAAACTGGATCTTAGGAAGAAATTGTTTTCTGAGAGAATGTCTGGGCACTGGCACAGGCTGCCCAGGGAGGTGGTGGAGTCTCCATCCCTGGGGGTGTTTAAGCAACATGTAATTCTAGCACTTGAGGCCGTGTTCTAGTGGTTAGGGAGCTGTTGGGATGAGGGCTGGACTTGGTGATCCTGGAAGTCCTTTCCAGCCATGAGGAGCCTATGATTCTGAGGCCAGCACTGTGGACTCAGCAGAACACAGCTGTGCCAACTCGCTCCTCTCAGGCTCTCGCTTTGCTAAATCATTTCAGCCGGCAGAAACATCTTTCTTCCTTATTTGCTTTTCACTTGGTTCTGTGTGAAGGTCTGGGTTGTACAGGAACTTCTGTTTTTGTGGTATGGTAGCACTCTGGGACGTGATCCAGTCAGGAAGCCTGGGATGTTGTATGTCCACCTTGGATAAAAGATTGGAAACTGATTTTCAAAAGGAACGTTGCTTTAGCAGAGCGGTGGGAGGCTTTCCTGGACTACAGTGAGCTTTCCCTGAGGCAGACCTGCATGTGATGTGTTTTTCCATCCCTCTGTCAATTGAGAGCAGCACACCACCATGAAGCTTCTGGCAGCAGAGACAGAGATAGCTGCAGAATTCCCTTCAAGTCTGTCCAGACCCGTTTGGCCAGGCTCATGAGCTATGCATGTGGAGATCTCCAGGTCCCTTGGAAACAGAGCAAGCCTGAAACATTCCTCCAACATTTATTAACTTTTTCTACACCTTCACGTTCCTGTTGTGCCTTGGCTCTCCTGGACTTCATGCTGTGATCTTCACTGGCTGCACAGAACCTTTCTGTTCTGTGGCAAGCATTAGGAACAGAACATAAACTTATCTGGCTTACGTTTGCAGCCTGTGAGTAAATCAGGACCACATCTGCAGCTACCCTTCACCAGTATGGTGGCTGATCCATCTCTCTCAGTCTGGACCCAACACTTTGGCAGAGAAAGAACTTCTTCCCAGTGAGAGTGACAGAGCACTGGAAGGGGCTGCCCAGGGGGCTTGTGGAGTCTCCTTCTCTGGAGTCATTTAAAACCTGCCTGGATGTGTTCCTGTGTGACTTGGTCTAGGTGATCCTGCTGGGGCAGGGGGATTGGACTGGATGATCTTTTGAGGTCCCTTCCAACCCCTAATGTTCAGTGATTCTGTAAACACTGTTCTCCTTCAGAAACGTTGCTCTGTGTGACCGAGTGGGACGTTCACTCTTTATCAGTAGGAAAAGAGAGCACTGACCACAGCAGGAGGGAGTTTATTCAGGGAATGTATCTGGCCAAGTCCTCAAGAGTACAGATGATGAGAAGTTGCATAGAAACACCTCATTTGCACACTTTTCCTGCTGTTTCCCATGACAACTGTTTATCAGTTTGTCTTCCCTTGAGTAATAAAGGACTTGCAAAGGATACTTTAAAAAAAAGAATAGCGTTCCTGTGAGTTTTTAGCAGAAGCCAGATCTATGAAAATTATAATTATAGCATTAAATTCTGCCTTTCTACTCCTACATTAACTCAGCAGGAGCAATTTTATCTGAACAACTGATAGGAAGCTGATGCTGAACTGTTAATCTCCATTCATTTCAAACAGTAGCAAATCTGTGCCCATATCCTACCCCGAAGAGCTGCTGGTTGCTGTAGTATGTTCTCTCTCAGAGCGCTGACAGAGCTTAGAAACTCTGCAATTTTTTTCAGAAAGGGAGATAAAATTAAGTCAAATCTTTGCAACAAACTCCTAGCGAGTTGGGATCAAGTACTAAATATCCTCCGGCCATGGTTTGAACCTCATATTGGAGTGGTTTGTCTTCCACGAAGTCCTTTGTGAACCAGTCCTCTCCACAAAAAGCAATGTTTTGATTTAATGACCAACCAGTGAGTTGAAGAGGGCAAAGGACTCCTCGATGCCTGGGAGATAAATGGGAGGCAATATGCTTCAAGGGAGGTCCTAGTGTGATTTAGAGTGGACAGCAATTGTTAATAGGCCAACATTAGCTTTCTCCTTCTCCAGTAAATGTGTCAGGTTGGAATGCAAGCGTGCAGTTCCAGTGTCAGCTTTATGGTCCAGGAAATGTATGTTATAGAGAGCACAACTGCTTTCCCAGTTCACTTGTGTTGGCTGCCTAACTTTCTTCATCTGTCACAGAATCACAGAAATACTGAGGCTGGAAAAAGCCTCTGAGCTCATCCAGCCCAGCCCAGGACCTAACATCACCACATCAGCCAGACCAGGGTACTAAGGGACACAGCCAGTCTGATGTTGAACACCTCCAGGGATGGGGACTCCACCACTGCCTTGGCCTGTCCATTCCAGTGTCTGATCACCCTTTCTGTGAGGAAGGGCTTCCAAACATCCAACCTAACCCCTCCCCTGTCTCTTCTGTTGATGATCTTGCTGATGCTTGTTATTTTTTGTGTTCTTTTCATTCTGATGTTCATGTATGGGTTTCGTTCAGGCTCCCGTGGCAGAAGGACCAGGCTGCCCAAGGAGCTGGTAGAGTCCCCATCTCTGGAAGTGTTTAAAAAATTAGTCGATCTAACACTTGATGCCATGGTGTAGGGGTTAGGGAGCTGTTGGGATGAGGGCTGGACTTGATGATCCTGGAGGTCCTTTCCAGCCATGATTATTCTTTGATTCTGTTTACTATACTGTGATGCTTCTTTCAGTTTGGGGATGTGAATTTGTTTTGTGTCCTAAGTGTCCTGTGCCCTGGTAGTGACTGGAGATAACTCTTAAAATGATGACTTCCTTTCCATCTTTGGAGGGGTTTTTCAGTTACTGCATTCCCAGCTGATTAAGGCTGGTGTCAGTGGAGCTGGGGCTTGTTGAGCTGGACCTGGTACGGTAGCAGAATGTGTGAAGTATAAAGGGAACAAGAACAAGGTTGACAATTGTTGGAGAAGGAAATTCTTTTCTAGAAGTGAGGTGAAAGCAAGGAATTATTACAATGAGCCCAAGAAAAACAACAGCAGAAGTTAAATAAGGCAAAATAATGCTTAAGGAAGTTCAACCAGGGAAGAAAAGGTGCTGCAAAACCATCATGGACATGACTGCTTCAAGGTTGTTGATTGTTTCCAAGTGTCTCAACTAGTTGTCCGGGCTGGGTTGCACGTACCAGTGATGACTTCACCCACCCAAGCTCTGCCCATGTGCAGTCTAAAAGAAGGCCTTCACCATGAAGCTTGATGATCAATCCCCCAAACCAAAACCCTACCAAAACACTTGACTGCATACGTACAATGGGCTTTCCCCATTGAGAGCAGTAAGGGGGGGTCATGAAGCTCGTGTACAAGGTGGCAGGGGCACTGCTGGATTCATTGCTGGAGGGAGGGACTCCAGGCATTTTGCAGAAGAAGTAGGGCTGGAACTTGTGGGGAAGTGGGGTGATGCAGGAAAGATGTGAAAGACAGACGGTACTTTTGATGATGGATGTTTGTCCTTCCCTGCCAAAGCTCTGTATTTGACTGCCTTTAGGGTTTTGATATTTTGGGGAAAAGATGTTTTCCTGTAGGGAAGAGGAGCAGATGAATTTGACAGCTGCTTAAAGTGGAGCATGCATGAATTTTTAAATTGTTTCATAATTCATTATTTTTAGTCTATTTTTAAAAAATATAGATACACTGATAGAGTAGTTGCATTGGTCATAGGTGGTGAATTAACAGAAGAACATAAAATCGAGGGTCTCTCGTTTCCTGAAACCCACTGATACCTGTGTCACTGGAATTGCAGCTGGGAGAAGGGAAGGAAAAAGAAACCCAACCGTTCAGCTTGTGAGTGAGATGGGATTTGCTGATGAGGAAACTTCACAGGGTGTGGAGGAGGAAAAGAGGCTGTTGCTGGTGACAGCACAGACCTTTCCACGTCTCCATGTCTTGCCCTGCCTTGTCACACCCAAACTGTGTTCCTATGTGCTCTCTGCTTGTCAGAGCCTCCAGGGAGTGGGTTTTTGTACCAGAATTAAAGAATTATTGAGGCTGGAAAAGACCTCTAAGATCATCCAGCCCAGCCTGTGACCTAACATCACTACATCAGCTGGACCAGGGCACTAAGTGCCACAGCCAGGCTGTCCTTNCACCTCACATCACTACATCAGCTGGACCAGGGCACTAAGTTTAAGGCTGTCCTTAAACACCTCCAGTGATGGGGACTCTAGCACTGCCCTGGGCAGTCCATTTCCTAACATCCAACCTAACCCTCCCCTGGTGCTGCTTCTGACCCTGCCCTCTCGTCCCAGCACTAGTTACCTGGGAGAAAATCCCAACCCCACTTGACTACAACCTCCCTTCAGGGAGTTGTAGAGAGGGAGAAGGTCCCCCCTGAGTCTCCTCTTCTCCAGACCAAGCAGCCCCAGCTCCCTCAGCCTCTCCCCATCAGACTTTACCTCCAGTCCCTTCACCAGTCTCGACTTCCCTTCAGGGAGTTATAGAGAGTGAAAAGGGAAAAGAGAGTGAGAGTGAAAAGAAAGTAGAAAAGGGAATTCCCTGCCTGTGCATTGGTGCTCAGGAATGCCCGAGTGACGCAGACGTGTGCCCCTGTAGGCACAATCTATTCAGAAATACCTTTCTGAGTTGGTGTTTTAAAAGCTGTTTACTCCCATGGTTGGTGTGGCTCAGCAGTGACTGGAGCAGGATACTGCTTGAAGCAGAGAAACTGCAGTTCCATGAGATCTCTTACAAGACAACTGATAATTGAACAAAACCCAGAGAGACATGGAACCTCTCTTTTCCTCATGAGGACGTTTCTAGGCTTCGGTGTGTACTTGCTAGTACTGTGATGCCCTGAGGACACACAGTATCCAGGAGATAACGTGGGGTTGTATGGATTAATACCTGTTCAGGTTTCTAACGTGGCCATATCACAAATGAAATATATAAAAACCTTAATGGGGATTATTGTCTTAGTTGTGTAAATATGTAGTTAGCTGTATTTAAAATGCATGTTATCAGCCTCTGTGGAACCATTGCATTCTCTCATGTAAATATGTATTTAGGGCACGTTTAAAATGCAGGGGGTTGCCCTGATTATGTAAATATGCTTGTACACTAAAAATCACAATTTCTTCTTCAGCCTTCCCCCCCCCCNTTTTGTCTCTGCCCCCCCCCCCCCCCCCCGATTTTTTTAACTGTTAGAATATGCAATTTCATGCTTAAGAAAGTGAGAAAGTACTAGCACAGAATGGCTCCGAGTATTTAGGGCAGGTCCTACACAATCTTTGTCAAAGAGCCTGTCAGTCCACCTAATACAGCTGTCTCCATGTTCCAGCCCTTGTCTTTGTGCTGAGCCTGTTCCTTAAGACTATCAAAACTACCAGACTGGAAATTACTGAGCTGGCATTTGGGGCACAATCAACACATTTTCTGTACCTCATGAACTGGAATCCAAAGCTTTCTTTATAGGAATATAATGTTCTTCTAATGATAGTACAGGCAGCAAGCAGAAATATCACTCCTTTAGATCACCAGAGCTCTTGGGTTCTTTTATCTTGTCTTGACTGACTCCTGTTAATCCCTTTTCTTCAAGGTTGAGGACTCTTCTTCTCTGGAGACTGTTAAAACCTGCCTGGATATGTTCTTGTGCAACTTGGTCTAAGTGGTCCTGCTCTGGCAGGAGGTTTGGACTGGATGATCTTTCGAGGTCCCTTCCAATCCCTAATGTTCAGTGATTCTGTGTAATACCACCCTAAGTCGGCTCATTCTGCCGATTAATTGTGTCAGTCAGTTTCAAGAATGGAAGGAGTCAATTTTGACGCCTGGGTGGAAGTCATTTCATTTTTCTTAGCTGTCTGAAAGTATCTAAGATGTCTTCTAAAGATAGTAGAGAAAGACCAGTACCTCTGAAGACTGAACTGACCCATCCTAAAGTAGGTGAGATGAACTCCGCTGGGGAAGTGCATGTTTCCCTTGACTATGGAAAGAAGCTAGCCTGACTTTTAGACAGTTAAATAAATCCCATCACTTCTGCCCACTTAGTTTTATGGTACCTAAACTCTATCTAAACTCTGTCACAAGGACTCCCTGTGGCTGTTCCAGGAATTCACAGAATCATAGAATTACGGAGGCTGGAAAAGACCTCTGAGATCATCCAGCCCAGGACCTGACGCCACCGCATCAGCTAGACCATGGCACTAAGAGCCACATCCAATCTTTTCTTAAAACACCTCCAGGGATGACAGCTCTGGGGACAACATTTCCCTGGGTCACACTGCTTACAAAAAGGTGGCTGCTTTGGGTGTCGCTTGGCACTGGCCACAGCCTGCAAGCAGAGAGCTGTGTTTGCTTGGTGCAGTCCCTGCCCTGTAATTTCCAGGGGACCCATTCGGAAGGAGCACAGGCAGCCCAGCTGCTCTGCCCACAGACCAACAAGCATGCTGTAGTTTGCCACCTTGGTTGGTGACCTGCCCTTATACGACAGGGACTTTTGGTACAGCCCATCAGCTCCTTTTCAGTGCTGACCAGATGATCCAAAGGGATAAGAATGAGGCCCTCCTCCCATTCATCCCACAGCCTGCTCTGCACGCTTGCATACTTCTTCAATTGTGCTTGGCCCAGCTGCTAACACACCAACTCCCTTTTGAACATATGGGGCTGTAGAGGGAGGGGAGAAACCTATGGAGAGGAGCATCAAAATACAGGAAACTATGAAAATGTCTACTATAAAAAATGCTACAACTATAAATTCCCTTTTTTTAAAAAAAAAGAAAACCTACAGTAATATGGTCTTTAGAGACAGGCTTTGCTGGCATGTTTATTCACTGGGGTTTCCATCATCATTTCCATGTGGTGCATTCTGATTGCTCACAGTTTTGCGGGTTTCTGTCCAAGCCTCAGATAGCAAACGTTGAAAATAGGGCACTCCTCTCCCTCTCCCTGGTGTAAGTTATCACATCGTCAGTGACTTCATTACATCTCCTGACAACATCCAGTGGCTGAGGATCTACGCCCTGGTTGTGGCTTTCTCTGCCCAAATAGCAGCTGAATGAGAGAGAGCAGGAGCGGGAAATTCCACAAAACCTTTCTTTGCCATTTTCAGCAGAGGACCATGAGTACAATTCCTTCATCCTGGAGTATGTAAAGTTCTGTCATGGCTTTTGTAAACGAGACAAGGTAGCATTAAAGAAAGGAGCATACCCCAGCCATGGGTGAATGGCATTTTAAACATGTGCACAGGCAAGATATCTTGAAAAGTAGGAGAATGGTGAGTGTTGAAGAAGCCTCTTTTTAGTTTATTGTTTCTGATAGAATCATCCAGGTTGGAAAGGAACTCTGGGATCATTGAGTAAAACCAACAACCCTACTCTACAAGTTCACCCCTAAACAAGATCCCCCAAGTGACTTTTATATCTAAGTGACTTTTCTATCTAAGCAACATTTAACACATCCAGGGGTGGGCCCTCAACCACCACCCTGGGCAGCCCATTCCAGTGCCTGACCACTCTTTCCATGAAGAATTTCTTCCTGATGTCAAGCCCATCAGGAAGTACCCTGTTGAAGCTTGAAGCCCTTCCCTCTAGTTCTGTTGCTAATTACTGTACCAACATCCCTACAATGTCCTTTCAGGTAGTTGTAGAGAGCAACGAGGTCTCCCATCAGCCTCCTCTTCCTCAAACTAAACAGCCCCAATTCTCTCAATCTCTCCTCATGATTTATTCTCCAGGCCCTT